>CM055281.1:37458553-38720991 GCA_029237695.1 Conchocele bisecta
TAAACAATTGGTGCAGGCTTAGCATAGTGGTTACGTCGCTGGTTTGGTTCCAAAATTCACCGTCATTGAGTTCTATACGGGTTCGATTCCGTAAGGACCACTAGCGCTGTCCTACACCTTTTGATTTATTTTTATTTTATTTATTTATACCCCCGCAACGAGTTTTTATATTATTTTTTTTTGGGGGGGGGGGGGGGTGGGGGGGGGGGGGTAGTATACTGAAGTCAGGTTGTCCGTCCGTCCGTCCGTCCGTGCGTCCGTGCGTCCGTAAACTTAACATCAGAGAAAATTTGTTGTAACTTCTATTTGCTGCTTCTAAAATGCTTAATATTTCACACATGCATTCCTGTAAGGCTCTACTACCATGCTGTGCCAAATCCACGACCGTCCAACCCCCGCTGATCCCAAGGTCAACGTCAACTACTTAGTCTCTTTACAAAACTTAATATCAGAGACATATTGTTATAACTTCTATTTCCTTCATCTAAAATGCTTAATTTTTCACACATGCATTCCTGTAAGGCTCTAATACCAGGCTGTGCCAAATCCACGACTGTCCAACCGCCGCTGATCCCAAGGTCAAGGTCAAATACTTAGTCTCTTTACAAAACTTAACATCAGAGAAATATTGTTATAACTTCTATTTCCTTCATCTAAAATGCTTAATTTTTCACACATGCATTGCTGTAAGGCTCTACTACCATGCTGTGCCAAATCCACGACTGTCCAGCCGCCGCTGATCCCATGGTCAAGGTCAAATACTTAGTCTCTTTATAAAACTTAACATCAGAGAAATATTGTTATAACTTCTATTTCCTTCATCTAAAATGCTTAATATTTCACACACGCATTCCTGTAAGGCTCTACTACCATGCTGTGCCAAATCCACGACCGTCCAACCCGCGCCGATCCCATGGTCAAGGTCTAATACTTAGTCTCTTTACAAAACATAACATCAGAGAAATATTGTTATAACTTCTATTTCCTTCATCTAAAATGCTTAATATTTCACACATGCATTCCTGTAAGGCTCTACTACCATGCTTTGCCAAATCCACGACCGTCCAACCCCCGCTGATCCCAAGGTTAACGTCAACTACTTAGTCTCTTTACAAAACATAACATCAAAGAAATATTGTTATAACTTCTATTTCCTTCATCTAAAATGCTTAATTTTTCATACATGCATTGCTGTAAGGCTCCAATACCATGCTGTGCCAAATCCACGACTCTCCAACCGCCGCTGATCCCAAGGTCAAGGTCAAATACTTAGTCTCTTTACAAAACTTAACATCAGAGAAATATTGTTATTACTTCTATTTCCTTCATCTAAAATGCTTAATTTTTCACACATGCATTGCTGTAAGGCTCTACTACCATGCTGTGCCAAATCCATGACTGTCCAACCGCCGCTGATCCCATGGTCAAGGTCAAATACTTAGTCTCTTTACAAAACTTAACATCAGAGAAATATTGTTATAACTTCTATTTCCTTCATCTAAAATGCTTAATATTTCACACATGCATTCCTGTAAGGCTCTACTACCATACTTTGCCAAATCCACGACTGTCCAACCCGCGCCGATCCCATGGTCAAGGTCAAATACTTAGTCTCTTTACAAAACTTAACATCAGAGAAATATTGTTATAACTTCTATTTCCTTCATCTAAAATGCTTAATATTTCACACATGCATTCCTGTAAGGCTCTACTACCATGCTTTGCCAAATCCACGACCGTCCAACCCCCGCTGATCCCAAGGTCAAGGTCAAATACATGGTTTCTTTACAAAACTTAACATCAGAGAAATATGTTATAACTTCATCTAAAATTCTTAATATTGCATGCATGCATTCCTCTAAGGCTCTACTATCATACTATGACATATCCCCGCTGATCCCAAGGTCAAGATCACATACTTAGTCTCTTTACAAAACTTAACATCAGAGAAATCGGTTATAACTTCTATTTCCTGGCTCGGATCTGCTTCACATTCACGTTCGTGCCGCCCCCGCTAAGCCCAGAGTCAAGGTCACAAGCCCACACTTGGCAAATTTTACATATTTAGGGGTACCTGGGCCCACACGGGGGTATTCCGTAAGCCTAGCTTACTGACCAATCTAGTTTTGACTGTGATAACAATGTATAAAATGACAGACGATAATAAGTTGCTGGAGGTCAATCGACGGGTCCAAAAATACAGAGGCGGAGGTGGCCGCCACCCCAATATTTTGGCAAAAGAAATATAAAAAAAATCTACAAAAATGTGTATAAGATACCTATTAAAGTTGTATCTTAAATGCAGCAGAATGCAGGAAATAGCATCTAGAATTAAAAACATTTCTGGGGGGCATGCCTCCAGACCCGCCTACCACTCATTCGCTTGGCTCGGGTCGACATTCGCCTAACCACTATGTATTTGCTTCCGGCGCCCCTGAAATAGGTAAACCAGTAGCCGATTTCACCAACATTGCAAAGTATACTTTTCTAGCAAAGTATACTTTGAGGGAGTAATCATTTATTTTTCCTGAAATTAATTATTTCATATAGAACTAACGACTGCATATGATAAAACGTATGCAGAATTATTTTACTGAATTTATTACATTATCATTTTGTTTGTATATCTGTTTTCATCCCAAATGTTACATGTTCAAACATATGCCTTTGGGACATCCGTCTGTACGTCACCGTTTCTGTAGCCTATTTCACCAACATTGCAAAGTATACTTTCTAGCAAAGCATACATTGAAGGAGTAATCATTTATTTCCCCCGAAATGCATTATGTCTTATAGAACTAACGATTGCATATAGTTGATGATTAAAAGTATGCAGAATTATTATACTGAATTTATTACATTATCACAGCCAAAATGGCTGTGATAATGTAATAAATTCAGTATACTAAAAATTAATAAATTTATTCTTAAATTGAAAATTTCCCCCTCCAAGCATACTGCTAGAAAAAGTATATACTTTGCAATAATGGTGAAATAGGCTACAGGTGTATTATCATATACAACGGCCACTCACTCTCACTCCACTCAAACTGACCAGGCCCGTAGCGGTGTGTAAAATAATGCCACGGCAGCCTTTTTTGCGGAAAAGATTCCACTTAGACCCTCAAAATTGGATGTTCAACGCATGAAGCTGACGAATAAAAACAAAACAGGCCAAAATAATGCCACGGCAGCGCCGTGCTGCCGTGGTGGCCGCTACGGCCCTTACTCAAGTGGACGGTTGAAGTGAGCCTTACTGAAGGGCGAGTCGAACACGGTTTTGGTATTCTTGACGGTCATTACGCCTTACCTTTCTGGAGTGATTGTTTTGTTGGGGTTTAAAGGCCTATCAACAGCTAAGGTTAGTTAAGGCCGGGTCAATGGGTTTAGTACTAAATCCCATATATTACCTGTACAAATGGTGTGTATGTGTGTGTGTGTGTGTGTGGGGGGGGGGGGGGGGTCCCAAAATCAGAATATTCCTGATCTGATGCCAGGTCCTCGCCACACCAGAATCACGCTGCCCCCTCCCAAAAGCAGTAGGAACAGTAATAATTACTGCTTTTATAATGGGCAATAACCCAATTCAACTGTCAGGTAGCAACAGAGCCAAAGATAAAAACGTACATGAGGGCCAAAAACCAACATTTACCTCACAACTCCTGGGCGCCGCCATTACGTAAAACCTAAACAACAGACCACGTGATCCCCACCGTGGAAGACCATTTATTGAGGATGGAATTTTTGTGAAAATATGTTTTACAGTATCACCTGCATGTAGCTGAATGGGAATTCGTCAAGAACCCGGCGCCTATTCCAACGTGAAACTTTTTACGCTGGCTACATGGAACTTAAACAAAAATTAAAAAGGACGTAAACAATAGTATGACATGCAACATATATGCCGAATTTCGCACTATTTTGGGCAAACAAAATACTTGCATATTTGTGGCCGTGACTGGAGAATTGCCCCATGTGATTTGTGAAGTACACAACTGTATCCTGATAACGATCTATATTGATTGTTAGAAGTAAGACGGGCGTTTCATTGATGGAATATCGAACAGTGCAGATCCTGATCAAACTATGCGGATGCACAGGTTAATCTGGATATACATTGGTCGCAAAACCCATAAGCCTCTTTTCTCCATTCACAGCTACACTTATGAAAAACGCGAAAAAATCCACACCATCGCTATCGAAACAGATGCGCGAAGATTATACAGGGTAACCAAATCGAGCGCAGCTATATTAAAATAGAATAAAGGTCCTTGTGTGGTTACCAGTAAAGTGATGACAAAACATGTTGGCCAATTTTTCTCTTTGCACTTCACGTATATGCGACACATCACAACAAAGGTGTTGTTTTCAAGAGTGCGTTTCAGTCAGACACCATTTCCCTGGAACCCCACCCACTAGCAAAGTATTCCTCGCTGTACTCGGAGGTAAGCCTTCCGCTCGGATCGGAAAAATCACCAGAAAGTTGATTCATTCAACTTGGCATGTCTGTACTCCGCTCTTACGTCATCTGAGATATAGCATGTATATTCTTTATAAATACCCACTATGTTACGAACCCCTTACAGATACAAGAACACGAACTATTGATATGCGATTGTATTAGTTCAGTATGAGTAGTTGCCCTTTCACAACACAATTTACGAGCAAATACTGTGTACTATTTATAGGTTTATAACAGGTATTTCACAACGATGGTCAAGGTTTATATTAGTAATTTACAATGATAAATAATTGGTGCAGGCTTAGCATAGTGGTTACTTCGCTGGTTTGGTTCCAAAATTCACCGTCATTGAGTTCTATACGGGTTCGATTCCCGTAAGGACCACTAGCGCTGTCCTACACCTTTTGATATATTTTTATTTATTTATTATACCTCCGCAACGAGTTTTTTTTTGGTGGGGTATACTGGAGTCAGGTTGTCCGTCCGTCCGTCCGTCCGTCCGTCCGTGCGTCCGTAAACTTAACATCAGAGAAATATTGTTATAACTTCTATTTGCTTCTTCTAAAATGCTTAATATTTAACACATGCATTCCTGTAAGGCTCTACTACCATGCTGTGCGAAATCCACGACCGTCCAACCCCCGCTGATCCCAAGGTCAACGTCAACTACTTAGTTTCTTTACAAAACTTAACATCAGAGAAATATTGTTATAACTTCTATTTCCTTCATCTAAAATGCTTAATTTTTCACACATGCATTCCTGTAAGGCTCTACTACCATGCCGTGCCAAATCCACGACTGTCCAACCGCCGCTGATCCCAAGGTCAAGGTCAAATACTTAGTCTCTTTACAAAACTTAACATCAGAGAAATATTGTTATAACTTCTATTTCCTTCATCTAAAATGCTTAATATTTCACACATGCATTCCTGTAAGGCTCTACTACCATGCTGTGCCAAATCCACGATCGTCCAACCCCCGCTGATCCCATGGTCAAGGTCAAATACTTAGTCTCTTTACAAAACATAACATCAGAGAAATATTGTTATAACTTCTATTTCCATCATCTGAAATGCTTAATATTTCACACATGCATTCCTGTAAGGCTCTACTACCATGCTTTGCCAAATCCACGACCGTACAACCCCCGCTGATCCCAAGGTCAAGGTCAAATACATGGTCTCTTTACAAAACTTAACATCAGAGAAATATGTTATAACTTCATCTAAAATTCTTAATAGTTCAGGCATGCATTCCTCTAAGGCTCTACTATCATGCTGTGACATATCCCCGCTGATCACAAGGTCAAGATCACATACTTAATCTCTTTACAAAACTTAACATCAGAGAAATCGGTTATAACTTCTATTATTTCCTGGCTCGGATCTGCTTCACATTCACGTTCGTGCCGCTCCCGCTAAGCACAGAGTCAAGGTCACAAGCCCACACTTGGCAAATTTTACATATTTAGGGGTACCTGGGCCCACGCGGGGGGTATTCCGTAAGCCTAGCTTACTGACCAATCTAGTTTTGACTGATAACAATGTATAAAATGACAGACGATAATAAGTTGCTGGAGGTCAATCGACGAGTCCAAAAATACAGAGGCGGCCCAATATTTTGGCAAAAGAAATATAAAAAAAATCTACAAAAATGTGTATGAGATACCTATTAAAGTTGTATCTTAAATGCAGCAGAATGCAGGAAATGGCATCTAGAATTAAAAACATTTCTGGTGGGCATGCCTCCAGACCCACCTACCACTCATTCGCTTCGCTGGGGTCAACATTCGCCTACCCAATATGTATTTGCTTCCGGCGCCCCTGGAATAGGTAAACCAGTAGCCGATTTCACCAACATTGCAAAGTATAATTTTCTAGCAAAGTATACTTTGATGGAGTAATCATTTATTTTCCTGAATTCATTATTTCATAACGACTGCATATGATAAAAAGTATGCAGAATTATTTTACTGAATTTATTACATAATAATTTTGTTTGTATATCTGTTTTCATCCACATGTTACATGTTCATCCATATACCTTTGGGACATGCGTCTGGCCGTTACCGTTTCTGTAGCCTATTTCACCAACATTGCAAAGTATACTTTTCTAGCAAAGTATACATTGAAGGAGTAATCATTTATTTCCCCCGAAATGCATTATGTCTTGATTGCATATAGTTGATGATTAAAAGTATGCAGAATTATTATACTGAATTTATTACATTAAATGTAATAAATTCAGTATACTAAAAATTAATAAATTTATCCTTAAATTGAAAATTTCTCCCTCAAAGTATACTGCTAGAATAGTATACTTTGCAATAATGGTGAAATAGGCTACATGTGTATTATCATATACAACGGCCACTCACACTCTCACTCCACTCAAACTGAGTCAGGCCCGTAGCTACGGGGCGCCAAGTGGGACATGGCTCAATTTTGTCAACAAAATTCATTTTTGTGCCACAAAATTCAATTCTGTGTCACAAAATTCACTTTTGTGTCACAGAATTCAATTCTGTGTCACAAAATTCAATTCTGTCAATTCTGCACACGCATGTAAGAAGGACTACCATTGGTCAGAAACTGCACTGGAGAAATGGGTCACGGTCGCCGATCTACACATTCAATGTCGTGATTTATTTCTCATTCTGCCGATGATTCATTTCTCATTCTGCCATTTTGCTTCAACTATCTCCAAACAGTCAAACGTTGACAAACCCATTCGTATTTAAACTCATTTGCGTTATAATTGTACACATAATTCATGTACAGTAGATCTCCCGCGAGTACTGACGTCATTTAGTGTGTATCGCAAGGTACATTTGCCCCAGTTAAATCAATAATACACGCGCTGTGGCCTGTGTTCTGACTGCTGTCTGTGTTTATAAACAGAATGTGTGTATTGGGCCATTTGACGAACTATTTGTAGTATTTGTGTAGATACCATGGATACATGTACTAAGATGGTGTATACTGTAAATAATGCATGTAGACACATAGTTGCGAACACGTAACTTCGCAACTAGTAGACACAGATCCAATACCATTTGTTTCACAAGGTTAGATCTACTGTTAGAATACGACGTCATCTAATGTCATTTTCGAGCATAAAAACGTTACCTGATAAATAGAATACCAGGCTAGTGTATTTTTAATATCAAGTTTATCAGGCTCGGCTCGGAAACGGTAGGAATTCCTCGGCAAGCCTCGGAATTCCTACGCGTTTCCTAGCCTTGCCTGATAAACTTGATATCAAAATACACTAGCCTGGTATTCTCTATATATGGGCATGCTCTCAGGTCTAGCTATATCCCGGCTACTTTATGTTTGACCCTGTTTACATAATTGAGGGAAAATTCTGAATATTTTTATTTTTTCTTATTTCTCTTCAAAGTATATATGCTTATATGGTGTGACCACTCATTTGTAATCATAATATAACCAAAATAACTGTCCATAAAGAAGTATAATATTGATATATTGGGTTATATTTTCGCATTGAAATATTTAAATCCTGCAAGTGTACTCCACCATCTAGTAAAATGGACTAAGACCGATCTCAACCAATCAACGTAGAGATGACATACGCAACTAATTTTTGTGGACAAAAATGAATTCTGTCTTCACAAAATTGAATTTTGTGACACAGAATTGAATTTTGTGACACAGAATTGAATTTTGTGACACAGAATTGACAGAATTGAATTTTGTGACACAGAATTGAATTTTGTGATTTTTAGTGTTACAAAACTCAATTTTGTACACATAATTAACCTGTCCTGCATGGCGCCCCGTAGTAGCGGTGTGTAAAATAATGCCACGGCAGCCTTTTTAGCGGGAAAAATTCCACTTAGACCCTCAAAATTGAATGTTCAACGCATGAAGCTGACGAACAAAAACAAAAAACAGGCCAAAATAATGCCACGGCAGCGCCGTGCTGCCGTGGTGGCCGCTACGGCCCTTACTCAGGTGGACGGTTGGAGTGAGCCTTACTGAAGGGCGAGTCGAACACGGTTTTGGTATTCTTGACGGTCACTACGCCTTACCTATCTGGAGTGATTGTTTTGTTGGGGTTTAAAGGCCTATCAACAGCTAATGTTATTTAAGGCCGGGTCATTGAGTTTAGTACTAAATCCCATATATTACCTGTACCAATGGGGGGGGGGAGGGGGGGGGGGGGGGGGGGGGCGGGTCAGAATCAGAACTGAATATATTACAATAAAAAAAACTATATATTCAGCCCTGAAATCAGAATATTCCTGATCTGATGCCAGGTCCTCGCCACACCAGAATCACGCTGCCCCCTCCCAAAGGCAGTAGGATCAGTAATAATTACTACTTTTATAATGGGCAATAACCCAATTCAACTGTCAGGTAGCAACAGAGCCAAAGATAAAAACGTACATGAGGGCCAAAAACCAGGCATTATCGTGATTCCTATAAGGAGGAACCCCTACCGTTAATTTACGCCGTCGAGTTCGCCCGACCAATGCTCGAGTCCATTCAGTGACACGTGTTCATTGGTGTTTGACATTCGTGCGTATTACAAGTACGTTTTGTGTTATACGTTAGTGACTTGTGTATATAATATGACTTGTAAGTATGGTAGCGAAACGGCAGTATTTCAGCAACATAAACAATAAGCGTAGTATATGCCTAGTTGACCCTTCAGCGCTACATATCACACCTCACACGTGTTTTGCAAAATGAACAGACTGAGTGTATATCCACATGAGTCTGCACTGTCGGACCCGGCATGACAACATGGGGCGAATCAACGTATTGACCAGTGTAGCTCCTGGTCAGCTAGCACGGTGTTGTATCGTGTTAACCTAAATTTTTATGACATGTAATAGCATCGGACATGATTACTGGCAACAGAACACATTGAACTACTAGTAGTAGTATGTTCCACAAATTTACTTCCGACGAACTTTTGGCTATTTAAACATTAAAGGTACATGCCCACTTAGTAGGCACTAAGTTCTATTATGATTTAAATAAGTGTATAAGTGTGTCACTATTCCACCAGTTCTAAAACTTACGAGTGCCCGCTATACAGATATAATCATGTATTAATATGTATTTTACTGATAGTGAGGCGCGGTGGTATCAGGCTATTTTCGTATGCAAATGAGGCATGATATTTTTTATTTATTTATACTAACTAAATGTGTCACCTGAAAATAATAATATTTTCGACAGATTATAAAGTATGATCATTGCTAAGATTGTGACCTTAACCTTGGGGTAAGGGTTGGGTGGTGGGTCGTGGATTTGCTACATCATAATAGAGGGTCATCTGAGGAATGCATGTATGAAATATCAAGGCGTTCCATGAAAGGAAACATATGCTACAAGACATTTACCCCAACGTTAAGTTTATGAATGTGCTAAGTTTGTGACCTTCACATTGGAGCAAGGGGTTGGCGGTGGGTCATGGATTTGCTATAGCACGATACAGTATCATCAGATGAATGCAAGTATGAAATATCAGGGCGTTCCATGAAAGGAAACAGATGTTATAATACATTTACCCCAACGTTCAGTTAATGAATGTGCCAAGTTTGTGACCTTGACATTGGGGAAAGGGGTGGGGGTGGGCCATGTATTTGTTATTACACGATAAAGTATCAACATATGAATGCATGTATGAAATATGAAGGCGTTCCCTGCAAAGAAACAGAAGTTACACAACATTTACCCCAACGTTAAGTTTATGAACATGCTAAGTTTGTGACCTTGACCTTGGGGTAAGGGTTTGGTTGTGGTTCGTGCATTTGCTACAGCATGATAGAGGGTCATCTGAGGAATGCATGTATGAACTATCAAGGCGAAGTAGATGTTATAAGACATTTACCCCAACGTTAAGTTTGTGGACGCCGACACGCCGACGCCAACGACGCCGACACCGACGACGCCGACGATTTACATTTACACAAACGTTAAGTTTATGAATGTGCTAAGTAAGTTTGTGACCTTGACCTTGGGGTAAGGGGTGGGCCGTGAGTCATGGATTTGCTATAGCACGATAGAGAGATGAATGCATGTAGGAAATATCAAGGCGTTCCGTGAAAGGAAACCGATGTTATAAGACATTTACCCCAACGTTAAGTTAATGAAGTTTCCAAGTTTGTGATCTTGACCTTGGGAAAAGGGGTGGGGGGGGGGGTGGTGGTCATGTGTTTGCCTATAGCACGATAGAGTATCATCAGATGAATGCATGTATGAAATATGAAGGTGTTCCCTGTAAATAAACAGAAGTTACACAACATTTACCCTAACGTTAAGTTTATGAACATGCTAAGTTTGTGACCTTGACCTTGGGGTAAGGTTTGGTGGTGGGTCGTGGATTTGCAACAGTATGAAATATCAAGGCGTTCCATGAAAGGAAACAGATGTTATAAGACATTTACCCCAACGTTAAGTTTATGAATATGCTAAGTTTGTGACCTTGACCTTGGGGTAAGGGGTGGGTGGTGGGTCATGGATTTGCTATAGCACGATAACGAATCATCAGAAGAATGCATGTATGAAATATCAAGGCGTTCCATGATAGGAAACAGATGTTATAAGACATTTACCCCAATGATAAGTTTATAAATGTGCTAAGTTTGTGACCTTGACCTTTGGGTAAGGGTTGGGTGGTGGGTCATGTATTTGCTACAGCATGATACAGAATCATCTAAGGAATGCATGTATGAAATTTCAAGGCGTTCCATGGAAGGAAACAGAAGTTATAAGACATTTACCCCAACGTTAAGTTTGTGGACGCCGACGCCAACGACGCCAACGACACCGACGACGCCGACGACGCCGGGGGTATGCAATAAGCTCTTCTGCACTTCGCACAGGCTATCTAAAACTAACATTTACCTAACAACTCCTGGGCGCCGCCATTACGAAAAACCTAAACAACAGACCACGTGATACCCACCGTGGAAGACCATTTATTGCGAATGGAATTTTTGTGAAAATATGTTTTTACAATATCACCTGCATGTAGCTGAATGGGAATTCGTCAGGAACCCGGCGCCTATTCCAACGTGAAACATTTTACGCTGGCTACATGGAACTTAATTTTTTTTTAAAAAGAACGTAAACAATAGTATGACATGCAACATATATGCCGAATTTCGCACTATTTTGGGCAAGCAAAATACTTGCATATTGCAATTTATATGTCTTCGTTTAAACTTTGTATGCCCCTATAAGTGGACCCTACTAACAGCAATATTTCTGCTCGTAAAAGGGCTGTTTTGCAAACGTTCACATAAACTTGCCGCATAATCGCTTGTACACGCTGTAAAACGTACTGAAAACATTGCAATTGGTATTTGTGATTTACATACAATCGAACTAGAACATTTTCATTCAAAATGGCCGCCAAAAATCCAAGATGGCCGCAAATACGCCACTACCTTTTTACCACCACTCTAAAAAATATATAAAACTATTTTATATGACCGGTTCTTGGTTTATATTTTATAAGTGAAATAAATGCTTATTCTACTTCAATAAATATTTATTACTTGAGAAATTATGTATGCAAATCCAAAATGGCTGCAAACAATCACAATCACCGTTAATTGTCATCATTTAACATTTCAGAACATATTTACGTACGATCATACGTACACAGTAAATGGTTATGACAATAGCAAAACATACTTGGATTATTGTTTTGTGAACCAAAATCCAAGATGGCCGACATATATCACGATTTCTCATCAATTTACATCGTGTTATCTATTTGATGGAATTACTCATTTAAAACAGGTAAACAGTATCATAAATTGACACAGCAAAACAATTGTAACACATACTTGGATATATGCCTAGTTTACCAAATTCTAAGATGGCCACCATAAGTTCACATTGTACCGCAGCAATTTATTAGTATGGGTTATTTAATACTGGATAAGACGGTTACCGCAATGTTTATTTTTATGTTGTGACACGGTCTATAATTTGGAAATTATTATAATATACCTGAGTAAGTATGGCATTTGTATGAAACAGACATAGCCATTTCGTTATATTGATTTTGATATATTTTAATGCAGTAATATGACGCAGGCATGGTGAAATATTTCAAATAATACAATTACAGGCTCTTCAAATTAATATTTCTGAGCTTCAACCTATAAGTTGGGCGATATGACATCCAGTATATTGCCTTCATTAAATCAATCAGAAAACTTTGTTCTGTTCCTCTGACATATAAATATTACAGACATAGCTTCATACGCACTTAAGTGTTAACGAAGTATATATACTTAAGTCTAAAACTACTCTATTCCATCAGACCATTTTCAATTTTTACATGATGTTAATGACATACGTGTATCGCATGCCAATACCCAGTTTTCGAATTCATAAAGAATTGTACTGTTACATATTCATTATAAGCTTCCTGTGAAACTTATTTTAATACTGAAATAACTATGTTATTTAATCACTAGTCACGATCTTATTTACACCAGTCGATTATAATCGTCCGATATATATCTATTGAACATCAATATACGTCTTGTTGCTTCATGTGTGGGTCCGTCATTGACAGGCACCACTGCTACATATTTCATATAAAAATAGGTTTCACACAACCGCGGAATGTGTTACTATTTCGACGTTCATTTAGATAAACCACACATATGATTTATAAAGACGGATATCTACTGCGTATGTTTAATACTTATTACTTACGTATAATAAACGCTATTTGATAACCGCCAAGAAATCAATTAATTCATAAATCACTCATTAATTAAATAAATGAGAAAACAGCAGTGACAATAAAATACAAAAAGCCACTCACGTACAGTCCAAAGAGGCACAAAACCGTACCCTGCCGAATCGTCAGTGATCAATATAGTTCGAAGAGAAGGTTAAACCTGGTTAGCATGGCGTTACAACGTCCGCACGGTCTCCTTAACATCTTAATATGCCGCACAGAGACAGTAACATAGAGGAAATCGTCAGTGACGAAATAAAACGGTCAATAAGGCAACACCCTGACAGTGACAAACCGCAACACTGAGGTGTAATGTGCGACAATCATGTAACAGGTCACCCATAAGTACAAGGAAACAAAGCAAATTCTACGAAAGAAGGGACAAATTGAGTAGCATTGTGGAAGCTGTCGCGAGCTCTGCTGAACAACATCTTTTTGCACATGCCATGTAATTACAAGCACGTCATAGTAACAGTGTGCTTCAAAGTAATATCAGTAGCGCTTACAACACGCCATATATAGTAAAATCTTACTCGGTTTATAGAATAAATTTCAATGATTGTCATGGGTAGAAATTGTCGTATACTATATGTCTGGCAGTCAATAACTTTAAGTTAGTACAATGCATTATCCTTTAACATGGAGTGGTCTGTTGAAATAATTCCAGGACATGTTGTAGAATTGGATATTAATGCAATATTAGCTGCATTTAGTATGAAGGAAATATGATGGAAAACAACACTGCGGTGCAAAATGGCAAATATTATCATCCACGCTACATTGGAAAGTTTATATTGTAATGCTAATCTGGTTAACTAAGTGTTTAGCAGTATGACACTAGACAATTATTGCAACGTTTGCCAGCTACAATGTTTCATCTTTGTGACTGGTGTAAAGTTTGTGTAGCTACCCGTAACTAATAGACGGGTACATTGTCGCATAACATATTGTCGTATGTTATCAAACAGATACCGTTCTATTTGAAAGGTATGCATCTTTTATGTGTTAAATACTAGTTGCTATGCTTTCAGGCTGTTTTGAATTTGTATAAGTATGTATGCTCGGTGAGCACGTAAAGACTATTGTTTGATAGAATATAATACGAACTGATCTGAATAAATGGACCTGTCCATGACATTTCCAATATTGGCGTGGTAAATGGTATGCCATGGAGTAAACGCGCGATAAAATTATATGGTGTGGTGCCAAAGCAGCCGACACACACTAATTAGGCTTATGACAGTCACGTACAAAGATCAAACACTGCGGTTTTTGACAATATACGTGTTCAGAATCGCGATATTTGTTCCATTTGGAATAATAAATGTATCAGATATGAAAACGTAGAACATGCAAACTTACACGACGTCCGATTTCGCAGGGCCTGTAACATAATTTGTTAATATTGCCAACGTTTTATTGACGTATTTGTCATGTAGCTACAGTTTTCTATAAACAATCTGAAGTGTTTATAAATGGCATATACATGTACTTGAAAATAATATATCATTGTAAGCCTAATATAATGTTGTTTATGAAATAATGAAACGTGAAAATGTCATGTTTATGTCACATTATCGTTTTCCCATGCCATGGCTCAAATATTAATGGTATCTATAAGCATATAGGAATTTGTTAACTTATGATATTCAAAGAGTTTCGCATGAGTCACACACAACTACTGACTGACACGTTCAATACGGTTGACACTGTAATAAGCAAACACTCACTTATAGTTTTAACGTAATATCTATGTGAATAAATAGATGTGCTTATTTCGTTGTGAGTCGTACATTGCTATGTCTTCGAATGTACATTGATGCCCGTTGAAAACTCTGTGCTTACAGCTTCATGCTCGCCTTTATGTATACTATTTATATTTTATATAATCCACAGGAACAAATATTGACATTGCAGCGAGGAGTATGTTGATCATTAAACGCAGCTGTCGTTCTGAAATAGTAGTAGCATGGCCGAGATTCATTAAACTACTAGCACAGCAATATGACGTGTACACCGTGTCCTTGAAATTACACAATACTAAATGATACATTTCGATGCAAACAGATGATAAATCATACTGATATTAATAGCATCGCAGATTAATCAAACACACATGCATAACACCTTCACTAAGAACACAGTAAACAGTAAGCATGTACATATAAATGGTTTCGGAAATGCATGGCTTTAATCAAAATTGAAGCGTAATACATAGTGATTAATTGACCAGCGCGTCGCGCGTCAGATACACAGTGTCACACGTAGTTGGCTTTGACACACCAACATTCAGATATTTTTTTCTTCCATACCAATTTACCACACTAACTCAAAATGTTATACAAAACACCAATATATGGTGGAATACTAATTTCTGCAGCCATCTTGTTGGCGGGAGACATACTGTCTCCACGCTATTGGGATCGTGATTCTGGCCGTTTGCACGGGTCTACTTTCGGAAGTGGCTCTGTGTTCATCGGGGGACGTCTCAATAGGCTCAATTTGCGTTCGCAATTAACAACAGTCAGGTGACATTTAAAGTCAGCGAGTGAACTGAAAGCAAGTTATTAATAGCAACGGCAATGCTCAACATTATGTGTAAAATAGTTGGCATGCCCAACTTTACTTTTGAAGAGAACAAATTGCTGTTATTGAGACGCCCCCGTATCGCTATTGGGATCGTGATTCTCTGTTCATCGGGGGACGTCTCAATAGGCTCAATTTGCGTTCGCAATTAACAACAGTCAGGTGAAATTTAAAGTCAGCGAGTGAACTGAAAGCAAGTCATTAATAGCAACGGCAATGCTCAACATTATGTGTAAAATAATTGGCATGCCCAACTTTACTTTTGAAGAGAACAAATTGCCTTTATTGAGACGCCCCCCGTATCGTGTACCATGCAGTCGCAATGCGACGTCGAAGGCCATTTCTTTTTCATATTGTGGTTTACGGGCGATTTTCGAAAAATTACCCTCTGGGTGAGCGAAACAAAATTCATGAAAACATTTTGCCGTTCATGCAGCATACACATATGCCTACGCCCAGTCATAATTTTGAAAAGATTTCACATAATACGTCTGCAATATACCTCGTAAAACCGTTTATTAGTCGGACATAAAGCACCTTTGCTTCATCAACCTATTTGTGTTTAGAGCAGGCTGTATTTTACAAACACCAGTAACTGATCAAGTTCTCCAAATTTGCAGATTGTACATCCAATAATCAACATCGAATATATTTCTAACAAGGAATTTCTGAGTATGCAAATTCACAAGTGGCTACTTGTCTCCCGCCAGTCAATACTTTCATGTGTGATTGTCGTTCATTACTTGAAATATAATGTCTTAGGAAATGGATTAAAGTGTAGAAGTGTTGACATTTGGCAGCCATCTTGGAGTTATATATGGAATGTAGGCTATCACAATACGTGTCACTGCCCGTCCAGATAATGGAACAATGTGATGAATTTATACTCTACAATTTATGGCAACGTAGCTATAGATTGAAACATTGTTTTCATACCGTTTTACAATGTGTAAAATGTAATGCAAATTTGCTTGGATGCTACGTTATTTTTAAAATTCACAGAAATGGTCTGGATGGGCAACTATGATATTTGGAGGCCGTATTGGATTTTTTTATACAATCCCAATTGCTACGTATTTATAAACATGTCACCATTGTATATGTTACTCTTAGAACATAGTTCAACCACAAACGGACTTCAGCTTTGCCAATAATTGATGTAGTTCGTACATATTTAGTGTGGTGGGGGAATGTACGTTGGTTTTAGCCGCCATCTTGGATTATGGCGGCCATTTTGGTTGAAAATGGTCAATTTCGATTTCGTGTAAATTATTAATTACCGGCTGTCTCGATTTCAGTGTTTTTTTCAATGTGTGAATACGAGTTAGCATTGTTGTTACTTGACTGGTCTTTTAGCAGAAAATGTTGCTGTTAGGGAGGTCCACTTTCTCCATGAAACACAACAAACAGCATGGACATTAAATCGAATGGGCCGACCGCAGTGGGTGGAATAAGTGAAGTTTGCATCATCAAGTGAACGCCACACCAGAGGTATGCTTGCACGATGGCTAACCGTCATGGATACCTATGATTACGAAATACAGTATAGGAAGGGAAGCCATCGTGTAAACGCTGACTCAATGGTCACGGGTCCGACATAAACAGTGTAAACGCGATGACTGTCTCGAGTGCACTACACTGGTAAGCAATGCTACAGAACATGATAGCACACATACCTTGCCAACACTCAACACTGAAGTCTCGCAATCCCCATCCCACTCAGAGGTACACACAGTTTGTACCGTCATTGCACATGAACAAGCAGATCCACGTGCACAAGATTCACAGGTAGCCAGTCTACAACAATTGAATGATTGCGAGTTGGAATTGCCAATAAATGTAATTTATTAACTTAATAACTTAGTGGCATACCGTCTATTAATAACATAATGTTTATTACATTTATACTAAATAGTATACAACAATGTGTACACCGCCGCCTGCGCTAATCTTGTCAATGTTGTTTACGTGTATTTTAAAATGCTGAATAGTATGCTTGTAATCAAGCAGCTTGTTTGGTTATGCCTGAGCTGTGCATGCTACATCTCAGACAATCAAAATGGTTGATTGCGAATTGGTATGGTCAATACATGTTAAGAAAGGCTCAACTTAATGACATGTGCAAGATTAACGCAGCCGCTTGTGGATTACATAATAGAACTGCAGGCAGTGTGACAACAGATTGGCTACACATTGCTGTGTTGATGGATGCCGAGTATGCAGTCATGTACCATACCATATCGATGGTAAACTGCAGAAGTCATGAGATAAATATAAAAATGCGCTTTTCAGTTGAAAAAGCTAAGTTTCTGCAATTGATGGCTGCCAATTATGCCAAGCATGGAATAACTGGGCTGAACACTGTTGGTTGGACCTGTAGCCTATTTCACCAACATTGCAAAGTATACTTTTCTAGCAAAGTATACTTTGAGGGAGAAATTTTCAATTTTAGGATAAATTTATTAATTTTTATTATACTGAATTTATTACATTATCACAGCCATTTTGGCTGTGATAATGTAATACATTCAGTATAATAATTCTGCATACTTTTAATCATCAAATATATGCAATCGTTAGTTCTATAAGACATAATGCATTTTGGGGAAAATAAATGATTACTCCTTCAATGTAAACTTTGCTAGAAAAGTATACTTTGCAATGTTGGTGAAATAGACTACAGAAACGGTGACGGACAGACGGATGTCCCAAAGGCATATGAATGAACATGTAACATGTGGATGAAAACAGATATACAAACAAAGAGCCATAGTGGCGGATGATAGAAATGGCAGAATAATGTGAAATGCAAAATGGCACTAGCTACTTTAATACCAGGCAGCTGCACGTACATGTATAACATAACACGCCCGACTTACCCTCTATACCATAAAGCAAACATGGGCAAAAGCTGTAGATCCAGATGAGCCGGCTCGTAACAATCCGTCTCAACAGGATCTGCAGTGTTTATTAATATTTTTCAGACATTTAAAAAATACCCCTTATCTGATTAACGGAATAGTCCAGAAATGGGCATGTGCATATCAATGTCAGATATTTAAGGTGAAAGGGTTAATTTAAAATTAGTAAGTTATTGTCATACCGTAGGTACATTTGTCTACGGTAATACATGTATAAAATAACAAGTCGGTATAAATTAATAACAATGTTTATTACATGTAGATTAAATAGTATACAACAGTGTCTACACCACCGCCTGCGCTAATCTTGCCAATATCTCTCTTCTGTGCTGAGTTTAATCTCTGTCGAGCTCTTCACTTGTCGAGCTCTCTTATCTGTCGAGCTCTATTCCAGTGTTGACAACAATAGAAGCTGGGTAAGCACCCGCATCGGCTCTGGTACCCCGCCTCGATGTTGCAGGAACTCAATGACAGTGAACACGTGGTCTTTGTTTATACGCTCTGGAATGACAATGGCATAGAGCATCAATAGCATATAATTTATAACGCATAACATGAGCCGTCTTGCGAAAAGGTACATTATAGCGTAAATGACGTTATCGAGCAAATGACGTCGGAAGCCTCGCTTTCATTTTCGCTTTTGACATAGCTGACGTCGTTGTTGACAGCTAGTAATGACACGCGATAAAGTACATGTATTATCGTATGCTTGTCGCTGTTCCTTTCCAGAAACAACCCGACTGTATGTAGAACACACGTGGTAAATCTAAACAGTTTGTATACATTTATTATGAAGTATTTGATACCATAGTACCAACAATATATTGATGGTCTAGTAACATAAGGTCGTAAGTGCTATGCTTTAGAATAGCACTTACGACCTTATGTTGCTAGACCATCGATATCGTTAACACTATTTTTACGAACAATAACACGCTAAATTCTGACAAACCATTGGGGCAATGACTAATTAAAATCCGCACGTTTACAATCATTTACTAAACATATTTGCGTAATTTCCAGCATACGATGGTGGGTCAATAAGTAGCGTCACATGGTAAAGAACTTCAAAAGTAGAACTAAGTTTAAAGTTATCGTTGTATAATTAGTCAGTGTCGTTTGTTCCATCACCGTTGCGGTAGTGCTGCAACATTCGTTGCTAAGCAACCGCCGTTGATACATTCGACACCAGCGATCAGTGGTGAATGAACATCATCTCGGTTATTGCAGCGTATACATTCTAGCGATTTCTTTTTACTTTATGTAATATAGCTATGTCTGTGGTTTATGTCTAACACATAGGCTGAATATTATGGAAGGTAATAGCCGCCATAATTCTATATGGCTTGATGCTTGCGTGCTAGGTGGCACTACAACAACTGTTATTTCAATCGTCATTTGCATGTATTACATTTGAAATATGCGTGTTATCCCCTCGCCGATAGGCAAGAGGGGATATAACGTTAGTCCATGTACGTACGTTAGTAACACCTTTCATTTTTCAATAACTCATGAACCGCTTCACCGATTTTTATAATATTTTGGCACAATGTGTGTCTATGGATGGTGCTTTGTTGTACACATACGATCCACGTCTATCCGCCCACGGCCAAGGTCACTGAGGACATATGTTAAGCTCACCTCGTGTGTAAGGCAAATTTATAAGGCAACACTGTTAAAAAAATGTATTATCAATGCTGCCAGTACAACCCACGTTCGAACACAGAAGTTGTCACTGAGAACTTTTTCTTCTTATTATTATTACTATCAAGGCTGCCAGCGAGGGGATAAGCTTCGTTTAACGATGCCATTTCTTGCTGTATTTGTCTTCCTTACATGTCTATTCTGCGGGTGCTTTGTTCATTCATCTTATTTACCTTACACATCTTGATAAGTCTTGTTGTATTGCACTAATCATTGTGAATAAAAAGTAAGAACAAAGCACGTTGAATAATGCCGATACCAGCAATGACAAAGCCACAGGAAGTAAGCATCAAGCCACAGTCCACAACCGGGAAGGCCAGGCCACAAGCCGAATGACGCAATAAATACGGGCGATTTAGTGCCTCATCGTGACGCCAGGTGGCACTGCTGTCAATGTTTAACCACACTAAATCATCAGATATTCTAAAGTAGTACGTTAAAAAAACTAGAAAAATCTGTTCATAAAACACGAATGCCCCACATATCGCTTTGATAATAAACGAGGCAAAATTCCAAGTAGAAAAGGGGAGATAATCCATGACCTCGGTGTCGAATCAACAATCACAATAAACATTGCGCGTCTACCCCTCATAAGGAAGCTACACACCAAGTTTCAGGTATGTAGCTATTACGGTTAAAAAATTACGAGTAACAAGGCAAAAGTTCCAAATTCTAAGTCGAAAATGGAGAGATAATCCATGACCCGGGGGTCGAATCAAAAATCGAAATACACTTTGCGCATCTACTCGTCATAAGGAAGCTACAAACCAAGTTCCATGTATGTATGTAGCTAGTACGGTTTAAAGGTTTTACGACTTACCATATTGGTGACGGACGGACGCAAGGACGGACGGAACGGACGGAACGGACGGACAATGGTAACACTAAATGCCCACTCCACTATCGTGGCGGGGCAGAAAAACAATCAAGATGTGTTATGCCATAGACACTCTTTTCTTACATAAACCGGTCAATTGATGCACTAATCTACTTCACAGGCAAGTTAATGTATCATTTACATCAGTTTCAAGCATATGTGCTTTGGGATTATTTTGTAAGTCGGAACATGTTTGTCATGTGAGGCGGTTTCAATTCCAGCCTCTGACTTTTGCGCCACCACCAAGGTGGTCACTGGAGATTGAATTTATATTTCTTAACAATAATTAAACCGTCACGTTTCTTGTAATAAGTACAACTTAGTAAACCGTAATTGCTGGAGACTAGATATTTGGCATGTGGCTTCCATGTGGGTTACATTATGAACATCAAGTAAACCACAACTGATATGTAATATGTACATTTCAAAATTCTTTCTTTTTACGGTGGCCATATTGTATTTAATGTAGTTTGAATGGCTCTATATGACTGAAATTGTAAGATATGATTTACATGCTTCCGATATCATATGCAGACATGAAAAAGAAGACGATCGTCAAATTATGACGATTTTAGGACGCATTGCTTCATTGTGACGCCAGGGTGACACCGAGATAGTTTATTGCTAGGTTGGAAAACAAAGCAAGTTGCAGAAAGAGACATGAGTTTTTACACGAAATGAATGCTCAAGTCAGTATGGACTACATCCTCTTGATGGTTGACAGCTACATAGACACAGTCACGATTTTGGAACAGGTAAGACTAGTATAGTACATATAATGCTCGTGATATGAACTAAGATCATCCAATAACTAGTTCAAGATGCCGTCATGTTAACGTTGACGTTCTATGACGTCGTTCAGTTATTTGTCAAACTATCACGATTTGGGGGCGCACGGGGTGGTTACATATATATCCTTCTATGGGTGGTCGTCCTTATAAACATAGATTAATCTCGTCCTTAGACGGGACGACGTCACCAGATTAGTGACCGCGCTCAGTCACGCCCTAGTCCACTCGGAGCAGAGTCTCCGCTGGTACACGGAATTGGGCCGTGGACCCCAGAATCGAATCGGTTCACCGTACAGGCTCTACCGTCACAGGCTACGTTGCCAAACTGGTAATTTGTCAAACATAATGTAACAGTGAAATCATTTCCCATCGAAGCGATATTTTCTCTTGTTGTTGTTTAACATTCAACATAACGAAATGAAGCTTTATACTTTACAATACATATGTACATGTAAATGTCAGATAAACATTTTGACACGGTAAAATAACCAATTTCTGCATGTGTATGTCCTTTATTAATACTTTATTGATACAGCTTTGACAGTTTTATATCGCTAACATATCAAACTCGCCGGATAACCAATTGCAAAAATAACTCTTCCATGTGTTTTATAACTCGTATATCTCCAGAAATAACCATTCAATCTTCACAGATTTTGACATAGGTATTGTGTATTGTATTGATATATGACCATTATATGTATGTTATCGATACCGCACGTATATTATTGCCATGGCGATTATGACTTCATTAGATCGAAATGGAAAACATCATTCGTATGTATTTAACGCTGTCGAGCTGTTGCAAAAATGGTACTACATGAAAACCACTTTTCTGCTGTTAAATTTACATGTACAACATTAAATCCGCATAGAGTAATACAAAACAAGTACAATTATGTATTCACCATTTCAAATATGTGTTATATGCTGCAAGTTTGCCTCAGTTTTGCTAAAACAACAAATTACTGACACAAATGTCACTTTGAAAATTACGTTACCGTCTTATGCGTGTTGTTTGCTGTTAGGCGAAGAGTATTAGGGTTCAGATCGGAAAACAATAAGCCAAAGCTGATTTTTTCAGAAAAATACAAAAATATCATTAATACTCATTTAAGAACTCCCCATCAATCCCACTGGAGCTTAATCCAGGAATCAAGATGCCGTCCAAAATGGCCGCCAAAATGACAAAATCATAACTAGTGCAAAACCCATTAAACCAATAAGGAACAAAATATGCCAAAACATACCGAATATAACTAACGAATCATACTAATCGAAATTGTGAAGTGTAATGCAAACAACATGGCGTCAAAGATGGCCGCCAATATCGCTTAACTGTCTAAAAAGAGCAAACAGGTGAAACATTTGGAAAAACTATCTTCGAATGTAATATTGAGTTTCTTAGGAGACATTCCAACTATACAATATATTTAATACATATTGTTTTATATTATGTTATGTAAAATGATATTCAAGATGGTCACCAAATGGCGAGAAATGTCACAAAATGACGTAATTTGTATATAAAATATATAACATTTACCATAATTACTATATTTGATGTTTTTATATGGGTCAATAGGAGACATTTGAACTACGCAATACATTTGATGCATATTTTATTTATTATATTATGCAAAATTATATTCAAGATGGCCACCAAATTTTGAGGAATGTCTCAAACTTACTTACATCAATATACGGTAAATCAGCACAGGGGGATAAAAAAAAAAAACATTTTTTTTTTTATGCTTGAAACATGTTACAAATTGGCAGATTATCAAGCACAGTTATGTTTGTAACTGTATAACTAATTGGAATAACCTACCAAATTAGCAAACTTGTCAGCAGTAACATTTTAAACTAATCACCAGTGGAATTATTGTCACGAAACACCACATTTAAATTATCGATGATAGGTTACCTTTGATCACTATCTGTCGTCTAACCAAACAAACTGATGGTACCTAGAAATATAATAATTGTAAATAATTCATTTTTACATCAATATATTTATTGAAGTTGGGCAGCATAGTAGTACAATTTTCATACGTGAGGTGACAGCAGCAGATATATCATATTTTATTGTCAGTTGGGAGACCAATTTGCGCGGATAAACATGATTAATCGATCGAGTTTGAAATATCCATTTATTTTACAATACTACACTTATTTTGTTATGACCATATTTACCAAACCAACACTAAATTAACGTACATACATGCAAGCTTCACATACTAATTTGTGTGACATTCCACTTGTTGACATCTACAGGAACAGGTACATCATATGTATGCCACCACAGTATTAATCCCATGCATAATATTCATGTAATACTATAAAGTGATCGATACGTGTATCCCTTGAGAGCGATGATTGAATTGAATACTATTCATGCTGTATATTTTTTTTTTGCAATCTGCTATGCCGTATTACATGTATCAGATGAGACACCGAAAAGAGCATAACATAAGTATACACATTATGTAACACTAAACTCGTGTTTTTGGACCGCTAGAATGATATATACGAGATAGATAGATTAATTGTGTTTAATGGGCAGTCAACAGTCATGGTCTTCTTAGGCACCGATCAACTGGGGTAAATCCCGTATTACATCTGTAAAGAGGGGTTCCAAAATCAGAATTTGCATCAATACAATATATATTCAGCCTTCAATTTAGAATATCCGGATCTGGTGCCAGGTCGTGAATGCACAAGAGTCATTTTGTCCCAGCCCCTAAAAGGAATCGGAGTACACTAATCTTACTGCACGTACAAATGGAATAACTTGACTCAACACTCACGTACAAGAAAGCCAAATGTACATGAGGGCCAAATTAGGATATCACGATTCTTGTAACTATGGCTCGCACCGCTAACATACCCGTCTCATGCTCCCTGCCAACCGCCCACAAAATCTCAGTTAGTGTAAATATTTTCCCACGGAAAAGAGACTCATTAAACGTCGGTTGTTAACATTCAAACTTCAATGCAATGGGGCCAGGACAGTGTGTCACACACGTCCATATATATGAAAGTTCAGTCTTCTATAGATTCTATAAAGTGTGGACTTATAAAGCTATACATTGCCATGCAATCCTTATGAATTACATATAATATATAACTTGCACCATTGTAAACAATATGTCCCTGTTAATCACATGATAAGGGCATGCTACCTAATTTGATTAGTAGCATATGTATTATAATATATATATATATATCTTAACATTTAAATTCTGACAATATTATAATATAAGCTGATACATTGAAGGTAGGCATTCA
This sequence comes from Conchocele bisecta, assembly GCA_029237695.1. NCBI lineage: Eukaryota > Metazoa > Mollusca > Bivalvia > Lucinida > Thyasiridae > Conchocele > Conchocele bisecta. The sequence goes on from CM055281.1 coordinate 37,483,932, forward strand.
TGAATACAACTATAGTCTGCGAGGCAAAACGACACATGTTTCCTCACAAATAATTACTTATTTCGCATGAAATATATGCGTTATGTCCTCAATGTACTAGTATATAGATATAATTACGGCAAATGGAATATATTTCTGAAACAGTATATACCGTGTGTTGCTGATCAATATATATAATACAAAATATTATGCTTTGTCAGCCAAATTGGAGGCCACATTGAAGTACATGGATCTTACATACTGTATTGCAATACGCTTTATTTTTTTCACTTTATAGTTAATGTGAAAGACAGATGCTAAAGTAATTGTTTGCCGAGCCCATCGTGGAAAACAAGACATAGTGATCATGATAAGATATGTACGTCCGTCCGTGGGAGAGTCCGTTCGAAATGTACATCACTTAAATCTCTCCAATTATAATCAGATTGAGTTATAACGTTTTCACAAATTTCCTTTGTTTTCATCAAATACCTTATACGTAGATCTGCAACGCTCAGTCATGTCAACGTGAAACTTTTTTTTTTACCATCCATTCTTTAATTCTGTAGACCATCAATTTGGCCTTCTTACACAAGGTCAAGGTTAAATTACATTGCGTTAAAGGTTTTACGAATTTTGAATTAAACGTTTTAAGTACAATACTTATCTAAACATACATGTACACCCTGATATGATCACTAAAGTTGGGACTACCGATACACTATTGGACTAGCAACAGTCTAGGCGGGCTCAACATGCGGGCTGAGGCCTTCTGTTATGCATATTGGACAACGTTTCCAAGTTTTGGCCGTTGTATTATTTCAAATATAAACTTAATGAAGCTTTAATAATAGTAATTGTAACTCCAAGACAATTTAAAAATCAATTCATATATGTTGTGAAGAAAATGTAACGTTTACTTATTTTGTTGGAAATCTTGGCAGCCATCTTGGATAATTGTTGGAATAGCTAGCATATACATTGTTCAGTGATATGCTGCCATCCTATGTGCAAATATGTTCAGTATATTCACAGTTATGTGTTTCATCAATCAATTTATGGCAGCCATCTTGGACGCCATCTTGAATTCTGGATTAAACTCCAGTGGGATTCATGGGGAGTTTTTATATGTTATTCCTAATTATATTCTGGACCTATACTGAAAAAATCAGCTTTGGCTTATTTTTGTCCCGATCTTTGGCGATTTTATGTCTAATACTATTCGCCTATGTTGATATTTAACAAATTAGCTGCATGTTATTTGATATTAATGACATTGTACATGTAACTGACATTAATTTATGCATTTCGTCTGTTCAGTATATCATTTATTTTACTCTTTCAATGAAAATAATAGATATGGTACGGTTTTTCAACCGTTTACAACGTTTCAGCAATGGAAATACCAGAGTATGACCTCGTTACGTAATAGTCACAAGGACGTCACAATGACGTCACAATGCATACACAAGCAATATGTATCTTTCAAATAGCACAGATATTCATCGATGTGTACGCCAAAAGTTGTTAAGATTCAAACAGTATGTCAAAATGTCCAACTATATATGGTTTAAAAAAAGTGTCCAAGTTTGTTTGGGTCACTCTGCATTTAAGGGTAGGAATTTGCTCGAAGACCTACTACACCCGGACATTTGAGCACAGAAATTTGTCAATCCAATGGCCGTTGTCCCGTTTGTTTCAGAATTTACTAATATTCAGAATCGCATGGCTTGTCTTATATATGTTCCAACTTACCGCTCAGTACGGCGCGTCCCTGGGTGCCGGTGGGGTCACACTTTACATAGCAGTTGACCGCCTTCTCGAACCGATTCTCATTCCCACCCAACCCGCTATATGTGAAGGTTTTACACGTCTTGTCCGCCGGGTCGAAATAAAACTTCTCCACAGACTGTGCACCGGTACCCGCTTCCGCCGGCAGTGAACAGGCATCTGAAATACAAATTGGATGTTTCACCACCGCCTACGCTAACCATGCAAATATGTCATGTTATGCCTCACCACGATAAGTGTTACCCTTGTCTGTCCGTCCGTCCGTCCATCCCGTCCCGTTCGTCCGTCGGTACGTCACCAACCTAGCTACATACCTGATATTACGTATGTAGCTTCCTTATGATGAGTAGATGCACACAGGTTACATCGATTTCTGATTCGACCCCTAGTCATGGATTATCTCCATAGAAATGTGAGTGTGATGACATTGCCCATGTTTTCCACTACAGCTACATTGTAATTCATTAAGCTATTGGCAATGTTTTATATAGAAGTAATTTAGTTAGTAAATTTAAGATGTCTGCAATAAATATAAAGGTCAAGGTTCAACTTGATGTAACATTTGATTCACTGGCAATCAAACGTTCGTGTCTATTGATCACTGACACTTCATTATTGAAGTACAGTAACTGTATCACTTACCCCTACATGTATGAGCACCGCCGCACCTTCACATGGTATACACGTTGTGTTCAAATTACAGCTCCACAATGCGCGACCAGTAGCCTATTTCACCAACATTGCAAAGTACACTTTCCTAGCAAAGTATACTTTGAGGGAGAAATTTTCAGTTTTAGGAGAAATTTATTAATTTTTATTATACTGAATGTATTACATTATCACAGCCATTTTGGCTGTGATAATGTAATACATTTAGTATACTAATTCTGCATAGTTTTAATCATCAAATATATGCAATCATTAGTTCTATATGAAATAATGCATTTCGGAAAAATCAATGATTATTCCCTCAAAGTATACTTTGCTAGATAATTACACTTTGCATGTTGGTGAAATCGGCTACTGGGTGTCAGAACCTCACACGGAAACAGTTTCTATCCAATAATATCAAATTCTGAAAGCTAATCATCAATGACAAACCAGAACACACACATACATTTGCTAAAGGAACACCATACATAGCCGAATGTATTTGACAACTATTATAAAAATCCGTAGATAAATGTTACTGACTGTAGATGCGTATATTGCAAATATATATGACGTCTCGCTATCTGTCCCGTGGTGGTGATAATATGTACTGTCCAAATGCGGATAGGTATGTGTCACGCCTCACACTATTACACTATGTTATATTTGGGTGGTTTGTATTGTTGTTCTCAACAGCTGAGGTCAGATTCAGGCTGTCTCTGACAGAGTGGTGAAAGGATATGGGTACAGAGAGATTGGCCGACAAGTGGCATAACTCCTCTAACTATCGAATATTATGCTTCGATGTTTCCTGAAATATGATCACACCTGTATGTCTCAATCCGAAATGCATAGGCTGAGCATTTTCTACACTGTTTGAAAGCGTTGTGAAAACAAATAAAGCCAACTTCACCCTGAACTAACTAACTAACTAACTAACTAACTAACTAACTAACTAACTAACTAACTAACTAACTAACTAACTAACTAACTAACTAACACTAACTAACTAACTAACTAACTAACTAACTAACTAACTAACTAACTAACTAACTAATGAAGGACTTTAATTAGCTTAGCAGGACTGAGACAACATACTAGACAACAGCCTGACATACGAAATGGTAGTATTAACGTCGGCTCATACTCTAACACGAATAGGTTCATGTCAGTAAGCCCATAGACGGCCACAGACATTCAGAGTAACTGAAATATGTTGATTGTAACCATACCGAAACCTAAACTTTTTTACTTTATACTTGACCGAAATTCATGACTTATGACTCATAACATTTCCTCCAAAATACTGTAATATTGATGCAACTGACACAGTTTTCACAACTGGGTGAAGAAGTAAATAATAAATCGTAAACGCCATTGCAAATCAGCCATAATCCCATAGTAGAGTGGCAGGCGTGTGCATGCATATGTCTCAATGCATTTGGTAGGTGTGATACGGCCAGGTGCTTGGAGAATTGCAAATCAACCGATGGATGTTAGCTAGGTTATCACAGAAGCATATTCATATGACCACGTGCATGCATGCATAGGACGATCACGTGTCCATGCCTCGTGTTCATATGACCACACAACATTTTGTTTTGATCCCTTAAATGCCTTCGTATATAATAATAGTGCCATATAATATGCCCATTGGTCCGTGAAACACACACATACATTCAGACGACGAGTTACTGGTCATTCTGCATCCCTGAAAAAAAACATCAACCAGTCGACATGTTTCTTTGTCCCTGAAACATTTTCATATGGCACCACAATGCATTCAATTGTGCTAGAGACATTCTTATCTTGGCCGCATAGCTTATTTTGATAACGTATTTAAATAACCGATTAAAGGTACATGCCCACGCAGTAGGCACAAAATGTTCTTTATAGGAATTAAATAAGTGTATAATTATGTCACTATTCCACCAGTTCTAAAAATTACGAGCGCCCGCTATACAAATATAATCATTTATTAATTATCAATTGACTGTTAGCGACGCGCGGCGGTAACAGTCTATTTTGATAATGTTCGGGGACGACAACTTGCACATCACGACTTGCGGTGCGCATGCGCAGTAAACTACACGCGCCAGTAGGCTTCCCAATATGTAAACAAGAATATCAACATGTCGAAACGTCCAGGACGGAAATTGTATGAAACGGCGTCGGCCAAAAAAAAGGCGAAATGTCAGGGACAGGCAGTACAGAGAGAGAGTGGTTAATATTGGCGACCAGATCACCAAATGGAAAGAGTTACGTGGAGATTTAGATTTGGACTCGAACAGAGATTTTTCTTCTCAACATCCGATACTTCATTGCGCATGTCAATGATGTGATATGATTGACCGTGTCACGTGACGCGTATTGGTAAAAATAGCACGAGGTCGGAAAATACCCTTTCTGGTCGCGGCATATAAAATGCGATTTAACACCAACTAACACGCGCCGTAATTAAAAATAAATCGTTAGCGGGTAGACAAATGGCTCATATAAGGCATGACAGAAAATGAAAAGTAGTAGTACAGTGTAACCTGCTGCGTGGGCATGTACCTTTAAGGTCACAGTTCATGCTGAATATATTGAATAAACTACGTATTTAGAATATATTTAGACACCAATTAACAAGGCGACAATGCATTCAATGAATTGAACATAAATAAAGATAAGCACGCAGTCATAATGTTTTTCAATGCAAATGGGATGGGTGGGGGTAAGTTTGCATTTTCAGTTGTAATACGAACTCTGAAATGTCATAGGGTGAAACATGTAGTGTACTATGTTTGCAAATAATTTGATATATATTTATATCGAATATAATATCGCTAGATAAATATTTGTACATATGTATAGCCAGTTCATCGTGAACTTGAAGTCACTAATTCATATATTTCCTCCTTTTTTTGTAAATATATCTCGTATACAGCTGAACTATTTCTCTAATATGCATACACAAGTATATTCCATATTATTCCTGACAATCTGAAACCAAAATGACCCATTTATCTCTGTAATTAATATATCTACAACAGTTTATATAATATACAGCGGAAATGGCCGAACACCATATTTTACAAATTAGGTCACCATATGGTAACAAATCATAATAGCAAGTGTTATCCGGGCTTATTATAACATGCAAAGGTCATAGATAAACATTAGCATGGCTGACAAGCATTAACATGATGTCATTTATATGGTCGTTTTAAAACTGTATGCCCTGTCTATAATACAAACATCTCCTCAGCCGCCACACTGTTATGTACTTCGTGGAAAATAACAGTACTACTGTGAGAACGCAAATAAATATTGCCATCTCATCAGCACGTTCTATCTCCGATGTGATGTATGAAAGCACATGTTTCTGGATCTGAGCTCTCTATACTGGTTACATGAAGGTTCAATTGATGCATTCAACCATTGTCAAAGAATGTACTATCTGCTCCAGTACTCTCCGTACTAGTCATGGTGAATTGGGGTTGTACACTTATCAATATATTGGTAAGATATAATGATGTAATAATAATATTGTATAGTGTACATGACTCGAAAATACATACATTGCTAGTACATTATATATCTGAATCTGGCGTAGCTGATATCGAAAATATGAAAAGATTTCTATATTTCTACAGAACTGCGAAGTAAGATAAAAATAGTTCATGGATTTCGACTGGTCGACTCATCAATCCATTCACATTCACTAATTCGTACCACAATAAAGCTTACCGGTACTGGTCTTGTTTGTAATACTGTGATTACCAAATTCGATACAACGCCAATCAATGAATATTACATTTTTGGCTATCTTTGACATTCAGCGTATAATCAGTCCTGAGTTGAAGGTCTCAAAGACGTCGGCTAGGAAAATAACGTCAGTGCGGTTGTAGATGCCGATTCCTAGAACTGTATATGTACTGGTAGGTGAGCAGTATATGGTTGAGTATGATATATCACTACTATTAATGGCGTGCCGAGTCCTATAACTGTATATGTACTGGTAGGTGAGCAGTATATGGTTGAGTATGATATATCACTACTATTAATGGCGTGCCGAGTCCTATAACTGTATATGTACTGGTAGGTGAGCAGTATATGGTTGGGTATTATATATCACTACTATTAATGGCGTGCCGAGTCCTATAACTGTATATGTACTGGTAGGTGAGCAGTATATGGTTGGGTATTATATATCACTACTATTAATGGCGTGCCGAGTCCTATAACTGTATATGTACTGGTAGGTGAGCAGTATATGGTTGAGTATGATATATCACTACTATTAATGGCGTGCCGAGTCCTATAACTTAGGGGATAACCATGCTTTGTTTTTCGATTTGGAGCGGTATGTGGGAGGTTTTATGGTCTGTGAATCAGTTTTACGGCGACGCGTCATTATCCCCATTCTAATGCACCTAGTGTGCTCCCCGCTTTCTATAAACGTCGTAGCATATCACGAACAGTGATCTTTTTCATTACGTCAGCAGGTTGTTGTCGTCATATCGATAACCGCCTCACACCAAATGAATTTGAAGAAATTTAACTCCGCCGAAGAATATTCCCATTTCAAATAGAGATTAACGGGACTTTCTCTAAGACATCTATACATTTATTCAACTGTAATGTTTATATTAACTATTGTATTGCTTTTGTATGTGTAGTTGCAACAGTTATTTGCTTTTATTCATTTAAAGAAATGCCAACAATTCTGCATTGGGTTCGTGTGATTTTACAAAGGAAATGTCAGCAACAACTTGTGTCAACAGGCCTAGGATTTCCCTGGATTTACGCCTAATTCAGGTGAATACCCATCTGCAATACAGTTTATTATGTATAGTCATGTATGTGCACATCGGAATTCGTAAAGTTATAGGCTGGTACTGGCATATTGAGTTTGCATTTGAGCACTTTATTAAATTCTTCTGCATTTTGGGCGGGTGGGGTAATATTTTTAGGAATTTGTTGAAGGGCCACCACACTGAAGCCACATTTGTCAGCCCTTGGTAGATTATCTTTTCCGCTTTCGGTTGTACATGTCAATATGGCCGAATGGATAACCGAAAATGTACCGAAATTAATTTGGAAATATTTGCATTCCCCGCCGCTGGCCATTGTTTACAAAAGCGCGTAGGGTTACATAAATATGTCGAGTTGTAAAACACAGGCTGGTAAAACGGAGATTTTATATGCTGTGATTTTTCATATTTTATAGGCTCTGATTTCAATTGACCAATCAGATGCGTGCTTTCTAGTTTCGGTGCATTAGAATGTATATGTACTGGTAGGTGAGCAGTATATGGTTGAGTATGATATATCACTACTATTAATGGCGTGCCGAGTCCTATAACTGTATATGTACTGGTAGGTGAGCAGTATATGGTTGGGTATTATATATCACTACTATTAATGGCGTGCCGAGTCCTATAACTGTATATGTACTGGTAGGTGAGCAGTATATGGTTGAGTATGATATATCACTACTATTAATGGCGTGCCGAGTCCTATAACTGTATATGTACTGGTAGGTGAGCAGTATATGGTTGGGTATTATATATCACTTACCATTAATGAATTGCCGAGTCCTAGAACTGTATATGTACTGGTAGGTGAGCAGTAGATGGTTGAGGATAATGATCATGATTGCCCGGGGCACGAACGGAATCATCAGCTCATCCAGGCCCGCCTGTGCGTACTGGTCTATGGTGTATACCTCCGCCTCTGTAACACGTGCACTCATTGTTGACTGTGGCTGAATAAATCGGACTTATGGTACATATGACCAGTGTAGCTTATGATCGAATAGCACACTCCTGTAGCCTGATACCGATCTGGGTTGCCTACTAGAAGAATTATGAGTGTTTCATTTTGTATCAAAGAATGGTGTGTGTTTGAAGTTTGTTTGTTTGTTTGTTTGTTTGTTGGTGTGTATAGGCCTGTCAACAGCTAAGGTCATGTAAGGCCGGAAAAACGGGTTCGATCCCATTTAACCTGCTGCATTGGGGATGGGGGGGATAGCAAAATCAGAACGGAATATTTACATCGAGAAAAAATACATTCCACACTGAAATTAGAATAACCTGACCTGGTGCCAGGTCCATACCACTCCAATGTCACTTGGCCCTTCCCCTAAAATAGGATTACGAATTAATCGTAATACTCACATAAGGGATATAACCGATTACTGACTACGCAGCTGCTGTCTGGGGCTATAAGCCGTTTGATAAATTTGACAAGCTTCAGTATAGAGCTATGAGATCATTTACAGGGGTAAGTAAATCTACATGCCTACTTGCCATAGAGGGTGACACCGGCTGGCTAACACAAAAATCGCGAAGGACATGCGAGATAATTCGACTCTGGCATAGGTTGGCCAACATGGACGAATGGCGGTTGACACGTCGTGTATTTTTATGGGATATGCAACTAACACTGCGATACCGTAATACTTGGTGTGGGGATGTGAAACACATATTTGAACAATGTGGAATATTGAACTTCTATAATACTGGTTTAACACAAACCATCTCATCGACACATCTGGTAGAATTGGTGAAAGCTCAACTTGTAGATAGTCGCAAAAACCAATGGTGCAACGATATTCAAGCATCTGCACAACTGAGAACATATCGTACTCATAAAAGAGAACTTAAAACCGAAGTGTATCTAGATCGCCACATGACAATCCGACAACGGTCAGCAATTGCACGGTTTAGATGCGGTTCCTTCCCGTTGGCTGTGGAACTAGTGCAATACCGACGACCAGTTACGCCCTTGGAGGACAGAGTATGCCAGTTATGTGACAGTAAACCAGTCGAAGATGAACAACACTTTTTGGTACAATGTGAAGCTTACTCAGAGCTCAGACGAAAACACCTTGGATACATAGATCAAAGTGTAGAACAGTATTGCGCGATCATGTCAAACATTGACTGTAGAAAAGTGGCGAACTTCATTTTAGACGCATATAAACAACGTAACACGCAAATCTCCACACGTCGGATTGGGCGAACATAATCGATCCAGTACCGATGTTTATAATCGATGTTTACAATGTCAGTGAAATATTCAATCGATAGTGTCTGTCAAGGTGGGTTCAGTATTTCACTGTCAATCGACAGGGATTGGTTTCTGGATCAAACAATGTCGCTTGCCAGTGCTATACTGATAGTAAATAATTATTCAATGCTTATAACGTAGGTAGAAGACGTATTTATTAGTTAAATTATTTAAATCGAGGGTGTCTGTTATCGGGTGTTCATTATCACGATGTCAAGTGATAGTGATTGGTTTCCTGGTAAATCAAGGTCGCTTGCCAGTGCTATATTGAACAGTAAGCAATGCATCAGCTTAATTGATAAATGTGTGTCCTAGCAATTACAAAGTATAGGTAGATGCAGACATTGTACTGTTTTAAAAATAAAATCTAAAATAATAATTTCACGTAATATAAGTCTCGTCTAACTTCTTATGGAAAACTAAATAAAATAGTTTAAATCCTTGATCAGCAATGAGTATTTTGATACTAATATTGGCACAAATCGGACCATTGGTAATACTTTTAAATTATCTATGTATATACTGGTACAAACGGGAATATGTACATGTGCATGTAAAAATATCACCTATCGCACATTTATATGATTGAAAGTAGGTGTTTTAACACATGGGGCATGCAGGTCATGGATCTGCATGTACATTTGTACCAGCACATACAAACATATTCAATATGTATTCAGTGGTATATTCAATGTTAGTGGTATATTCAGTGTAAGAGGTAAATTCAATATGTTAATGTGCATTCAATATCGCGCTGTCAAGTGATGGTGATTGGTTTCCGGATCAAACAATGTCGCTTGCCAGTGCTATACTGAACAGTAAATAAGGCATCTGTTATTGTAAGTGGTTAATATTCAATATGTTTATTGGGTATTCAGTATCGCGCTGTCAGGGATGGTTATTGGGGTCAATCAATCATGTTCGCTTGCCAGTGCTATCTGAACAGTAAATAATGCATCCGTAATAAATGTAATGATATATCAATCGTTAAAGTGTTAGACAGTGTTAATCGAGTATTGTATGTTCAGTATCGCATTGTCAAGTGATGGTGATTGGTTTCCGGATCAAACAGTGTCGCTTGTAAATCTGATATTTCGCACGTTGTCAAATCAGTTTGCATAATAAAGTCTTGTTGTCAATCAATATTGAATGCTACTGTGTGTCGCACTGACAATTGGTCGTTTCTGGGTTTCAGATCAAGCACGATCACATTGTCACTGCGTATGAAGTCGTTGTATGCTCCGCTGTGCTATCTTCCTTTCTTTTATATTACGTTGTATTCTAAATGAACACCAAAACCATTACTTTAGAACGTGAAGTATTGGATATCAACATTATTACGAAACAGTGAATATGTATATGCTAGTGCATCATGGGCCTCTGTAGGCTGGCTGTTATCATCAGTTGTAACTTCTTGTAATATGTATATGTGTAAGAGGTTGCACTATAAATAAACCATATACCTATACCAGATTCAACTGTCACATACAAAATGCCAAAGACGTATATGATGGCCAAACCAGGTCTCCATCCAGTCGGAATTCCGGTTAGGATGAACTCCAATCGTTATATTACCCATCGCATACTCCCACCTGCCACCACGTGTGTTTGAAGTGCATGGTATCCGTCAATGCAAATTTACATAATAAACTACCATGTAAATAATAAGCAAATGCTGTTGCGTTTATTTTTGTAAGCGAAATGGTGATTGCTTAAAGTTTGTGAGGTCTGATTCGGAAATGTTTGACTTACAACAATTCAACAGACGACTAGTACACAATATGCAGTCCTCCAGATAAGCTGCGTATTTGCGTAAATACCCAATTACAATTGCCAAAAACCCAATTGAAATCAGAAGTAGCGAGTATCAAAAAGCAATAACAAATTTATGGAACATTGATCATGCTACAGAAAACAATAACCAAACCACAAATATAGCATATTTTTCTTATTTTCCATGAATAAACCCATCTTGGTATTTCATTAGAATTGTCTCCAATGTTTTCATTTTCATTGAAATACCCAATTGCTTCAGATATGATGGAGTGAAAATACTCAATTACTAATTCGTTATCTGGAGCCCTGCAATATGTGAATGTAAATAATCATATATGACATAAACATATATTGAATATTGTGTTAACAAATGATGTCGTAATTCGTGGAACAGTGGCGTTGCAGGTCAACCACACGTTTCACCGCCAATCAACAACATTAATGTTAAGGTGTTTATCGAGACCTACATGCAACTGCAATATAATGGAATATGGACATTATCATACAGCAATTTAAATGTGTGGCGGTGACAAATTGGAGAAATGCTGTCTTATAGAAATTTTGGCAAATCTCCTGATATGTTAATGCACATATAAAAACCTACATGTAATTTGTCACACGCATGACATATGTTACATTGACTGGCCAGACTGCATATTTGTATGCACTGGACACAAAAGGCATTACTCCTCGTGTAGCCTGTCAGTGAAATTTGTGTTGTAGTAACACCATTCAGTATATATACTAGGCCTATAATGCACACCTCATATCTATGCTCAGACATTCTTGTCAAATTGATGACGTCATTTGCTTGTTTTAAAGAAATGTATGTTCAGGCCCGTACGCAGGATTTTATATTGGGGGGTGCGTCAGTGGCGAGCCCCATGTAGTGACGCGAGTACGCTAGGGGGGTACCCCCTAGCGTACTCGCGGCACTACATGGGGCTCGCCCCTGACGCACCCCCCTGAAATTGTTTAAACCTAGATGGCATGAAATGCACTTTCCTGCATTTCATGTCATTTAAATTCGGATTTCAACGGTGATAAATTATGACATTTTCATGCAAATTACCTGTATATTAATGCATTTCAAGATTTGTTGAGATTACTGTTTGAAAAATAGCGGACCTCGGCGAATTTAGGGGGATGCGTACGCACGCGTCGCACCCCCTCTGCGTACGGGCCTGATGTTATCAATACTATTCAATCGCCTGCCAAATAAATGCAAGGATTAATGCACAAAGAAACTCACATGTATGCACATTTATAGTAAAATTACTTGCTTACATATTATGATAGTGCCAGCTCTATTGAAATAGTAGGGATTGCTGCGGTCCTAAATACTATGCCCGTTCGATAATTTTGCTAAAAACTATTTTTATATAACTTTGTAAATTATGTCATGGTGAGCCGAATAACTATTGGTTCAGTTGTTTTCACAGACATCTTATATATTTGGCGGCCATCTTGAATTTAGGTATATTAATTCCCCATACACTTGCCAGTCTAATTAGGATAATTGTCCATTCCCGCCACTGGTTTTTATACGCTGGACGTATTATGTATTCACCTTGTGCGGGCGGACGGGCAAGCGGGCTGGCGGGCACAGCTTGTCCACGCAATAACTAGAGTTCTAACTAGAATTCTACTTGCCGGATCGTAACCAAATTCAGTATACATGTTTTACCACAGGAAGTCGAAAAAGCATATTGATTTGCAAACATTTCCGATCACCCCCCCCCCCCCGCCCTTGGTGGCCATGTTTAATGTTCGCACTCTGTATCCTGCAATAACTCAAGTTCTACTAGACGGATCGTAACCAAGTTCGGTATACAAGTTTATCACGGCCAGACAAAACAATCGGATGGTATTGTATACAAATACAATCAGAGACATATCATAGTGGACCCTAAATCGCTGATACAATGTACCTTCTTCGGGGAGCACTGCCCAACCGGCTCCCACCAGTGCTGCGGCTGCTATAGTTTCCGCTGTCGTCGATTCACGTCCACCAATTATCCTCTCCTTTCGTTTCGTCTCCATCTCTTCCATATACGCCTCAAATTCATCTTGCTCTTCCCCTCTCCTCTCCTCTGTTTCTCTGTTTCCCTCCTCTTCTTCTCTCCGTCTATGCTCTTCTTCTTGAAACTCCCACATCCTCTCCTCCGGCGAACGTTCCTGACTGTTTCTCCGGCTGTTCATTTGACCATGTGTGATTCGTGCGAATCGATTGTTTCTGCCAATCATGTCACGTGATAGAAATCTCATATCTTGATTGGCCCATTGGTTTCCGAAGGCGGGAAACCCTGCTGTGTTTGCAAAGGTGTTACCGAATCCTGAAACACAAACGTCGGGCATTTCTTCACCATATCAGGGATAGTGATTCAAAATTAGCCAATGTAATGATAATGGTACATGTTGTCTATGGTTAAATACAGTAATAACAGGCTTTATAGAATACGACCTTTTGTTTCAAATGTAGTAGAATCATACATGTGACTGAATATCTATACAAAGTATAATTATATGACCCTGTTAGACAGCACATTGAGTTGCCATCTCCACCATTTTAGTTTGTACATAATGCTATTGGACAGTTTCACCACTTGGAGCGTTTGACACGTACAGTAAATAATATGGCAGCAAATCTAATAAAATTTGGTGCAATACATCCCAAATATATAGGAGGACAACGTCCTATAATTATACATCAGCAGACTACACAAATGCTAGCTATCTGAGCTTTTTTACCATCACTCACAAACTATACAATGGACACTTTTTCAATGTGTAAAACTGATGCACTGTTATAATTAGAAGTACATCTGACACAGGTAAAAGCCGTATTTACTCGCATAGCACACACATAGACAGTAGTGACAATACACACAGATAGCTGCTTCCAAGCCACTGGATTCGATACAGTGTGTATGGTAATACAGGTATATATATACAGCACTATGCATTGTTCGTACTGTTACACAGTCTTAATGAATTAATGAATTCTCAAACATTTTAATAAAGGTCAACAAATATATACATTTGATGAAAACAACGCATAGCACGGTGTAGTCTGATGTCTCCCGATCATGTTTCATCGAATGTTATTAATATGTTTGTCATATTATTAGTGGTATGTGTCAAACGAAATAAGAGGTAAAAATGGGCGATGGCTTGTACATACTAAGATGGCGGATATGGCAACTCCATGCACTGTGTAGGATATAGTAAGAAGAGAATGTTCACATGTATGTTATACTTATATCCCATTCCATTTACGAAGCAATTCTGCACGAATCATCGGATGATTAGGGGCCCCACGGGTCATTAACCCTTACACTGTTGAATTACATTTTGTCGTGTACTGGTTTTTTCTATTCTCATTTTCTTTCACAAACAACACGTTTTGATAACGTTTAAGAATTGTTTTCAATGGAGTGCTGTCTTATCATGTTTTATTGAGTAAGCAGGCAACTATAAAGCAATACAACAACAGACACTTTAAATGTCCAGCATTCAAATGGTTAAGCAGAATTTTGCATTGATTTCTTACACCGACGTCGATCACCCGATTGAATGTCGGCGAAATTTACTTTTAGTCCTTTCAAAGTATAAGAAACCTCTTCACAACCCGAGTTTCTTAAAGGAAGATATATAGGAGAACATATTAGAACACTGAATGAATCAATAGACTGTTGAAACGAAACTAACTCACCAGGCCTGTTTTATTTGCAGACTTTGAGAAAGAATTTGATACTATTGAACATACATACTTTTGAAGCTACTGGGACACTAATATGTTGGCAATGCTATTTTGAAATGGATCAAACATTTCTACTCTGAGGAGAAACGCTGTGTTTCAAGTAATGTTTTTTTTATCAGATTTATTCTCAATTGATAGAGGTGTACGTACGACAAGGCTGTCTACTATAATGCGAGTGAGTGGGTGCTTTAAAAAATACAAATTTTACCTTCTGCCCTGACAAGAATTTTATATGGACAGACACTAGTGTTACTGACGAATATAACACGTTGTGAAAAATAGTAGAGCGCATTGATAAGTGAAAACATAGAAAAAATAAGTTTAGTAGGTAAAATTACTGTGATAAAGACATTTGCAACTCCAAAATTAATATATCCACTAACAGTGTTGCCCTCCAGATGATATGATTACGCGAATTAAAAACAAACACATTTTAAATAATGTTTTGAAATCTTGGGCTTGTATTCTCAAGAAAAAAACAACAATATAGTATTTAAAGAAATAATTTGGAATAACTATAATCTAAAACATCAAAATAAAACAACATTTCTGAAGAATTGGTATGACATAGGAATTTTGTTTATTGAACATTTATTATAGGAATGAATTGCCTTTTTGTGGAATTTATCGAGGTATAAACTTAGAAAAGTCGCGGGAATACTGGACGAAGGCCGGAAGTCCTCGTCCAGTATTCCCGCGACTTTTCCAAGTTTGTATCCCCGATAAAGTCAACAAAAAGGACATTTATTCCTTATAATTCCAGCATTTGAAATGAATTCATCAAGAAAATGTGTTTATTTTCCGTTTTCTTAAGAATTATTTTAACTGCGCCTGACGGTTACGGAAAGTAGTTCGGCATGGGAGTTTACTGGGATATAAATTTTGGACAGACCAATCAAATGTTAGGGAATTGTGTAAATATTTTTGTGCTGGAATTATATGATTATAGAGCCAAACAAATATTTACGATTCACAGATTAGCAGCAATATTTAAGATACGAAATGAAGATTTCAGAAAATATAAAATTATACTACATAAGCCCAGTATGAATCGAGAAAATAAAAACAGAAAGTATTTGTCTTCACCGGGTTTCAGGGTTCGTGAATCGCCATAGCAGCAATGTTTTGTTGTCACAATTATGTTGCGAAATATTCCAGCGTAACACCTGTACTGTATGCTCTATTTATCTACAGATTACACTCCGCAATACACAAAGTTGTAGTCACTGTGTGTTTGTCCGAATTCTGTGGCAGCACGCGAGTGTGCGGAGCTACCGGAGCTAGCGGTTACAGTGTCATCTAAAAATAGACGCAAGCTCCTGCGTATTCAGGCACATGCCCAGATTGGCCTTGATAACGTTGTCACTTGTTTATCCCTTGTTTATCGATTTAAATTGTTTACATCGACTCGAAGCTTACGTTCAACGGCCGCACAAACTCGATTGAACTGCACGCATTCCAATGATTTAAATACGCAGCGCGTTTAAATAGTCAATTACGTTTTTTTTAATGTGCGCACTGGTCATTTAAAAAGGGGCCCATCCGTGATTTTTTGCGCGATGTCGGGCGCAAGACAATCAATAATTTGAGGCATTGACAATAATTAAGGGGGTCTGCCGCAATCGCGCGTGCTGGATGGATGCATCCCTGCCATCCCTGCATGATACGTAAACAAATCAAAGTTCGCTATGAAGGGCAATTCTTCGTTTTGATTGGTGGAAAATTTTGTGAATATTAACTAGCGTCAAATGACGCGCATACGCGATCGGAGGAGATTTTGAGCAGAGGTCGATTATAAATTAGCCGAATAAACACATTTTACGCGATTATACGTGGCTGAAACTTGTTCTGTTTAATAAATAAAAGCTTTAAATTAGCCCAATAATCGGCGTATGTTGGCGTATATGGCCATTAGAGCCAACTATGAACTTCAACAACAACAACTTCCGGGTTCAATCTCTTCCGGCGTTCAGCTCATTACGTATTCAAAATTGTGTTATTTGGCTATATTTAAAGTTTTAAACGGAGATAATTGCCAAAAATGCAAACTTTATCGGTTGATGCAATTTGGAAGTGATACAGCAAAATTCGCGTTCGTAGATTACCGAATAGCGGAGAAAAGGGTTGCTACAAACTTGTTCAGAATTCGATGGATGACCAATATATTAGCCGATCTATAAATAGATCGGCTAATAATAATAAAATCTGAACCAAAATGGACAACCGAATTTCCAGATGCTAATTTATGTTGGCCACAAATGTACACACTATCTTTTGGCGGTACTATAGGTTCGACACTACGCAACTCAAATATAACTAGATTGGTCAGTAAGCGAGGCTTACGGAATACCTCCCACGTGGGCCAAGGTACCCCATAATATGTAAACTATTTCCAAATGTGTGGGCTCGTGACCTTGACGTTGGGCTTGGCGGGGGCGGCACGAACGTGACAGGGTGGTAGAGGTCCATTGGAGCAATGCGTGTGTGAAATGTGAATCAGATCCGAGCAAGGAAATAGAAGTTATAACCGATTTCTCTGATGTTAAGTTTTGTAAAGACTAAGTATGTGACCTTGACCTTGGTATCAGCGGGGGCTGGACGGTCGTGGATTTGTCACAGCATGATAGTACAACCTTACAGGAATGCACGAGTGAAATATTAAGAATGTTCAATGAAGGAAATAAAAGTTATACCTTATTTCTCTGATGTTAAGTTTAGTGACGGACGGACGGACGCACGGACGGACGGACATGACTCGAGTATACCCCCACAAATTGTGGGGGGGGGGGATACTGGAGATAGGTTGTCCGTCTGATCTTGTGATCAGCGGGGGCTGGACGGTCGTGGATTTGTCACAGCATGATAGTACAACCTTAGAGGAATGCACGAGTGAAATATTAAGAATGTTCAATGAAGGAAATAAATGTTTACTTATAATAACTTAATTATTTCTCTGATGTTAAGTTTTGTGAAGAGACTAAGTATGTGACCTTCACCATGGGATCATAATGCCTCCAGTATACCCCCCCCCCCCCCCCCACACACACACAACGAGTGCGGGTATGAAAATACGTATAATGCGAATTCTGGGTACGAATAAATTGCTCTACCGGTGCAATTTAGTAAATAGCAGCTTATGTGATTTTATTCCATGTACATGTATGTTGAAAGTATAAAACACTTGTTCTGTGTAACATTTTTGGTCACAGCTCCATTTATACTTTACTATCTGCCTTCTTCTATATATTTCTTTAAAATATTGCTTTCTAATACATAATGTACCTTAATTCCAATATCTGTTATAAAATATACAGGGCGGCCCAAAAAAACTTGGACACTTTTTGTAACCCATATATCTTTGGACATTCTGTTCGAATCTTAATAAATGTTGGCATACATATTGTGTAATGTATGTGATATTTGAAGGATACATAGTACTTACTGCGTGTTGACGTCATTATGATTATGACGTCACTATGTCATACTCAGGAATTTCCATTGCTGATAACGTTGTGAAACAGTTGAAAAGCCGTGCCATATCCATTATTTTCATTGGAATAGTGAAATAAATGATATACGAAACAGAGTAAATGCATAAATAAGTGTTACTTACATGTACAATGTCATTAACTGCAAATAGTACACATATAAGTTGATAAATGACACCAGCAAACATCCTATGCGGGCAAGACTGGGAATTTGAAGGCCCAAAGTGACACGGATGTCAACAATTCGTATCTTAGCCAAATCGAGGCAAACGTGCAATACATAATGCCTAATATAACATGTATAAACGGTGAATGTATGTCTTTACTTGTATCGTTTTACTCAATGATGGATTTAAAGTAATAAAATGCAATTTTTCAGTAGGAAAGTGGTTTAGTACCATTTTACAGCAGTTTTATAGCGTTACATACAAATGTTTCTTTCGATTTCGACCCAGTGACGTCAAAATCAACATGGCAATGGTATGCGTGTGGTTTCGATAAAGACAATGTAAAATTCATATGCTAAATGTAATAATCAATATATCAAATTTTGTGAAGATTGAATAATTATATATGGAGAAATAAGAGTTAGAAAAAGTGTCCAAGTTGTTTGGGCCACCCTGTATATGATTGTACATGTTGTATTTAAAAGTGAATACACATTAAATAACAAAAAGAAGATACCTCTTTCTTAATACTTGCAATCAGTGTAGATCATGATGAGCCGGCTCGTAACGATTCGTTTCATCAAGATCTCCACCATTTGTGGATGTTTTTTTTTAAAGTTTTACGAAATGATCCCCTATTCTGCAAAATGGAATAGTTGAACTCTGATCAGGTTCCAGTCTTGTTTTCCATAATATTGCTCAGTATAAAGCGTATGTTGATCTCGATGGACACTGACAGCTGTAAAACAGTTGTTATGAACGGCGGCGTAAATAGTTGTAACCAATTCACAGCGACGTTTTACTATTTATTCAGTATTTTCTGATGTCAATATTTTGTATATCAGTCAATCGATTTTCTTATGTTAATCGATAATTCTATGTGCGCCCTTTTATGATTTATTTTCCGAATATTTTATCCAAACAATCGAGTTAAGGTAGTAGGTCATAGATAGATACACTTGGCTTCAATGATAATTGCTTCATAAGAGTTATGTGATATATGAATATAACATAAATTATGTGAACATTGTCTTATTACTGTGTACTATATGGTACTATACAGACATTGAGTTACCATCTCCGCCATCTTTGTATGTACAAACCATTGCACAGTTTCACCATTTCGTGCGTTTGACACATACAGTAAATAATATGACAGTAAACTAAATAACATTTGGTGCACTACATAATAGACAGATATGACAACGGAAAGCTATAAATATTATTCCAGCAAACTATACAAAAGATGAGATGTCTGAGCATTTCTTCCATCAATCTCAAAATAAATGTTGATGTGTAAACTTTGCAATATGATGCACAGCCTATGTTAGTGTACACGTTACCCATAGGTAAAAGCCATATTTACTCGTATAGTAGGTGAGTAGACACCAGAGACAATATACTCAGCTAACTGATTACATGTCACTGGATTTGATAGCTAATAACAGAGTACAGTAGTGGATTTATATGGTATGTGTTGTGTGATTTGCCAGGTAAAAGTGATACACTGTGCGATTTTCTGTGTATGAGGATATTTATAATGGTGGTTCATGTTGTTAAAAACACAGGCACAAACTTGTACAGAAAACTGACACATTTTACAGTTTAGTGTAATATATTTGATAGGAGTCAGTTCTCCTGGCATTTATACATGTGATTAGCTACATTATATCATATGTTCTACTTCACATTTTCAGTTCTTTGTCAAACGGCAGAACAGATGAAACTGGCTGATGGCTGAAACACACAAAGATGGCCGATTTGGCCACTCCATGTTCCGTATAGGATACAGTAACGAGGCAGTATTCACATTTATGTATTACATATAGTCACATTGACAAAGCAATTATCTTCGAATCAAACGATGATCAGGTACAGAACGGGTCCTTAATAATATCAATAAATAAATATACTGTATAAATAGAAAATAATTTCGCCACGGAAGCTGTGTCGCCCCTGCCGAGACATTTGACCGTAACATGATCATGGGCATGTGCTGAACTAAGCATCACAAAAAGCGTCGAGAAATCCATGTTTAAAATACGAAAAGGGTCACGGTTGAAGAAACTTTTTGATATAACAAGAGCTCCGCAGTTTGATAGTACATAATGAGCTTGTAATAACCTTGGGGTTAGTGAGCACCACTGGTTTCTGTAGAATGATGTGAGATGTTATTAAAAATACACCTATGAAATATTAAAGTTATAATGAAGTGTAAAGTTTTCGAAACAAAACATTTTCTAAGTCCTTGACATTGGGGTTAGCGGGCATCATACGCTTGCTGTAGAATGACGCAGGATGATGTTACAAATGCACCTATGAAATATTAAAGCTTTCCATCAATGGAAATAGAAGTTATTGCAGATTAACCTCAATTCTATTCTTAGCTCGACTATTCGAGGAATAGGTAGAGCTTATGCAGTCACCCCGGCGTCGGCGTCGGCTCGGCGTCGGCGTCGGCGTCGGCGTCGGGTCGGCGTCGGCGTTAACGACGCCTTGGTTAAGGTTTTTAGTCAAGCTTGTATATGCAATACTCCTGGCCCTACACCAACCATACTTGGACAACTTCATCTCCTAGTGATGTACATCAACAACCCCTGACCTATATTTGACCTTCACCTACATTTAACCTTGAATTACTTAGTTAATTCCCCTTGGTTAAGGTTTTTAGTCAGCCTTTAGATGCAATACGATTGTGCATACAGGACACCATCTTGGACAACTATTTATATAGGGATGTAATCATCAATAACCCCTGATCTATATTTGACCTTGAATTACTTACTTAATTCCCCTTGGTTAAGGTTTTTAGTCAACCTTGATGATTAATGTTGTTAGTCAACCTTGTATATGGAATACTCCTGGCCCTACACCAACCATACTTGGACAACTTCATCTCCTAGTGATGTACATCAAAAAACCCTGACCTATATTTTACCTTCACCATCATTTAACGTATGTGTACATCGACAACCCTCGTAGTGAGTCATACAGCTCTTGTTTGTGATGGACAGACGGACAGACGGACGAACAGACAACTTTTGCATCCCTATATCCCCTTTTCGCTACACTAGACATTTTTGAAGTCTGTGACCTTGACCTTGGGGTTACCGGACACCATATACTTTCTGCAGATGATGCGGAATGTTCTTACAAATGCATGTCTGAAATATTAAAACATTCCATCAAGGGAAACAAAAGTTACAATAAATTAACCCAAGCGTTGCGTTTTCAAAACTGAGCACTTTCTAAGCCGGTGACCTTGCCCTTGGTGTTAGCGGGCACAATGTGCTTTCTGCAGAATCATGTCGGATGTTGCTATAGTTTACACCTAAGAAGTATTAAAGCATTCCATCAAGGGAAACAGAAGTTGTAATAAATTAAACCGAGCGTTAAATTTTCAAACCCGGAATTTTCTAAGCCTTTGGGGTTAGCGGGCACCCTGGGCTTTCTGTATAATGATGCGGGATGTTGTTTCAAAAGCATGTATGGAATATTAAAGCATTACATTGAGGCAAACAGAAGTTACAACGAATTAACCTGAGCGTTAACTTTTAGAAACTTAGCCAAACGCAAAAACTTAACGTTGAATGCATGTGAAAAGTAGGTCAATGAACCATGAAAACTAGGCCAAGGTCACATGGGCTCCCTCTGTATGAGATGGTTACATCACAGTATTGATGTATACCAAGTTTGGAGGTCGTAGGACTTATAGTTTTCCGGAAACTGAGCTAAATGCAAAAACTTAACATTGAATGCATGTGAAATGTAGGTCAATAAACCATGAAAACTAGGTCACGGTCACATGGGCTCCCTCTGTGTGAGATGGTTACACCACAGTGTTGATGTATGCTAAAAATGGAGGTCGTGAGGGTTGACTGCAAAAATAAAACTAGATGGCCGCGGCCTGCATGTCGAGGCATGGACACTAACAAAAAAGATATAGTATAACGAAAAACTTTAACAAAAAAACTTAGCAAAAAAACTTAACCAAAAAACTTAACCAAAAAATTCAAAGTAATTTGTCCTTGACATTGGGCACATGGGCCGCATGGGAGGGGGGTAGAATGAAAATATAGATGATGATAAACACCCATGTGAAGTTTCAAGGTAATGGGCAAAGCAGTTGCAGAGATATAGTATAACAAAAAACTTTAACCAAAAACCTAACCAAAAACTTCAAAGTAATTTGACCTTGACATTGGGCACAAGGGCCACACGGAAGGGTGGGGGGGGGGGGGGGGTGGGGGGGGGGGGGGGAGAATGAAAATATAGATGATGATAAAACACCCATGTGAAGTTTCCAAGGTAATGGCAAAGCAGTTGCAGAGATAGTATAACGAAAAACTTTAACAAAAAAACTTAACCAAAAACTTTAACCACAAAACTTAACCAAAAAACTTAACCAAAAACTTTAACCAAAGAACTTAACCAAAAACTTCAAAGTAATTTGACCTTGACATTGGGGGCACAGGGGTTCCAGCACGGGAGGGGGGTGGGGGTAGAATGAAAATATGATGATGATAAACACCCATGTGAAGTTTCAAGGTAATGGGCAAAGCAGTTGCAGAGATATAGTATAACGAAAAACTTTAACCAAAAAACTTAACCAAAAAACTTAACCAAAAACTTTAACCAAAAACTTTAACCAAAAAACTTAACCAAAAACTTCAAAGTAATTTGACCTTGACATTGGGCACAGGGGCCGCACGGAAGGGGGGTAGAATGAAAATATAGATGATGATAAACACCCATGTGAAGTTTCAAGGTAATGGGCAAAGCAGTTGCAGAGATATAGTATAACGAAAAACTTTAACCAAAAACTTTAACCAAAAAACTTAACCAAAAAACTTAACCAAAAACTTTAACCAAAAACTTTAACCAAAAAACTTAACCAAAAACTTCAAAGTAATTTGACCTTGACATTGGGCACAGGGGCCGCACGGAAGGGGGGAGTAGAAAATATATATATATGATAAACACCCATGTGAAGTTTCAAGGTAATGGGCAAAGCAGTGCAGAGATATAGTAAACGAAAAACTTTTAAACAACAAAAACTTTAACCAAAAATCTTAACCAAAAACTTAACCAAAAACTTTTAACCAAAAAACTTAACCAAAAAACTTAACCAAAAACTTTAACAAAAACAAAACCTTTAACCAAAAAACTTAACCAAAAACTTAAAAGTAATTTGACCTTGACATTGGGCACAGGGCCGCACGGAAGGGGGTATAAGAAAATATAGATGATGACACCCATGTGAAGTTTCAAGGTAATGGGCAAAGCAGTTGCAGAGATATAGTATAACGAAAAACTTTAACCAAAAACTTTAACCAAAAAACTTAACCATAAAACTTAACCAAAAACTTTAGCCAAAAAACTTAAACAAAAACTTCAAAGTAATATGACCTTGACATTGGGCACAGGGGCCGCACGGAAGGGGGGTAGAATGAAAATATAGATGATGATAAACACCCATGTGAAGTTTCAAGGTAATGGGCAAAGCAGTTGCAGAGATATAGTATAACGAAAAACTTTAACCAAAAACTTTAACCAAAAATCTTAACCAAAAAACTTAACCAAAAACTTTAACCAAAAAACTTAACCAAAAACTTCAAAGTAATTTGACCTTGACATTGGGCACAGGGCAGCACGGAAGGGGGTAGAATGAAAATATGATGATGATAAACACCCATGTGAAGTTTCAAGGTAATGGGCAAAGCAGTTGCAGAGATATAGTATAACGAAAAACTTTAACCAAAAAACTTAACCAAAAACCTTAACCAAAAACTTTAACCAAAATACTTAACCAAAAAACTTAACCACAAACTTTAACCAAAGAACTTAACTAAAAGCTTCAAAGTAATTTGACCTTGACATTGGGCACAGGGGCCGCACAGGAGGGGCAGAATGAAAATATAGATGATGATAAACACTCATATGAAGTTTCAAGGTAATGGGCAAAGCAGTTGCAGAGATGTAGTATAACGAAAAACTTTAACGAAAAAACTTAAGCAAACAACTTAACCAAAAACTTTAACCAAAAACTTAACCAAAAACTTAAAAGTAATTTGACCTTGACATTGGGCACAGGGGCCGCACGGTAGGGGGGTAGAATGAAAATATAGATGATGATAAACACCCATGTGAAGTTTCAAGGTAATGGGCAAAGCAGTTGCAGAGATATAGTATAACGAAAAACTTTAACCAAAAAACTTTAACCAAAAAACTTAACCAAAAACTTTAACCGAAGAACTTAACCAAAAACATTAACCAAAAAACTTAACCAAACAACTTAACCAAAAAACTTAACCAAAAACATTAACCAAAGAACTTAACCAAAAACTTTAACCAAAAAACTTAACCAAACAACTTAACCAAAAACTTTAACCGGACACACGTACTCAAGCGGGCGCGACAACAATGCTTATCAGCTTTTTAATTCTTCTAGCAAAATATTTTATTTTTAAGTGCAAATATGATGAAACGAAACCATCGATAGGCCGTTTTAAAAATATATCTGAAGCAAACAATAATAATAGAAGAGACTATTGCCACTATCAAGAATAAACTAGATATTTTCCATTCAAAATGGAGTGACTTTATGGAAATTAATACGTAAACATTCACCTGCTATGTGTATCTATATACCAATGTCAGCACAAAACAATGTAATAAACGTCCATTCCTATATTTTATGTTTGTTATAACATTTTGATAACCTTTTTTCTCACGTATTTTTTA
Organism: Conchocele bisecta; assembly: GCA_029237695.1. Taxonomy (NCBI): domain Eukaryota; kingdom Metazoa; phylum Mollusca; class Bivalvia; order Lucinida; family Thyasiridae; genus Conchocele; species Conchocele bisecta. Next base: position 37,509,350 of record CM055281.1, read on the forward strand.
TTTTATGTTTTCATAAAAATACACGACCTATAACAGTCTCATTGCCCAAACGCCCCATAAAAACCCTATTATTTATTTAAAAAACTCAATGTTACATGTAGACAAGCATCAATACGTTATTATTCAGACTGTTCATGGAAATGTAGCCATGCGTATGAACTGACATATATATGTACTTTTGTTCATGGAACTGTTTGTATATCTTGTGTCTGTACATGTACATGTGCACAGGGGCCGCACGGAAGGGGGGTAGAATGAAAATATAGATGATGATAAACACCCATGTGAAGTTTCAAGGTAATGGGCAAAGCAGTTGCAGAGATATAGTATAACGAAAAACTTTAACAAAAAAACTTAACCAAAAACTTTAACCACAAAACTTAACCAAAAAACTTAACCAAAAACTTTAACCAAAGAACTTAACCAAAAACTTCAAAGAATTTGACCTTGACATTGGGACATTGGGGCACAGGGGCCGCACGGGAGGGGGGTAGAATGAAAATATAGATGATGATAAACACCCATGTGAAGTTTCAAGGTAATGGGCAAAGCAGTTGCAGAGATATAGTATAACGAAAAACTTTAACCAAAAAACTTAACCAAAAAACTTAACCAAAAACTTTAACCAAAAAACTTTAACCAAAAAACTTAACCAAAAACTTCAAAGTAATTTGACCTTGACATTGGGCACAGGGGCCGCACGGAAGGGGGTAGAATGAAAATATAGATGATGATAAACACCCATGTGAAGTTTCAAGGTAATGGGCAAAACAGTTGCAGAGATATAGTATAACGAAAAAACTTTAACCAAAAACTTTAACCAACAAAAAATTAACCAAAAAACTTAACCAAAAACTTTAACCAAAAACTTTAACACCTTAACAAAAACTTCAAAGTAATTTGACCTTGACATTGGGCACAGGGGCCGCACGGAAGGGGGGTAGAATGAAAATATAGATGATGATAAACACCCATGTGAAGTTTCAAGGTAATGGGCAAAGCAGTTGCAGAGATATAGTATAACGAAAAACTTTAACCAAAAACTTTAACCAAAAAACTTAACCAAAAAACTTAACCAAAAAACTTTAACCAAAAAACTTAACCAAAAAACTTAACCAAAAACTTTAACCAAAAACTTTAACCAAAAAACTTAACCAAAAACTTAAAAGTAATTTGACCTTGACATTGGGCACAGGGGCCGCACGGAAGGGGGTAGAATGAAAATATAGATGATGATAAACACCCATGTGAAGTTTCAAGGTAATGGGCAAAGCAGTTGCAGAGATATAGTATAACGAAAAACTTTAACCAAAAACTTTAACCAAAAAACTTAACCATAAAACTTAACCAAAAACTTTAGCCAAAAAACTTAAACAAAAACTTCAAAGTAATATGACCTTGACATTGGGCACAGGGGCCGCACGGAAGGGGGGTAGAATGAAAATATAGATGATGATAAACACCCATGTGAAGTTTCAAGGTAATGGGCAAAGCAGTTGCAGAGATATAGTATAACGAAAAACTTTAACCAAAAACTTTAACCAAAAATCTTAACCAAAAAACTTAACCAAAAACTTTAACCAAAAAACTTAACCAAAAACTTCAAAGTAATTTGACCTTGACATTGGGCACAGGGGCAGCACGGAAGGGGGTAGAATGAAAATATAGATGATGATAAACACCCATGTGAAGTTTCAAGGTAATGGGCAAAGCAGTTGCAGAGATATAGTATAACGAAAAACTTTAACCAAAAAACTTAACCAAAAACCTTAACCAAAAACTTTAACCAAAATACTTAACCAAAAAACTTAACCACAAACTTTAACCAAAGAACTTAACTAAAAGCTTCAAAGTAATTTGACCTTGACATTGGGCACAGGGGCCGCACAGGAGGGGGCAGAATGAAAATATAGATGATGATAAACACTCATATGAAGTTTCAAGGTAATGGGCAAAGCAGTTGCAGAGATGTAGTATAACGAAAAACTTTAACGAAAAAACTTAAGCAAACAACTTAACCAAAAACTTTAACCAAAAACTTAACCAAAAACTTAAAAGTAATTTGACCTTGACATTGGGCACAGGGGCCGCACGGGAGGGGGGTAGAATGAAAATATAGATGATGATAAACACCCATGTGAAGTTTCAAGGTAATGGGCAAAGCAGTTGCAGAGATATAGTATAACGAAAAAACTTTTTAACCTAAAAAACTTTAACCAAAGAACTTAACCAAAAACATTAACCAAAAAACAACCAACAAACAACTTAACCAAAAAACTTAACCAAAAACATTAACCAAAGAACTTAACCAAAAACTTTAACCAAAAAACTTAACCAAACAACTTAACCAAAAACTTTAACCGGACACACGTACGCAAGCGGGCGCGACAACAATGCTTATCAGCTTTTTAATTCTTCTAGCAAAATATTTTATTTTTAAGTGCAAATATGATGAAACGAAACCATCGATAGGCCGTTTTAAAATATATCTGAAGCAAACAATAATAATAGAAGAGACTATTGCCACTATCAAGAATAAACTAGATATTTTCCATTCAAAATGGAGTGACTTTATGGAAATTAATACGTAAACATTCACCTGCTATGTGTATCTATATACCAATGTCAGCACAAAACATGTAATAAACGTCCATTCCTATATTTTATGTTTGTTATAACATTTTGATAACCTTTTTTCTCACGTATTTTTTATTTTATGTTTTCATAAAAATACACGACCTATAACAGTCTCATTGCCCAAACGCCCCATAAAAACCCTATTATTTATTTAAAAAACTCAATGTTACATGTAGACAAGCATCAATACGTTATTATTCAGACTGTTCATGGAAATGTAGCCATGCGTATGAACTGACATATATATGTACTTTTGTTCATGGAACTGTTTGTATATCTTGTGTCTGTACATGTACATGTAGCAAAGAGAATAAAAAACATTTAATAAAAAAAAAAAATAAAAAAAATGGAGGTCGTAGCTAGGACTTATACTTTTTCTGGAAACTGAGCTAAACGCAAAAACGTAACGTTAAATGTTGACGCCGCTGCCTACGCCGCCGACGCCGATGCCGATGCCGACGCCGACGCCGACGCCGACGCCGACGTCGATGGAAAAGCTATGCCTATGTCCCGCTTCTGATAAAGCAGGCTAAGTGTTTCCACAACCATGTGAAGGTCAAACTGGTGAAGGTCATGTTAATTGCAGCATGAGTGTGTTCTAAATGCTTACATAAAACAAGTGTCCAAATATTGAAGCAATCCATCAAGTAACATTAATGTTATACGATGATGAAAGTTATAGCATGATGACGAAGCTTGTGCAAAGTTTTTGACGCAAATAAATGGCTAATTGTTTCAGCAAAAAATTGAAGGTAAAAATGTTCAAGGTCATATGAATTGGCGGCATGAGTGTGTTCCTAATGCTTACATGTATCAAGTGTCAAAATATTGAAGCAATCCGTAAAGTTATATTAAAGTTATATCATGATGACGAAGCGTGTACAAAGTTTTTGACATTTCGGACGACGTCGACGTAAAATGCGGCGACTATAGACGCGCCTTCTGCTAAAGCAGGTGCGACAAAAACCGTACCCCATTCAAAGATATGCGATGATGTAAACAAATTATTCCATACAAAATATTTATGAAAACTAAACAGGCCTACGTGTACTTACCAAAGCTATTGAACATTGGTGCCGTATTCGTCATTGTGGCCATACTGTTTGCCGTGATATGGTTTTTGTTTTGAGCAGGTAAAACTCCAAGTTAAGCACTGAATATTAACTATCCCAATATCCGGATAGTGAAATCATCAACTATAAACCTGCCATCTACTATAAACATGCCATCTACTTTCAAACTGATCACAAATTGGCATGCGAAGGACTCCCAGTACAGCATCGACTGTCATCGTGCTATACACTACCAGTTGCGCAAATCTTGTTAATATTCGGCAATGGTTACATACTTTTCTGTCTGTCTATCTCGAAATGTAACGATGAAGCAACTGAATGGGTTAGTGACTTCAACTCACCTCTTCCATGCTAAGGCGTAACCAATAAAACTGCTTTACTTGCAGCATTATCTCTTCGAGTGGGAGCTCAGAAAAGTTTAAAACCACTGACCAATATTTACGCAGCTAATAGTGTACATGTACAAAAACGGTCGCCGGCTGGGAAGAGGGACAATTTGTCATTTGCAAGAAGTGTAGATCCCCAATTATGTAACGCGCATACATGTACATGTATGTAGAGGCGTGATAAGGTAAGTTGTTCGAAAGCGGGTATTACATGTAACCGCCTCCTATTTTCATACAATAACCTGATGTATGAGTATGTACAGGAAGTAGTTATAATAGCATGTCATTGTACTGTATATGTACACCACCGCTTGCGTTAATCTTGCCAATATGTGTGTTGTGTTTTATTTCAAAATACTTGACGATTGCGTTTTCACTTCGTTTTCCATTCCTTTTTATTTGTTTCGTTTGGGAACCTTCAACAAATCTTCGCCTTATTATTTCTTCCATTCTTGACAATTGCAAATTGCAAATGTGTCGACGCATGTACACTTGCGTATGTGTGGTTTTATTAACTGACCAGGTCCTCACGAATATTCAGGTTGGGAACATTATTGTTATATGTTTAAAGCGGAATGTGTTTCATTTACATGTAGTTGCGAGTAATATGGTTCTGTCAGGGCGCATAAGGAGAATATTGAAGAAATTCCGATGATTAACATGATTAACATGAACATGATTAACAAAAATAGCACCCGATTAAGACCTGTCTATGTCACAGGTACTTCTAGCGGGCGGTCAATTATGGTTTTTATATACAGGAAAAACCTTTCTAAAAATGTACAAAACAATTTAAACGCGCAGACCCGGGTGTTTCATGTATACAAACAACAATTGACCATCCAAAACACGCTATAGGTCCGCCACTTTGTGCTGGCGCGTTATTATTGTAAATATTATTGCCAATATTATTATAAACAAAGGCTATTTGTTTAAAACAACATTCGTCATAGATCACATTGTGTGTGTTATTGTTATACATGTAATACCGTGCTGACGAGTGCATCAACGTAATACCAAAGATATATAAAAACATGATTCACTAGTATAATGGGTACACATGCCGCCTTTGATAAAGCGGGTTCAGAGTTCAATTCCCACATTCCCATATTGGCAAATTGTGTTTTTTTCTTTTTATAACATTTAATAAAATGAGAAAGAAAACTGCGGGCTCTTCGAATCTTTTATAATTAACCCTTTCACTGCTAAGTAACTGGAATGGATTTTGATGTTAATTTTGCAATCCAACCATCACAAACTTATTTTCTGACTAGTTTTATTTATGAAAATGGGGTGTTTTTGTTCTCAGAAATATGAAATTTACTTGCAAAAAGTGCAGATCCTGATGAGACGGCTCGTCACGAGCAGGCTCATCTGGATCTACACTTTTTGCCAATACCACTATACAGGCCTGTCGTGTTAAAATGATGCATAAACTGGAAATGCACTCCGATATGTATATACATGATTGTAAACGTTTACATACCAGTTGTGTCTTACCTCATAACCCATAAGGAAGTCACATACCAACTATCTAGTATCCAGCAATTACTGTTTTCTAAGTTTTACTTCTCACAATAAACGTGACGAATGGATGTACAGACGTAAGAACGTACAGACAAACGGACACCAACGACAAAAACAATATACTTGTTCAGTAAATACGTATACAAATATATACACGAGTGTGGGATTCGAACATAGGATAACATATTCAGTGAAAGAATGTGCTCAATTCCTTACCAACTGCGCTACCGAAAGATCTGACGACTTGTATGGTAATAAATATATAATTATCCGTCGGTCTTGAACAGACGTGGGAAATCCCTTTATTATTTATAACTGATTGTTATGTAAACAAAAGCATGTAAACAACGCCATACCAAAGTGGTATTATCATGATTATCATAGAAGCACCTGTGGTCTACGTAGTCTGAAAATGATTATCATAGAAGCACCTGTGGTCTACGTAGTCTGAAAATAGGCTAGGCTGATCGTTAAATCTGTATGAGACGAGCGAATGGTCAGACTTTATTTGCAACGCCCATGGCAAGGCAATTAGTTATAGCGCATTACCAAGTCACCTGGAAGTGTTTGCATAAATCTGTCTACTTACACTTACCTTAGTTCAAATTAGACAAGCTGTCAACGTGCACACATTAGGTGGGATAATGTGATATAAATGTAGGTACATGTATCATGTCTTCGAGCCTGACTAGCGGCGTGCGTTGTGTCCTTGAGCAAGACACTGTATCCACACTGCTCCAGTTCACCCAGGTGTAAATGGGTACCGATAATTCGTAGTTGCTCTGTAAATACGAATTACCGGCTTCTCTCAAAAAATCTCTACCTCCGTTCTTTCTCCCATTCTTGGGAGACGGCATGCAAGGTCCTAGAGCCAGTGCCGCCGTTAAATATAAGATAATCATGCACCTTATCCCATGAACAAACGCTATGTATAAATAAAAGTCATGGCATTTCAAGGTGTGATAACACAGTCCTTAACCCTTACTACGCTGAATTAAATGTTGTCGTCTGCTGAAAATGTTTTATTTTCAATATTTCTCGACAAAAACCTGGTTTTGACAGCACATGAGAATCGTCTCCAGTGGAGACGATTCTCATGTGCAGTCAAAACCAGTTTTTTGGTAAGAATAAAGCAAAAATTAAAAACAGCAGACGGCAATTTTCGTCAACAGCGTAGGAAGGGTTAAATATATACGTAAATAATTAAGAGCGTTATACCGAGCATACGTTATATTATCAGTACAGCTTCAATGTATGATGATGTGCTTATGCAACCAATATAATAAAACAAAATGTGTCTTGATTTAGCATGATAAGTATTATTAATCTTGTTACAGTGTTTCGTCGCATCGTTTCTTACTCGTTTTAATTAATAACAAGAGTGCTGTAAGTCACAAAATACGCCCGTCGAAGTTGGGTCAGACAGCGAAGATGCAGAAATGTGAAGCTGTCACCAAGGCAAGAAACATTAATGAGAATTTGAAATTATATAGCATTATTTTGTCCTCTTGTTGTGATAAACAGGTATACTAATTTAGGTAGAGATGTGTAAAGTAGAAAATATATAATATTGAATACAAAAATGTAGAAAACATATCCCAAGTTTTTTTAAAAAGGTGATATTTTTGTTATTGGGGGGCTTAATCTAAAAAAAAAACATTGTCTACAAGCACCATTTTTGGACTAGTGTTCGATATGACCATGCCATTTCATGTTTTCGCGGGAGCCAAGCTGGGCTCCCGCTGTCGCGGCAATTCAATATGGCCGCCATCCAGATCGAGGCAGTGCAGCAACTAAAAGTAGTAGAATAATGTAACCACTTTTTATAGGTGTTCGGGTATGGGGAGAGTCCATTTTCAGTGTTATTTTATCATTTAGAGGTCAAGGTTACATGCTACGGTCACCGTCAAAGTCATTTTGGCACAAAATATTGATATTTCGAGACAATATCTTACATATATACAATGTATGTATATTAGGTTTGCTTATAATATCCAGGAATATAAACTTGGCACTTCAAAACACATACACTGCTTGCATTTCGAACATGCCTCTAACTTTTTCATAGGGTATACATTTATATAAGTATAGTGAACTATGATTTGAAAAGAATACTACCAGCGCCCGTAACAGTATAGCTAGAGGCGTGTACGGATGCGGGTTGTGTTTGAAGTGGCTATAGGTATACGTAGTCCTGTATTATAAACAAAACATTACACAGAGTGAACAAACAAACGTTCCACAGAAATGGTATTCGAGACCCTCAAAATACCACAATGAACATGACATACCAATTATATTATTTTTCGCAAAACCACAAGGGCTATTTTCTCATGCACAGACTACATAGCGTCACAATACATATTCAAACATATCGAGACAATAGCCGTCAACGAAGCGTATCACAACAGGCGTAGCATGCGACTATGTACCAGAAGTCATTTAGATGTGAAATACAAACATCTGCGCGGTAAAGTTTATTATGTTCATCATACTGAAACACGATTGCCTTGAATGTGCGGTGATGAATACACAGCTTTATAAGGGACATGAGAAGAGAAAAAAATGTTCTGACACATTTGATTTCGTTCTAACGAATTCTAATTAGTTAGAACGTATTCCGATTCGTTCTAACGCTTTCCAATTCGTTCTAACGCATTCCAATTCGTTCTAACCAATTCCAATTCGTTAGAACGCATTCTAATTCGTTCTAACGCATTCCAATTCGTTCTAGATAACGATTTCCAATTCGTTCTACGATTTCAATTGTTCAAGAATTCCAATTCGTTTAACCAATTCGATTCTTTATAACGATTTCCAATTTGTTTTAACGCATTCCAATTCTTCTAACGATTTAACGAATTCCAATTCGTTCTAACGATTTCCAATTCGAATTCGTTCTAACGCATTCCAATTCGTTAACGCATTCCAATTCGTTCTAACGATTCCGAATTAAAAATTAATTTCGTTCTAACGCCTTCCAATTCGTTAACGATTCCAATTCGTTCTACGAATTTTAAATTATGATTCGTTCTAACGATTTCCAATTCGTTATAACGATTTCCAATTCGTTAGGACGCAATTCTTAATTCGTTCTAACGCATTCCAAATTCGTTTTCTAGAATTTATTACGATTTCAATTCCGTTTTCTTAACGAATTTTCAATTCGTTCTAACGAATTCCAATTCGTTCTTACGATTCAATTCGTTCTAACGATTCCAATTCGTTTTCTTACGAATTCAATTAATTTCCGTAACTTTAACGCATTCAATTCGTTTTTAACAACCGCAATTTCCAATTTCGTTCTAAAACGATTCCAAATTAGTTTTAAGCAATTCCAATCGTTCTAACGATTTCCAATTTCAATTCTTAACGGATTCCAATTCGTTCTAACGATTTCCAATTCGTTTCTAACGAATTTTTAATTAATTTCGTTCTTAAGCGCATTCCAATTGTTCTAACGATTCAATTCGAATTCTAACGAAATTAAATTATTTCGTTCTAGCGCATTCCAATTCGTTCTAACGAATTAGATTTTGTTCTAACGCATTCCAATTCGTTCTAACGCATTTGAATTCGTTCTAACCAATTCGAATTCGTTAGAACGCATTGCAACTCGTTATAGCGCATTCCAATTCGTTCTAACGATTTCCAATTCGTTCTAACGAATTCAATTATTTCGTTCTAACGCATTCCAATTCGTTAGAACGAATTCCAATTCGTTCTAACGCATTCCAATTCGTTCTAACGCATTCCAATTCGTTCTAATTTTTTCGTTCTAACGAATTCGAATTCGTTCTAACGCATTCCAATTCGTTCTAACGCATTCCGAATTCGTTCTAACCAATTCGAATTCGTTAGAACGCATTGCAATTCGTTATAACGCATTCGAATTCGTTCTAACCAATTCGTTCTAACCAATTCGTTCTAACGAATACTATATTAGTATATACAAATGATCTCAGCAACTTTGTGTTTGTTGTTGTTGCTGAATAAAGAGAATAATAGATTGCAAAAATAGATTTGGCACCGTTCTGTTACATAGAACTACGATCTAATCTAATTTTACCGAAAACACACGGGTGCCGCAAAAAATAAGCGCGGGAATGTCAATAACAACAACAACAACTGAGCCGAAAAAAGAGCGACGAACTTGATTTATTTCCACAATTATAGTGCACTTTACAGATTTCCATTAGCTATTTAATCCTTATTTGCACAGCATACATATATAATATGTATACAGGGTAATAATACAATCGGTTATTTTAGTATTCAAATTTAATTTGTCTATGTGTCAATGTTGCCAGTACCACAGGCAATGTTGAATATCCCCCACCCACTTGAATTCATGTAGTATAAGAGATTGAGTTGAATACAATGGAATTATTTTAGTATACCTGTGGCCAGTACCGTACTTAGTTCGGTGCACAGGGGGTCAGCTCTGACTGTGTTTGGAAATCTATGAATATGTATTAACAGAGGTAAAAAACTTTTTTTTGCTGTATTCACATTTTCAAGCATCAATACACTTTCCAAACACAGAGCTTATCCCCTGTGCAGGCTGTGGTTCTGTGTGACAAAAATTATCTCGGCAACTTTGTGTTTGTTGTTGTTGGGAATGTTGCTGAATAAAGAGAATAATAGATTGCAAAAATAGATTTGGCACCGTTCTGTTACATAGAACTACGATCTAATCTATTCGGACTACTGTCTGTTTCACGAAACCTGCCCAAATTTTACTGCCTGGGATATAAACAATTTAAAAATGTGCCTTTTTATTTCATGAAATTTTGTCCCATATTGATTGTATTGTGAAAAAATGATATGTGTATGGGAATTTAACCTGGGGGAAAACGCACAGGTGATTCTAGACATAGCACTATGGCTTTACTACCCAGGCGCAGATGCAGGATTTCGGGTTAGGGGGGCGTAACTATTTTGCAATACTTGACTATATTATCGAACGAGCTATCCGAGCGAAGCTCGGGATAGTGTTAGGGGGGGTGGGTTCGGGGGCATTCCCCCCCCCCCCCCGGAATTTTTTTGAAATCTACATCGCATTTCCTGCATTCTGTGGCTCATTTTGAATAAAAAATATTGACACTGTCACAGTATGTTTAGACATGATTTTTTATTGAAAACGTATACATTTTGAAACAATAATTAAGACAACGACCGAAAGTAAAAAATCTTTACTCAGCGAATTTTAGGGGGGGGGGGCGCATGTTGGGTACGCCCCCCCCTGAATCCGCCCATGCTACCGTTTTAGCAAAGTAAACAATAAATGATAAAAGTCAGATAAATGAAAAAATAGAAGTTAAACATGATATAGAGACATGGATATTGTTTGTATATATATGTACATGAAACACCTTTCTAAACAATGTACAAAACAATTCAAATGCGCCCGGGTCTGAAGATTATGTAATTATGAAAGGTACAAAACTGACAGTCGTCACCATTGAAAGAAAAAGCCACACAAAGTCGTAATTGTACTCGCCTATACAACTTGTTACAGTGTGTCGAACACGCTGCTTGTGGTGGGTTTTCGGCATAGATATTACAGTTGCTAATACATTGACATAAATCTCAAAGATTTTGAGTGTAATCTGCACTAAAAACGCGTCTCACTAACCTAAATTCGCTTTTTTAAATCAAACATGTTCACTTCCTCATTATCAATAAATATTAGCCGCCATCTTTGAAAATATTTCGATTAAGTGCACGCAGTGGTTTAGTTGGTTACTGGAGACTGACGTCATTTCCCATTAGCCAACCAAATCACTGCGTGTCACATGATTCGATATACAAACAATAATTGACCATCCAAGACACGCTAGAATCACCTGTGGGAAAACGAGGTGGAGGAGCCAAACAAAATATTAAAATTAATTCTAAAAATTTCCGTCTATGAAGATGTCTATGGGGATTTAAGGACTGACTATATAGAATATGACCTTTTGTTTCAAATGTAGTCGAATCATACATGTGACTGAATATGGATATAAAGTATATCTGACCCTAGTTCTGAGTACATAACTCTAATTACATTTCATTACACTGCATAATCCATTACATAAGAATTATGACGGACTAGTCTATCCAAATGTGCGTTTGAAGCGTTCTTTACATTCAACGTCTTGGAGAGTGACCTAAGAATTTTGCTAATACACACTTTATTAGGTAAGTTTATGATAATATGTGTATGTCATATTGTAGAATTGTCTCTCAATAACAATATAGCCAGGTATGAATGTCAACGCCCTGCAGGTTTTTTCTATATTTTAGTGTGCGAGGTGTAAATGCTATTCGCACATTTTATTGTGTAGCGATATAGTGCAACAAGGTCCAATAAATATTATTTCAGCAGACTACACAAAACGCTAGATATCTGAGCTTTTCTACCATCACTCACAAAATATAAAATGGACAGTTATTCAAACTGATGCACTGTCTATTATTATAAGTACATCTGACACAGGTAAAAGCCGTATTTACCCGCATATCAGACAAATAGACAGTAGTGACAATACACTCAGATAACTGCTTACAAGGCACTGGAATCGATGCAGTATGTACATGTATGGTAATACAGTTATATATCTACAGCACTGTGTATACAAACCCTTCAGATATCAGATTTTGTGTGTAAATTTGATGAAAACAAGGCATAGCTTGCTGTAGTCTGTGTATCCCCATCATGTTGCACCAAATTTTATTCATGTGTTTGTCATATTATTAGTAGTATGTGTCAAACGCAATAAGAGGTAAAACTGGCCGATGGCTGGAACACACTAAGATGGCCGACATGGCAAACCTATGCACTGTGTGGGATATAGTAAGAAGAAAATGTTCATGTGTATGTTATGCATATATTCCATCACATTTACGAAGCAATTATGCATGAATCATTGGATGATCAGGGGCACAACGGGTCCTTAACATGGGGATATTTTTTTTCGCGCAATAAAACCAATATTTGACCAAATTTCACGAAATAAAAAGAAGGCTCATTCTTAAATTTTGCTTTAATTTAATATTATAAAAAAAAATATTTTTGCATTGTTTATATGGCCGTAAACTTTGGGCAGGTTTCGTGAAACAGACAGTAGTTTTGTTTTTCAAGTGTCATATATCGATGGTCTAGTAACATAAGGTCGTAACTGCTATGTTACTAGACCATCGATATATTATATGTCTGTCCCGTTTCCAGATGCTAATAATTCAGTTTAATATGTAATAGGTGTTACCAATGCCAGGGCATCATCTCTGTATGAAATTACACCATTGGCATTGTAACAAGGCATTATATTGTTATACGTGCCTGCTTGCGGACAGCGCAATATTGTCGGCACATTGGATTGCGTACGTACCTGCGTCCGGGTTAAATTTTTTATGCCCCCTATCGCCATTTTCATTATATTTTGCACACAAATAATACACCCTTGTTATGCCCAGGTCCTCAGCTATATTTAATGAAATGTGTGGTTTCCATGTACATGAATGATGTATTTAGCTTTACAACAGAGTATAACATGTAAGATGTCTATATTTGCTCTATATTTTATGTGACCAAATGTAGATGCTAAAAATGGTGATTTTTATGTCGTTAGGCTGTTGCACTAAAACAACTACTTGTTTGAATCACAAAATATTTTATTTTTAAATAGTTGTATACCAAAAAATCACTAATTAATTCTTGCAAAATTTATTCAAATTCAATGTGTTTTTTATTTGATCAAGTTTCAACTTTTTATTACCGAATGGCGTAATTTTATGCGAACACTGTCCTTCATTAAGCATTTTGCATTTTTTCAAATGCTACTGGTTTATGTAAGCATGGCATCAATATATGATTAAAAGTCTTTTAAATAATGTAAACATATGTGCTGTGTAAAAAAACAAAGAATGGTATGAGACGCAGATACGCCAATACCATTCTATCATTTCTGGTCACTGAACGGATGAAATACTGGTTAAGTTGTGGTGTCCGCAACGGGACTGCTTCTTTAGAACTGCAGCCAACATACAGAAAAATACATTAATCTTAAATAATGGCATTACAATATGTCCGCACACACCCAGCCTAGCTTACAGGAATGAAATGACGCTGTAGTGTCCACAACACAAATTTGAACTGTATATTTAAGTACTATTTACATTAAGTAATAGATTTTGATTTATTTTGGCATTATAGTCACCAAACATGGTCATGGTCCTTAGGTAGGGGGATTACAAAATTGTTAAAATTACATCATTACGTAATCCAAGATGGCCGCCGTCTAAAAATAGCACAAATTCTTCAAAAATCTTCTTCTCAAGAACCGCCCGCCGGATTTCGACAAAACTTGGTAGGACTGATCGATGTACAATGCTCTTTCAAAGTTGTTAAAATGGTGACCCCGGGTTCAAAAATTGGCGTGGCCCGTGGGGTCAAATTGGGGTCAAATTTTATTTTTGACCGAATATGGTCTTGTCATATATCAAATTGAAGGTATCAACGAGGCGATCACTCTGGTGCATTATTTGTCGAAATCGGATGGTTAGGTCGTCCAAGATGGCCGCCGAAAGGTCAAAAGGTCGTTCTTTTATTAGAGATTTCATAATTCTTCCAAACATGAACCGCTTGACCCATGGTAGCCAAACTTAAAAGTTATAGTCCATGGGTGAAGCATTTTCAGATTTGTTAAAATGGAGGTCATCGCTAATCCAAGATGGCCACCGTCTAAAAAATATCATAAATTCTTAAAAAATCTTCTTCTCATGAACCGCTAGCTGGATTTTGACAAAACTTGGTAGGAATGATCGATGTACAATGCTCTTTCATAGTTGTTAAAATGGTGACCCCGGGGTCAAAAATGGGCGTGGCCCGTGGGGTCAAATTTTATTTTTAAACAATAATGTCATATAATGTCATATATCAAATTGAAGGTATCAACGAGGCGATCACTCTGGTGCATTTTTTGTCGAAATCGGATGGTTAGGTCATCCAAGATGGCCGCCGAAAGGTCAAAAGGTCGTTCTTTTATTAGATATTTCAAAATTCTTCTTCACATGAACCGCTTGGCCCATGGTAGCCAAACGTAAGAGTTATGGTCCATGGGTGAAGCCTTTTCAGATTTGTTAAAATGGAGGTCATCGCTAATCCAAGATGGCCACCGTCTAAAAATAGCATAAATTCTTAAAAAATCTTCTTCTCATGAACCGCTAGCTGGATTTCGACGAAACTTGGTAGGAATGATCGATGTACAATGCTCTTTTCAAAGTTGTTAAATATGGTTACCCCCCCCGGGGTCAAAAAATGGGCGTGGCCTGTGTGGTCAAATTTTAATTTTTTGACCGAATATCCGGTATGTTATATATCAAATCGAATGTATCAATGAGGCGATACTCTGGTGCATTTTTTGTCGAAATCGGATGGTTATGTCTCCAAGATGGCCGCCGAAAGGTCAAAAGGTCGTTCTTTTATTAGATATTTACAAAATTCTTCTTTCACTTGAACCCGCTTGGCCCATGGTAGCCAAACGTAAGAGTTATGGTCCAGGGGTGGTAAGCCTTTTCAGATTTGTTAAAATGGAGGTCATCGCTAATCAAGATGGCCGCCGTCTAAAAATAGCATAAATTCTTAAAAAATCTTCTTCTCATGAACCGCTAGCTGGATTTCGACGAAACTTGGTAGGAATGATCGATGTACAATGCTCTTTCAAAGTTGTTAAAATGGTTACCCCGGGTCAAAAATGGGGCTGGCCCGTGCCCGTGTGGTCAAATTTTATTTTTGACCGAATATGGTCATGTTATATATCAAATTGAATGTACATGAGGCGATCACTCTGGTGCATTTTTTGTCGAAATCGGATGGTTATTGTCATCCAAGATGGCCGCCGAAAGTCAAAAGTGGAAATGGTTCTTTTAACTAGTTGTCTTACTGAGATTTCAAAATTCTTCTTCACATGAACCGCTTGGCCCATGGTGGCCAAACTTAAAAGTTATGGTCCATGGGTGAAACGTTTTCAAGATTTGTTAAAATGGAGGTCGTCGCTAATCCAAGATGGCCACCGTCTAAAAATAGCACAAATTCTTAAATCTTCTTCTCATGAACCGCTGGCCGGATTTCGATGAAACTTGGTAGGAATGATTGATATACAATGCTCTTTCAAATTTGTGAAAATGGTGACCCCAGGGTCAAAAATGGGCATGACCCGTGTGGTCAAATTTTATTTTTGACCGAATATGCTAATGTTATGTATCAAATTGAAGGTATCGATGAGGCGATTGCTCTGGTGCAATATTTGTCGGAATCGGAAGATTATGTCATCCATGATGGCTGCCAAAAGGTCATTTATTCAAGATTTTGAACATCTTTTTCTCAGAAACCACATGGCCGATGATGGCCAAACTTCATAGTAAGTTAAGATCCTTGGGTGAAGCATTTTCAGATTTGTAAAATGAGAGTCATTGCTTAATCCAAGATGACCGCCATCTAAAAGTAGCACAATTTTTTTAAAACACATGAACTCAATGTCACATTCTCCTCTGGTGTTCATGGAGTCAGGTGAGCGAATTAGGGCCATCATGGCCCTCTTGTTTTTATTTACATGGTATAACATACAATTAGGATTTTTTACATAATTGAGCCATGTCGCGAGAATACCTGTCTTCTGGAAATGTTTGGGTCAAATTGACATTTGGTTACTATGACAATGGTATTTGTATCACTATGATGAATTGAACGGTTTGTATTTGATCATGATATCTGCAATATTCATTAAAAGAACCATATCAATTGATAGTGCTCAGTCTTATTGTATTTGTGTCACGACTTGACAATATTTTCACTCACAGTCCATGACACTAATGTCCCCAACATGTTGCCTTGAAATACCATTCCATAGTATCTAGTTCTAGTTTTCTCGCGACGCGGCTCATATTATGTTCTATGCACCATATATAGGGTCATTACTGAGGATTCAGTGGACCATCATGTTCCTACCGTTTTTTATTGTTGATTTGTCAACTTGAACCATTTTCGAAAAAAATAGATTATATGCATTTTCGAAAAAAATGATGGGAAAACTTTTTAGAGCACGAAATTCAAAATGGCCGCAAACGAAATATATAAAATGCATTATCTCTGTAATGAGATGAGCAAGAAACACAAATGAGGTGTCGTTTCGAAATAAGTATATCATGCTATAACTGTTGGTATGGTTGATTTTTTGTTTTTGAAATCCAAGATGGCTGCCATCCATCATCTTAAAAATACACAATACGGTAATCCATATTGTTAGTAGGATCTAGGCTAAAAGTAAAACTAATGTTTATATATTCACTATTTTAGCATGCCACACCTGCTGGAAGGGTTGTCCTTGAAATCCAAGATGGCCGCCGTCCGCAATATTGAACAATATAAAACACAATATTTCTGGTGTGAGGTTTTTGCTATTTTTAGCAGACCACACCTACTGAAAGGATTGTTTGTTAAGTTGGATGCTATCAGGATCAGGAAATCCAAGATGGCCACCATATGCCATCTTGAAAAACTTAAAATACTATAGTTTTGCGGCATATAAGTACAATGTACAAACAGTGTGATTTCTCACTAATTTTAGAATTCTATATTAGCTTTCATGGGATGTTTTGTTACCTTAGAGACTATCATGACTGCCAAATTTCAAGATGGCAACCATATATATACTGTATTATATATTGCACAATAAAAGTTGCTCACTGGGTATGTTGGATGATTAATTATGAACGGCAACCCCGCAAAAAAATGTTGGCTTTCATTTTTAGTCTACTTGTATATATTAATCTTATTGTGAAATCCAAAATGGTTACTGTTTTGTATTTGCCATATTGAAAAGAAAAACACAAAGTAATCAAAGGTTGATAATATATTTTAATTCTGAAAAGAATGAATGAATGTCAAATTGTCAGGTTGTTATCATTGCAAGTTGATATAGTACAAGCGGAAATGAACTGTCTTTGTTGTTTTATGACTATTTGTTATTTTTCCTGTTATCATAGCATATGAGTCAAAGCTATTCCTATTTCGAATGCATAACACTCAGTACTTTTAAACATTATAATTGTTGAATGTGTGGCTGCTTATAACCAATTATTTCCAATCATATAAAAAATATAATTTACGTATGTCTCAGGGTTCATGTTTGAGGGCGACATGGGCTAAGTGGTCGCTTTTTTTCTGGCCAAGTCACCTTATTTTTCCCGTAGGGGGAAGTCAAGTCGCCCTGGAATTTTCTGGATTTTTTTTATTATCACACTTGATATAATATATGAGCCACAGCCAGTGACATGTCTGTAGGATAGTGTGTATGCTATCCCCACTTCTTCAGTGTGTTGGTGCTAGAAGCTACATGTATCATAACCAGCAACATGCTGAATCCTTTTGATGTATGCCAAGTTTTCCGTGCAACTCCAGTGGCTACATGCATCAGATACATGCCTTTATATAATTGTAGATAATGGTAAGAATCAAACCAAACACATACATGTACATATATTTCTATGCTTGTAGATAGTGATATGACATTGGATATGTGACTTTATAGCTAGTGATTCCAAACTCCATGTACAACATACATGTATTCAGTAACTATACGATTATGGGTGTAAGTTGTGCAGTTACTACATCATGAATTGTTTGTGCTAGAGCAGCTGTCACAATCACAATTCTTATCAGTATTATTATTGGCATCCTCTTCCTGATATGTTATGCTTAGTTGAGGCTCTGGGAACAGATAATTTAAATATGCCAATATACATTACTTGTGGTGTTATGGGCTTGTCAGCCATATATTGCAATCATATTTCCTATTTAGAATTTGGGTTGGGTTGTCTATCTGGTGTTGTGGGTGGTGGTTGGGCGAACGAGACGGCGTAAATTAACGGTAGGGGTTCCTCCTTATAGGAATCACGATTTGCCTGGTTTGGCCCTCAGGTACGTTTTTATCTTTGGCTCTTTTGTTACCTGGGAGTTAAATTGGGTTATTGTCCATTATAAAAGTAGTAAGATTATTACTGATCCTACTGCTTTTGGGAGGGGCCAAGTGATTCTGCTGTGGTGAGGACCTGGCATCAGATCAGGATTATTCTGATTTCAGGGCTGAATATATTGTTTTGTTATTGTAAATATTCAGTTCTGATTTTGGGATTTTCCCCCCATTTGTACATGTACTTGAACATGTACATGTACTGGTACAGATAATATATGGGATTTAGTACTAAACCCAATGACCCGGCCTTAAATGACCTTAGCTGTTGATAGGCCGTTAAACCCCAACAAACAAACAAACAAACTATCTGGTATTAGTTAATTTGATTTGTGGTCACATTGTCTGTGGTATAGCAAGCTCTGTATTTCATAAGCAGCAATCGGTGATCAAGATATATTTCCACACCAGTTTATGCTGAGAAAAATATTTATACTGAAAAAATAAAGTTTAGCTCGACTATCTAAAAGTATGTCAATCTAACAGTAACAGGTAAGTTGTATTTATGTATAATATGCATATAAACCACTGGTGCATGCATAAACACGGTAACACTTCTCTATGTCCGGTAAACTCGTGCCGATAATCAATAATGACACCTTGCACGTGCAGGGCTAGTTGGGAGCGGTCATTTGAGTACAAACCTACATGAGTTAATTCGATTGTGACCACAACCAAATAAACCGCTGCAAACCAGCAACATGCTTCCAACAAATGTAGAAAAATAGACATGGGACACCGTGCTGGGATGCCGCGTCACCAGGCACTTGCAAGTGAAAGAGAGTACAATTGGACGTCTAAAGAGACGAATCCATGAAACAGGAAGGGTAGCTGACCGTCCACGTTCAGGCAGGCCACGAAAGACGACGCCACGTGAAGACAGTGAATATAACACTAGTTAGCCACAAGTTAGGCACCTTGTAGATTCTTCTATTACATTTTACAGAAATATGATGGACGACCTGTGCGCAATATCTATCATCTAGCAAGCAACACCTAGCACAACGGTCAGTCAGTGATGAGTCAATGTACAATTTACTGATACGTACCAGTAGAAGTTAGACATGCAACACATATTATACTTTCATTAACTTACTACTGGGACTCGTGTAGTAACCTTCATTCTAACAATTCATAATAACATAACATTAGTAGTAATTTGTATGCATTTAAAGATGGAATAATTTCACCATTTTGGAGTCCTGATTTGCATACAATTTGATAAAAAAAAGTGTGTACTTCTGCGTTAGCTCCTAATAGTAGAGCACTGTATGATTTTGAAGACAGCTGCTAGTGGCCATCTTAGACTTTGTTATCCATGGAAGGCCAACATCACAATCAATATATTTTACCCTAAAATTAAACATAATCGTGGTTTCTCCCATCTTCTATCATTAAGAACAGACACACACTTCTCTGTATCTTTTTTGGCCTAGGATATATTGCAGTTTATGTTCTCTTCCAAGATGGTATTCAGAGACAATCTTGGATTTAACACTAAGTATAATATACAGCTAAGCAATAACAAGTTCGCAAGGTTTAAATTTAAGTGTTACAAAACTTTGCTAACCTTCAAATTATGAAACTGCTTTTACAGCAGATGTGGGCTGCTAAAATGTATGAAATACTCATGACTTGGAACTTTTAGCCTACATGTATATGCCATCTTGGAAATGTTGTATTTTGTCTTTTTAGGATGGAAAATTGGGGCCATCTTCGATTTCCAAACCCCGATAATATCCAACCTAACAAACAGCCCATCCAGTAGAGTAGTCTGCTGAAATTAGCGAAATTGTCACACCATGTGCACCTTTAGCTTAATTTTCCGCTCAGAAATATTGTGTTTTATAATGTCCAAGATGGCGGGCGGCGGCCATCTTGAATTTTAAGGGCTTAGCGACTTTCAAACCAACACAACCCCTCCAGCAGATATGGCATGCTAAAATTAGTGAATATATATACATTATCTTTACTTTTAGCTAATCTCCCACTAACAAGATGGAGTAGTTTGTATTTTAACATGTTGGATGGCAGCCATCTTGGATTTAACGAAACTAAAAAAATAACTATAGCAGTAGTTTTGGCATGTTGTCATTATTGGGAAACGACACCTCATTTGTATTTCTTGCTTATCTCATTACAACAATAATACATTTTAAATGTTTATAATTTTGTGCTCTAAAACGTTTTCCCATCATTATTGAAAAAAGCATAGATGCTATTTTTTTTCTAAAATGGTTTAAGTTGACAAATCAACAATAAAGAAAAGGTAGGAACATAATGGTCACTGAATCCTCGGAAATGACCCTACTAATATGAAAATGTAACTGATTAGAACAAAAGTGATAAGTATTCATAAGCACAGTTGTGAAGCTCAATTGGTGAAGGCCATATTAAGGTCAGCATGATTGTGTGACATTTGTGCACAAGTCTTATGTAAACTCAGGTAAAACATTTAATGTGTGAAAAGGTTCAATATTGTGCAGGTTAAAAGGTCCAGGTCATATTAAGGACAGCATGGTCCTGAACAGGGTAGGTTCATGCATGTATTGTTTCAAATGCCTGTGTTTATAACTTTATTACAGAGTTTACTTGTTGCTTTTTCTTAAATATATGTGTGAATTATGTCAGAAGATAATTTTGAATACTGTATAGTGTAAATGCACTGATACAAGACTGTATACAAATATTTCAAAGTCTGTCTAATTTCCCTGTCTTAAATGATCATTTAATCTTCTATGCACACAACCTTCATTAGAATATAATTCCAGCACAAAAATATTTACACAATTCCCTAACATTTGATTGGTCCATAGCAAGTCTCTGTCCAGAATTTATATCCCAGTAAACTCCCATGCCGAACTACTTTCCTTAACCGTCAGGCGCCGTTAAAATAATTCTTAATAAAACTGAAAATAAACACATTTTCTTGATGAATTTAATTCTGGCATCTTTGTTTCTACAATTTTAAATTACCTTTTGAAACTACACTTTTAACCTGCCGTAAACATTGTAGAGTCCGCAACAAAATTATGCATTTTAAATGAACCTTGATTACAAATAAAATCTCCATTTAAGACATTATAGGAATGAATGGCCTTTTTTTGGAATTTATCGGGATATAAACTTGAAAAAGTCGCGGGAATACTGGACGAAGGCCGGAAGGCCTCGTCCAGTATTCCTGCGACTTTTCCAAGTTTACATCCCCGATAAATCCCACAAAAAGGCCATTCATTCCTTATAATTCCAGCATTTTAAATAAATTAATCAAGAAAATGTGTTTATTTTCCGTTTTCTGAAGAATTATTTTAACTGCGCCTCACAGTTACGGAAAGTAGTTCGGTAGTAGTGGGAGTTTACTGGGATATAAATTTTGGACAGAGACTTGCTACGGACCAATCAAATGTTAGGGAATTGTGTAAATATTTTTGTGCTGGAATTATTCCAATTTGTTTTTATCTTAAAGAGTACACCCAGGCAGTTGATATCATTTACACTTCTACAGAAACAAAGACATATTTGTGAAAGAAATGGGAATATAATTAAAAGGAGCTAATTTTGCATGAAAAATAGGAAACACCTGATAAAAGAAAAATTACAATTCATACTGACACAATATCTATCGCAAAGTTATGTTATACTTTTGTGTTTTAATGTATTTCAATGAATTTGACTAAAAACACAATGGATATAAGATCATGTGGGAAATATGAATACATGACAGCAATATACATGTAGCAATATACATGTAACAGCAATATACATCAGCAATATACATGTAACAGCAATATACATGTAACAGCAATATACATGTAGTGTCCGCAACAGCATTCCCTGTCCAGATGAATACGGCTGTAACTTTTCAACTGCTCAAGTTTCAGCCAAAATATTTCACAGCTATATGGTGAGATAGTAAATCAATCGGCATATATCAAATGTTTCACAGCTATATGGGGAGATAGTAAATCAATCGGCATATATCAAATGTTTCACAGCTATATGGTGAGATAGTAAATCAATCGGCATATATCAAATGTTTCACAGCTACATGTATATGGTGAGATTGTAAATCAATCGGCATATATCAAATGTTTCACAGCTATATGGTGAGATAGTAAATCAATAGGCATATATCAAATGTTTCACAGCTATATGGTGAGATAGTAAATCAATCGGCATATATCAAATGTTTCCCAGCTATATGGTGAGATACAGTAGTAAATCAATAGGCATATATCAAATGTTTCCCAGCTATATGGTGAGATAGTAAATCAATAGGCATAATTATATCAAATGTTTCCCAGCTATATGGTGAGATAGTAAATCAATCGGCATATATCAAATGTTTCCCAGCTATATGGTGAGATAGTAAATCAATCGGCATATATCAAATGTTTCCCAGCTATATGGTGAGATAGTAAATCAATCGGCATATATCAAATGTTTCACAGCTATATGATGAGATAGTAAATCAATCGGCATATATCAAATGTTTCTCAGCTATATGGTGAAGGTTTTTAGTAAAGTTTGTATATGGAATACTACTGGCCCTACACCCACCATACTTGGACAACTTCATCTCCTAGTGATGTACATCAATAACCCCTGATCTATATTTGACCTTGACCTACATTTCCTCTTGAATTACTTGGTTAATTCCCCTTGGTTAAGGTTTTTAGTCAACCTTGGTTAAGGTTTTTAGTCAAGCTTGTATATGCAATACTACTGGCCCTACACCCACCATACTTGGACAACTTCATCTCCTAGTGATGCACGTCAATAACCCCTCATCTATATTTGACCTTCACCTACATTTCCTCTTGAATTACTTACTTAATTCCACTTGGTTAAGGTTTTTAGTCAACCTTGGTTAAGTTTTTTTTTCAAGCTTGTACATTGAATACTATTGTGCATCCAGACACCATACTTCGACAACCTTTTCTCATAGGTATGTACATCAATAACCCCTGATCTATATTTGACCTTGACCTACATTTCCTCTTCAATTACTTACTTAATTCCTTTTGGTTAAGGTTTTTAGTCAACCTTCTATATGGAATACTACTGGCCCTACACGCACCATACTTGGACAACTTCATCTCCTAGTGATGTACATCAACAACCCCTGATCTATATTTGACCTTGACCTACATTTCCTCTTGAATTACTTACTTAATTCCCCTTGGTTAACGTTTTTAGTCAAGCTTGTAGATGGAATACTCCTGGCCCTACACCAACCATACTTGGACAACTTCATCTCCTAGTGATGTACATCGACAACCCCTGACCTATATTTGACCTTGACCTACATTTAACCTTGAATTACTTACTTAATTCCCCTTGGTTAAGGTTTTTACTCGACCTTGGTTAAGCTTTTTACTCAAGCGCTTGTACATGGAATACTATTGTGCATACAGACACCATACTTGGACAACCTTTTCTCATAGTGATGTACATCAATAACCCCTGATCTATATTTGACCTTGACCTACATTTCCTCTTGAATTACTTACTTAATTCTCTTTGGTTAAGGTTTTTAGTCAAGCTTGTAGATGGAATAGTCATCCCTACACCAACCATACTTGGACAACTTCATCTCCTAGTGATGTACATCAACAACCCCTGACCTATATTTGACCTTGACCTACATTTAACCTTAAATTACTTACTTAATTCCCCTTGGTTAAGGTTTTTACTCAACCTTGGTTGGTTTTTAGTCAAGCTTGTAGATGGAATACTATTGTGCAGACAAACACCATACTTGGACAACCTTTTCTCATAGTGATGTACATCAATAACCCCTGATCTATATTTCACCTTGACCTACATTTCCTCTTGAATTACTTACTTAATTCTCTTTGGTTAAGGTTTTTAGTCAAGCTTGTAGATGGAATACTCATGGCCCTACACCAACCATACTTGGACAACTTCATCTCCTAGTGATGTACATCAACAACCCTGACTATATTTGACCTTGACCTACATTTAACCTTAAATTACTTACTTATTAATTCCCCTTGGTTAAGGTTTTTACTCAACCTTGGTTAAGGTTTTTAGTCAAGCTTGTAGATGGAATACTATTGTGCATACAGACACCATACTTGGATAACTTTTTCTCATAGGGATGTACATCCATAACCCCTGACCTTTATTTTACCTTCACCTACATTTAACCTTGAATTACTTGCTTAATGTTTATAGTCAAGCTTGTATATGGAATACTTCTGGGCCTACATCAACCATACTTGGACAACTTCATCTCCTAGTGATGTAAATCAATAATCCCTTACCTATATTTGACCTTGACCTACTTTTATCCTTGGATTACTTACTTATCTCCCCTTGGTTACGGTTTTTACTCAAGCTTGTATATGGAATACTCCTGGGCCTACAGCAACCATACTTGGAAAACTTTATCTCCTAGTGATGTACATCAATAACCCCTGACCTATATCTGACATTGACCTACATTTAACCTTGAATTACTTACTTAATTTCCCTTGGTTAATGTTTTTAGTCAACCTTGGTTAAGGTTTTTATGCAGGCCGCAGCCACCTTGTTTGTCAAGCTATGTGTACATCGACAACCCTCGTAGTCGAGCTATGCTGTTCTCCTACAGCTCTTGTTATTTCATCTGAATACTCATTGATTGTCACTAATGGGAGTACAAAATGTTCCAAAAATTGTATAACAACATTGACTTTCAAAAGTGAGTAGGGCATGGACTGTGACTCAGGGGTAGAATTCAGGACTTGAATACCAAAGGTTGTGATTTCAAAACCTACCATAAGGCATGAAAAATACTTTAATAGACTAGTTAACTTTAATTTCCACCCCACTGGTCTGTTGGATAAGACTTTAAAACTGTGGTACCATCCCTATATGACCTTAGCTGTTGCTGCAACATTTAACCCCATTCTTTTCATTTTTCAAAATGAGTAAAAAAGGTTGTATAAAATGAAAATTCATGTCAGCTCGGCTGAAAAGAAGCAACTGTTTGAATAAATTATACACCTGACACTGACCCAGGTTCTAGTTACACAGCTTATGTAACCAATTATTGATTATTTAGTACCGGTGTAACAGGAAATCTCCCCCCCCCCCTGGAAATCTTCCCCCCGGGGTGGTTAGGGTTAGGGAAGATTTCCAGGCTTAAGCCGTGGAAATATTCCCCCCGCCTGGAAATTCTCCCCCCCCCCATCACCACCTTCACAGACACTGTCCACAAAACTTTTAATGTATTTTCATATAAATTGTTGATGTTGTGCTCAGGAGCATACAAAATGCACATGCTAGAACCAGTCTGTTGGTAACAGAGGACGTAATATCCCTACATGTATACCCAACTAACATAGTCATAATGTATGTCTGCTTGTGGAGAAGTATGTGAATAGGCGAGGCAGCATTTTCTATAAAAGAGCTATCCAATTTAGTATCATATCTATACATAGACAATATAGTGGTGGTGGGGCGGTAGAGATTCTATTTACCGGTATATGCAATAATTCCCCATTACCGTACCATAACTATTATGTATGTTGGCTGGTAGAGAGTTCTATAGGTTAAATCTCTACCATAGCTGCATATGATTGATATAAATGTATAGCACATGGTGGGGGTGGGTCTAGAAAATAAAAACAGTTGGCCACATTGTGGCCAAATATTATCAAAATCGGGGAAGAGGTTGATGAGTTATTGAAAAAAGAAAAAAAATCTTTAACATTTTTGCCTTACAAACAAGGTGAACATAAGTCCTCAATGACCTTGACCTTGGGCGTTCGTACGTGGGTCATATGCAAAAGAAAGCAGCATCCCTAGACACACATTGTGGCCAAATATTATCAATATTTGATGAGTTATTGAATTATTTTGATTTTTTTTTTAACATTTTTGCCTTACAAACAAGGTGAACATAAGTCCTCAGTGACCTTGACCTTAGGTGGTCGGACGTGGGTCGTATGCAAAACAAAGCACCATCCCTAGACACACATTGTGGCCAAATATTATCAAAATCGGTGAAGCGATACACACGTACGTACACGGACTAATGCTACATTGTATATCTCCTCTTGCCTATCAAGGAGGGGATAATGACAGCAAGATTTACTTCATGGTATTGCAAGAAAACAGTATGGGAAATGTGAACATGCAGAACTGATACACGTGTAACCTATAGTCACACGTGTGTAACCTATAGTCACACGTGTGCAACCTATAGTCACACGTGTGTAACCTATAGTCACACGTGTGTAACCTATAGTCACACGTGTGTAACCTATAGTCACACGTGTGTAACCTATAGTCACACGTGTGTAACCTATAGTCACACGTGTGTAACCTATAGTCGGAGCTGCTAATGTACCTGTGGAGTATATGCGTACCTTAGCGACAAACCAAGCCTTCACGATTCATATCATATCTTGACTGGAATTCATCATATGGGGCACCAGATATATCATCAGGACACTGTACTGAAAGTTGTTATTGTAATTTTAGTGCTGCATCATGTGAAGTACTCTTCCAGTACCGGTGCACTCCTATCTGTATATGTGGCTGTGACTGGAGAAATGGGACTTATGGGTTTTGCGACCAGTGTAGATCCAGTTCAGCTTGTGCATTCCTGCAATAAAACAGTTGCCATGCTTCTAACTACCAATATCCATAATCATCAGGGTACAGGTGTGTGCTATTTGGCAGAGCTCCAGATAAAGGTGCGTATTGGTGTATTTTACACACTTATTTTAGCTGAATACGCATTGATTATCAACAGTGGGAGTACAAAATACTCACAGCAATGTAAAAATACGCATTGATTTTCAAATTGAGTAATGGAAATACTGTAATAAAGTTGAAAATGTACTTAGTTGAGCTGCTTTTTGTAGCTTCAACAAAGTAAATGTTCAACTCTATTATAGTATAAATAAGTGAATAAGTAATAATACAATCAAATACATGTAAGTGAATGTTTTAAATTTGTTTTGAGCATGTGTTCCCTATTTAATAATGAATACAATCAATAATCCATTTGTAAAAATAAAATCACATTTAATTTTAAATCAGGGGGTACAATACTCTTTAGACACAAAGCTTATCTGGAGCTCTGTATTTGGTCAGGAACTACACTGGTCATAAATCCCATAAGTCCCATTTCTCCAATCACAGCCAAATATGACTTTACTGTTGAATGGACATAAAACTGCAATCAACCAGTATATTTATATGTTTTTGTTCTATTTTCAGCCCAGCATGGACTTGAATTATGGAGAATGAACATTGTGGGAAGCTGACATTGACTGTCCGCCTCGTTAGATCATTCCAGCACAGGAACATCAAGCATTTAGTGTATCATGATGTATCTCCAGATCAGACGGTCACTGAGTTTATCTCTCTTGTGAATGAAGGTAGACTATTTCTTTCTTGCCGTTATGCCAGAAGGTGTCTTAAACATGTTAGACAGGTGCTTGTATGAATCTTTCACAAACTGATGACAACTTACTGAATATTACTAATGATGTTACTCCTACCAATTACTCTGCTTGATGTTTGTGAGGATATTCAACAACATGATTAGATTGTTTTAATAATTGATCAATATTGGCAAGATTACTGTCACTTCCAGCTGTACATGTAGGTCTATACATATTAGACATTTAACCCTTACAATGCTGAATTAAATTGTGTCGTCTGCTGAATACTTTTTATTTTCCATTTTTCTCATCAGAAACATGGTTTGACAGCACTTTAGAATCATTTCCATTGGAAATGATTCTAAAATGCTGCCAAACCATGTTTTTACAGTACTGAGAGAAAAGACAAAATATGAATTAACAGCAGATGGCTATTTTCGGTTCCCGCATTCTAAGGGTTAAAGGTACATGCCCACGCAGCAGGTTACAATGTACTACTACTTTTCATTTTCTGTCATGTCTTATATGAGCCATTTGTCTACCTACTAACGAGTTATTTTTAATTACGGCGCGTGTTAATTGGTGTTAAATCGCATTTTATATGCCACGACCAGAAAGGGTATTTTCCAACCTCGTGCTATTTTTACCAATACGCGTCACGTGACCGAATCAATCATATCACATCTTTGACATGCGCAGTGAAGTATCAGAAGTTGAGAAGACAAATCTCTGTTCGAGTCCACGTAACTCTTTACATTTGGTGATCTGGTCGCCAATATTAACCACTCTCTCTCTGTACTGCCTGTCGATCAGACATTTCGCCTTTTTTTTGGCGACGCCGTTTCATACAATTTCCGTCCTGGACGTTTCGACATGTTGATATTCTTGTTTACATATTGGGAAGCCAACTGGCGCGCGTAGTATACTGCGCATGCGCACCGCAAGCCGTGATGTGAAAGTCGTCGTCCCCGCACATTATCAAAATAGACTGTTACCGCCGCGCCTCGCTAACAGTAAATTGATAATTAATAAATGATTATATTTGTATAGCGGACACTCGTAATCTTTAGAACTGGTGGAATAGTGACATAATTATACACTTATTTAATTCCTATAAAGAACATTTTGTGCCTACTGCGTGGGCATGTACATGTAAAGTAAATATAGGAAAACTTCAATTTGAAATACTTCCACTTCAGTATCCCCTCGCTGATAGTCAAGAGGGGATATAGTGTTAGTCCATGTACGTACGTGCGTATGTTAGTAACACCTTTCATTTTTCAATAACTCATGAACAGTAATGTTTCACTGATTTTTGTCGAGCCCGCTTGCGGAAAGCGAGACTCATAGTGATCACAATGACGTCCGGGTGTCTGTGCGTCCGTCCGTAATCTGCGTTAAAGTTTTTAAAAATGCCTCTGCGGGCTCGACATGCAGGCCGCGGCCATCTGGTGATAATATCTGGCCACAATGTGTGTCTAAGGATGGTGCCTTGTTTTGTATACAGCCCACGTCCGACCGCCCAAGGTCAAGGTCACGGACGACTTGTGTTCACCTTGTGTGTAATTAAGGCAAAACTGTCAGTGAGGCGATTAGTTTAGTGATAATGATGCCCTTGCTCAACATATTTGAATGTGTTCATTTTTGTCGCGCCTGCTTTAGCAAAGGCGCGACTATAGTCGGCGCTTTTTCCGTCGTCCGCGTCGTCCGCGTCGTCCGCGTCGTCCGCTGTTCAATGATTCTCCATACTGGGGTATTTCCTTCTCTATATTGTCTAGTTGTTCAATGATTCTCCATATTGGGGTATTCCCTTCTCTATATTGTCTAGTTGTTCAATGATTCTCCATATTGGGGTATTCCCTTCTGTATATTGTCTTGTTGTTCAATGATTCTCCATACTAGGGTATTCCCTTCTATATATTGTCTTGTTGTTCAATGATTCTCCATGCTGGGGTATTCCCTTCTCTATATTGTCTTGTTGTTCAATAATTCTATATATTGTCTTGTTGTTCAATGATTCTCCATATTGGGGTATTCCCTTCTCTATATTGTCTTGTTGTTCAATGATTCTCCATACTGGGGTATTCCCTTCTCTCTATTGTCTTGTTGTTCAATGATTCTCCATACTGGGGTATTCTCTTCTATATATTGTCTTGTTGTTCAATGATTCTCCATACTGGGGTATTCCCTTCTCTATATTGTCTTGTTGTTCAATGATTTTCCATACTGGGGTATTCCCTTCTCTATATTGTATTGTTGTTCAATGATTCTCCATACTGGGGTATTCCCTTCTCTCTATTGTCTTGTTGTTCAATGATTCTCCATACTGGGGTATTCCCTTCTCTATATTGTCCTGTTGTTCAATGATTCTCCATACTGGGGTATTCCCTTCTCTATATTGTCTTGTTGTTCAATGGACATAAACACTGCTGCTGCAATCCACTCTGCGTAAAATGTTTCATGTCGAAATAGGCGCCGGACTCATGACAAATACTCATTCAGCGACATGCAGAAGATACTTCATAAACACATGTTCCTCTAGTAACCGGTACAAGACATTTCTGCTGGTTTCTGAAAGAAAAATATGTTTACGCAATAGCTCTAAGTAGAGCTGAATGACCTCATCAGACAACCAGTGCATTTGTCAATGTGAAACATATTACGAAGGCACGGAGTGCAACACTAGTAAAAAAAAGCATTGAATAGATCAGCCAATATCTGCTATTCTGACAGTAGTTATTTCTACATCAACATATATTCAGCCAATGTCTGTTATTCTGACAGTAGTTATTTCTACATCAACATATATAAGCTAATATCCGCTATTCTGACAGTAGTTATGTCTACATCAACATATATTCAGCCAATGTCTGTTATTCTGACAGTAGTTATTTCTACATCAACATATATTTGGCCAATGTCTGTTATTCTGACAGTAGTTATTTCTACATCAACATATATTCAGCCAATGTCTGTTATTCTGACAGTAGTTATTTCTACATCAACATATAATGTATTCAGCCAATGTCTGTTATTCTGACAGGTGGAAGAATGCGATGGGTAATTTAACGATGGGGCTTCATCCTTACCGGAATTCCGACTGGAGACCTGGTTTGGCCCTCACGTACGTCTTTGGCATTTTGTATGTGACAGTTAGATCTGGTTATACCTCTTATGTGAGTATTAGGATTATCTCGTAATCCTATTTTAGGGGAAGAGGCCAATTAAGTGATTTGGTGTGGTATGGACCGTTCTGATTTTGGGATTTTCCCCCCAATGCAGCAGGTGAAAACGGGATCGAACCCGTTTGCTCGGCCTTACATGACCTTAGCTGTTGACAGGCTGTTAAACACCAATAAACAAACAAACAAAGATATTCTGACAGTAGTTATTTCTACATCAACATATATTTAGCCAATGTCTATTTCTACATCAACAGATATTCAGAAGAGACCAGGACTTCCAGCACCTTTTCGAAACTTTCAAAAGTTTGGTAAGCCCATTTTTAGCGCACCTTTCGAAGAAAGGAGTGTTTATGGCATACCACCAGCATCGTAGTCAGCGTCTGTCCATACGTCTGTCCGTCCGCCCGTCTTCAAATTTTCGAAAACTTAACCTTGGGGGAAATTTTCTGTTTCCTTTCACCAAACAAATGTCTTGATATTTCACACAAGCTGTGACAAATCAATCTACGACCGTCATACCCCCGCTAACCCCAAGGTCACGGTCACAATCTTAGTGCTTTCATAAACTTAACCTTGACGAAACATCTTGATATTTCACACCTGCCTTTCTCTTATGATTCACTATTTTCTTGTTACAAATCCATGACCGTCATACCCCCGGCTAGCCCCAATTTGAAGGTCACAATCTTAGTGCATTCATAAACTTAACATTGAGGGAAATTTGTTATAATGTCTGTTTCCTTTCGTGCCACTTCTTGGTATTTCACACAAGCCATTCTCTAATGATTCTCCATCATGCTTTGACAAATCCGCGACCATCATACCCCCGCTAACCTGAAGGTCAAGGTCAAGATCTTAGTGCATTCATAAAAGTGGGTGGCAGTTGGGAGTATGCGATTATTCGTAATCCTACTTTAGGGGAAGGCCGGCCGGGGCCAAGTGACTTT
Organism: Conchocele bisecta; assembly: GCA_029237695.1. Lineage (NCBI taxonomy): Eukaryota > Metazoa > Mollusca > Bivalvia > Lucinida > Thyasiridae > Conchocele > Conchocele bisecta. The sequence goes on from CM055281.1 coordinate 37,541,528, forward strand.
GGTGTGGTATGGGGACCTTGCACCAGGTCAGGTTATTCTATTTTCAGGGCTGAATATATTGTTTCTGATTTTGGGATTTCTCCCCCACCCCCCCAATGCAGCAGGTTAAAACGGGATCGAACCCGTTTGCCCGGCCTTACATGACCATAGCTGTTGATAGGCCGTTAAACACCAATAAACAAACAAACAAAGATATTCTGACAGTAGTTATTTCTACATCAACATATATTTAGCCAATGTCTATTTCTACATCAACAGATATTCAGAAGAGACCAGGACTTCCAGCACCTTTTCGAAACTTTCAAAAGTTTGGTAAGCCCATTTTTAGCGCACCTTTCGAAGAAAGGAGTGTTTATGGCATACCACCAGCATCGTAGTCAGCGTCTGTCCATATGTCTGTCCGTCTGCCCGTCTTCAAATTTTCGAAAACTTAACCTTGGGGGAAATTTTCTGTTTCCTTTCACCAAACAAATGTCTTGATATTTCACACAAGCTGTGACAAATCAATCTACGACCGTCATATCCCCGCTAACCCTAAGGTCACGGTCTGTTTCTGTTTCCTTTCACAAGCTTCTTGATATTCGTTACACTAAAGCATCACCAGACAACTCTTTTATAGTTTTGGTCGTAAATGATATTCCTGTGTGTTGATGTTCTGTTAAGCATCATTCCATTTATTTTATATTCGTCCAAAGTGTATGACTTGTTTGGTGTATTTGTACATGGCCCCAAAATAATTGGGACCTAAAGGCTAATGAACACAGCTAGTGAACACAGCTAGTGAACACAGCTAATGAACACAGCTAGTGAACACAGCTAATGAACACAGCTAGTGAACACAGCTAGTGAACACAGCTAATGAACACAGCTAATGAACACAGCTAGTGAACACGGCTAGTGAACACAGCTAATGAACACAGCTAGTGAACACAGCTAATGAACACAGCTAGTGAACACAGCTAATGAACACAGCTAGTGAACACAGCTAGTGAACACAGCTAATGAACACAGCTAGTGAACACAGCTAATGAACACAGCTAGTGAACACAGCTAGTGAACACAGAACACAGCTAGTGAACACAGCTAGTGAACACAGCTAATTAACACAGCTAGTGAACACAGCTAATGAACACAGCTAATGAACACAGCTAGTGAACACAGCTAGTGTACACAGCTAATGAACACAGCTAGTGAACACAGCTAGTGAACACAGCTAGTGAACACAGCTAGTGAACACAGCTAGTGAACACAGCTAATGAACACAGCTAGTGAACACAGCTAGTGAACACAGCTGGTGAACACAGCTAATGAACACAGCTAGTGAACACAGCTAATGAACACAGCTAGTGAACACAGCTAATGAACACAGCTAGTGAACACAGCTAGTGAACACAGCTAATGAACACAGCTAATGAACACAGCTAACGAACACAGCTAAACACAGCTAGTGAACACAGCTAGTGAACACAGCTAGTGAACACAGCTAATGAACACAGCTAGTGAACACAGCTAATGAACACAGCTAATGAACACAGCTAGTGAACACAGCTAGTGAACACAGCTAGTGAACGCAGCTAGTGAACGCAGCTAGTGAACGCAGCTAGTGAACGCAGCTAGTGAACGCAGCTAGTGAACGCAGCTAGTGAACACAGCTAGTGAACGCAGCTATGAACACAGCTAATGAACACAGCTAGTGAACACAGCTAGTGAACACAGCTAATGAACTCAGCTAATGAACACAGCTAGTGAACACAGCTAGTGAACACAGCTAATGAACACAGCTAGTGAACACAGCTAATGAACACAGCTAGTGAACACAGCTAATGAACACAGCTAGTGAACACAAAATAGTTCTCATTTAAAAGACAAGTCATCAATATGGCGGCATCTCTCTATTGCTGCTTTCTACGCTTAATGATAACCATTTGTTTACTATAGAGAATTGTAGGTTTTCTGACTTTTGTGTCTGATTCTCTGATCTGTGTGCATATCTATCCTTAAAGGTACATGCCCACTCAGTAGACACAAACTGTTCTTTGTATTAGAGACATCATCTGAGACATTTTCACCATTACCCCATGTATTGATTGGCATTATTATACATTTTTATATCAGATGTAATTTTTATACCCCCTCCCCCGCAACGAGTTGTGGGGGGTGGGGGTATACTGAAGTCCGGTTCTCCGTCAGTCCATCCGTCCATGCGCGTGTTACTGGACGTGTTAATTGGCATTATTAGAATTTGTATGTCAAACTTCATTTGTCACTCTTGATATCAAGGTCGATAACCATGTTTTCTTAAAATGTTAAACGGAAACAGCCATTTATTCTCTATTTATTTTTCAATGTGCAATGATCACACTTTATGATCTATTGATAAAAATATTTAATCTGGTGACACGTGTTTGCTTAGCTTTCTCCATGAAACCAACTTGTATTGGAAAATTTAATTTTATCATTGCATATATGTTTATCATTTCTATAATTTTATCATTGTATAAATGTTACTCATTTATATTACTCATCATATTTTTATTGTTACCCTAATCATCAGGGCCCGGTTGTTCAAAACACCAGTTAGCTTAACGGACTGTTAAATCCTTAACGGACTGTTAAATCCTTAACTGAATGGTTAAAATCTCTGTTAAAACAGAGATTTTAACCATTCAGTTAAGGATTTAACAGTCCGTTAAGCTAACAAACTGAATGTTTTGAACAACCGGGCCCTGATTGCCTACCACATCTAACATTCTATTTTACTATTATTTTATTCATCTACAATGCTTGGCCCTAAATGATACTCTTTTGTGTTGATGGGCTGTTACATGTAAGCACCATTCCATTCCGGTGACACATATAAATAAATAAAAATTGTCTCATTTGAAAATCTAAATAACCTGATCGATACAAATGCGCATTTCTATTATTAAATTAATTAAACATTACTAAATTAATATATCTGTATAACGGGCATTTGTAACTTTGATACTGGTGAAATAGTTATGCACTTATGTAATTCCTATAAAGAACATTTTGTTCCAAATTAATGGTACCCCAACTTTAACCACTTGCCAGCACAGAATCGGTGTAGGTTTTCAAACATTATGCGTGTAGGTAACTCGTCACTGAAGTATTCTTACTGTAGTAAGTTCTCTCCTGAAAATGGTGTGGTTTAGGGGTAAAGCATTGGACTATAATGCCGGAGCTTGTGAAACAATACTTTGTTAGTATTCCCATCCTACTGGTCGTTCTGACGAGACTTCAAACCAAGGCTCCGTCTCTACATTGTATAAGCCCTTATCTGTTGTTGAGATGTTAAACACATCGACTTTCTCTTTCTATGCTGATCAAGCAATGCGATTTAACAAAATGATGGTCTTCACAGTCCAACAATAGTGAAACAAGTCAGAAGGGAGCAAATGTTTGTTTAATAATAATATTATTATGTCGGTTGGTTCATAATGCATTGTAATGAATGAAGTTTCGGTTTATTGCAAATCTCCTTTTCAATTTGATTTTACACTTTTTAAAGTTGTTTTAAATATTGTGAAGTTATTTTTGGTGGCCATATTGGATGTTTCTGCTATGCAGACTTCATTACTCATGATAATATTATTAGAAATACACAGTCATATTAATAATAAATACTAAACTGACGTCTAGATCACACTAGATCAGTTCACGTCATATGTCATTTCATTCAGTCGCCATGCTACATGTATTTTAAATATTTTGGCGGCCATCTTTATAGAACAGATTTCCTGTACGAAGACAAAATAGAAGTATCTATTTTAGCATAGAGACGGAATGTCCAACTCTGAAATCCAATATCCAGATCACATTATAACCTCCATTAGTTATTTCAATCTGGCAATATGCTATTATAGTGTAGCAGCGGCCATCTTGGATTTTAAAAATAGGCAAGTGGTGTATAAATCCACACGCTGCGTATTTTGTTACTAGATGATACGAGCTACTGTTTCAGGAAACCTGCCAATATGTTACAGCTATACATGTATAAAACAATGCAAAAACAATAATTTTTCAATAATATTAATTTTTATAAAAATTAAAAAATGAGCCTTCTTTTTACTTCGTAAAATTTTGTCAAATATGGTTTATATTATGAAAAATTATTTCTCTATGGGAATTTAATATAGGGGAAAAGATCTGGAGGAGCTGCAGTAGAAACAAACGATTTTGGAAATTGTCTATGAACCGCTAGATAGCTTGAAAATAATATAACTTAAAAAAGAAAAGTTGACTTTTGAAAATCGGTCAACAATGAAATCAATATTGGACCAAATTAAGAAATAAAAAGAAGGCTCATTCTTATTGGTATAATAATTATCCCAAAAAAAAAGGTTTTGCATTGTTTATTATAGCTCGTCCAGTATTCCCGCGACTTTTCCAAGTTTATATCCCCGATAAATTCCACAAAAAGGCCATTCATTCCTTATAATTCCATCATTTGAAATAAATTCATCAAGAAAATTTGTTTATTTTCCGTTTTCTTAAGAATTATTTTAACTGCGCCTCACGGTTACAGAAAGTATGGCATGGGAGTTCACTGGGATATAAATTTTGGACAGAACTATCTACGGATCAATCAAATGTTAGGGAATTGTGTAAATATTTTTGCGCTGGAATTATATAGCCATACAATTTGTGCAGATTTCGTGAAACAGACAGTAATCAAAAATGCAAAGAACTGATTTTAGGAGAACATTGCATATGTGTGCAGACAGGCCACATGTTCTTGGTCTATCATTTTTTTTGCTGAATTTTCCGTCCTTCCCCACATGCATGTGCCTTCTGTCTGTATATGACCTTACTGTTGAATGGATGTAAACCTCAATCATTTAATTATCAGTGGATGCATGCAATCACTTATCATATGTTGTTTGCCTATTGCAGATACGATGAAGATATCACATCAGCCGTTTGGTGCCAAAGTTAGTAATGTCGTTCAGTGAAACATCTCTAAGCCGGACACCCTGTGAAATGAACATTGTTTCCGGTTTAGACAGGTTTCGCTGTGATTCACTGTATGCCGCCCGGTATCACGTTTCTCATTTACTGTGACATTGATCACAATACAGTTGTCACAGTTTTCTTCCTATACCAAACATCAAGCAATGTCTCAGATGTGTATGAAATGCGAGCAAAACAGTCATTTAACAGTTGGTGAAAGAGCATTTCACAGTAGATATTTATCTGTTTTCTGAACATATGTGACGATATGGGAGAGCTGAAAAAAAAGCAGTAAAAAAAAAATAAAAATAGTGTTGCTAAATACATGTATAGCATTCATATTTCTCGCTGATGCGCTCGCTCTTAGTAGTCACGTGCCTTGCTTTGGCACTACGTCATCGGCACTTATGACACTCGGTTCTTGCACGTACATCGTGTATCAAGGTATTACAGTATTTAAGGTCATTATATAGAAGTGTGCAATGTTCACCATAGCTTAGAATAAAGCGTTTGAATCGTTTCAAACAAGTTTGTCTTTGTGTCTTATCTGCAGAAAAGCGGTAGACAGTGGTTGGTTATATGAATCATTGAAAGGAATTACATCACAGCTCGTGGGCTTTTCTGATAGATCTATGATGCAATAGGCATACAGCCAAGTTCAATTTAGAATTAAATTTCCCAGAGTTGCTGTTTATGATATACGAAGCTGACATTCAAATGCAATAATTAGCCGACAAACGAATGGTTTTGACTAGTGACATGTTACGACTGTAATCATACAACATTCATTGACATATCTCAACTGTTTTTATACGACCATTTAAAAAAAACGGCACGTATTATGTTTTACCGCGGGACAGGCGGGCGGGCGGGCGGGCGGGCGGGCGCGGGCAGGCAGAAAAACTGCATAGTTTGTATACACAACTCCTCTGAAACCGTTGAGCCAAACGATCTGAAACTATACACACGTCTTCTGCATATATTGAAGATGTGCACCTTGGTGTTTTTATACCGGTATCGGTAGAGCCGGAGGCATATAATGTTTGGACTATGTGTCCGTGTGTCTGTCTTGCCGTCCGTCCTTGTGTCCGGCACATTATGAAGTTCGCCGGAGTTTCGAAATTTTGTTATAACTATATCCCTTAAAGGATTACTTAAATATTTCAACACAGCATACTTGTGGACAAATGCCACACATCCATGCTGCCCGTAATATGACCATGACCTTTTGACCTTGATAACTTTGAACTTTTTCACACATTAATAAGTTCTCCCGAGCTTCTCATTTCTGTCATAACCTCTATAATCCTTGATGGATTACTTTAATATTTCAATACATCAATCATATTTGTGGACAAATGCCATGCATCAACACTGCCCTTAATATGACCTTACAACATTTAGAAAGGTTTTTCGATGGTCATTGTGGTAGTTTGGTATATTCACAAGTATTTTCAATTGTTCTGCACTTGAAGTTTCATATAGCATACATGTATGTAAGATGTTTTGTTGCATTGTATGTAATAAATGTTTGTTTAATATAATTACCAACACATTTACTCTTCACATCTTAGCTCATGTGCATTTACATACCGTAAAGATTCTAATAGATGCCCGGGCGTCTATTAGAATCACCACTGGCTCCGAAGTCCAGGGTGGGCGTTTAATAGAGGCAAGTGTTATTCAGCAAAGGGAAAATGATAAAAAAAATATACGATGTTCTGCTATCTGAACAAAAACATAACTAAGGGACGTTACTCTCAAACGCCAGACTTGATTGTACTGTCTGTCAGTTTATAAACATTTGGGCCAAGACGTTTCGGCCCACTCTGGTCATTATGATACAGTCGGTAGAAATGTTAAATTTAATGGTAATGTATATCAAGACAGCGTCAATCATTAATGCTGATCAGATTTACTCCTACGGACGTTTCGTCAGCGTTTCGGATCTGTCTGGTTTGAGATGCTTTGAAAATGGCGTCTCCGTAACCGTGTAAATTCTGATCACCCTGTGTCCGTGCAAATAGCTACTGCTGATGAGGAATTTACTGTGACACCGGAAACAGTCGAATTTCGCTTCCGCTTTTGAAAGTGAAAGTAGCAATTATATTTTTTCCCCGATTTTAAAGGAAGTTGCTTTCGAAATAATGGAAAGAAAAAAAATCTAATTTGACAATTAGCTCCGATTTTGTTTCAAGTCGGTACTGGGCGTTTATTAGAGGCACTAATTTCGTGAAAATCGGCCAAAAAATGTGTCGTTTTCAACGTAAAAAGTGGGGGGTGGGCGTCTATTAGAGCATGGGCGTCTATTAGAATCTTTATGGTATGTGTTTAATACCAAAGCAAACGCATGTATTATTTTCATATTTTAGCTTGTGGGTTATTTTTATTTCAGACAACTGATCCGGTAATAAACCTCGACAATGATGACGAGCTGATGTTGAAGCCCACTCAGACACTCACTGAGTCCAATGTCGGTAAGTATATGAGACAAGCCATGTTATTTTGTACTTAGAAAGTTGTGTGATATCTCTTGAAAAATATTTACAATGTTTATCATGTTTCCGTAAATGATGTCGAAAGTGCATTTGCTATGAAACTATGGTCATATTTTGACTTAATGTACAGAAAATATAACAGTTTCTGTAAATATTTGTCCGAAAAAATCACACGTCTTCTTGGTACAAAATCACGTGGCTTGTCTCATATGTTTCATGTCCTGACAAAAATGGGTTCATTAAGTTTTTGACCAGGTCCGTGCAATGTTTTCATGGCCTACACTGTTATGTTGACAATTTCAATGGATGTACCACCTAAGGGGTGTAATGTTGGTGTAATGTCCAGGTATGTGTCCATCCGTGTGTGTGTCCCTCCGTGTGTGTGTCCATGGATCCAGTGAAGAAGCTTGTTGCAGTTTCTCCAATCTGCCACCAATCTGCCTGTAACAAACACTTTAGATCCTTGTCAGACTGTAGGAATGTGCTAGACCATCCTGGGATACTCTGGCAAAACATGTCAATAAGACACTTTGTTTTGACAGGTCGTATCTATGTTCTACATGTTCTAAGAACACATGTGTATGTCCTTTATGTACCCCTGTGTAAGCGCAAGAATAGGAATGCTTGCTGCGCTATTTTAAATGAGAACTTGGCTCGATAAAAATACTTCCGGTTGTTCAACGCAATTTCAAATGGGGGAAAACACATGTAGGTACCTTGTTTCATCTCTTGTATATGTTTGTAGAGACGTCCAATGAACATGACACTATGTTTATCTGGACCGCCAATGATTCTGATTTCAGCAGGATATTCAAAATCATTTGAGAAAACTGGACATTCCCATCCAGGAAGTGATTTTTGATCAATTTTCCTTTTCCCAGCCCTCAAAATCATGAATATACAAGTTTCCTGTTGTAATATCACATTCATACATATTCTGCTAATTACCACTTTCACATACGCTCTCTCTCCGTGAACTGTCACATATATGTTTATGTATAGTTAGAATACTAAGTTATTCTTCATTACACACATACCAAATACATCATTCATACATATTCTGCTAATTACCACTTTCACATACGCTCTCTCTCAGTGAACTGTCACATATATGTTTATGTATAATAAAGTGTATAGTTAGAATACTAAGTTATTCTTCATTACACACATACCAAATACATAACCTTTCATTTCCCATGACATTATGCAATGCTAAAATGTGCATTGTGTGATGAATTTTGTTAAAACAACATTCAGCAGTCGACAAATTCTCAAAAACGTTCACAATGGAACTGTAAAGTCAAACTGTTTGATGTGCTGACAGTATAATGCATTTTCGGTGTGATGCGGAGCATTGATGACGTTCAAATTAAACGGAAAGAATGTGTGGGAACTGTTCACCATGACGTTTGATTATGCACATATGTGTTACGCATACGCATTGAATGTATGGAAAGGTCAATTATGTTTATATTAACTGTTAAACATTTATTTAATTTCATAGAATTGATCGTATTGTTATAGTAACTGTGTCTTCACGACAGTTACTCGACATTCATCGAGTGGATTACCAAGAAACAACAACAACAGTGCCAATGTAAATGTTAAATGCATTTAATACATACATAGTGCTAGGAATTATTAGAAGAATCTTCACATTCAAGGAAAAGGAAATGCTCCTACAACTCTACAAGACACTAATTAGACCTCATCTGGAACCATTTTTGTCGAGCCCGCTTGCGGAAAGCGAGACAGTGATCACAATGACGTCCGGGTGTCCGTGCGTCCCGTCCGTCCGTCCGTCTGAGCTTACAAATGGATACATATGTGGCTAGGAGAACAATAGGTTATGTAATATTCTATTGTTCCGTGATTTTATGTGGCTAAAAATGGGTTTATGTGGCTACAGAACAATAGGGATGAACAAAGGAAAAGGTTAGGGTTAGCCACATAAGTATCCATTTGTAGGAACGTCCGTGCGTCAGTCCGTCCGTCCGTTTGTTATTTACGTTAAATTTTTTAAATACATATCTTTTATCTCCACAATTGTTACTCCAATTTACTTCCAATACTTCCAATACTTCATTTTCATCATCCATATTTTCATTCCATAGCCTGCCCATGTGGTCCACATGCCCAATGTCAAGGTCAAATGACTTTGAAATTTGTTTTTACATACCTTATATCTCCACAACACTTACTCCGATTTACTTCCAACATCCAATACTTCTTATTCATCATCCGTATTTTCATTCTATAGCCTGCCCATGTGGTCCACATGCCCAAGGTCAAGGTCAAATGACTGAAATTTGTGTTAAAGTTTTTACATACCTTATATCTCCACAACACTTACTCCGATTTACTTCAAACTTCTTTATTATCATCCATATTTTCATTCTATAGCCCACCCATGCGGTCCACATGCCCAAGATCAAGGTCAAATTACTTAAAATTTGTGTTAAAGCTTTTACATACCTTATATCTCCACAACCCATAATTCAAGCTTCAAATAAATACTCTTTGAGACCATCAAATGCCTCGGTGGGCTCGACATGCAGGCCGCGGCCATCTGGTTTAAGAAATACATTTACAAGTATTTGATTGAATTGTACAACGCCATCGCCGTGTAAGGTCTTTGAACCAATTACGTGCGTTAAATCCAATATTGAACTGAACTGAACTTTTTAGTGCCGTGCAACAAAACTCGAGAAAATCATTAGCTTTAGATTTAATGTACGAAGATATATGAAAACTTTAGGTCTACCAACATTGAAATACCGGCTTGGTACAAATGTACACAATTTTAAATAACATAGAAAATTTAACTCCGATATTACATTTATCTTCAATCAGCCAACATGTCACATAACAAGGAGGTATGAACAAAAATTAAGTAAACGCCACAGCAGACTTCGTATCAGACAAAACTTATTCTCTATTAACCGCGTCATCAGCAACTGTAATGCACTACCAAGTACCCGTGTAATCAGCGACACATGCAACTCCTCGAGCAAGACAAGACACAAGATATTGAGTGTATGATTTTAACATTGACACACTGTGCACACCCGATAAAGTTTAACATAAAATATATGTTAAGTACTATAACATGCAAGCACAAGCCAAGCTTGCTGGGTAACGACATTCAACCCAAATGTTAATACATATATATAAGTGCGGCAAATCTTCTCGTGCACAAGTAATCATAATCCCATGCTAAAATGTATATCGGGCTACAATTATACATGTACATGCACATGTGACATTAAACTAAGGCAGAAACAGCATTTAGAACCCATTGGTAACCAACTTACGAAGCCATCAAACTGAACAAATTATGCTCTTGTGACGAAAATGCCAGTTTGTGCGAAACCGATACGGGATGACAACCCAATGTCGTCTGGCCATAATTATCTCCCTTCCTGCAGGTGTGGTCTTAATGAGATTTTTGTAATATTTGTTAGAAACGGCTGAGTAAATCAATGTTTTCTATTTCCTTAATTGGCTTTAGTATTGTAGAGCAGAATATCACTGTAAAATCGCGGACTCCATGGTATTATAGTTTAATACAAATAAACGTTCAGCCGTGTGTTAAGAAATCCCATAAGCTGATAAGTTAAATATGTTTCTCGGCTTCTTTAGCTGAATTTCAATCAACATTCGGCGGTCTGGTATTTTGTCTCTGCAGGCATACGCGTCGTTATAGCAGAGACCAGGAACCTTCCGAGAAAAGGTCACAATTGTGGAAACATCTCGCTACCCAAATTGGGAGTGATGGGCTTTGTGTTTCACACAGTCATCATAGCAGAGCACCTTCGTTCCCATGGACAGAATCCATCGCCAGTAGTTCAGGTATTGTGAGCATTGCGATCATAATGTAGAAGAGCTGCGGGTGGATTAGGACAGGGAACCGTTGGTCACACACTTAGCCCAGCGAGCAGTCTGGTATAGCTGGATTGTGCGTCAACGATCATAGCGTTTGTCGAGCCCTTACAGCGTTCAGACTGCGAGATGTGCTCCCTGAGGCGTACGCCAAAAAACGTCCAGCTATACAGCCGAACACTCTCCACTAGGGCTGAGAAAGTATTGAAACTTTACGTTCAGTCCAGCTGCTGGTCACAGGCAGCTCGACATTGTTTAGACGAGCATTGTGTTTGTCAAACCTCGTTGTATGTGGAGACCAGGAGCTGAGCTGATCACTGTAGGAGACATATTCCCAGACCCATGGAACAAGCCCCATGCTCGGCCTTAGCTCGCGGATAGCCCAGCATGATCTACACAGGCTCATCGCCCATGTCCGCATATGTCAAGCTGTGAGCTGGGGATAGCGTTCATGTAGACAGCTCGGAACATCGCTGAACTGAGAAGTTCAGGACGTCGCTCAGCTCAGACAGTCGCTCAGCTAAGCAGTTCATAGCATTACGGAGCTAAGTAGCTCGGCTTGGTGCTGAACAGTAGCCACCGGACACGTTTCCACAGTAGTAAAACCATAGGCTGAGCTTCCATTAGAATATACTTTGCTGATCGACAGGACTGTCATCAGATAGTTAGCCCAGAGTAGGGCATGGACGTGTTAGCTCAGAGTTGAGACGAGATACACTCACAGCAACACATAGGTTCATGATCATGATGATAGAGCTCCCAGCTAGTGGTATCGCTCATACCACGAGACGAACACTGTATGGAATTAATATACAGCTACATTGGCTTAGCCCATGCCAGAGATGGGCATCCTATAATAGTAGTTCAATCCATTGCATTGTAGCTGGGACACTCCGCCAGGAATATTGCTTGTAGTTGATTGTTGTTAAATTTAATGTCTTGATTATGTGTGCTCATCCAATCATTATAACGATCATTGTCTATAAGCATTGATAACAAATCATAGAGGAAAATCTATATCTGTATATATGTTGTAAATAGTGCCCAGATATGTAGTCTCAGCCTCGTCACATGAGACGGACTGAGAAACCAGTTATACCGGCCCAGCTTGATACCAAGAATGGTAGAGTTCTATTATTCGGTTGTCAGGCTGGACCCGATTATGAGAATATTAGTTAGGCTGCTGAGTGCCAGAACTTAATGTAGCTTGGTGCTCAGCATATTGAGAATTTGATAGTATGGCTGCTCAGACTGGTGACAGCTGATGTCAGCCGTTGAACGCTGGTCTCGTGCTTGAGCTAGCCCTCGTGCCCAATGAGGGACAGCCAGCTTGGAAATGTATCATTCTGTTCAGCATGCTCAGAAGCCTAGACCATGCTAGAGCTAGCTGGTCCAGAAAAGCAAAATCCGTTACACTCTGCATTAAGGCTAAAACGGGTTATACTGTCAGCACATCAAACAAAGTGACTTCACAACTCCACTGTGAATCTATCGACTGTTGGACGTTGTTTTAGCAATATTGATGACACAGTGCACATTTTAGCATTGCAGAATGCCTTGGGAAACGTGTATACATGTATTCGTGATTTTGACGGCTGGGAAAACGAAAAAAAAAAAATCGCTTCCTGGACGGCATGTCCAGTAGTTTTCTCGAAACTGGTAAACTGGGCAATCTTGCATGAAGTAGGAATGTTCTGCTGAAATTGGAATCATTGGTGGTCCGAATAAGCCTCATGTCATGTACATAGGACGTCTGTACAACAATATACAAGAGATGAAACAAGGTACTTACCTGTGTTTTGCCATTTTCAAATCACATTGAACTACTGGAAGTATTTTTATGGAGCCAAATTCTCTCTTAAAATAGCGCAGCAAGCATTATTATTCTTGAGCTTATACAGGGGTGATATGCGATACCAAGGGGGTGGGGCATATTGCTTTGCTCTTGAAATTCCGTACTTTTGTCCCTTGTTATTATACCCTCCGCAACGAGTTGTGGGGGGGGGGGTATACTGGAGTCAGGTTGTCCGTCCGTCCGTCTGTCCGTCCGTCCGTGCGTCCGGGTAAACTTAACATCAGAGAAACGTTCACAATGTTCCTGAAACAATTGGCCATTTTTAGAGTCATGTGTGGCAAGTGGGGCCTATGCTGCATGTTTTAACAAAATTTCTTGTCTAATTTATATTGGACTTATACATTGTACATGTAATATGATCTAATTTGTTACTTTGTGACTACGTACTTGAACAATCTTGTGTGGTCACAGGGACACGTTAATTGTTATTTACTTTTCTTAAAACTGTCCAGATACATGACATGTGTTAAATGTGGCTGTGACAGAAGAAATTGGTTGAGACCAGTGTAGAGCCAGATAAGACTGCATCCACACAGTCTGATAAGGATCTGAACTATTTGCCATGCCATCAATCATACCTTCTAACAAGCAAGATTGTTATCAGGCTACAGGAGTGTGCTATTTAATCAGGTGCTGCACTGGTCACAAATCTCATAAGCCCCATTTCTCCAGTGACAGCCACATGTATATATTTCCAGTGAATGAAACAGAAGTGTCATATTTCAACCTGGAGGATTACAGGGCCTACCAGAACCACCCGTCCCTTGTCTGGTAGTGGGACACAGCTGCTACCAGAACCACCATCCCTTGTCTGGTAGTGGGACACAGCTGCTACCAGAAGCACCATCCCTTTTGTCTGGTAGGGACAGAGCTGCTACCAGAACCACCATCCCTTGTCTGGTAGTGGGACACAGCTGCTACCAGAACCACCATCCCTTGTCTGGTAGTGGGACACAGCTGCTACCAGAACCACCATCCCTTGTCTGGTAGTGGGACAGAGCTGCTACCAGAACCACCCGTCCCTTGTCTGGTAGTGGGACACAGCTGCTACCAGAACCACCATCCCTTGTCTGGTAGTGGGACACAGCTGCTACCAGAACGGGACACAGCTGCTACCAGAACCAAAATACGTTGTCTGGTAGTGGGAAGCATGGCTCATATTAGCACATGTTGCAAATGGGACTAAGGCACACTTTATATTATATGTGCTCATGTAAAAAATAGGGTTAAGTATGTGTTCACGCGGACAAATTACAAAAACATCTGATTAGTTATCTCCCCATTTTTATACGGCCGTTGAAAAAACGTGACATAATATGTTATGGCGTATGCCTGTCCGTCCGTAAACTTTAGGCTTATGCATCAAATTGGTCTTACTGTTTTCAACTGATCAAGTTGACCGTAACACAGACTTCACCTCAAACCCTTATGGAGTTCCATTAGGAATGATTCTAAATTGTTTCCAAACCATGTTTATGATGATAAAAATGGAAATTAAAAAATAAACGACATTTATTCAGCATTGTAAATGCAGTCTCTTAACCATTTCAACACCACAGATCTCTATAGAGACAATGTTTGCAAACAGTGCAGATCCAGATGAGCCGGCTCGTAACGAGCCGTCTCATCAGGATCTCCACTGTTTGTTAATAATTTTAAACGTCGTACAGATTACCCTTTTAGAAGAATGGGATAATTTGAATGAACAAAATTAATGAAATAGCGTGAAACATTGGCATGGAACATCCTATTAAGTTAATACTTGGTGTTGAAAGGGTTAAAACCATTTACATGTCTACATTGTTAACCTGTGTAAGCATGTCGGAAACCATTATTAGGCCCTGGGCGTACCGCATAAAATAGGGTTTTTAGTAACATCTTTGTGCACCGAAGACTTTTGTTACCAATGTGACTATTACTGATTCTACAGAAAGCCCATGGTGCCCACAAAATGGGATGCAAAAGTTGTCTGTTCGTCCATCTGTCCATCACAAAAATTAACATTGGGGTTAATCTGCAATAACTTCTGTTTCCATTGATGGAATACTTTAATATTTCATAGGTGCATTTGTAACATCATCCTGCATCATTCTACAGCATGCGTATGATGCCTGCCTACTAACCCCAAGGTCAAGGACTTAGAAAATGTTTTGTTTCAAAAACTTTACACTTTATTATAACTTCTCTTTCCCTTAATGGAATGCTTTAATATTTCATAGGTGTATTTTTAACAACATCTCACATCATTCTACAGAAAGCCCATGGTGCTCACTAACCCCAAGGTTATTACAAGCTCCTTATGTACTATCAAACTGCGCGTGGGTGGCAGGTGGGAGCACGCGATGGGTAATTTAACGATCAGGGTTCATCCTTACCGGAATCCCGACTGGAGACCTGGTTTGGCCCTCACATACGTCTTTGGCATTTTGTATGTGACAGTTGAATGTGGTTATACCTCTTATGTGAGTATTACGATATTCGTAATCCTGTTTTAGGGGAAGGGGCCAAGTGACATTGGTGTGGTATGGACCTGGCACCAGGTCAGGTTATTCTAATTTCAGGGCTGAATATATTTGTTCTTGATGTAAATATTCCGTTCTGATTTTGGGATTTTTCCCCCCAATGCAGCAGGTTAAAATGGGATCGAACCCGTTTGCCCAGCCTTACATGACCTTAGCTGTTGATAGGCCGTTGTACACTAATAAACAAACAAACTATCAAACTGCGCCAGGCGGGACATTTTGCTCCGCGGAGCTCTTGTCTTCATTACAATAGTAATTAAACGATTCACAGTAGTGCTGAATTATTATTTATCATTCTAAATCCCATCTACTAATAAAAAACTATTAGGAGACGATAGTTCCATGTCACGTGCATGAAATATTTGAAACCGTACTAAAAACATTTTTGGAGCTATTTTGGTGGCCATTTTCAGCCACATGACGAATCTGGAATGTGCCTTTAGCTAAAATCCTTTATTATGGTTTGATCTACGACTGTACCAAATTTCATGCTAGTATCACAAAATGCACAATTCAGCTTACAATCATGACATATCGATTCCGCTATATATATATAACTAATACTTCCAACATATATGATTAGGACATAGCAGATTAAGCAGCATTGCAACGTTTAATTTCGGACTGAAACAGTATGTACTCATTGATATAGTGAGTATGCCAATTTATGTACATATACATATTTGACAAAATGGCTGTAACATGGCGGTCATCTTTGATTTATACCAATTATATATTCGTTTAAAATATGAGAAGTACATGCAACAATTTTGCAATTGTTATCATTTCCCTTCAGATATTGGTACAAAATGATGCCATTGATGTTAGTAGATTAACACTGGCCGCCACCGTTTCTCGTATATATTTAAACGTTAATCATTTTCTGACATATTCCATTGTTAGCATGATTGTGTCTAATCATCTTGTGAGCCGACTATGTTGTTGTGAGCCGACTATGTTGCTTGGTACCGAAACTGATCATGACAGGCAGTGTGTGCCAACTGATCCGCATAATCAACACAATTCGCATAAAATGGCGGCCATCTTGGATTTATATCAAAAGGTTGCCTGGTAAACAGTTGGATACATTATATTTATTAATTATCCGAAGTTGGTTGGCAAATACCCTTCGTTTTTGCATGTACGATAAAATTCTATAAACTATCTAATCTTCAACAATTATTGCCATCTTGTTTTTGGAACATAACAAGTGTGCACGGCTGCCATGATGCTTATAACACATGCAATGTTCAGGATACATATATATGAACGACTTGTGGCCATATTACTTCAGAACTAGTGTTTGGTATCCACACTGATATCACGTCTTTGTCAATTTATTTTCTTATTTTGTGAAATTCCTATAAAATGACGGCCATTTTGCATTTTCGCAAGCACGGTTCAGGCTTAAATCGATTGCTACATATTCGGTAATATATTAGATATTAAATAAATTAAGATGCGCCAAAATGTCCATTCTAATATTGGTTCCACAATGTAATATATATCCTACGGTAGCCCAATGCTTTTTAGCTCGACTATTCGAAGAATAGTTGGAGCTTATGTAGTCACCCCGGCGTCGGCGTCACGCCTTGGTTAAGGTTTTTAGTCAAGCTTGTATATGGAATACTGCTGGCCCTACACCCACCATACTTGGACAACTTCATCTCCTAGTGATGTACATCAATAGCCCCTGATCTATATTTGACCTTGACCTACATTTCCTCTTGAATTACTTAGTTAATTCCCCTTGGTTAAGGTTTTTAGTCAACCTTGGTTAAGGTTTTTAGTCAAGCTTGTACATGGAATACTATTGTGCATACATACACCATACTTGGACAACCTTTTCTCACAGGGATGTACATCAATAACCCCTGATGTATATTTGACCTTGACCTACATTTCCTCTTGAATTACTTAGTTAATTCCCCTTGGTTAAGGTTTTTAGTCAAGCTTGTATATGGAATACTCCTGGCCCTAACCCCACCATACTTGGACAACTTAATCTCCTAGTGATGTACATCAACAACCCCTGACCTATATTTGACCTTGACCTACATTTAACCTTGAATTACTTAGTTAATTCCCCTTGGTTAAGGTTTTTAGTCAACCTTGGTTACGGTTTTTAGTCAAGCTTGTACATGGAATACTATTGTGCATACAGACACCATACTTTGACAACCTTTTCTCATAGTGATGTACATCAATAACCCCTGATCTATATTTGACCTTGACCTACACTTTCTCTTGAATTACTTAGTTAATTGCCCTTGGTTAAGGTTTTTAGTCAAGCTTGTACATGGAATACTATTGTGCATACAGACACCATACTTCGACACCACCTTTTCTCACAGGGATGTACATCAATAACCCCTGATGTATATTTGACCTTGACCTACATTTCCTCTTGAATTACTTAGTTGATTCCCCTTGGTTAAGGTTTTTAGTCAAGCTTGTATATGGAATACTCCTGGCCCTAAACCCACCATACTTGGACAACTTCATCTCCTAGCGATGTACATCAACAACCCCTGACCTATATTTGACCTTTACCTACATTTAACCTTGAATTACTTAGTTAATTCCCCTTGGTTAAGGTTTTTAGTCAACCTTGGTTACGGTTTTTAGTCAAGCTTGTACATGGACTACTATTGTGCATACTGACACCATACTTGGACAACCTTTTCTCATAGTGATGTACATCAATAACCCCTGATCTATATTTGACCTTGACCTACATTTCCTCTTGAATTACTTAGTTAATTCCCCTTGGTTAAGGTTTTTAGTCAAGCTTGTAAATGGAATACTCCTGGTCCTACACCAACCATACGTGGACAACTTCATCTCCTAGTGATGTACATCAACAACCCCTGACCTATATTTGACCTTGACCTACATGTAACCTTGAATTACTTAGTTAATTCCCCTTGGTTACGGTTTTTAATCAACCTTGGTTAAGGTTTTTAGTCAAGCTTGTAGATGGAATACTATTGTGCATATAGATACCATACTTGGATAACTTTCTCATAGGGATGTACATCAATAACCCCTGACCTATATTTTACCTTCACCTACATTTAACCTTGAATTACTTACTATTTCCCCTTGGTTAAGGTTTGTACTCAAACTTGGTTAATGTTTATAGTCCAGCTTGTATATGGAATACTCCTTGGCCTACAGCAACCATACTTGGACAACTTCATCTCCTAGTGATGTACATCAATAATCCCTGACCTATATTTGACGTTGACCCTACATAAACTACAGTCACTAAACAGACAACAGATAAGCTGACTCTGTGTTGCATTATAACTGCACACAATGATGATGATGATCATGATGGTGATTACAATGATGTTAAGTTACAGCGATAGTGATGATCATGGGTGATGATGATCATGATGGTGATTACAATGATGTTAAGTTACAGCGATAGTGATGAGCATGGGTGATGATGATCATGATGGTGATTACAATGTTAAGTTACAGCGATAGTAATGATCATGGGTGATGTTGATCATGATGGTGATTATAATGATGTTAAGTTACAGTGACAGTTAATATAAAGTAACTAGAGGATTGTTTTTCAGACAAAAACATATGTCTCGCCCAATACCACCACTGCATGTTATCAGGACTTGGAAAAGTAGAATTTAAGGCAGCAACAGCATATATGTAGCTACCTTGTATTTTGTGCATACTTTTGAAGATACGCGCGACACAAGTTGAATATCCCCACTTTTCACTAAGTCAAGGGCCATAACTCCGTGAATACTGGATGAATCCGCATCTAAAACACTAGGTGCGCAACTTGACACGATGACCAGTATTCCTATAAAGTTTCGCGACTAACTGAAACAATTTTGGAGATACGCGCGACACAAGTTGAAAATTCCCACTTTTCACTAAGTCAAGGGCCATAACTCCGTGAATATTGGATGAATACGCATCTAAAACCCGAGGTGCGCAACTTCACACAATGACCAGTATTCCTGCAAAGTTTCGCGACTAACTGAAATACTTTTGGAGATACGCGCGACACAAGTTGAAAATCCCCACTTTTCACTAAGTCAAGGGCCATAACCCCGTGAATACTGGATGAATCCGCATCTAAAACCCCAGGTGCGCAACTTCACACGATGACCAGTATTCCTGTAAAGTTTCGCGACTCGAACTGAAATACTTTTGAAGATACGCTCGACACAAGTTGAAAATCCCCACTTTGCACTAAGTCAAGGGCCATAACTCCGTGAATACTGAATGAATCCGCATCTAAAACTCCAGGTGCGCAACTTCACACGATGACCAGTATTCCTGTAAAGTTTCACGACTCGTAACTGAAATACATTTGGAGATATGCGAGACACAAGTTGAAAATCCAAAATTTTCGCTAAGTCAAGGGCCATAACTCCGTAAATACAGGATGAATCCGCATCTAAAACCTCAGGTGCGCAACTTCACACGATGACCAGTATTCCTGTAAAGTTTCGTGACTATAACTGAAATACTTTTGGAGATACGCGCGACATAAGTTGAAAATCCCTACTTTGATCCTGTAAAGTTTCACGACTAACTGAAATACATTTGGAGATACGCGCGACACAAATTGAAAATCCCCTATTTTCGCTAAGTCAAGGGCCATAACTCCGTAAATGCAGGATGAATCCGCATCTAAAACCCCAGGTGCGCAACTTCACACGATGACCAGTATTCCTGTAAAGTTTCGCGACTCTAACTGAAATACTTTTGGAGATACGCGCGACACAAGTTGAAAATCCCCAATTTTCGCTAAGTCAAGGGCCATAACTCCGTAAATACAGGATGAATCCGCATCTAAAACCCCTGGTGCGCACGACAAGGTCATAATTATGTAAGCAGTATTCACTTTATAAATTTCCCCACCCATTTTTCTTTGGAAAATTCATGTTTGTCCGCCATGTTGGTCATTTTGTCATGCCGAACACTTCGTTATAGGAATGTTGCATTATGGGAGTCTGGACAAGTATTAAAGCGCGAAAAATTGAAAGCTTTTCAGTCGAGTACCCAAAATCACCACGTTGAACAGCTCTCCAGAAAATTAATTATAATAGAGTTCCAGAACCTCGTCACTTTCATACACTAGTAGCACCTTATAAACCCCATATCACCCAAGGTAATTATAACAGAACCTCAAACAGATACTCGTAGATTACAGTCCCGTGAACCTCGTGAGCTGGAACCTCGAGCCCCAGAACCTCACACAAAAGACTTGTTCCCGGAACCTCGTGCGGATACTCACAGATACAGATACAGCACAGAATCTCACAGAACATCATCCACAAGAACCCCACAGTAACCACAACACACAATCTCCCTCGATACATTCTACTAATTTACATTGGCTAGTTCCTCCGAACCTCAAACAGAAACACGTGTTGGCACCTCGTTCCACACCCTCCCAGACATTCTTGTTCATTCAAGTAACGAAATTAGAGCAGCCCAGGTAACGCCTGTGAGGCGACTACACTCCATGGATCTTCTTGCTTAATTTGCAAATACACATTATCTCCTCAGACTCGCAGAACACACAGACACCCACATAGATGCACAGGAACAGATTCACAGAACCCACAGAACTGAATGTCCAGTACATATTTAACCATGTTACTTTGACCCGTTATTACCTTTATACCATATTAAATATTAAAACAATAATCCACGAACCTAGCTGTTGTTACACAAGCTTACAACTATACCGTTGTTACTGTTGCCTCTTGGATACGCGCTTTTTTTCTGACCCGATTCCTACTATTAAACCAATACACCGTAATTTGTGACTGATTTCCAGTACCCAGATCACACATTTGCTCGTCCCATTACGCCCGTATACCCTTCTCCGCGCACTTCTTTTAACGGAATTCGGTCTACTAGCACAGTCGCTAATTGTCACACGCGATTTTGCCACCTAGGTCTCACGGTTCGTAGGTCGGTATAGACGCGTATTTTTACCATAAACCCCACAGATTCATAGCAAACGACAGAGAATTACTCACAGCAAACATACAGAATAAATGTACATATATTTTGTTGAGGAGTTGTATTAGGTCCAGGTCCGCGACTATGATATTTATCCCGTCAACACAGTGCGTATGTGCCGTGAAACACGGTGCCGTGAAACATTTTTGATATCCAGTCAATACTATTTTTGCATTTTACAGCCATTTGTAGATGTTGACGGGATAAATAGAGTAGTAGGTTAGTGCCGTGAATGGGAAAAAATATCTGGCGCGGCACGGAAACGGGATGTGCTCGGCAGAGCCTCGCCCATCCCGTTTCCTGAGCCTTGCCAGATATTTTTCCCATTCACGGCACTAACCTACTATTCTCTATAAGACCTGCCAGATGTACAGGAAGTTTCTTGTGTTGGGCATATTGTCGGCACAACCTGGAATGCTTTAGTCCGACGGAACTCCGCTTGCTTGTAGGGCAGGTTTCGTGACAGAACAGGCCGGACCTTCGAGGCTTTATTTATTCCTCAGTTGCACAGTGCCGTCACACCCTATGTGTTGGGACGGATTTTGGAGCCACTCCCTGGCGAGCAATTTTACATGTCTTGCCAACTTAGTTTCTGATTTTCAGATGGGGGTAAAGTAAGGGTCTTCCTGAAGCACTAGCGCGGGTCATACACCTGGGGTTTAATATAATTGCTGGGCGGAATTGCACCCATTATACAGATGTCCATGTTTCCATACAGCTTTACAGATACAGTTTCAGAGGTAAAGTTTCACAGACACAGAATTCCAGCCGTCATATTCTGACGGGAGATAACCAGACCAGAGGGAATACACATCCCCTTCCCTGGTTGGTAACCCAAGGCAGAAGCCACCTCGGGAGCAGACGAACCCCGGACCGGGAGTGGACGAGCGTGAGAGGAACCCACGTTTGACCGGAAGTGGACGGGCCTGAGTTGAAGCCAACTGACGGAAGTGGACGAGCCTGAGGACCCCTTTCTGGCTGAAGCTGATGGACGACGACAACCAATAAATACCATATTAGATATTTTCCCATTTTTCACTTTTAAACAATAAACTTGTTAACGTTCGCCATTCTTTGTGTTTCGTTGCAGGTCCATTACTTACATATATGTGTGTCTGAGCGGTTCAGCGATTGTGGACAGTTAATAATACTGCAGCGATTACTGGTGGCAGCATACTCTCTAAAATTGTAATCACGGCGTATAGCAACGTAGTCCCCCATCGTCGGCACGCTACAGTACCGACATCTCTAACGCGCCAAGGCCTATATTCTGTTGCGACATCGACCGGTTCTGTGGGTCATTAACTGTTCTGCGCAACGTCCGGTATTGCCAGGTATATTAAATATTCCACTGAGCAACTTCCGGTGTTTCCAGTTTGATTGGCCACAATGGCAAATGGTAATCAATACATCATGTACTGTTGCAGAATGTTATAGGAATGAATGGCCTTTTTGTGGAATTTATCGGGGTATAAACTTGGAAAAGTCGCGGGAATACTGGACGAAGGCCGGAAGCCTCGTCCAGTATCCCCGCGACTTTTCCAAGTTTATATCCCCGATAAATTCAACAAAACGGCCATTCATTCCTTATAATTCCAGCATTTGAAATAAACTCATCAAGAAAATGTGTTTATTTTGACAGACGGCAGCCATTTGTTTACATTGACAGCACTGACAGCGCACCTGTATAAAGTAGTTCGGCGTGGGAGTTTACTGGGATATAAATTTTGCAGAGACTTGCTACTGGCCAATCAAATGTTAGGGAATTGTGTAAATATTTTTGTGCTGGAATTATTTCATTTGAACGATGCGCAGACATGCATTGGCCGGCGACGTTTGAAGCACAGGTTGAAGTAACGTACCAAGGTCTATACATACATTACACATGTTAAATACAGGTCATATTGATCAGAGATTTCTGACCTACATGGGTGTATACATGCATGTATATGATTTATAACCGCATTGATAACCTTCTGCTGATGAAATATTTTGGTAGTTATATAAATAGGGATTCTGAAAATGCCGAATTATTGAGAGAAAAAAACATGTCTGAAATTCAAGATAGCGGCCAATTTGCCTAAGAAACAAGATGTTTAAGCCATTTTAATAGTGATAATGCTAATAAGTATATTTTTCGATAGAGAAATTGTTGACAAACATATTGATACACTTTTTTAGTTGCACTTGCTATCAGAAGTTGCGATTATAGTCGCCGCTGTTTGAGTTTCCACTTTCGGCGCTTCGTTATCATGGTATAACTTTAATATTACTTGATAGATCATTTCAATATTTGGACACAATATACATGTGAGCATTTGGAACACACTCATGCGAAACACTTAGCCATTTTTTGGCGTCAAAAAGTTTGTACAAGCTTCTTCATCATGGTATATCTTTAATAGTACTTGACTGATTGCTTCAATATTTGGACACTTGGTATATGTGAGAATTTGGAACACACTCATGTCGCCAATAATGTGACCGTGATCTTTTTTTACTTTCACATTTTTGCGGAAATACTTAGACATTTTGTTTGCGTCAAAAAGTTTGTACAAGTTTCTTCATCATGATATAACTTTAATATTACATAACGGATTGCTTCAATATTTGGACACTTGATACATGTGGTCATTCGGAACACCTCATGCCGCCATTAACATGACAGTGACCTTTTTTTATCTTCACATGTTTGCGGAAACCCTTAGCCATTTTTTTCTGCGTCAAAAAGTTTGTACATGTTTCTTCATCATCGTATAACATTAAAGTTAATTGATGGATTGCTTCAATGTTTGGACACTTGATACCATGTAAGCATTTGGAACACACTCATGCCGCCATTAACATGACTTTGAATGTTTTTACCTTCACATGTTTGTGGAAACACTTTTTTGCGTCAAGAAGTTTGTACAAGTTCTTCACACTAATGTCCCCATTAACATGACCTTGAATGTTTTTACCTTCACATGTTTGTGGAAACACTTTTTTTGCGTCAAAAAGTTTGTACAAGTTTCTTCACACTAATGTCCCCATTAACATGACATTCACCATTGTGCCTCCGCATTTTTGCGGATACACTTAGCCATTGTTTGCGTCAAAGAGTTTATACAAGTTTCTTCATCATGATACAACTTTAATAATACTTCACAGATTGCTTCAATATTTGGACACGTGATACATGTGAACATTTAGAACACACTAATGTCCCCATTAACATGACCTTCACCTTTTGTACCTTCACATTTTGCGGACACACTTAGCCAATATTTTGTGAACATTACGTGATGGACTGCTTCACTATTTGGAGACTTGGTGCATGTAAGCGTTTGAAACACACTCATGCCACCATTAACATGACCTTGACCTTTATTACCTTCACACGGTTGTGGAAACACGTAACCATTGTGTATGTTGAAAAGTTTCTTCAACCATGACCTTTTTCTTGTTTTAAGTATGCACTTCTCTGACGGTTGTTGTGAATCTTACTTTAGTACATGCCCATGATTATGTTACAGTCAAATGCCTGGGCAGGCGCGACACCACTTCTGTGACGGAATTCTTGTACTGTTTCATCAGATACAGTTATCTCAGTGTCTGATGTAAGTTACTATTTTAGGTATCACCAGTTTATTTATCTATTTTTAGAAGCATATTAACTATGTCTGTCGGTCGCCATTTTTTTGCGGACAGGCTTATTCACCAGAACTCTTGTACATATTATGTGGTCAAATTCATATTTTATAGTGGGTGGTTGGTCGGGCGAAAGCGACTGCGTAAATTAATAGTAGGGGTTCCTCCTTATAGGAATCACGATTTGCTTTGTTTGGCCCTCAGGTACGTTTTTATCCTTGTCTCTTTTGTTACCTGGGAGCTGAATTGGGTTATTGCCCATTATAAAAGTAGTAAGATTATTACTGATCCTACTGTTTTTGGGAGGCGGCCAAGTGATTCTGGTGTGGCGAGGACCTGGCATCAAATCAGGATTATTCTGATTTCAGGGCTGAATAAATAGGTTTTTTTATTGTAAGTATTCAGTTCTGATTTTGGGATTTCCTCCCCATTTGTACAGGTAATATATGGGATTTAGTACTAAACCCATTGACCCGGCCTTAAATGACCATAGCTGTTGATAAGCCGTTAAACCCCAACACACAAACATATGTTATAATACCTATTTTGATTGTAAATGTTTCAAATTAAAGGCTCCAATTTGGTATATGATATGTATTCATATTCATTGACGGTAGCAATTATTTGCATCGCTTGGCACTGGTAAAATAGAGTGTAGAATGCCCGGAACCCACTGAACCGTTCAGAAGTTCTAAATTGTGCTATCCATATTGACAAATTACATATCAATAATATATATTGATTGTAACGATTAACCGACAAAAAGTTACAAAGGTTTCATTTTTACAAAATTCACAGTATAAACGGTGCGTACAGGTAGCATGGACGCATACGTACAGGTAACATGGACACATTGATACACAATTTGACTTCCGAGGCAAAACACAGAGTCCGCCTATTTAGTTGCCATGTCACGGACCATTGGCTGCCTTTAGTGGTCTGAATGTGACTAGTTCAAATAGACAGTTTCTGAGATAGTATGGCCATTTGTGTGCACATTGACTGTTTGATTAAAACAAATATTGCGCCTTTCTACATACTGTAAACGTGTACTTTGGCTTGTGAACTAGATCGTCAAAATGGGTCATGTCATTCAGGTCATGATGGTATTTTTCTCAATTTGTATACCTATTGTTTTATATTCATAATTAAAAATGTATGAAACAAAAGAGGAAACTATGCGTCCATGATTCCGGGTTTGGCTCTTTGGCTCTTTTGATACCTGGCAGTTGAATTGGGTTATTATAGGAATGAATGGCCGTTTTGTGGAATTTATCGGGGTATAAACTTGGAAAAGTCGCGGGAATACTGGACGAAGGCCGGAAGGCATCGTCCAGTATTCCCGCGACTTTTCCAAGTTAATATCCCCGATAAATTCCACAAAAAGGCCATTCATTCCTTATAATTCCAGCATTTGAAATAAATTCATCAAGAAAATGTGTTTATTTTCCGTTTTCTTAAGAATTATTTTAACTGCCCCTGACGGTTACGGAAAGTAGTTCGGCGTGGGAGTTTACTGGGATATAAATTTTGAACAGAGACTTGTTACGAGCCAATCAAATGTTAGGGAATTGTGTAAATATTTTTGTGCTGGAGTTATTGCCCTTTATAAAAGTAGTAAGATTATTAATGATCCTACTGCGTTTGGGAGGGGGCCAAGTGATTCTGGTGTGGCGAGGACCTGGCATCAGATCAGGATTATTCTGATTTCAGGGCTGAATATATTTTTTATTGTAAATATTCAGTTCTGATGTTGGGAGTTTCCTCCCATTTGTACATGTACGTGTACAGGTAATATATGGGATTTAGTACTTAACCCATTGACCTGGCCTTAAATGACCTTAGCTGTTGATAGGCGGTTAAACCCCAACAAACAAAGAAACAAATTAAATTCGACCACTTAGAAATTACCAAAAATGGTATTAAAATAAAGGAATATTGATCCACCAAAGAGCGTTCAGTCAGCCGCTACAGGCGTATTGTAACGCAAACTTCTATAGCTCGGACCCGGTCTCATTGTTATGTGCTTCGGGCGGGTACTTATCGAATTGTTGACCAATATGTAGCTCCAAATCAGACTACATATAAGTGCAGTTTGATCTAGGTCTGCATTGTTCGCCATTCATTCACTGAATCACCGGTCTTTCCTCAGAACATAAGTATAGACCCTTATCAGACTGCAGCGTGCGCAAGAGGACCAGTCATAGCGACAGAGGACCAGTCATAGCGACAGAGGACCAGTCATAGCGACATATCCGTAAACTGAATATTGATTAATATTATCGGTACATAAACAATTGTGAACAATATATACCCTTAACAGACTGAACGGGATTTCATTTGATCTAGTAGTATATAGGGAGTCAAAATGATACCACCTAACGGTGGTATCATTTTCACCCCTATATACTACCACCACCACCCCCGATAAAACACCGTTTCGTCCAATAGCACAAACTGGTCACCAACACAAAAAACGTGACAATTGGTGTCATAAATACATCACGTTTTCCCCAATTGAACAGATAAAACTATAGTACTAAAACGGATTTGTTTTCGTGTCGTTGTCATGTTTATTTTTCAACACGGCATTTTCCTCCTCCACTATAGCTAATTTATTTCGCAGATCAGCAACTAATTCTACCAGCTCTAGTCTACCGCGTTCACCTTTAGCCACAGGGCAGCGTAGTTGCTTATGTCTACAAAGAGTTTGGGCACTAACGAACTTACAAGGGCATCTGGGGTATTGAAATTGCGTGGCGACACAAGGAAACTTTCTACGTCTCGATATATGTCTTCGTAGATAGTCTTTACAAGCAAAAGTCTTACAACAAGTAGCACACTCCATTTTTTTTTTGTATATATATGTATATGTTTATGTTTAATTTGACATGAAAAAACATCATGTGTAAATTATTCATGTCCAATTGAACAGATAAATCTCATAGGTTATACAAAAGTATATTACAGACAAATATGATAACGCCAGAACAAGAAAGTTTGAGAAGAGAAGCCGAATCTCTAGGGATTACTTATAGTAAACGTTTGAGAGTTAGGGGGTTGACAAATCTTATAAATTCCACAAAGAATGAGGCGTTTATGAAGCGGTTTACCCGCGCCCACAAACGAGGAGCCTTTAATGATATATCCAAAGCGGAGGAAGTTGGTAACAGAATTCAAAAAGAAAGTATTGCGGGGTTAAGGGCTAGTGTAATCAAACCTTCAAGCACAAATAATTTGTCCAAATTAGACGCCAAAATAATAAGAAAAAATCTATCGTTAGCGCGATAGTGGAAAAAGGTGAAGAAATATTGGGGGCTCACGATGAAACATTGGAAAAGGTAGAAAAGGGAAGACGGGTAGTTGCATTATCCTTTCGTAAAAACATTGACATTAACGAGTCTGAACGCATGTCCGATAAAATCGCTCCGTATCTAACAACAAATTTTTATTTGAGATATTCATATTCTTACAAGCTAGAACATATGGAGGAAACTAAAAATGGAAAACCTAAAACTATAATATTTCACAAAAATCTCGGTGGTAGCGAACCACTATCATCAATGAAAACCGTTAAAAAATGGCTGTCAGATAAGGAGCAAACACGAATAATGTCCGATAAAATAGACAGACCGAATACAAAGTGGAAGTTTGTAAGATGGGTAGAGGTTTTTGTAAAGTTAATACAGGGTAGTAGGGTAATATATTTGGGACTACAATCCAAAGAAGCGGCGGAGGAGAACTTCCAGAATGGTTGAGGAATAGAAAAGGTATGTATTCTTTAGATAAGTATAATGACGACCTTTATCTGTTCAGGTGTTTAGCTATGCACCTTGATAAAAAGATCAGACCTGACAGATGTACGGAAAAAGCGAAAGAACTTAGTAAGCAATATTTCGGTAGTAAGGTGGTTTCACCAATTCCATTTTTCGATCTGAAAAAGGTTGAAGAGTTTTTTAAAATCGGTATAGAAGTATATCAACCCACCGAATGTGGCGTATGGTGGTTGAAAAAGGTACCAGCGCACTATGATGCGATAGGTAATAAACCAATGACAATAGGACTGTTTAATAATCACGCATTTCTGATAAAAAACGTTAAAAACCTATCTAAAATTTACGCCTGCAATAATTGCAAACAGAAATTCACGAAAGCGAGTAATATGAAGAGACACGGACCAACATGTATGAGAGGTTTACAAAAGTAATATGCGATGGTAATTATTTAGAGCGCCCGCGTTCGTCGTTCGAGAAAGCGTTCTACCCAAAAGGTTCTAACAGTTATGGCGCGATCGATTGGATGTACTCTGTGGAAAAGCGGGAGGGAATTCACATTCACCACGAACAGTGCGGACACGGAGGTGAAAGATGGATTTTAGGAGCTCCGGTAGATGGATACTGTCCAGAAACCAATACCGTATATCAATATCACGGCTGTTACTGGCACGGGTGTGAGATTCATGCAAAGCATACAAAAGAAGAACGCGCATCCACAATGAGAAGAGATAAAGCTATTAGAAAAAGCAAAGAATTCAACCTAGTAGTTATGTGGGAATGCGAATTTCAAAGAACGGGTAATGATATAAAGATCGGTTGCGACACTACTCTTTATCCATATCAGATAGTATACGATTTTGAGGCGTATCTCCAGCCAGAAGTTGAAACTACCGGTAATAGTTTAGAGTACGAAGCTGAGCACGTTCCGGTAAGCGTTAGTATAGGAGATAATTTATCAGGAACGGTAACTCATATTTGCGATAAAGATCCCTCAAAACTTATAGAAAAATTCGCAGAATAGATTTGAAAGTCAGGGAAAAGCTATAAGTGAAGAAGTATGGTCAAGATACGAAATTTAATACGGAATATTTACGGGAAAAACAAATCGCCCAGATCAAACAGTGGATAGTAGATCAAGTACCGGTTATAGGTTTAACAGCAGTAAGTACGATATAAACTTAATAAAGAAATATTTAGTAGCGAACTGTCATCAACAACGAAGAAAGTAATGATCGGAAAAAGGTCGAGCGCGACAATATTTCTATTTACTCCGGAGTTTAGATTCTTGATGTAATACTTTATCTAGGAACCGGTGTAAGTTACGATAGTTGGATAAATGCCTACGAATGCAAAGGACAGAATCTTTCTTTCCTTACGAGTGGTTCGATTCTACAGACAAGCTGGATTACCCGGGACTACCGGATATAGAGGAATTTGGTATTCCAAACTAGCTGGGAAAAAATGTTAACTAGACGAAACAGAATTAAGTAAATATGTCGTAGAATTTTCGAAGAAAATAATATGAAAACTTTCAGAGATTGGTTGTTGAAATATTATACGATTTAGATGTAGCACCGTTCCTAGAAGCTGTGGGGAAATGTGTGTTTTAATTTTATAAAACACAAGGGTGTAGATACCTTGCGACACTACCGGTGTGGCTATTACAAATATTTATTGAGAGGAACCATTAAAGAACAAAATCTTCGAAGGACGATTTATGGACCGGATGCTCTATGCCGCGCCGAAACATACAAAATGATGAAAGACGCTCTAGTTGGTGGTCCATCGATAGTATTTACGCGATATGCGGAAGCGGTGTTTCAAATATTAGAGTTGGGTTCCAAACCTTGCGAGGCTGTGGGTGGGTACGACGCGAACGTGTTATATTTATCTACGTTAAGTAAGAGATGCCGTGCGGAAAAGAAATTATACATCATATAGATAACCCACATAACCTAAACTTATTAAAAAGTTTAGTAAAAGGGTTTTAATCCGGAGACTGGTTTGGGGTTTGCGGAGGTGGATATAGAAGTTCCACACGACTTAAAAGATAAGTTTTCCGAAATGTCTCCACTTTTTATAAACAGAGAAGTAGAGGTTGATGAAGTTCCCGCGCACATGTTATATACAGATACTGGCCCGAACTATGAGGAAAGGAAACGGAAGAAAATTGGTGGGATCTATGTCGGCCACTAAAGTATTGCTGTACGCGCCACTGTTGAAATGGTATTTAAAAAACACGGCCTAGAAATAACGGGAGTTCATCGTGTTATAGATTATATTAGTGGTAAACCCTTCGAAATTGTTCGCTAAAGAAGTTACAGACGCAAGACGAACGGGGGATGTAGAAAGCCGAATAAGAAAACCGGTGGCCGACTAATGAAATTATTAGGAAAAAAACTCGTGTTGCGGAAAAAATGATAGAGGCAACGGAGAGACATTTAAATACGACATATACGCGAGACGAAACCTGTGTTGACAAGCATTAAGATCCGCGTATTTTGATGATTTGGAAGAGATAGGAGATGGCGTACGAAATATCTTCCCGAAAAAACCCGGTAGTGCGCGGTAAAGAGGACCATTCCACTGCAGAATAGCGGTTTATCAACACGCTAAATTGAGAATGTTGGAATTTTACTACGAATTTCTAGACAAATACGTAAAAAAAGAAGAAGACTTCGAATTAATACAGATGGACACGGATAGTATGTATATAGGATTGTTAGTGGAAAAACGATAGAGGAATTGATTAGACTATAACTTACTTAGACGATTTTGTTTGAAAAGAAAAAAAAGAATGGTTGGCTTGGGATAAATGGAGTAATAGGAAGAACCAGGACTTTTCAAAATTGGACTTTAGCGGATGATAGGGCGATAGCGTTTATCTAGTAAATGTTATTTCGTAGAAAAAATTAACTCTATTAATAAAAGCTCCGCGAAAGGAATGTCCAAGAGAACTAACGATTTAAATTGGGACAATATACGAAAAAAAAAAAATAGTGGGAGTACTGAGCGAAACTACAGAAGATGGAAAACAACAATTATAGATGTAGCGCAAAAATAGAGGATTTTAAAATGAAAGACGGCGTTATGAAAAAACGTTACAGTCAACGAAATTTAGGATCTCGGCGTACTACGATAAAAGACGCGTGTTATCGGACGGAAATACATACGGAACCTCTCTAACGATCCGGGGGCAGCTGGGTGTCAGAGGCACCATAAGAAGTTCTTCTGGAACAAACCCACGAGATGGACCACCATCTAAATAGTAGGAGCACGGGCTCATCGGGTGGCTTGGTAATAGATCGATCTAGATGATATACATTGAGAGACCACAACGGATCAGTCGCGCGGCGGCTGCCACCTTCGAGCTCTCCCGGGTTGATAGAGGTACCGGACATCAATATCTGATGGAAGCCGTTGCTCCTCTAAATAAACCAACGGGTCGCCCTCGCGAGACGGCAGAGGGCTCGCTCGTCACCCTTTTAAACTTGATTAGCATCTAACAGGCTTCTTACCTATCAATCTGGTCACTCTCCGTTCAGTGCGGGAGACCACGGCGGGCAGTCTGGCCACCCACTCGGTTCGATCGCGAATATGAGGGTCTACAAGTTCTTTATTAGCGTATTGGTGCGAACAGTTCTCTCAGCCAAGGTTCGATTGAAACGCTCCACGATTCCCCTGGTCCCGGTGGATGTTGACGCGGCGGCGTCTGACAGAAACTTTGTGTTTAGATAATAAGATGAGATACCGCGCCCATGAACTCGCGGCCGGGATCGACCTGGAGAAGATTCGGCCATTTGAGAGGACTCCTTTTATATATTCGGGAAAGGTTCCTCGGCCACCTCCTTAGACTCTTTAGTGGCCAACGGCTCAGCCCCCCTTATACCGACTCGCTATGTCAACGATTGTCAGTGCGTACTGTACGTCTTGCGACCGACGCGATCGTGAGGGAGAAAAGGAGGAGATCCGCTTGGTGAACTTGGTTCGGCACCGGCACGTCGAATTTCGGGCGCGGAATATTGTGAGGCGCGGGTAAATATATCTGCCAGATGGCCTGCTTCTTGAGCCATTCCTTGGTGGCGTTTTTCTGAAACCTTGGTCGCCGCCGCGAGGTTCTTGATGGCAGGCGAGTCTCTTCCAGTAAGCCGCGTGGGCTATAGTACGTATTCGCCAGCTTGTGCGTTAGTTTAGCATCAAGTTTGCGCGTGTTCATCGTAATGCGAAGTATTATAAAATATCAGGACAATCTCCAACATGCACTCGTCATATATAAATTTTTTTTTTTTTTTTTTTTATTAATTTTGTAAAATTTAAAATTTCGATTGAATATAGTAGCCGACGAAACCCACCACACCCATTCCCACGACGATGAACGCGATCTCGCGGTCTTTTGGGTCTCTGACGGTACATAGAAATCTGAAAGTTGCGGCTCACGATCCAGTGGCGCGAGACTTCTCTGCGGATATGCCAGCGCGTACTCGCGGTTGGCTTCTTCAACGTTCTGGAAAGTTTGTGCGGCGTGATTCTCGCGGCGAAGCTCTTCGTTGACCCAGTCCAGATGTTGCGGTTCGTTTTTTCGACCATGCTGTATCTGCACTCTTGAGTTGTTCTTCGGCTAAATCGTGACGCTCGCGCTCCTCATCCGCGTCCGAGCTTTTCAGTTTAGAGAAGAAATAGTTGCTACCGCTGAAAGCCAATGCGTTTACGAGTGCGCCACCTATCATTATTGCGATCGAAGCCATTTTATTTCCATATATTAACGGGTAGTATTCCAGCTTTAATTAGATAATCTCGGGTCCAAACTGCGGCCGCTACATCTAAGGTCGCGAGCCCTACGTCTCTCGCAGTAAAGTCCAATTTGGGAGCGGACCATCCTAAGGCCATCTTTCCTGCTCGAGCGTACCCGATACTGAGACCCGATATCACCACGGCGTGATAAAGCGCATTCACTATCATTTTACCATCGTGTTCAGCCATTATTGCATATAAAAGGGATTGCGTTTAATGTTTAAATGGGGCACATCACTCAACACTGTTGATGGCCTGTTGTTGAAACGGTAAATCACATACAGGGTGCCCACAACCGACAGACCACCAACAACAACCCAATAAGTATTATTAGGAGCGATCGGTTCCGATCCGATAGCGATTGGGGAGAAACGGCTGCCACCGGGTGTTTTATTTACCGTCTCTGTCCACCCCAATCTCGATAGGAGTTTGGCCTCTCGAAGATCGACGAGTATTTTATCTTGTTTAGCTTTTCGTGTGGCAGCCGCTGCTCGCCCAGCTGCCTGTCTTTTTGGATTTTTATGTCTCGTTGGAGGATCAATCGGAGTTGCAATCGGGTTCATCCAATCTCGATTGGGAGTTGAGGGTTCCGTCACTCTCGCGGGTGCGTCTTGTGTCATCATTATTAGGGCTTATAGTTCGTGGACATATATGTCCAAATTGACAGTGTTTACCCGTGATCAACGCGGTTGTCAGCGGAGCTAAGTACATTCCAAACTTGTGATAAAATGAGCAGCAGGCTGTTCTAAGAGTGTGTCCTATAAAAGGGTCGGTCTCTAGATCGCCAATCAATCCCACGGTGTCTGGTATAGGGACAAGTATACTAACGGTGGTAGCGTAAAAATAAATAGCCGCCGATCCGATAGTTTTCGTCATCTCCGCACCTAATTTGGATTCGTATCGCGCGTACATTTTATCGACCTCCGCATCCGACATCTTATCCACCTGACAAACTGAGAGACTCCTACCGAGATAATGCTCCGATTGTCCCCCAGCAACCAGCGCAGCCAACCGCTCACGTCGCGCCGCGTTTTCATTTTATTTCGGGACCGTATCGGCAGCCGTGCTGACAGGGGTTCCTACAGTTTCAGTCGGAGTGACTGTTTCTTCCATTAGCTGATCGAGAAGTTCGTCGCAGTTCATTATTGCTAATTTAATTATTCTTACGAGTCTCATAAGTCTAACATATTGCCAAGCGCACCACCAGATACTTATGATCACCGTTATGCTCACAATAAAGCTAGCAGCGGAGCAACAAATTCTTAGCAATTGCTCAGCATTGTTAAGCATTGTTAAGTATTTGTTAAGCATTGTTCAACATTTATTCAGCATTGTTCAGTAATTGTTAAGCATTGTTCAGTAATTGCTAAGCATTGCTCAGTAACTGTTAAGCATTGCTCAGTAATTGTTAGGCCTTGTTAAGCGTTGTTAAACCATTGTTAAGCTTTGCTCAGTAATTTTAATCATTGTTCAGTAATTGTTAAGCATTGCTCAGTAACTGTTAAGCATTGCTCAGCATTGTTCAGTAATTGCTAATTACATTATAAGCGGTTGGTTGATCAGTCTTTAGCAGAAGCTTGGCGTGTTTAGTTTGCGAAAGTATCCGTCGAACCTCCAGGCGCTCCTCGCGCGTTGGGATAACGTCGTTCTCTCTAAGACATTCATCGAACGAGTCTCGGTCCTTGCAGTGAAAGAGGGCGACCCATTTCGTTTGCTCGCGCAGATCCTTGAGGACGGCGTTGTACTTCTGAGTGGATATCCATACGCTTTTCCTCGCATGGCGGCCAGAAAATGCGAGCTCGGAGAGCATGTCCTTCTTTTTGGTCATCGCGCCGTTGGCCGAGCAGTCGTCAATTCACGTATAGGGTGGGCTCACCCTGAAATATTTGGTAGAAGCAGCGCAACCAATCGTGAAGCCTGTCACATGGGTCAATAACGTATACCTCAGGGTCGTCCCATATCCACTGGCGCCGCTGATAAGTACGTTGTCGTTTGGCCACACAGTGGGACATAGGATCACAATTGTGACGAAAGGCACTACGATATGCCCCCTCGAGCAAGTCCAGGATGAAAACCGTTTTTTTTTCCCACATCTGTCTGCCCACATATTATGGCAGAGTGGGACATCTTCAATCGTGAATTGGTATTTAATTAATTCTTTAGAATTAGTATAAAGTTGAGACGTATCGACCATCTTCGATGTTGAGTTGCGCGTCCGTAATTATATATAAGTACACGTTCAATGTGCCAGCTCCATCCGCCTCTTTGGTTATCTGGATCGTCACACCCTCACTAGCGTTCTCAACTTGGCGTCCGCTACCGTGCATTTGGTCGTCGTCGCTGGCTCGCATGTCTAGCCATGACGCGTATTTGGTAGTCAGGAAATCCGCGAGGGAGACGTCCGAGAGCTGCAGGTCTTTGGCAACCGCGGCAACTTCCGGGGAGCGCTTAGAGCCGGAAGCAAACTGCTTTCTGACTTCGTCCCACTGCTGGTGCGCGCGAAGACCCGCGCTGTAGAGTTGATTGGGTACTCCTCAACCTTCGTGATTTTGGGGTTATAGAATTTGTCGGATTTTCTAACCCCGAGCGCGAACCGACCCTCCTCGAACAACATCAGTATACCTTTGATCGACCGGGCGGGTACGTTGACATTAATATTCCACAATATTTCGCTTTTGTCTTTCGTCATCTTGCGGTGGCGAAGAACTCGGTCGTAAAGTATGGCAACGCGCCCGGCATACTGGGTTCTGATCAATCGCGCGAGTTCGGGCATCGTGACCATGTCGTACTCCAGCGAAACATTGTCGATCGTATACTTCGATGTCATGTCAGTGGCTATGAGAACTCGGCCGTAGTCGTTGAACGTTAGTTCGTATTCGAGGCGGTCAGCCAAAGCACTCTGATAGTAGGGCATGTGACTCTCCAGCAACTCAAAGTCGAGCGGGATGTAGAATCGGTTGCCGTAAGCAGCCGCGACCGCGTTGTCGCTCGCGATGTTATCTGCCTTGTCACCAGCCCCGATTCTAAGTCTGGTTATTTTACGTTCCTATTTTGGCTGGTGTCACAATACCTTTGATATACCGCATTTTCGCGCTCTTGTGCCGTCTTCCACAGGTCCTGGTAGCAATGGTAGACGTCGCTGTCATCAATCGACATCACCTCATTACCAGAAATCTTTATCATGGTCTTCTTGACGATGGCGCGACCAGGTTCTGAACGATGGTTCGGTCCGCGTCCGTCGATGTAAGCCAAAATAGTGAAAGCGAGGCAAACAGTCCCCCGGCGTAATGACGTCGCTAGCTCCGAGGTTGGGGAAGCGAACTAGAGTTGCTGGTTCTGGTCGATCGTCGAGGGGTTGTTCGTAATAACGAGACTCTGTCTCACGCCTTTTGCCCCGAGGGGCTCACGCAGTCTGCGATATGGATTGAGTTTGCGACCGTATTGACTCGAAGACATAATCTATTAAACCTGTATGGTTTTTATCTTTAATATAATAATTTATAAATAATGGCTGATTACGATGCTGACATGGATGAAATCGGCAGAGACAATTACCTCGATGATGAGGAGATGATGATGACTTCGCGGAATTCCTACACGACCCACCATAAGACTCCAGATCCAATCCAATTGGGTGGCACTACCAGCAGCGTTGGTCAAAGTCGTGAATTACTCGAGGAAGCTGTAAACTCATACTATAAACATTGTATTGAAAAAGGTTTGGTCCCATCTATCGGTCGCTACTACGACAAGTTCGAATTGGATCTGAACGGTAGATTGCAACTAAAATCATCAGATATCCCTATCATCAACATGAAGACCGGAAAACCCCTAGCGCTGAGCACCATTGTCGGCCATCGGGGCGGTGCCGAACTCATAAGAAATGAACTAGGATTCACAGATTGGAAGCGTGGTAAAACAATTATGCCGGCCCGCGCTGTAGAGGCGAAACGATGGCGAAGACGGCCGCCGCGATAGAAACTATCGAGCTCAGCGAGGTCCCTCGAGTGGCCACCGACGCTATTAACACGATGGAGACCACGTTCAGCGAAAACGATATACTCAACGATGACCCACCGTTACCTCTTCGCGAACTCCGGGGACTCGATAAGGCTCTGCAAAAGGTCCGGGGCGAATTGGTCCTTAACCTCTCCAAACTCACGGCGTTGGATGACCATATCGTGCTAGAAAAAAGAAAACTTGAGGAAGCCGAAGCCCGTGGCGATAGAGAATCTATCGAGCTGATCAACAAACGCCTGCGGTCGTTGCTGGATGAAAAAGCAGCTCGTTTGGAGGCTGCCTCAACTAACCGCGAGGCTCTTCGCACCCAAATCAGTCGGATCCGCGAAACAATATCGATGGTTCTGCGCGAGGAGACGACACTCGGTGAACGTCTTCGCACTTTGTTCAGAGAGCAGGGCATCACGATAGCAAGCATCCTCGTTGCTATCGGTATGACTATAACAACCATCGTTCAAGCTTTCACAGGCGGCGCAACAGCACCCGCGCCAGCACCCACATCACCACCCGCGCCAGCATCCGGTGGAGCCAAGGAGTGGGTAAAAAAACAACTAAAAGCCCTCGCCAGTCTTCTAGCTAAATTAGCCGGAAAGGCGGCTGCCGCACTACTGGACTGATCGGAACTATCGTTTCTTACTTGTTATCTATATTATCAAAAACGGCCGGATGGCTCGCCAATAATGCTTGGGCTTTAATCGTGGCGATCGCGGTCTCCTACTTTTCTCCGCCCGAGAGTTTCTAAAACCAAAGCGCAAGTAGTCCGATTGCCACGAGGGCAACGACGAGCCCTAATTTCTCCTCCTCGTGGGTTGTGCTTCCAATGTCAACAGTGTTCATGATTGGTGTTTCCGCGGGTGGAACAACGGGTTTAAATGAACTTGATTCGCGAATTGGGGGTGGTGCTTGCGGTTTTATGAAATCACTTCCGCTGTTGGGGGTGCGCTTGATGATATCCACATTCACGTTCCCGTTGTGGCCGATTTTTTGATTGGCGGTGGCGATTACGATCTGATTATTGTAACCGTCAACCGGGTCGTCTCGAAGTATCATATTACTCGGCACCATATAAAGACCTATACCAAATACGTAGTCTACTGGGGTACTAGCATTCTGTAAAACGTCTTGATAATTCTGGATCGCCTTCTCCAGATCCACCGTAGCTGAGATGGCGTCCTCTACAAGTGCCAAGAATTGTTTTTGCGCGTCAAACGCCGTTCCGACTCCTATTATAGAACTGCGAGTTTGCTTCTGTGCGCCGAGGATGGCCCAGACGTATGTGCGAATGGAGTCGTTGAGGCGGGTAACACCGGCCTGCGTAAACCCTAGACCGTCGTCCAATATAAAGGTTTCTATACCCTTCTGCACGTTTTCGTCTTGTAAAATATAATCGACGTGAGCTCGTTTCGGAGGTAACCAATTGCAGGATGAGACGCCACAGTGCCGACCTCCAGATACTTCCGGCCCGAAGGTCATCGTCGCGGGATCAAAATTCCCGGCGTTCCGACTGACGATGTGGTCACCCGATCGATCGTGTCTAAAATCAGTCTGCGTCCAATTCCCGGACTGGCCCCGAATGAGAACGGTGCCCAGGCTGTTGCCTTTAGGAAATACTTTCTGTCTCCAGTCCGCATCTTTTGAAACTTTAAATTCGTCACATATCCGTTCGAACGCCTTACGGTCGTATGTGTTGGAAATGGGGTTCCAGCCATTGTCTTGAGGTAATGGAGTGCCTAGTTCTTTGAGAATCCTCCTAATTGCATAATACACATGAAAGTTGTAGACGCTACTGCTTAACATGCTGTTACTGTCTTTTATGTGGTCTCTGAAAGAGACGCCACACCCGGTTGTGGCACACCACACGGTAAAATTTAGTTGGTTCTGCCAGAACTGCATATGATTATTGTTCCAGTTTGTTATGACATCCTGTGTAACGGTTTTAGGAAGTCTGTAATTTTCAAACATGTTAGTGAAATTTGTGTCGAAACCCGCGCCCAAACTAGCTGTTATTGTGGGGTGCACAAGCTCACCAATGGTGTTCTTTTGAGTGTATACACCCCGAATGAATACTTTGCATTAGAGTTAAAGCTAAATGCTTGGGTATCCATTAAAAGATATTATTATTATTATGTTTGCTTCTATCACTAATGTTCAAAATGAGAGTTGTGAACTTCAAAAGTCAATCGACAACTGCTGCGGAAAACGCCGGGTAGGCCTCAGATCAATCACCCTTCACGGTTGGGTGGAAAAACGTGGGGATAAGGAAGGGTTCGGCTACTGGAAGGAATAGACGACAAGTTAAGTGTGTGGGGCTGCCCCCCGGCCTTTGGAGTTCGAGATCCCTCCAAACTTTTGTCGCGTCGGAGCTTGCTGGTAGAGCCAAGCTCACAATCTCGAAAGTCACCGGACTCGCGACCTTTACCGTCGAACCCGCCAACCAGGTAACGATCACCCGGGCTTTGGCCTCAATGTTAGGATTAGCACCCCATTTCAACGAGGATGAACTCCCTGTCTTCCCCGCGGGCGAGCACCGCCGCGATACTCCGGTGAACCTTCCTTCACAAAAACTCTCGGGGTGCACCTGGATCGGGTGAAAGTTTTGGAATCGGGACACATCCACGAGTTGAAGATTTCTATTCTCGATGATCAAGCGAGAAAGTTGAATAACTATTACCCGATTTCGGTCGTTCTCGAAATAACCGATTAAACATTAATATATATATACATATTAATCATGAGCATATACGGCCCAGGTAGTTCCAACTTAGAACAGGACGTTCCCGTCGCGGCAGCGGCATACGATGAAGCCGCGATGAGAAGGCTGGAGCGGGGCGTAGCACAGTCCCACACAATTTTAACTAGGGCGGTTGCACAAATGGGACAAATGCAAGCTCGAAAACCCGTCATAACAATTTGTGCCGAGGAGCGAGGTTCACTAAGCGAGGGGGCCTATGAATATTCATTCGGTGCCAACGCGAGCAACAGATACGGGGGATACACCATGTCAGTGTCCGGGACGATTTTTCGAATGGCGGTCTGCTCGGTCAACTTTCGCGAACACGCCACTGGTGAAGTCCGAGTGAATGTCGTCCTGAATGGTGTAGAACAGAATATTGGCATCACCAAGCACGCGGGGCAGAGGTCAGGGTTTACTATATTCGATGATGACACTACAATTAAAGTTTCGGCAGGTAGTGTTATTAACTTTGTTACAAAAATTGGCGACCAATCGGCTTCCTCCACTGCAGTGACACTGTTAATACAACTTGATTTATGATGAATGACGAGAAACTATATCCACACTTACCTTCGGGGACGGTCGACCCGGCATCCTTTATGGGGATGACCAGGATCGTTGAGATTACAACATATTCTACAACACGAGGGAGAGAACGCGGACGGGATACGCGAAGAAATATAGACGGTCGGTCATATTAGAGGGGGTGAGCACCGCGTTAGCCTCAGCATCCGTTATAAGCGGGGTGGGGAGTGTGTCTTTATTGTCAACAATCGTCGCTGCACCAGTCGCGGTGGCCTTGAGTGGTGTAGCGGCGGGGGCGGGACTGCTTTGCATGACGGCCAGACTCGTGGGCCGAAAACTAGAGGCCAAGAGTCGAAAGCACGATCGAATAGCGGTTCTCGCGAGATCTAAGAAAAACAGTATCGACGTTATCGTGTCAAAAGCGATAGCCGACAACGATATATCGGATAGCGAGTTCAAAATGGTCGTCGAAGAGATGGTCAGATACCAGGAGTTAAAGGGTACTATCCGGTCCAAGGCTCGACCACAAATTCTCGCGGACGAAGATATAAAAAAACTTGTTATGGAAGGGAGGGCCGACGAGAGAAAAAATCTCCTCGCCCGTCTCGGGACGTGATATGCTTATTCGCGTGTCTACAGCGACATCAGGATATTCCTCCACCATACATTCCAGCTGTTCCGACGGCCCCTCCATACGGAACATAAAATAATAATTTAGGGCCCCGTTGCGACACCCACTGACCACCATACATTTCTATAACCGCGTATCGACACCCACTGACCACCATACATTTGTTATAACCGCGTATCGTTATGCTTTGTGGTTTTTATCTGATTTTCTTATATTAATTAACTTTATAATTTTCTTAAAATTAATTAATAATAATTTTTACAAAACTATTTATCAAATTAATAAAATAACGAATCATCCCGGAAATTCGTGAACCTCCCTCGCTAAGTGTTTATAAATAATTATAATTTGCGCACCATTTTTATGTTGTATAGGAAAGTGATGAGTATATATACGTTTGAAAGCCTTACAACAATTGGTCTCATCTCGTGTGTGCCATGTTGTTGATCCGGTATGACGTCCGTCTCGTCTGTTTAATGGGTAGCAGTCTCTAAATGTGTGTGTGTGTGTGTGTGTGTGTGTGTGTGAATTGGTGATGGAATTGTATAGCTCAAAGGTGCCGGCCTAAAAGATTTCTACCTAAGAGCTTGCAATTACATCACCAAATCACAACATAGGCTCGCCTTACTTCGCTGGTTTCTCTGAATTGAGGAATTGGCAATGGGTTAAAGACGACCCGTAAAATGAGACTGTGAGCCAACAGATGAGTGGGCTTAAGAAAGGTCCCAACACCCCAGTGGCTGGGTGCCGGCTAGAAATCTGCCCAGTCGCTGGGGTTGTGTACACGAGTGGAGGCTTTTGCTATTTTTTTTACAAATTATTAATAATTTTTCAATATCGTAGAAATATATTAGCTATAGTGGAGGAGGAAAATGCCGTGTTGAAAAATAAATATGACAACGACACGAAAACAAATCCGTTTTAGTACTATAGTTTTATCTGTTCAATTGGGGAAAACATGATGTATTTCTGACACCAATTGTCACGTTTTTTGTGTTGGTGACCAGTTTGTACTATTGGACGAAACGGTGTTTTATCGGGGGTGGTGGTGGTAGTATATAGGGGTGAAAATGATTCCACCGTTAGGTGGTATCATTTTGACTCCCTATATACTACTGATCTCGGTTTATTTGCGTTGTGACCAGTGTAAACCCAGATCGGTAGCAGTCTAGTAATGCAGGGCTCCATATAAGGAATTAGTAATTAGGTTTGAGGCGGCTTTCAGCTGCGCCGAAAACCTATTGTTTCGTTGGTTTTTTTTTTTTTTTTTTTTTTTTATTCAGCCGTTCAGTCTACAGCCAAAACCGCTGGTCGGATCGACTTCAAATTTTGCATGCCGATTCGGATCAAGTGTGAGTCGAGATTTAGAGATTTTCAGAAATCTCTTAATGCCACTTTCCACGAAACCGGAAGTGACGTCATACTTCCTATAACTTCCTTATTTTCCAACCGATTTCAAGAATTCTTTTTGCATTGGAAAGCTGACAAAATTCTCTATCTCAGATTCACTGACAGTTTTCGGCTATCTGCTCAAATAAAAGATCTATTTGCATTTGAATTTGAAAAATGTACATACTTTTCAACGATTTTGCCGAATTTCGGCTGATAACGGGTGGTCTTTACAAACGTTTTCCAATTTGTACAGTACTGTCAGCAACATAATTTCTTGCCAGGGTGATAGGGGAGTGCCAGCCGCATGAAAGATGATAATTTTCAGAGCTATATCTTGACTACTTACGGCTGTATTCGATGTCAAAGATGAACGTATTTTTTCAAGTTTTCAAAATAGAGCAAACGGATGTGAAGTCAGCTTCGTTATTTATCATTCGATTTCAATTGTTTTTGCTGTAGTCGATATTTCAGTCCTTTCGCTAAAAATTTGGCTGAGGATCGAACCCGGTATCCCTCGCTCCGAGCCCATCGCTCTACCTCTAAGCAAACCGGCCCCACATCGGTGTGATGATGCGAAGACAATACTGGTGGACTGTTCATTCTAAAATTTCAGAAATTCTTTTTGCAACCGATAGTTTACACAT
The DNA here is from genome assembly GCA_029237695.1 of Conchocele bisecta. Taxonomy (NCBI): domain Eukaryota; kingdom Metazoa; phylum Mollusca; class Bivalvia; order Lucinida; family Thyasiridae; genus Conchocele; species Conchocele bisecta. Next base: position 37,585,417 of record CM055281.1, read on the forward strand.
TGGGCTAAAGCTTAGATACACATGAAATGAATGTCTGAGGCTCAAACCGTTGATGTAGCTCAAGCTGCTCTAGTTGAGTATTGTTACTCCATCATTTCTGAAGCAATTGGGTATTTCAAAATTTTAATTGGGTAAAATTAAATCACACTACTGTTTACACATCAACAGACAGCAATTATTGAATAGTTTGTTTCGAAATGAAAACATATCTTGGCATTTCATTAGAATTGTAATGAAATACCAAGATGTGTTTTCATGGAAAAACTAGAAATGTGGCCTGTCGGCACACGAATACCCCCACTGGCAGCCAAAGAAAACGAGGCATTTTTTTTATTATAAGCCATTTAGCCGAGCGTTAAGGTTTCAAACGCATCAAGTCTGTGACCTTGCCCTGGGCATAGTGTGATAATCCATGCATCGGTGTAGAAGATATAGAGCGGAAGGGAATTTCAATAGGTTTGACCTTTGACCTTCAACTGTGACAGTAGGTGCGTGGTTATTGATCGCGACGCATCTTCTCATCATGCGAAACATTTGTGCCAAGCCATTTGATAATCCATGCATCGGTGTAGAAGATATAGAGCGGAAGGGAATTTCGATAGGTTTGACCTTTGACCTTCAACTGTGACCTTGACATTGGACGTAGGTGCGTGGTTATTGATCGCGACACACCTTCTCATCATGAGAAACATTTGTGCCAAGCCATTTGATAATCCATGCATCGGTGTAGAAGATATAGAGCGGAAGGGAATTTCAATAGGTTTGACCTTTGACCTTCAACTGTGACCTTGACCTTGGACGTAGGTGCGTAGTTATTGATCGCGACACACCTTCTCATCATGAGAAATATTTGTGCCAAGCCATTTGATAATCCATGCATCGGTGTAGAAGATATAGAGCGGAAGGGAATTTCGATAGGTTTGACATTTGACCTTCAACTGTGACCTTGACCTTATACGTAGGTGCGTGGTTATTGATCGCGACACACCTTCTCATCATGAGAAACATTTGTGCCAAGCCATTTGATAATCCATTGTAGAAAATATAGAGCGGAAGGGAATTTCCAACAGACCGACCTACCGACAAGCTGACTCCTATATACCCCCTAAAACTTTGTTTGTGGGGGTATAATAAGAACAAATATGCTATATTGGTGGTCTGTTTATTGTTTTCTGCAGCATGATACAGGTACCACAATTGTTCTCATTGCTTTTTGATACTCACTACTTCTGATTTCAATTGGGTTTTTTGGCAATTTTACAATAATTGGGTATTTACGCAAATACGCAGCTTATCTGGAGCGTTGGTAATGTCATGTATATAAACAAAATTGCTACCTCACTGCCATATTCTCCCCTCGAGATGACATATCGTAGGCGAATCATTGTAGCTATGTCATGTAGTGCTTGCTATTGCATTTGCCGTTCATATTCATGAGTATTTTTTGTATCAAATTGTGCGACTGTGTTAGCTGATCAGGAGCTACAGTAGTTCAATACGCATAGTAAAGCTCATTTTTGTTGTGAGAAAATAGGGTTTATTGTTTCGCAATCAGTGTAGCTCCATATCGGTCTGTACACCAGGCATTAAACTCATCCCATTTTTGCCAACAGCATGCCTTCTGTATGTTTCACGTGGCTGCACTCGTTTCGACATAGATATATACCAAGGTGCATGATCACGTGGTTACAACAACAGCGTCGCCCACTCCAAAGTAAGTATTATTTGATATTTTCCTTAATATGCAACGGATTTTGATGAAATATGGCGCAGCAAACGCGTCTTCATGCGCTGCATTTGGTCGTCTATGGAGTTTGGCACAGACTTATGTTATTGTTGCTAGGAATCGATTGCCGTGTCGGAGACAAAAACTTCAGAAACACGCAAAAACGACAGAAGTTTGGGCGAAACTAAAGAGACGACCAAACGCAGCTTAACAAGACGCGTTTGATGCGCTATATTACATCAAAATCGTTAGTACCACGTGATCATAAACCTTGTATACTAACTTGAAAATATCAAACTTTCTGAAGATTTTCATAAATAATAAAAAGGTCACCGTCCCCATGTTGTTTTATTTGATGACATTCCATCAAATATCGATTTTATGGCGAACAAACGATTTTGCTATGGGAATTGAACATGGAGCGGAAAGGAGCGGAGTGTGACACTGAGGTTGGAACAACTTTGGAAATTAACCCCGAAACCTGACTAGATAGCTCGGAAATGGTCAAACTAAGAAAACTAGTTATATTTTGAAAATCGGTCAACAAATTATAAAATTATTTGTATGGTATAAACATATTTTATTAAATAGTAATTACATCATTTTTCGGTATTCAAGCAGAGTAAAGAGGATTGAACAGAGTAGACATAGATTTCTTTTTAATAATGTTTTATTCGTTGACCGATGTTAAAAATATTACTTTTGTTTTCTTAGTTACATCATTTCCAAGCTATCTAGCGGGGAAGATAAAATTGAAAAATGACATCAACGGTAAGGCCGTGTTAATGCTTGTCATCCGCGCTAATCTTTATATGTGACCTACACGGGCCACAATAAGCCCGGATGACACTCGGTATTTTAATTTGTTGTCATTCTGTGACCTATTTTGTAAAGTAGGTCTACGACAATTTTCGCTGAATTAGAAACTACACATACATGGCTGTAGCTATCAGACTTAGGAAGGTATTTGACTTATTTCGGTATGAAAGTGTCTGAAATAAAATGGAAAATAGTACTAGATACACACAACATCAATGTTCAAGCTAAACGTGACAGATATGAACAAACAGTTTTACAATTTACTAAATATGTTTAGCCGGAACGTACTTCATATCATTTCCAAATAAGTTAAATCGAAATAGTTGGAATAATAGTAAAATATATGCCAATACAATGAAAACATATACATTACCCCACCCACTTTATTTCTATTTCAAAATCTCAATATGATTATATGGCGAAGCTGCCGGAATTCTATCACGTTCTTTATCACGTATCAGTATTGGCGAAATTAGAGATGACACTGTGGTCAGTTCGTCCGTCCGTCCGTTCATCTGTCCAGACATGAGAATATATGGTCAACCGTCCGCCCGTCCATACATGTAACACAACTTAATGTGGGTTAAATTTCTTAATTTTCGCTTTCTATTAAATTAGAAAATGTTTTCCAACACTTAGTCGAGTAGTGATGTTCCGTTATCCTGTAACAAATGATTGACTCTTAACTCAAACACTTTTGGAAATATGCGCGACACTTTGTGATGAAATTTGTGATGCCGACAAAATTGCCAAGTCAAGGGTCACAACTCCATCCTTACTGGATGATTCCGCAAACAAACCCCCAGGTGCACAACTACACATGCTGATTAACATTCCTATATAGTGTCATGCCTGTTCAAATACGTGTTGAGTTACCGGCGACAAAAGATAAAAATCAGAAATTTTCACCAAGGCAAGGGCCATAACTCCGCCCATACTCCATAACTCCGCCCATATGATAAACATTCCTATAATGTTTCATGACTGTAGCTCTTTTTCAGTTATGTGCGGCACAAGTTGAAAATAAATTTGGTGGATGGATGTATATAAGTTACTAAGTAATGCATGTGTGTAATATGAAGATGTTAGCTGAAGGCGAACGGAAATTATAGCTGATTTGAGAAACTGTTACAAAAACTTTCAAATACATAAACAGACAGACAGACGGACGCACGATCAGTAACGAGGGTATTTGTTATTGTTGTGAAAGGATGTATAGTTACTAAGTAATGCATGTGTAAATCCTCCAAAAAATAAACGAACGGACAGACAGACGGGACAGATAGACAGGGCAGAACCTATAAGACACCGCAGATTCTCGGCGGGGGCCCTAATTTGAGAAACTTTTACAAAAACTATCGAATAAATGAACAGACAGACGGATGGATGGACGTACACTGAGTAGCGAGGGTAATATATAAGTAGGCTGATTTATATATATATCGAGGGTAATATATATGTAGGCTGATTTATATATATAGCGAGGGTAATATATATGTAGGCTGATTTATATATATAGCGAGGGTAATATATATGTATATATATATGTAGGCTGATTTGGGTCGTCATTAGGCAACAATACAAAAGTCCCCATATACACTGTAATTCAGAAATGCAGCACATAAAAAGATACCAGTAGCCGATTTCATCAAAATTGCAAAGTATACTTTCCTAGCAAAGTATACTTTGAGGGAGCAATCATTGATTTTTCCGAAATGCATTATTTCATGCAGAACTAACGATTGCATATATTTGATGATTAAAACTATGCATAATTATTATACTGAATTTATTACATGATTATCACAGCCAAATTGGCTGTGATAATGTAATAAATTCAGTATAATAAAAATTAATAAATTTATCATAAAATTCTCGGCGGGGCCCTAATACAAATATATGCCACGTGCCCTCGGAAGTGAAGTTTGCAATCCATGTTCAATTATTATATTGCTATGATTGTTTGCATGTTGACCTAAGATTTGGCCCAGTTTGACCTATTGTTAACTTGCGTTTGTACTTGACCTTACGGTATTCAAATAATTGACCATCTATGACCTATACAAACAACTTCCTCCGCACATCGTGGCTTAAACTCGTAAAGAAAGCCTACTCGTGTACGGTTATCGTATTATATTTCACTGTGACAAACAACACTGTTTGGTGTTGTGCAAATAGACTGTACAAATGTTAAACATTATTAAATATTTTACGTCAATATCTACGGTGATCAGTGAAAATATACTAGGTTATATTCCAAGATCAATAGCTTAAAAATCGACCAAAAATAAAACACCCCCTCCCCATAACCAACAATAACACACTGACATTTCAGACATGTTGCCATTTCGTAATTATCCCTAAATGGAGTTCACACAGTTATAAATATGTTCAACAATTCTGCAAAAACCAAGAACCCACTTTTCCGACGTTTTGGCACAAGGCCTTTATCAAGGAATTAGTTTCTATTGAAGGCTAAGTGGCATCTATTTTAGATTTCACAATTGTCACAATGTTCAAACTGCCGAAAAGTGTGTTCCTGGTTTTTGCAGAATTGTTGAACATATTAATTGTATTATTGCGGAAAGATTATACACTCAGTTATATTAACTATATGAGACTGACCTACTATCTGTTCCACGTTTTGCTGCCGTTGATCTTTTGGCCATTAAACACATTTAATGTTAAAACTATTTAAATGTAAGTACTTTTTCATCAATAACTGAAGTCACCCTCCCCATTTTTTTTTCATTTGATGAAATTCCGTCAAATATTGATTTTATTGCGAAAACAACTAATCAGGATTTTAATTGTTAAATTAGACATGAACAAGAAACCACTAATATCACTTTTCTAGGGAGTTGCGAAAGTTCCGAAATTCTGAATTCAAAATGTCCTCCAAATATACATGTTTTGCCTTATATTTATATCATATTATGTTTTCCGCAGTAATATAATTTGACATCATAATGTTGTGTGTGAGGCCATGCAAATCATTTTAGTACATACATGTATATGGCCAATCAGATATTTCATGAAATTCAAGATGTCGGCCAAATATAATAATTTTACCCTTAAATTAACTAACTTTAATTAATTTAAGGGTAAAATTATGATATTTGGCCGACATCTTGAATTTCATGAAATATCTGATTGGCCATATATGTACATATTTGAGTTCCCAGGATATTATAACAGGGTCGCAGAAATTGTATACTCTACATCAACACTGTCCTATCTGTATTAAGTTATATGTTTTTATTCTATTAATTTCAACTTCTGAATGATTATAACCACACGATAAATTTAGTAACATGGTCACAAACAAAGACATTCTATTGTTAAAACTGTGTATCAAGTAAATTATGGGATACTACTTTGGTACAATTTAAATGACTTGTGCTATCTGATAGTGTCAATGAATCACACAGGGTGTTAATTTTAACTACTTTCGCCACCTTTTATGCAAGTGCTATTAATGTTTGATCTTTCAAAAAAACTTGTCAAAAACATATTTTTACGAGATAGCCCATTTTAACTCCGCCACTATACTGCACCAAAACATTAGATGCATGTGTTTAAAGACAACAACACCCTTCATTTCAGCGTCCGTCCGTCCGTCCGTCCGTCAGCTACATTGTGAGGTTAACCACACAGTGATGGACTTGTTAAGAGATGCTGATTCCGTGTTTAACCCCGTTATGAATTGCTCTTGTGTGGTTATTTACTCTTATGGGGTTGTTTATTTTTATGTCTGATTGATCTTTACGGGGTCTGATTTAGGATAGGTTAGGGTTAGGAACTCCACAATGTAGCTCTAGTACGTCCGTCCGTCCGTCCGCAACCTTGTAATGTTTTAAACCGTACTATCTACAAACCTGAAACTTGTTATTTAGCTTCCTTATGATGAGTAGATACGCAGAGTTTGTTTCGAGTTTTGATTCGACCCCAGGTCATGAATTATCTCCTTCTTTCAGACGTCGAATTTTCCAATTCTTGCCTGTAACTCGTAAAACCATGTTGTTCGCAATTGTTTATGCAATATTAATTATGGATGTTGTCACCAGTAAAATCGCATAATCGTCTAGCGCACTCATGCAGTCTAATAAGGATCTATACTTATGTTAATTATACTTATGGATGAATCACTGAATGAATGGCGAACAGTGCAGTCCCTGATCAGACTGTAAGTATAGGGAGATGGATTTGTAGCTACATTGGTCAACACTTCAATACGCCGGTATTCCCCAGTCACAGTCCTAGTCACGTTTATACATTATGATCGGGATCTACACTGGTCACAATTTTACCGACGCATAATTTCAGAAGGAACCAATTAAGTTCATGCTCTATAAGTATCTATACTTTTGTTTAGAAGAATGCCATTCGCGATTCACTGATTGAATAGCGAACAGTGAATACCCTGTCAGATAAGAATGTACATATATATGTAGGCTGATTTGGGTCGTCATTAGGCAACAATACAAAAGTCCCCATATACACTGTAATTCAGAAATGCAGCACATAAAAAGATACCTGGTCTGAACTATGCATAATACGCCTGTATCGGCTGACTGAACGCTCTTTGGTGGCTCAATATTATAGGAATGAATGGCCTTTTTGTGGAATTTATCGGGGTATAAACTTGGAAAAGTCGCGGGAATACTGGACGAAGGCCGGAAGGCCTCGTCCAGTATTCCCGCGACTTTTCCAAGTTTATATCCCCGATAAATTCCACAAAAAGGCCATTCATTCCTTATAATTCCAGCATGTGAAATAAATTCATCAACAAAATGTGTTTATTTTCCGTTTTCTTAAGAATTATTTTAACTGCGCCTCACGGATACGGAAAGTAGTCCGGCATGGGAGTTTACTGGGATATAAATTTTGGACAGAGACTTGCTACGGGCCATTCAAATGTTAGGGAATTGTGTAAATATTTGTGTGCTGGAATTATTCGTTAATGTCCATTCATTTTTTTAACTTCAAATTGGTCCATCTTTATATTGTATACATCATATTAAAACATAGAGATACACATTTTATTTGGTGTATTATTGGTCATGATTGATTATACATTATTGAAATTAGAATGGTTTATAAAGGTTCCGGGGATTGTACGTACTGTTAAACCGAATCCGGCACTGCAAATTTTAGTAAAAATAACATCTTTGTGTTTTTCATCTTTTGATCGTTACATTCAATATACTAAATTAAAGCATATAGATTAATGTTCAATATGACATGTAATTTTGCAATTTTGATAACACAGTTTAGAAATTATGGACGGTTGCGTGGGTTCCGGTGAATCTACGCTCCATTTTACCGTTGCCAAGAATGCAAATATTTGCTAATTTCAATTTAATATTTATACTAATTACACACATCATAGACATACATATTATACACCAAATTAAAGTATGGAAACATACCTTTAATTTTATACATTTGCCATAAAAATAGGTATTATAAAATATGAATTATAACCGTTAATAAAGGTTCCGTTTATTACCGCATAATAAGTGCAAGAGTTCCGGCGAATAAAGCTGTCCCTTTTAAACCGTAGTAGCTACTGACTTGAAACATGGTATGTAGCTTCCTTATGATGAGTAGATGCGAACGTGTATTTTTGATTCGATCCCGGGTCATGGATTATCAGTGGGGCATCCGTGTTCTATGAACACATTTTCTAGTTTCGCACATCATTGTTTCAAGTTCCTCGGCATACCTTGTTCGCTAGAACGGACACAACGTCTGGTGACGCGACCTTTCTGTTCTCCTGCTTTGATTATATGGCCGCATGACCGTGATGAAGTCTGGAAATATACCACGTACATGTAGTCAATGAAGACAGCTTATGTTCGTTTCGACCGCTTGACGCATTTGCAAAATATTGTTGATGCACGTTTTCAGACGCTACAGCTTGAATGTCTTTTAAAGTGTGCGATTTATTTGTCCCAAAATAAACTGACTTCAATATTTGAATCACTTCCAGTACATCGCGTTTTACGATTTTGTATACCCACCACCCCCCCACCGGTATACGAAGTATGTCGAGGGGTATAAAGTTATATAGTTTTTATCATTCTGTCCGTCCGTCCGTCCGCCGTCCGTCGTGACCATCTTGCACACCATCTTGACTGTGTCATCTTTCACGTATCAGACAATTAATATAATACAATATCCAATAGCACTCGCAATTGCAACAGTGTGCATACATACACCAACTTATTGTTAAGTGTGTTGCTGTACACCAGGTTGTTGTCATTTGTTCACGTTTGTGATGCAGGATTGGTATGTAGTTGAAATATACATGTATATGTTTGCATAATTAAAATACTTTCACGTGACAAATATATTAGTGAATTGAGTTTTCATAATTATGGCACGTATGAGTTGCATGTGTAGTTAGCAATATCGCTGGTATATACCGGTATACCACACTATCGGTCATATTGGACATCACCATTGTTTCATAGATGCACATAGACACTGATCAATTATAAATGTTGAAAGCATATTGATTGCTGGTTGTCTAAACGTAACTAAAAAACATTTAGGTAAAGAATTCGCAGAAATATTATGACGGTCGTGCCTTAGATTTGATAGTTTCCACATTGAAGTTGCTAATGTGACCTTCACATTGACTCTATTAATACAACCAAGGCAAACATTGTAATTACTAAAATGTTTTAAATCATATATGTATCATATCATTTTAAATAAGTTCATAACAGTATTAAACTTATTCGATACAGTTGCGTTAAAACATATAAGGTTTTATCCCGTCAATACAGTGCGTATGTGCCGTGAAACACGGTGCCGTGAAACATTTTTGATATCCAGTCAATACTATTTTTGCATTTTACAGCCATTTGTAGGTGTTGACGGGATAAATAGAATAGTAGGTTAGTGCCGTGAATGGGAAAACATATCTGGCGCGGCACGGAAACGGGATGTGCTCGGCATAGCCTCGCCCATCCCGTTTCCTGAGCCTTGCCAGATATTTTTTCCCATTCACGGCACTAACCTACTATTCTCTATCTATTTTCCTTATTTCTGAACCAAAGTATATGTTGTGACCACTCACTCATTTGAACCGTCTCGGCGAGACGGTTCAGATGAGTGGTCACAACATATACTTCTGATGAGAAATAAAGAAATTCTTGAGCCTTGCCGGATATTTTTTCCCATTCACGGCACTAACCTACTAATCTCTATATACACAAACATCTGGTCAATGGTCATCTTGCACACCATCTTGAATTATAAAAAAACGTTCACAAACTTTGGCTAACAACACTCGATTCGTTATTCAGAAGACATTTATCAACAAGTTGGTTACAAGCAACCGACTATATACGATGGGTGAAACGGACCACGTTTTTTCATTTTATTTTGGTCGTTACCGTATTAAAGTAATCATATTATTTCAAGAATTTGCTCAAAGCATTTTATTTTAGATAATATGAATATCAGAGTCACAACATTAATGACACTAAACAGTTCTGCTAAATTAAATGCAACAAAACCACTCGAGGCTCAGGCACAGCCAATCAAACTACTGGATTGCGGTGTATTTTGCCAATAGATGTTCAGTAACGCTGACATCGTGACAAGATTAACGCAGACGGTGGTGTAAATGTACTGCCATTATAGAATAACACACTGCATTATATACCTACATTGTACCCATGAAATACATAGTTATACGATTTAAATACAAGTCATATTTTCTCATCAATGAAATAAACAACTTCCGGTGAAAATACGACTACTTCCGCTATCTATATTCATAACGCGCATCTGCAGTGCCGGACTACTAAATAGGCTGCAAATACACATTCATTACCGTATACAATCTAAAGAACTGCTAATCTCCATGGAGCGGTATATAATAAATAGAATATTCATATTTTTGCAACGAATATAACATATATGTTCATCTCGTGGTGTGGAATGTCCATATTGAACTCGTGCCTAACGGCACTCGTGAACATTGACATTTCACACCACTCGATGAACATATATGTCATATATTCGTAGCAAAAATATGAATATCCTCTATGCATTTTTGTCGCCCCCGCTTGCAGACAGCGCGATATAGCGTACGTGCGTCCGAGTTTTCGTTAATGTATTTAACTACTGTAAACACTGTTTCTCTGAAACCGCTTTGAACACCGATTAACTTTAAACTTCACATGGGTGTTTATCGTGAACCATATTGTCATTCTACGCCCCACCACTGTATCAACTGTGTCTAATGTCAAGGTCAAATTACTTTGAAATTTACCTTAGTTTTTTTTGGATTTAGGTTAATGTTTTTAAGAACACTATATCTCTGAAACTACTTCACCAATTCTCTCGAAACTTCACATGTGTGTTTGTCATCATCCATATTTATGCCCCCGCCACCGAATGGTGAGGAGGGCATATAGTGTTACCGTACGTCCGTCCATCCGGAAACATTAACGCTCGGGTAAATGTCTTATAATTTCTGTTTCCTTACACGGATCTGCTTGATGTTGCACACGCACATTGCTCTAATGGTCCTCTACCACCCTGCGACAAATACACGTGTGTCCTGCCCCTACTAAGCACAGGGTCAATGTCACATACTTGGTGCATTTGAAACTTTAACGCTCGGGTAACTGTCTTATAATTTATGTTTCCTTGCACTCATCTGCTTGATATTTCACACACACACACACATTGATTTAATGGTCCTCTACTGCTCTGTGACGATCGGCCTGCCCGCTCTAAGCCCAGGGTCAATGTCACATACTTGGTGCGTTCGAAACATTAATGCTTTGGTAAATGTCTTATAATTTCTGTTTCCTTGCACTGATCTGGTTGATATTTCACACACTCACATGATTACATCCATGATCGTCCTGCCCCCGCTAAGGCCAGGGTCAAGGTCACATACTTGGTGCGTTTGAAACTCGGATAAGTCTTATAATGTCGCTTTCCTTGCATGGATCTGCTTAATGTTTCACACACCCATTGCTCTGATGGTCTGCTTTCATGCTGTGACAAATCCACGCTTCTCTAGCCCTCTGTGTTTTCAAATGTGCCTCATTTTCTTTGGCTGCCAGCGGGGGCATTATTGTGCCGACAGGCCACATTTCTAGTTTTATTCTATGCCTAACCCGTGCGGCCCCTGTGCCCAATATCAAGGTACAATTTACCTTAAAGTTTTTTTGGTTAACGATTTTACGTATACTATATCTCAGCAACCGCTTCACCGATTAACTTCAAATTTCATGCGAGTGTTTATCATCATCCATATTCTCAGCCCTGCCGTCCCTGTGCCGAATGGCAAGGTTAAATAATCGGTAGTATGCGTACGGGTTAAAGCTTCTTTTTGCATTAAAAGTGTTTTAGTACTATCGAATGCCTCGGTGGGCGCGACATGCGGGCCGCGGCCATCTAGTTCCTAAAATGTGCTGGTTGATTGGGAGCATGCGATAATTTAACGATCGGAATTCATCCTTACCGGAATCCCGGCCGGAGACTTTGTTTGGCCCTCGGGTACGTCTTTGGTATTCTTGTATGTGATAGTTGAATATGGTTACACCGCTTATACATATAAGAGTAATACGATTATTCCTAATCATATTACTTTTAGGCGAAGGGGTGATTGGTGTGGTATGGACCTGGCACCAGGTCAGGTTATTATAATTTCAGGGCTGAATACATATTATTTTATATGTAAATATTCCGTTCTATATCTACATTGCTTGGCCCTAAATGATACTATTTTGTATTGATGGGCCGTAAAGCACCATTCCATTCCATTCCGTTCTGAGTTTGTCATTCCCGCCCACTCAATGCAGCAGGTTAAATGCGGGATCGAACCCGTTGACCCGGCCTTTAATGACATTGGCTGTTGATAGGCCGTTAAGCACAAATCAATTAAATAAAGTCTTAAAAATTTCGTTCTGAAAACAATTATAGTATTTTCACGATTATTCATTGTTTTTAATTTTCTAGTACAACAGTTCAACCCTGAGTAAAGCTTTGTGATTTTGAGGCATGTTCTCACGTGTTAATTTAATATTGTAATCCCCGTCCGTAGTAATTCAACATCAACAAAATCATAATAAATGCCAGCCGTCAAAATGTCGCATGCGCTTCTTGTTAGTGCATGTCAACACATATTTATATTAAATCACGTACTACGAAATAAAGAGATCAAAACAACAATACGTGTAATCATATGAATAGAGATTTCAATTAGAATTCGCTTCCACGTTTGTCACCATTTGTAATAACCGTTTATAAGTATTATCCAATCATTGCATACTGCAAACGAAAACTAGGCTTGTCGGATGTTTAGTTATTGTATTGCATTGGTAACAACCGACGGAACCCGAAGATCGCCTCGATATTCGGTTTCCATCAGTGTTTATCATTACAATACAATACTACAATACCTTTATTCACTCAAATCCACAAACGTGACACATACGGTAGATCCAATTTACAATCGACTGTTTTTCATATTTTTATAAGGACTTTTCTGCCTTGTAAACCTGTTTTCTTTGTTAGCCATTCGTGTGTTTATTTCTGTCAGCCACTACAACTAACCCTAATGTTCTGGCTCTCACGCAGCCTGGTGATTTACGTGTCAGCCAGACAATTCGGGTTATCACTACGTTTTGGGGTTATGACAATGCACGAGTGTGACATCTTCGTTAACAGCAAAGGAAATCACAAAATTGTCCAGCGAAGCTGCGCGGGTGATCTTGAGCTATACTGGTCGCAAAGTATTTTGTCAATATTGATTTCGAAAATATTTCAGTTAATGACGTCAAAAAATGACAGAAAAATCAGAATTCATGCCAGCATGAGCGTTGTATTTTTACCAATTTTGACGTCATTGATGTAAAATATTGCGTTTGTTCGAAATCAATATCGGCTTTATGCGATAAGGACATTACTATAAAAGACGGGCTCACAGATCAGAGTAGTTTCCTAAGTTAGTGGTATTATTGTATGTAATTTCGAACCCGATTACGACATGTAACGCTGCTTAATGTGAAAGGAATACCTTTGCGGATAATATCACCTATTGTTAATATTATTATAACCATTACATCGGCTCATTCGAACGCCGTGTGTGTAAATATTAATATCACTGCATATCAGTGAGTGACTGGTTAAATGTATGTTTAAATATGGACATAAGCGAGCGGCAGATAGCAAGCGGAGGGCCGTATAGTTCGTACAGCGAACTGTGTGTTCGGTCGGCAGGTGGCTGGGTGCGTTGATAGCGGTGTTGACTATGCAAGAACAAGCTGCTATGCGAAGTATGGTTGGCCATTAGGGACATATAGGAACTCATGTTGCGCCGAAACGCGAAGCGAAGCACTTCATCTTAAGTACCCATTTATGCTGCCATAATTGTACGATTATGTATTACATGTATGATAGTTATTAAACGAGTGTATTGATTACATAGGAAACGAGGCGATGCCTCTTCTCTATGATATAAGTCAACGAGTTTAATAAATATCATATTAAATCCACAGAAATGTTAGAATCACGATTTGATTTGATTGCCTATCAAGAGCTAAGGCCATTTAAGGCCGGGCCAACGGGTTCGATCCAGAATTTAAGCGGCTGCGACAGGGTCAATGGTCCTAACAGGCCAACATAGTCACCAGAACAAACTGCTTGACGAGACCAAGCTTTCAGAATCTGATAACAAGTGTGACTAGTAAAATCGGAAGATTATGATAAGTTAATCCTGTGAAAATCTACACATTTTCTATTTACCTACGAACATTAGCGTGTTACCAACCGCCGGCGTTAATCTGTTAATCTGCCCATATGTCAACGTTTTCTGAACATCTATTGGCAATCTGAACTCGCAACGAAGCAGTTTGATTGACTGAGCATGAGCTGTATCACAGCTCAGGCTCAGCAAATAAATGTACTTGCTGTCAAGCACAATATTCAAGTATTTTTTAATAAAACTTTCGACAGATATCGGCAAGATTAGCGCAGACGGTGGTGTATACCGCCGTTTCCCTGCGTGGGATGTCGCGGCGGTGACCGGCAATACAATTATAATTATCTCTGTCCCACACACTCGCTAGTTCTAACACTTAACTATCGCTGTGGTATAATACCGCCTCTAGCAACGACATAACTGTGATCCAATGTTTACCATTGTTAGCGAATTATAGAACGCTCTCCGCTGTAATATCGGTCGGGTGGATTTAAATGTCATACCATCCTGACTACTACTATTGGGCACATGTGTGGCAGTGGGGAGAATTATATTGTGTTCTAGCGATCGAGATCAGCACACATATTCAGGAGTCTGCGTGATACGGATTAGCAAGGCTGGTTCGTGACATGGATCGTATCATTTCCGGGTTAGCGATTTGGATTGTATGTGCTTAAATGTGATGTTATTATGTGTGTGTGAAATAATTCGGTGTCAGAGTATACACCGGTAAACAGCGCACACAGGTAAACAGCCATTTGAGTGTTATGAAATTGTGTGTGTTTTGTTTTCAAATAAATGGCAATTTGAATTTTATGTTATGGTTCTCCAAGTCAATTTAAACTGTGGTTACAATTGAACGGGTAACTACCTCGTGGTGTCGGCCTCTGATTGCACCGACCCCTTCAATTGGGCCTGGCTGGCTAACTCCATCGTGGACTCGGGCCTCTTATTGCACACACCACTTCAATTGGGCCCGGCTGGCTAACTCCGTCGTGGAGTCGGGCCCCTTATTGCATCGATCCCTTCAATTGGGCCTGGCTGGCTAACTCCATCGTGGAGTCGGCCCCTTATTGTACCGACCCCTTCAATTGGGCCTGGCTGGCTAACTCCATCGTGGAGTCGGCCCCTTATTGCACAGACCCCTTCAATTGATCCCGGGTGGCTAACTCCGTCGTGCCCGGCTGGCTAACTCGTTCGTGGAGTTGGGATTGGCCCACTTATTGTACTGACCACTTCAATTGGGCCCGGCTGGCTAACTCCATCGTGGAGTCGGGCCTCTTATTGCACAGACCACTTCAATTGGGCCCGGCTGGCTAACTCCGTCGTGGAGTCGGGCCCCTTGTTGCACAAACCCCTTCAATTGGACCCGGCTGGCTAACTCCGTCGTGGCGTCGGGCCCATTATTGCACAGACCCATTCAATTGGGTCCGGCTGGCTAACTCCATCGGAGTGGAGTGGGCCCCTTATTGCACGGACCCCTTCAGTTAGGCCAGGCTGGATAACTCCTTCGTGAAGTCGGTTCCCTTATTTCAATTACCCCTTCAATTGGGCCAGACTCTGGAATTACACACCGCCTGCGTTAATCTTGCCAATATGTATATATTGTTTTACAACAAAACCACTCGAGGCTCAGGCACAGCCAATCAAACTACTGGATTGCGGTGTATTTTGCCAATAGATGTTCAGTAACGCTGACATCGTGACAAGATTAACGCAGACGGTGGTGTAAATGTACTGCCATTATTTCGCAGCGCCTTATTTAGCCGACACTGATGCCGAGAATCTATCACATTTTCCGTACGTCGCGTCGAAAGTTGACAAATAAAAAGAGCTCTTGCGCCAGGAAAGGAATTCTGCAACATTTCGCATGAGCTCTTATTGCTTTGTCAACGTTTGACTTCATTCAATGATTCGGTAAATATTTGTTTCGAAATCAATATCGGCGAAAAATGGTGATACGATAATGGGGCATATTCCGGAGCGGGGTTACCCTGTCCTGCATCGTACGAAGTCGACCGCTCTGCCATATGCACTCACTCCTTTACTGGTGACAGTTTCAGCATACATGTACTGTATATGAAACGGACGTGGGCACGGCGGACACGTTCATGCCAATGTATATGGTATTCCCGACACATAGGCAAAGCCGTTAACACCACCGATGATTCGTGTTAATTAATTACAGTACTATGACGTTCCGCTGTGGCATTACATGTAGTCAACCAAATCTGGCCGTTTCCATGGTAACCGCTACGATATTGCTTCTGCGTGTTATAGCTTAGCCGTTGATAGGCCGTTAAACACCAATACACAATAAACAAACAATTCCCTTGACAATGTGCTTTTCAATTCAGCTATATAATAATGTATTGTGGAAGGGTGTGATGCAGTGAACGAACAGGAACCGTAGATGACATTGCTATAGCGACAGATAGGGACGTATAGTGTGTGTATTATAGGAATGAATGGCCTTTTTGTGGAATGTATCAGGGTATAAACTTGGAAAAGTCGCGAGAATACTATTCCCGCGACTTTTCCAAGTTTATATCCCCGATAAATTCCACAAAAAGGCCATTAATTCCTTATAATTCCAGCATTTGAAATAAATTCATCAAGAAAATGTGTTTATTTTGACAGACGGCAGTCATTTGTTTACATTGACATCACTGACAGCGCACCTGTAGAAAGTAGTTCGGCGTGGGAGTTTACTGGAATATAAATTTTGGACAGAGACTTGCTACGGGCCAATCAAATGTTAGGGAATTGTGTAAATATTGTTGTGCTGGAATTATAACTATATGCCTGCCCTGTGACGTGTTGTTACCACCGGTCCATTCCTTTATGGAGAACGGAACTTTAAATGGCGTCGCTGAGGGTGAGGACCAGGAGATTACGAATGGAGACGAACTTCCAGATGAAGAGCGCGGGAAGAAGGACCGGGTACTCACGGGGGTGTTGGAAGAATTACCTCCCCTTGGCTCGAAGATTGTACGGATCTTCACAAGCTCAACATTCACAGGTAAACATACGGTTGTGACTGGGAAAATGGGGCGTATGACGTTTGTGATCAGTGTATAGCCTTTTATCCGGCAAATCGCTATGCATTGGCCGAGTATACGCTGACTCAGCTGATAAACTGTCGTATCCTCAATTGCTTTGACAGATTGCAACGAATTCGAAACTCGCGTTTCATTGGTCGAACTATATACGTCATATGACGTTAGCGAATGACGTCAGAATAATGACGCAACGTAATCAAGCCACCTTCTTCTTGTCAACGAAAATCATGTTACATTTTCCATCCGCAAAACGTAACCTGATACATTGAATACCTTGCAGAAATGGATCCACCCCCCCTGTGGTATTTTTTCAGGCAATTTTTTTATGAAACTACATTCAATTACGAGTGCTATGTCTGCACTGTGTAACCCGCTGGATAAATGTTTGGCACCATTTTGAAGTATACCACCCTCGGCCTCGGACTTTTTGCAATTGTGAAAAATTGACTTTTTTATCATTAGAAACAACTGATATGGCATTTCTGTATGTTTTCTGATTTGTTCATAACTATACACTGGAATAAAGTTCAATTAAATAATATCTGCTAATTCAGATGAATGTTGCATGTTTTACTACCCCACCCACTGAATTTCAATGGCAAAGCACCTAGTACCTTAATAACTCCATAAACGTATGCTACTTTTGTATTTTCTTTGTGTCAATGGTACCTAGTAGTGTTCATTAGACATGTTAATTGCATATATGCCGAGTATCTGATGTCTGCAGTCTATGATACAATGTTAAAAACAAAATATTTTTCACCATTCCCCTCCCACACATTTTACGATGGAAATTGTACAAGTAATGACTTTCATTTGTGTTATGCACTGTCACTTACTTATACATGGTTTAAATGCATATGTAACTATTTAGGCACTACTGATAGCTATCCGTGCACACTTCTGATACAGTGTGTCCGAGTGTTCGTCCGTCTGTCCGTCCGCTTCGCCTTTACTTAGTGAAGGTAACAATTAACTACGCTATATGTCTCATTATGCAAATTTCTCTTTGTATCATATCAATGGTAATTGTACTTACTAGTGTTTGCAATATATGCTTGATGCCCATATTCTGATTACATAATGTCTACAGCAGATGATGCAATGTTAAAAACAAGTAGTTTTAACTATATATTCCCCACCCACTGAATTTACAATGACCATTTTACATGTAATACATTTTCTTACTTTATACACTGCCAGATACTTATGAAAGGTTCATATGGACGTGTAGCTACTAACACCTGTATATGTGGCTGTGACTGGAGAAATGGGGCTTATGGGTTTTGCGACCAGTGTAGATCCAGATCAGCCTGTGTATCCGCAGTCTGATCAGGATCTACACTATTTGCCATTACATCAGTGAAACACCCGTCATGCGTCTAACAAGCACAATATATTGTTATCAGGGTACAGGAGTGTGCTATTTGATCAGGAACCACACTGGTCGCAAATCCCATAAGCCTAATTTCTCCAGTCACAGCCACATATTAGTTATCCACACACATTTCAGATACATAATGAATGTTTGTTTGTCTCACCATGACAGTTACCATGATTACTATGTTGTGTATTCCAATATGAACGTCTCTGATACACATAATTATTACTCTCAGCTGTTGACAGGCCTTTAAACACCATTACATGTAAGTAAAATAAATACAATTATTACTTTCAATAGTATAGGTCGTAGGTACTAATTTGCAAATTGGATATAGAAGATATACATTTTCTACCATGCTGAATGGATGATTTGTATCACATATTACTCCATGTATGACACAGTAAATACTAAACTACAGAACATTAAGATAGCTGTAAATAATACGAGCAAGCTAAGCTAATATGGAGTAAAACGGGACAAATACATTGTTGTATACTTTCAAGATGACAGCCACGCAAGTAAATGTGTAGGTAGTAGAACCGATGAAACTGAGATATATATATATCCGGTTCCTCATAATGTTCACACTATGTATTGTGCATTCCAATATATTCCCTCAACCCATTCCGAGTCATCAGCAGTAACAGGATTCATATGTGTAGTTGGCACCTGTACTTATAAAATCATGTATTTCGTAAAAATGTATAACTTGTATAACTACTGAAATACAGTATGTCATACGAGAACGTGTGTGTTCCAATGTGTATGAGCGTCATCCATCACCAGTGTAAGTGCACACCAGTACATGCATCATGGCCATTGTCTAATATAAGCAGGTATATTACTCAATTAGAGTACAATATCATTTGAGTGACAATATTGCAATATTGCATTTTTTTGGTGAGGAATTGTAAGTAAATATTTAACTATGATTGCATAATAGTGACATTTGTTAACCTGTAAGGTTGATATCCCATTTCATAATGTTCATATAAACAAAGAAATTAAAGGTGACTGATCTTTCTAAAAGCATGCGTATGCTCTTCAAATATATCCACTATATTCATGTACGCATACAAAACTACGTTTTCCAATATGTTTCAACACTCGGTGTTCTTAATTATAGCACACGTGTTAGTCTACACCTGTTGTGTCAAATTACCAAAAACCAAAATGGATGCAGGTTTGTAATCAACTTGTAATAGTTCCGATTGACAGATGTACATGTATAATTGAATATAGTAAACATGTATAACCTGTATAACTACTGAACTACACTATGTGTCATACGAGAACTTGTGTGTTCCAATGTGTATGGCCGTCATCCATTACTAGTGTAAGTGCACACCAGCGCATGTACCATGACAATTGCATAATACATCCAGGTATATTACTCCATTAGTCTCATTTGTATACCATGTGGTACATCGAATTGCCATCTCCGCTGTGTTTGTATGTACAAGCCATCGTACATGCTCACCACTTCGAGCGTTTAATGTGTAAACTTTTCAATTTGATGCACGTCCTATTGTTAGTGTACACGTTACCCATAGGTAATGCCATATTTACTCGCATATTAGGCGAGTAGACACTAGTGACAATACACTCGGGTAACTGCTTGCATGTCACTGTATTTGATAACTAAGTAGAGAAAGTGAGGCTCACGTATACCCCCGGCCGCCGCCTGGACCGACACATAAAGACTTTAACTCAAATATTTAAAACAAACTTTAACGCAAATTGCTAAGTAACTTGACCTTGGACAGGAAGGCCGCATGGGTATGGTATGGTATGTAATGAAAATATGGATTATGATAAGGATGTACATGAAGTTTGAAGTCAATCCGACTTACCGTTATAGAGATAATGGGTACCCAAAACTTTAACGTGGGACGGATGGACGGACGGACAAACGGACGTACGGACGTCCGTACGGAAGGACGGACGGAATTACGAAAACTATATACCCCTCGACATACTTCGTATGCCGGGGGTATAATAATAGAGTACAGTAGTGGGTATATATGGTATGTGGTGTGGTTGGTATGTGAAAGTGACACACACGCGATTTTATGTGTATGAGGCTATTTACAATGGTGATTCATGATGTTGTTAAAAACACAGGCACACACCTGTCCAGAAACTGACATATTTTACAGTTTGTTGTAATATAATTGATAGCAGTCCGTTGTCATGGCATTTCTACATGTGATTAACTACATTATATCATATCTTCTACTTCACATTTTGCGTTCTTTGTGTTTGACAGAAGAGCGTTCTTTGTGTTTGGCTGATGGCTAGAACACACAAAGACGAACGAGTTCGCCACTCCATGTGCCGTATAGGATACAGTAACAAGACAGTGTTCACATATATGTTATCCATATTTTCCATCACATTTACCAAGCAATTATCTTTGAATCAAACGATGATCATGTATAGAACGAGTCCTTAAAACTCAAAGATGAATAGACCACGACCCAAAGGTGTGTTGCGTGCAAGATAGACAACTCTTGTCTCACTAATGTTTTAGTTATCTCCCTCTGTTTTTTCACAGATTGACATTTTCCCTGTCAATCCAAAACTTGATTATCCTTTGAAATATTTTCTTAATATTTCACACTTGCATAAACCATGAGTCAAAGGTGTGTCTCATGCAAGAACGACAACTCTCACCTTACTTACATAATGATTAGTTGTCTCTGTTTATGTTTGTATTGACTGCATGTAGGCTGGGAGGGTATACACATGCGCTTGTGGATAAGCGTCAATTTCTAGTTTATATTAGAAACTACATCATCAGGTGATTGTAGTTTTGACACCTGTGGTGTGAGGTGGGGCGGGGTAACGCATATCATAGCGATGAGTTTGACTAGGATTCACATATCGGACCAACTGATTGCAGGTAGCAAATGTGGCTGGCACCACATTGAGATATTGTGTTTTAGTACTGATATTGGATACTGCAGTTTCAGTACTGAGCAGGGCCTACGCTGGTCTCCAATCATTCGACATAACGCTGTATACGTATAGTATGCGTCCCTCAGTTCCAAGTTGTTGATTGTATTGACTGTATGATGACACATCCTGATGATCATGATCTACAGTGTAATCGGGTCACACCTGAGCTAGGGGCATTTTATCAGCCGGGCGTTCCAAAGTTGCCTTGCATGTATACACATGACAGGATAGTATTTTATCATTAAATAATAATTCCAGCACAAAAATATTTACGCAATTCCCTAACATTTGATTGGTCCGTAGCAAGTCTCTGTCCAAAATTTATATCCCAGTAAACTCCCATGCCGAACTACTTTCCGTAACCGTCAGGCGCAGTTAAAATAATTCTTAATAAAACGGAAAATAAACACATTTTCTTGATGAATTTATTTCAAATGCTGGAATTATAAGGAATGAATGGCATTTTTGTGGAATTTATCGGGGATATAAACTTGGAAAAGTCGCGGGAATACTGGACGAGGCCTTCCGGCCTTCGTCCAGTATTCCCGCGACTTTTCCAAGTTTATACCCCGATAAATTCCACAAAAAGGCCATTCATTCCTATAATAAATACATGTATTACTAAATCTCAATTTTCAAGATCATAAGTATATCCTTCACGTTTATTCGATATCTCACCGGTATCGATATCTCACCTCTACAGTGGGGTCAGCGTGTAAGTGCACACGCGAACGAACACGACAGGTTGGAACCAACCTTTCGTCTTCGTTCGTGTGTGCACTTACACGCTGACCCCACTGTAACTGTAGCACATTTTTCTATGTCAACTACCGCGTTAAATAGTTATTTAAATGTATATAAAGCCGCACGTATAGTAATACATATTTCATTTGAATTACATACACAATTAGTTACCTATTGTGTAGGCTCTGTAGGGGTTGAAATTGACAAAAGTAAATTTTACTTTTGATATTACTAATTGCACATAATTGTGTATGTTGCTCATGGTGATCTTCATCTGGTGAGTTTAATCTGAAGTTTTAATTCCCGACTGCCGACAGTAAATCCGTGTCTACATCTCGAGAGTGGGAGCTTTCCCATATACATAAGAACCTCTCTAAACCGGACACCCTGGGAATGACATTGTGCTTGATATCAATGGGGGTCGCGCTCATCTATATATGTTTATATTGCCTGTTACAGATTATAAGTTACTTAAGGACCTATTTTCTACCTGATCATCTTTTGATTTTAGATAATTGCTTCGTAAATGTGATGGAACATATGTATCACATATGTGTGAACACTGCTTCGTTACGGTATCCTATATATGGCATATCGAGTGGCCAACTCCATGCCCGGAACCTCTTTACACCAGACACATGGAAGAGCCCTCACATGGTGTCCGTTTTAAAGAGGTTCTGATGTAAATTACACTTTTAAGACTCGTACCAGGAATCCATCCAGCGTAATCGTCAAACTGTCCCATGCCCACCTCTGTGGTATCGTCTACAGTTTAATCCCAATGGATCGTACATACACAACAGACAGTTTTAATGTAAACATTACTTTTAATGTTTTATTTATTTTTGAAACTTCACACACAAGTCCGATGCCAATAATTTACAATGTGTTTTCTTTGCTGATCATTGAAAGTACCGTGTCTCAGACATTCGTGGAAAGTGATCAAATAATTAAACACTTTAAACACCAAGGAGAGGATCTATATAAGATAGCAATAGTTCGTTCCAGTCCTCTTACACTGCTTGACTGTGTACCTAAAATTGATGTCAAGTATTATTTAATAAAATATGTTTATACCAAACAGATTTTATTTTGTGTATCATTTGTCTTAATCCATGTGTTCCACTCGTATTTATCACAGGCTGTGATCATAGTATATGCATACAACTCAATAATGCACACATTCTTTTGAATTTGATGAAATAAAATGGTACGTCCGGCTGCTATATGTCATTTTCGTCCGGAAATCGAAAGCAACAGTATTGGATATTCATGTATGAGACATCATCTGAGACAAAGTACCGTTAATGCGAGAGGAAACTGGAGTACCCGGATGAACCGCACTCGGCCGATCAGTATGACAGACTCCTGTATCGTTTCAGACACGACCCTGGAGAGAAACGCCCTGATGGAGAAAGTATACCCTAAACTGAAAGGCAACCTCAGGGAGAAATACGGACTCGAGTTTCAGGTAAACAGTTGACACTCCCTGATACACTATTAGTAGGGTTATGCAGTTATATGACAAACGTAGTTGCTAATCATCTTGCACACGGGTTTCGATATGGATAGTTTACACATCGACTCTATTGTTTGCATCAATTTGTGTACATGTGCATGAAAGAGTTCGTGTTCACGGTAAACAACATACACTGTATGGCTATGGTCATTTTGGTGACGAGCTGCATACCTGCTGAGAAAAGGGACGTTACGACGGCGACAGTAGCCCCCACACACCAGTCTGCGCATTTGCATCTGTACTGGTCATTCATAATGTACATACAAATGCATATCGTTTTACCAACCGGCGACCCACGCGAGATTGGTGCATTATAAATCAACAAGTAATACACTCATGCAGTCTGA
The DNA here is from genome assembly GCA_029237695.1 of Conchocele bisecta. Taxonomy (NCBI): domain Eukaryota; kingdom Metazoa; phylum Mollusca; class Bivalvia; order Lucinida; family Thyasiridae; genus Conchocele; species Conchocele bisecta. Next base: position 37,609,719 of record CM055281.1, read on the forward strand.
TGTACATGTACTTTTACTAAAGGTTTTGTTAATCTACTGGGAATTAGAAAAATAACCAGGTGACACGAATTAGATAGACAACACATTCTAGTTAAACACGTATTTAATTCCCTGAGGTATGAATTAAAGACGGCCGATGTTTAAGTTTTCCATCTCCAGGGACTCTCCGCACAAATTCCCACCCTAACTGCCCCACTACACATACAGGGAAAGACATTGACAGGTGCATTAAGGTAGGTGTACCCTTCTTGTGGCCCCATGTACAGTCTATTACATAAGAGTTATGACGGGAGTAGTCTTTCCAAAATGTGCGTGTGAAACGTTCTTTGTTTACTTTCTCGGTTTATAAGTAGTTTTTTTATTAGATTTCCATTGACTTTACATGGGGCCACAGGAAGGTCAACCTTAATAACAACCTTAACATTCAAATCATTTGCATTCATATTACCAATTTGGACTTCTTGGTTGGACTATGGAATGTAAATATGGATGATGATAAACAAGCACACTATTTCACTTTTAATCGTGTTGTGGGGACACACCTGGGTCAGTGGTTGACGTATATAGACGAAATATGAAAGACTGATGGAAGAAATGACTAAAGAATAATTAAATAAATGTAGAACATTGTTAAAATAAAAATATAAATTCCTGCCTGGCGAATCTCCATGTTTCAGTTTGCATGCATGTATAGTTTAGCACGTGGACTGACAATTGTCGCCGACATGTAATAGTACACGGAATATACCCGAGGGGTGTTCAGTAAATCGCAGGAAAGTGCTGTAAATCGTTGCTCTGTCGTGAATCATTTATACATACATGTAATAGTAACTAATACACAAGTTGGTACAGTACATACGTGCGGTGTGGACAACGATTGACGTACATACGTTATAGTCTGTATTCAGACAATAGCATACACTAAATTGGTACTTATAAGTTGTACACAAAACTAGCATTCGCACCGCTAGGTATTTTTTCAGTATAATAAACATATTCTTTATTAACATTTCCGATTTGTTCCGAATATAATGTGCGACTCATATATATAACTGGGTTCAGAATGTGCACATTTCTATGCTTCATTACAATGTGTGCATATCTGAGGCTCAATGCCTTTTTAGCTCACCTGAGCGAAGCTCATGTGAGCTTTTGTTACCGCTATGTATCCGTCGTCGTCCGTCCGTGAACATTTTCAAACGTCTTCTCCTCGGTAACCATTGGGCCTATAGTCACCAAACTTCATGGTCATGGTCCTTAGGTAGGGGGATTACAAAATTGTTTAAATGACGTCATTACGTAATCCAAGATGACCACCGTCTAAAAATAGCACAAATTCTTCAAAAATATTCTTCTCAAAAACCGGCAACTGGATTTCGACAAAACTGGGCGTGGCCCGTTGGGTCAAATTGAGGTCAAATTTTATTTTTGACCGAATATTGTCATGTCATATATCAAATCGAAGGTATCAACGAGGCGATCACTCTGGTGCACTCGGATTGATATGTCATCCAAGATAGCCGCGGAAAGGTCAAACGGTCGTTCTTTTATTAGGGATTTCAAAATTCTTCTTCACATGAACCGCTTGGCCCATGGTAGCCAAACTTAAAAGTTATGGTCCATGAGTGAAACCTTTTCAAATTTGTTAAAATGGAGGTCATCGCTCATCCAAGATGGCCGCCGTCTAAAAATAGCATAAATTCTTAAAAAATCTTATTCTCATGAACCGCCAGCCGGATTTCAACGAAACTTGGTAGGAATGATCGATGTACAGTACAATGCTCTTTCAAAGTTGTTAAAATGGTGACCCCGGGGTCAAAAATGGGCGTGGCCCGTGGGTCAAATTTTATTTTTGACCGAATATGGTCATCTCTATATCAAATCGAAGGTATCAAAGAGGCGATCACTCTGGTACATTATTTGTCGAAATCGGATGGTCATGTCATCCAAGATGGCCACCGAAAGGTCAAACAGTCGTTCTTTTATTAGAGATTTCAAAATTCTTCTTCACACAAACCACTTGGCCCATGGTGGCCAAACTTCACAGTTATGGTCCATGGGTGAAGCCTTTTTTCAGATTTGTTAAAACGGAGGTCGTCGCTAATCCAAGATGGCCGCCGTCTAAAAATAGCACAAATTCTTAAAAAATCTTCTTCTCATGAACCGCCAGCCGGATTTCGACGAAACTTGGTAGGAATGATCGACGTAGAATGCTTTTTCAAATTGGAGTAGAGACATACCTTTAAGTTGATACTTTTACCATCAACATAGGAATTATAAAATATGAATTATAACCGTTTATAAAAGTTCCGTTTTTTACCACACGAGTTCCGGCGAATAAACCTGTCCCACGATGTTTATACAAAATGGCTTCCCGAGAAATGATAGAAATGTCTGTGCGATTAAATTGTCTATAGTGACGCACAGGACATGTATAACTGTAGGTTTGATCAAATGTTCGATTGAAAACAATGTGTTTTCTATGCAAAATGTTTCTTTACGGGCCGGGACGACGTAAAAGTGTATTTTGAACCCGATGTTTACTCCGTTATATAGCAGTATCGGCCTCGGAAATGTTCCGGTTCTTTGTCGACCTAGCAATGATGATAATTTGTTTTAAACAAAACAATCGCTCGAAAACGCGTTGACATAGCGCATCGGGGAATATATCGTTGAGGAATACTAACATTGTCCCAACCTCTGCAATAGGCGACATTGATATAACTCGGTTGACCTTTCGTGAGAGTCCGTTGTCTGGAGGCCGTGCGGGTTCGGCCTATTAAAAACTTATCAACCTTGTATAATGATATAATATGGAGGGTGTAAAAAATAAATTTTAGCTTATTTTTTTTTCTTCATTTATTGATGCTTTTAGGCATATTTAATGTATTTATAGACCTCGGTCCGTTACTTCAACCTGTGATGTACGCCTGGGTGATTATCAATTCGTCGGTGTTTTAAAAATGAACTGCTGAACGCTATATATACAGTAGAACCTCTCTAAACCGGACATCCAGGTGAAGCCATTGTTATTAATGTAGATTGTGTAGATTAATGTAGACTGTGAATTTCATTGCCGTGTTTGGTCATGATTGAAAATGATAAACAATGTACATGGGTACTGGACAACTTGGGGACCTGCAAGAGTGTCCCGCGCAGAGACGTTCCATTGTACTATATACTTAATTTAATTAGTATCATTTATCCAAGAATGTTCCAATGCATACTATACAGAATAATTATTGGTTGCTTCGTATACTTCAAACATGTACATGTATACGTATGCATAGGCTATATATCATTAAGTTTCACCCTTTGTAACACATATCGTATACAGGAGCGACTGTCAAACACAAATAATAATGAGAAATGTGTCACTGGGTTACGGATACTCCCGCCGGCAGCATTGGTCGAATAAAGCATTCGTTGATGTTATCGTTCGGCTGTCAGACAGTTCCCTTCATGAGAAATTGAAGTTTGCAATTTGACTGAATACTAGCCATCTGTAGTTGGTATGTCGATGTGTCGGTCACTCGGTGTTCCATGGGCACATGTAGGTTGTTCAAACACATGAACACCACAATTTGGACAGTAACTATTACATATTTACAATTTCGCTGTAACACACCAACACAATGTATTGCTTCCCCGATTCGATAGCGAACATCATAGGCCGTATTGCATGAGTATTCAATGTGCTACAGTATCGTCTCAGGTTAACCTGCGCATCCACAGTCTGATCTGCGGCGATACTGGTCGTATATTGGATACTCCTCGTTTTATCGTGGTGAGTCTTAAAATATAGCAGTGACTTGAGAAATCAATCATTATTAACTCGAGCATTAACACCAACCAACCAACACACTGCCCGTATAGGCGACCTGTATATGTATGTCAGTTTGTCCGAAACATGGGTTAAATACGCTCGTCACGTTGATTATATACTCATGGACAAACGTCTTGTCCTCTTTTATATGTTCCTATTAGTTTATGTAATCACATATATAGTTTACTATCATTCGTTATATATGGGCTGGCGTCCCATATGGCTTTACATTAAGCACAGCAGTTGCATTATGTAAAATGAACAATTAGATCACGTGACATATAATAAGCTTTCACTTGCACAAATTCGTGCAGTAAACGTTCCAAGCACATGACCCAGATGGATAAAAAACACAAGTTCAAACATGACACTAGCATGGCGTCTATGACGGGAAGTCAAAGTTGTGAGAAATTGTCAGAAAATGACGTCACCATGTTAGAAGTTCCGAAACGTCTCGCTGGGGTGGATGACCATGGTTATGCTCCTTACCAACAGTACTCGTATTGTTGTAGCCAATATTCGGATGATTCGGACGTTACCAATAAGCACCGTAACAACGAAAAATGGCCAAAATGACGTTGACGTCATATACACATGTTGTATGCATATCTGAAAACTAACGTCGTCATCAGTAGCCTATTTCATCAACATGGCAAAGTATACTTCGCTAGCAAAGTATACTTTGAGGGAGACATTTTCAATTTAAGGATACATTTATTAATTTTTATTATACTGAATTTATTACATTATCACAGCCATTTTGGCTGTGATAATGTAATACATTCAGTATAATAATTCTGGATACTTTTAATCATCAAATATATGCAGTAGTTAGTTCTATATGACATACTGCATTTCGGGAAAAATAAATAATTACTCCCTCAAAGTATACTTTGGTAGATAAGTATGCTTTGCAATTTTGATGAAATCAGCTACTGGTATGCTAGACGTTGCGCCGTTTGATTTGCTTGATACAATTGTTTAACAGTAGTTGATGTTTGCATGCAACATGAAATCACGCACCTCCTATTTCAAATACAGTGTTCAAAATCCACAATTGAGTAAAGGGGACAATACTTTTGTCCATGAGTATATAAACTTATGAAATAATTGTTTTCCCTTTTGAAATACATTGTTTTTTATGAACACGTGCTAGGTGGCTGACCTGTAAACGTTGATCCAATACGTTACCGGTGTAAATATAGCTAATTAAGAATACTTGGGTTCGCATTTACTTTCGTGTGGATTTTGTTTCAGTTGTTAAGGTGCTGAACGTGATCAGATTTCTTGAATCAATATTTGACTTTTATCACTGATCTTATACGAGATTAAGCCTGAACGATTTCAGCACCACGTGTTATAAATTCAATATTTACGAGCTATGTAGATTCAGATGAGCCGGCTTGTAACCAGCTACATAGTTTGTCCTGGATTTTCTATGTATGATTAGCTAATTTATATCATATGTTCTACTTCTCATTGTCAGTTCTTCGTCAAACGCAAAATAGGTGAAACTGGCTGATGGCTAGAATACCCAAAGATGGCCGAGTTGGACACTCCATGTGCTGTATAGGATACAGTAACGAGGCAGTGATCACGTATATGGTATACATACCATCACATTTACAAAGCAATAATCTTGGAATCAAACGATCAGGTATAGAATGGGTCCTTAATGGAATAGTCAGCAAATGAACATTGAATAATCAATGACAGATATAGGCACAGAGTGTCCGGCCTAGTGAAGTCGCCCTGTGTTACAGCCAGAACATTCGGGTTAGGTTCTCATATTCATGGAGCAGGATACGGTACCCTGCTGTGGCGTGTAAATGCGCTACACCAAACCAAGAGTAGAACGCTGAACTCTTCGGAGCAACAATACGTCGAGCCCGGTTCGTCGGTCTGTACGAGGAGATAACCCGCAAGCTTTAACCAACGGAATATTGACCGTACAGATGGACTAAGTTTAAAACGTGTTCTATCTATATTATAGATCTCGCCCACATATCGCTACAATGTATAGTTCGCATGAATATATAGAGGATATTCATATGTTGGCATCAAATATGACATATCGATGGTCTATTGACATATGTTACTAGACCATCGATATATGTTCATCTCGTGGTATGAAATGTCCATATTTCACGAGTACCGTTTGGTTAGGCACTCGTGAAATATGGACATTTCACACCACTCGATGAATGGACATTTCACACCACTCGATGAACATATATGTCATATTCGTTGCAAAAATATGAATATTCTATTTATTATATACCGCTCCATGTAAATTAGCAGTGTTTTAGACTGTATACGGTAATGAATTTGTATTTGAAGCTTATTTGCGCTGTTTTCTTTCTAGATACAGAATATGAATATAGATAGCGGAAGTAGTCGTATTTTCACCGGAAGTTGTTTATTTCATCGATGAGAACATATGACTTTTATTTACATCGTATAACTATGCATTTCATGGGTAGGTATATAATAAAAAGGTATAACATCTGGAATAAAACATTATGTGGGATACTAGATGTATATTTATTTAATATATAAAGGTACACTCACATGTGAGACTAGAAAAACAATTGCTACCCCGCTCCATACCTCTCGTAGATAACATATCGGAGGCGAATTATTGTAGCTAACTTGAGACGTGAACACATAATACAAGCGTTTGTTTAACCCTTTGAACCCGAAATCCCGCTATAGCGGTTTATGCAAAAAGTGCAGATCCAGATGAGCCGGCTCGTAACGAGCCGTCTCATCAGGATCTGCACTTTTTGAAAGTAATTTTAATATATCTTAGAACAAAAACACCCCCTTTTCATAAATGGACGAATCTGAAAATCATTTTGTGACCATTGGATTGGTCGGAACATTAGCATATCACAGTCCATTCCAGTTCCTTAGGGTTGAAAGGCAATTGGAAACTTAGTACATGTAGCTGGTTTGGATGTCTTGAATATATTCACACTTAATATTACTGGGTACATGTATATCATATGACAAAACCGTAAAGTAAGTTTATTTATTATATACCTACCCATGAAATACATAGTTATACGATGGAAATAAAAGTCATATGTTCTCATCGATGAAATAAACATCTTCCGGTGAAAATACGACTACTTCCGCTATCTATATTCATAACGCGCACCTGCAGTGCCGGACTGCAAATAGGCTGCAAATACACATTCATTACCGCATACAGTCTAAAAAACTGCTAATGTCCATGGAGCGGTATACAATAAATAGAATATTCATATTTTTGCAACGAATATGACATATATGTTCATCTCGTGGTGTGAAATGTCCATATTTCACTCGTGCCTAACGGCACTTGTGAAATATGAACATTCCACACCACTCGATGAACATATATGTCATATTCGTTGCAAAAATATGAATATCTTCTATATATTGTATGACCTCGCGCTAAAACGTTCAAACACACATCGATACTTGTGGGTGGCAGGTGGGAGCACGCGATGGGTAATTTAACGATCGGGGTTCATCCTTACCGGAATCCCGACTGGAGAACTGGTTTGGCCCTCACATACGTCTTTGGAATTTTGTATGTGACAGTTGAATCTGGTTATACCCCTTATGTGAGTATTACGATATTCGTAATCCTATTTTAGGGGAAGGGGCCAAGTGACTTGGTGTGGTATGGACCTGGCACCAGGTCAGGTTATTCTAATTTCAGGGCTGAATATATTTGTTCTCGATGTAAATATTCCGTTCTGATTTTGGGATTTTCCCCCCAATGCAGCAGGTTAAAACGGGATCGAACCCGTTTGCCCGGCTTTACATGACCTTAGCTGTTGATTAGCTGTTGATAAACACTAATAAACAAACAAACAAACAAACAAAACACATCGATACTTAATTTCAACAGATCATTAAGCTGGTTAAGACTATTTACTCTCAAATGACTACATGCAATTATATTATGAATCTTCATTGAATCACCAAAATATATCTTTGTTACCAAATTACATTTTTGAAAAAAAATCCAGGCTATTGGATTGGCGAAAGCCGGGCGGGCGGGCGGGCGGCGGGCGGGCGGCGGGCGGCGGGCGGCGGGCGGAGTCCACAATCAATGTTAAGTTTTCGTGTTTGAGTTCATTTCTTTGTTACTGTATCACCTAGGACCACCAAACTTTCACAGCTTCATAATCAAGTAGTGCCCACCACATATCACTATCCAACATGTTACTCTTTTATTTAACTTGACCCATTTTTTCCGCGCAGTCGACTTAGCCATTTTCAATGTTAAGTTTTCGCGTTTTCAATGTTAAGTTTTCGTGTTTAAGTCCATTTCTTTGGTACAGTACCACCTAGGACCACCAAACATTCACAGCTTCATAATCAAGGGGTGCCCACCACATATCACTATCCAACATGTTACTTTTTTTTTAACTTGACCCATTGTTTCCGCGCAGTAGACTTAGCCATTTTCAATGTTAAGTTTTCGCGTTTACAATGTTAAGTTTTCGTGTTTAAGTCCATTTCTTTGCTACTGTACCACATAGGACCACCAAACTTTCACAGCTTCATAACCAAGGGGTGCCTACCACATACAACTATCCAACATGTGACCATTTGTTTACCTTCACCTATTATTTCTACGTAAGGCCAGTTTTTTTTTATTTGTTGGTTTACGGATTTTTTTTCCGCGAGATCGGGTCGGTCGGTCGGAAAAAAATAAAAATAAAAAAAAGTTTTTTCAATTTTTTTATTCTTTTTGGCACAGGGTTGGGTCGGTCAAGGAAAAAAAAAAAAAAAAAAGTCTGTCGAACGCGGATGCCACCGGCGGCATATTGAAGAAACTGACAAACGGGTGAACCAAAAGTGTTAAATCAAAGGGTGAAGGTCATATGTAGTATGGCAAGGCAGGTGTAGCATACATGCAAATGAATGAAGTATGGAAATATTGAAGCAGTTAAGCAACTTATGTAGGTGCTATGGCCAGTTTGAGAAACTGTGACAAACTGGTTAACCGAAATTGCTAAGTCCTTTCAGCAGCCCTGTGAAGGTCAAAAGGTCAAGGTAATATAAAGTATGACAAGGCAGGTATAGCACACATACCAATGAATGATGTGTTGAAATATTGAAGAACTTGAGCAACTTATGTAGAAGATATGGCCAGTTTGAGAAACTGTTACGAAGTGGTTAACCGAACGTGTGACGGACAGACGGACGGTCCGAACACCATAAAAATCACCTTTTTAAGGCACATGGTTGGGTCGGTTCACCTTTTTAAGGCTCATGGTTGGGTCGGTTTGTGGTCGGTAAAAAACAAAAAGGCCAGTGATTGTGATAGAGTGAAACTTGTGTTAACCGGCATCATCTCGGACCAAGAGTTTGTCGGTTAATGTAGGGAGTCGGTTCAGCAAGTTTCTTTATATTCTACATAGCAACTCAGTTTCATATTCACATACTGTTGAATGTTGATCACTGTGAATGGGTTGCGTAATGCGTACATATTAATACCGTATCTGGTATAATTAAATACAAGACAACGAAGCGGCGATATAGTTGAAACGAATATCAGTGGGGGTGGCACGAGTGTGGATTTGTGGCAGGGCGGTAGAGGACCCTAGGAAGAACGCATACATGAAATATGAAGCACATCGGAGCAAGAAAACAGAAAATATAGGCCATTTACCCGAGCGTTAAGGTTTTGAATTTTTGCATTCAATCTGAAACGGAGATATATCAAATCATATCATTCGCAGGTTGTTATTGTTGTCGCTGCTGCTAAGATCCGGTTTCCGCCACTTACTTTTCTCGGCACAGCAAACAATTATTATTATTATTTTTTTTTTTTTTTTTTTGGATCGGAGGTAAAAAAATCTAAAAAAAAATCGGAAATTAAATTTTTTATTTTTTTCCACATTGTCAAAAAATCGGGTCGGCGGATCTGTAAACCAACTAATAAAAAAAAAATGGCCTAATTGACTTAGCCATTTTTAACGTTAACTTTTTAACGTACGTCTGGTTAAATGTTTTGGTTAAAACTTTTTCGTTATACTATGTCTCTGCAACTGCTTCGCCCATTACCTTGAAACTTCACTTGGGTGTTTATCATCATCCATATTTTCATTCTAACCCCCAACCGTGCGGCCCCTGTGCCCAATGTCAAGGTCAAATTACTTTGAATTTTTTGTTATTTTTTTTTCGTGTACTATATCTCTGCAACTGCTTCACCCATTACCTTGATACTTCACATGGGTGTTTATCATCATTGTTGCACCCGCTTGCGGAAAGCGCAATATCGTCACCATTTTGGCATACGTCCGTCCGTCCGTCCGTACGTCCGTGTGTCCGGTTAAAGTTTTTTCGTTAAAGTTTTTCCATCTACTATATCTATTTTTTTAGTGTCCATGCCTCGCCCCAAGGCGCGACATGCAGGCCACGGCCATCTAGTCTACAAAAAGTGGGTATAATTATGTTATCCAAGTGTCTATGCTTGGAAAAAACCTGGCCTTCGTGGCTTTGCCTCGTTTCTTGTTTATATTTATTCAATGTATGTGCACATCAACATAATCCTGTATCAAGTGCAACAAAATTAATCGTTGAAACAAATAGTCTAAGAATGTTTTGCCAATACAGTGCAACCTCTCTACAACAGCCACCCTTGGGAAGACGCAAAACTGGCTGTTGTAGAGAGGTGGCTATTGTAGGGAGATTAACGCTGAATTAAATTCTGTCGTCTGCTGTTTATTTATTTTCTTCGATAATTCTCATCAAATACATGGTTTGACAGCATCTTAGAATCATTTCCGATGGAAATGTTTTTATTGAGAATGAATGTAAAAGCAACAGCAGACGACAATTTTCGTGTTCAGCAGTATAATGGTTAGATATAGAGGCAATCCATTTTGGGATATAAAATAGCGGTTGTTACAGAGAGGGTGTTGTTGTAGAGAGGTGGCCGTTCAGGGAGGTTCGACTGTATATAAGCGACACTGTGACACAGAGTATTAGCTTGTTCCACTCACCCCTTCACTTATTAATAACTAAACCCGGCACAGTCATGCATTGCTATCATCTGCCATTCTCGCGCCATATCTATAACTGATAAAAGCCTCACCTGAAGTTCATGACATTGTTTATGGCTTCAGCATCGATCATTTGACGTCACTCGCGAAATGGAACCATGTGACTTTCTAATCCAGGGTAGAGAATACATGTAACAATAACTATTAGTATGGGTTACCTATGCAAGGTGTATGATCACGTGGTACTAACAACAACAACAACAAGTACTGAAACTTACAGAATCCATCCGATTGAAAGTACGTATTCTTTTATATTGTCCTTATTCCGTAACGGATTGTGATGAAATATGGCGCATCAAACGCGTCTTGTTAAGCTGCATTTGGTGGTCTCTGTATTTTCGCCAAAACTTCTGTCGTTTTTGCGAGAATCGATTTCCGTGTCTCTGACACGGAAATCAATTATTTGCAAAAACGACACTAGTCTGTGCCAAACTCCATGGACCACCAAATGCATCTCATGAAGACGCGTTTGTTACGCCATATTTCATCAAAATCCGTTGCATATTAAGGAAAATATCAAATAATACTTACTTTAGAGTGGGCGACGTTGTTGTTGCTGTAACCACGTGATCATGCACCTTGCTATGGCAATCTTCAAACTCATGAATCGCGAAAACAAAGTCTCTTGTTTTGTGATGGTGTAGTGAAATTGGCGATTTGTATTATGTTCATGTAAGAGTAATGATATTTTTATGAAAAAGGAGAATCATTTTAAAAGTGTGTTCACATCGACGATTTATATCTACGATGAGAACCTGATATATACTTAAGGCCAAAAGAAACTTTCCAGTATATAAATGGTTCGATATTTCGTGAAGCAGGTTTAAAAACCTGATCTAAAATGTTTTTCAATGCTGAATCTAATCTGCAACTACTGCCCCAAAACATGAGATGCATGTGTTTAAAGAGATTTTAAAACTTTCCTACTAGTCAATATTGAGTATCCAGAGCATAAAATGGATCGCCTACTGTGATCAAAATGATGAATTGACCGTATTCAGTACCTAGTGTGCCCACCTTATGTGATCACTGTTACAGTAGGCGATCCGTTTCATGCTCTCGATATCAATATTGACTAGGGAATTGTGTTCTCTTTACTGCAGTTTTTGAAATGAATGGTGTTGTTGTCTTTTCATTGTTTGCACAATCTCTTTAAAATATACATCTAATGTTTTGGTGCAGTAGTTGCAGATTAGATTTAGCATTAAAACATATTTTACATCAGGTTTTTAAACATTCTTGTTCATGAAATATCGAACCATTTATATACTATAAAGTTTCTTTTGGCCTTAAACATATGTATATGCCATTGTTTATGTGAGTGTGTTATAAGCAAGTAAATTGATGCATGATGTATTTGCCTGACAAGATACATTCAGGTTAAACCATACACTTTATTTCTTGTACAACTATTACAAACGAGCGCAAGAGCACTTATACAAATACCTTCATTGACATTTATCCCGTCAACGCAGTGCGTATGTGCCGTGAAACACAGTGCCGTGAAACATTTTTGATATCCAGTCAATACAATTTTTCCATTTTACAGCCATTTGTAGGTGTTGATGGGATAAATAGAATAGTAGGCAGAGCCTCGCCCATCCCGTTTCCTGAGCCTTGCCAGATATGTTTTCCCATTCACGGCACTAACCTACTATTCTCTATCTATTTTCCTTATTTCTGAACCAAAGTATATGTTGTGACCACTCATTTGAACCGTCTCGGCGAGACGGTTCAAATGAGTGGTCACAACATATACTTCTGATGAGAAATAAAGAAATTCCCATTCACGGCACTAACCTACTATTCTCTATGTACATTGTATGCAGACGGAGGTGATCGTTAATTTAGGAGGAAACCAGAGTCCCTGAGACCGGAGTTACACATTAGCACGAGACGGTATATATGTCCCGGCCTATCGTGAATACAATTCGATTTTCTTACTGTATGGGCTATTTATTCGCTGCACAATCGTGAATCACCATGTGAAGAAAGGTTTAAATAATTGACGACAAGTATAGTCACTGATCTACTGTGCAGTCTGGTCAGGGACTATACTAGTTGTCAATTAAGCGATAATTCCTGATGCACTATTTTGCAAAAGTATATCACTTTCAGCCTGCGGGACAGTACTAGATGAAACACTGGTGAAACAAAACAATAAACCCCTGCTTTCATGTGACACATACTGCTTCGTTAATCAATATCGGTTTTAATTATACTAAAGAAAGGAGTTATTTTATTGGCACTTAATTCTCTGTCGCGACATTCACAAAGATTTCCAAGTGCACCTCGCTTCACTGATAAAGGCCCGTTCTGAAATCAATAAGAGTCTGACTGTATTGACCGTGGATTATTGAACTCGGACCGTGCAAATATCCGATTTTGTTTTTGAAAACGGAATTCGTTTCAGAAGTGAATATTACATGTATGCCTTAATCTAATAATCTATACCTGCTATTGATAAAGGTCCATTCTGAAATCAATAAGAGTCTGACTCCTTTGACCGTGGAAATACACGATTTTTTCCCCAAAACGGAATTCGTTTGGGAAGTAAATATTGTTGAACAATTTGATTTGCTACAATCTATACCCGGTTCGATATTGCGGAATGTAAATGTAGATCTATCGAATTGAGACGATTCATTTCAGCATTTACATATTAACAATTCTGATATTCGTGCATATAGATCTAGCTGTGCGTTGTCATGAAAATATGTGGTGTCACAAAAGCAATCAGCGGGATTTCTCCGGTAACAGCCGCAGTTCCGCCAGAAACTATCAGTTTGTATGTGGATGCCCGCTAGACTAACATGCTGCGTCTCTGTATCGTTGTTTTACTGGGTTAGCTCCTGTAGCCGATTTCATCAACATTGCAAAGTATACTTATCTAGCAAAGTATACTTTGAGGGAGTAATCATTTATTTTTCCGGAAATGCATTATTTCATACAGAACTAACAACTTCATATATTTGATGATTAAAAGGATGCAGAATTATTATACTGAATTTATTACATTATCACAGCCATTTTGGCTGTGATAATGTAATAAATTCAGTATAATAAAAATTAATAAATTTATCCTTAAATTGAAAATTTCTCCCTCAAAGTATACTTTGCTAGAAAAGTATACTTTGCAATGTTGGTGAAATGGGCTACTGGAGCTACCTAGTATAGCAGTCGTAGATATGGAATGTAAACTATTTCTACATTTAAAACTACCATTATCAGTGTCGAATTTGTAAAGTTTCATTACTGAATTTTACTGAATTAGCACATGTAAACTGAAGAATAAAGCACACAGTCTGAATTATTGTATTACATGTATATACATGTATTTACATTATAGTCAATATTTTGTCACACTGCCTCATTAAGCAATAGTTATACCCCCGCAACGAGTTGTGTGGAGTATATACTGGAGTCAGGTTGTCCGTCCGTCCGTCCGCACCAACATATTGGGTATATGTGGCTAGCCCCACATGGGATGGACTTGTTAAAGGATAGGGTTAGTTATCTAGTAGACACATAAACCCAATTTATAAGAACGTTTTTTGGTCTGTGTGGCTTTTTTTAGGTTTATGTGGCTTATTTCATGTGTACAGACGGGTCTTATGTGGCTAGTAGAATGTAAGAATGTGCGTCCGTCCGCCCGTCCGTCCGTTCCGTCCGTCCGTCCGTCCGTCCAGGTTTCATCTCTTGTATATTTTTGTAGAGACGTCCAATGAACATGACACTATGCTAATCCGGACCGCCAATGATTCTGATTTCAGCAGGATATTCAAACTTCATGCAAGATTGCCTAGTTTCCCAGATCATTTGAGAAAACCGGACATTCCCGTCCAGGAAATGATTTGTGATCAATTTTCCTTTTCCCAGCCCTCAAAATCATGAATATACAAGTTTCCTGTTGTAATTTCACATTCATACATATTCTGCTAATTACCACTTTCACATACGCTCTCTCTCAGTGAACTGTCACATAATATGTATGTTAAATAAGTTTGTAAGTTAAATTACTATTATCTTCATTATTTTCACACATATCCAAAATAACATAATTAATAATAATTCTGCAAATTACACTTTCACATACGCTCTCTCTCAGTGAAACTGTCACATATATGTTTATGTATAATAAAGTGAATACTAAGTTATCTTCATTACACACTTCAAACACATACCAAATACAAAACCTTACATTTCCCATGACATTATGCAATGCTAAAATGTGCATTGTGTGATGAATTTTGTTAAAACAACATTCAGCAGTCGACAAATTCTCAAAAACGTTCACTATGGAACTGTAAAGTCAAACTGTTTGATGTGCTGACAGTATAATGCATTTTCGGTGTAATGTGGAGCATTGATGACGTTCAAATTAAACGGAAAGAATGTGTGGGAACTGTTCACCATGACGTTTGTGTATGCACATGTGTTACGCCTTAACATACGCATTGAATGTATGAAGAAAAGGTCAACTATATTTATATTAACTGTTAAACGTTATTTAATTTCATAGAATTGATCGTATTGTTATAGTAACTGTGTCTTCACGACAGTTACTCGACATTCATCGAGTGGATTACCAAGAAACGACAACAGTGCCAATGTAAACGTTCACATTCAAGGAAAAGGAAATGCACCTACAACGCTACAAGACACTAATTAGACCTCATCTGGAACCATTTTTGTTGAGCCCGCTTGCGGAAAGCGAGACATAGTGATCACAATTATGTCCGGGTGTCCGTCCGTCCGTCCGTCCGTCCGTCCGCCCGCGTCCGTCCATCCGTCCGTCCGGGCTAACATAGGGGGTTTAGGGGCTAGGGGGAGGAGCCTAAGACAATATAATACAATAGATTTATTCCGTTAGCCCCTAAACCTATTATAGTTTAGGGGCTATTCCTTTGATCTTTTAAAGAACAAATAGACCATAAACCCAAAACGTGGATGCGTGCGTGCGTGCGTGCGTGCGTGCGTTTGTGCGTGCACTTAACATCAGAGAAATCGGTTATAACTTATATTTACTTGCTCGGATCTGCTTCACATTTCACACACGCATTGCTCCAATGGATCTCTACTACTCTGTCACGTTCGTACCGCCCCCGCTAAGCCCAGAGTCAAGGTCACAAGCCCACACACTTGAATCTTTTTTTTACATATTTTGGGGTACCTGGGCCCACGCGGGGGTATTCCGTAAGCCTCGCTTACTGACCAGTCTGGTTAACTTAACTGTCACCTGAGGTATTGCACCAGTTTAGTGGAAGGAGACCTCGCTTATGACGACTTATACTTATGACGACTTGTGAGGCCATATAAAGTTAATTTATTGAATATCATCCGATTTTTTTGGGAAAATAGGACGGGGTGTGTGTCTTATTGTTTAAATTTTTGTTAAGAGTTTTTGTAAATAGTGTTGACAAACAATAATTAATGATTTATCTTCAAATATATTCAAATAAAAAATAATCTGGCATTACTGTTTAGGGTCGGGTGGGGATTATATATAGTACATTAATTTTATATTGCCTTGTGATCTCTGAACACACAGGTTGAAGTAACGAACTAAGGTATATACATACATTAAATATACCTAAAAGCATCAATAATTGAGAAAAAAAATACGCTGACATTTTTTTTACTCCATCTTATAACACGTTAATGTGCATAGGACGGAGGAAATAATTTTTTGGCTTATTTGTTTTTCGCTTATTGATGATTTTTTGTATATTTAATGTATTTATAGACCATGGTCCGTTACTTCAACCTGTGGCCGAACACACGCCACACCGATGCTGAGGGATATACTGTTGATTAGACTCAGCCGTTGATTTTCCGGCTCATTCTCTCCCAAGCACAGAGAGTAGGATAGTAATATTTGTTTATTGTCATCGGTGCGATGGTGTGGGTGTTTGGTCAATACTAGTTGTTGTTTTTAATACGTTTGAATAGTAAATTGAATCTGTTGATGTAGCTGGGTGTCAGCCATCACCATTGTGGGTGTCTTCATCAATGTTTAGTTAATATGTATTTATTATTCGAAAGTATAATGGATTGATGGGGAACATCACTTTTTATTGTTAGCTTATATAATTATGTTAAATCGTAAGAATTTTGGGTGTACGAAGCCATGTACACTTCCGTGTGTTTTCAAATTGATTCACGTAGTACAACAAAAATGGCGCATCCTTGAGCTCGCGTGAACTGTCTGACATGTGACACACATATTTCCGGTGTTGAGTGTCATATCTGTCAAAATACAAACAAATGCGAATTTTATTTGCATACTTGTTTCTGATAATTATCAAAATATATGTAAAGTGTGCGAAGCCACGTACACTGATTGTATACTTTTGTCTGTAAATATTCTGTTCTGATTTTGGGATTTTCCTTCTTCCCTACACATGGAATATATGGGATTTGACCCTGTTAACCGACCTAAAATGACTTTAGCTGATGATAAGCCATTTAACATAATTATATAAATAAATAATACTTATTAGTAATCTTGTGGAGCGAACCTAGATTCAGTACAGTACTTTCAGTACTTTCAGTACTTTTATTGTTTATTGATCTGGAATTGTTTTCTATGTTATCATAACATAGAGGGGAGGGTAACGGGAGTGACTGGACCATACAGCTACATGTAGGTCTAGCTGTCGGCCATCACCGGGAGTGACTGGACATACAGGATACATGTCCGTATAGCTGTCGGCATCACCGGGAGTGACTGGGCCATACCGCTACATGTAGGTCTAGCTGTCGGCCATCACCGGGAGTGACTGGACCATACAGCTACATGTAGGTCTAGCTGTCGGCCATCACCGGGAGTGACTGGACCATACAGCTACATGTAGGTCTAGCTGTCGGCCATCACCGGGAGTGACTGGACCATACAGCTACATGTAGGTCTAGCTGTCGGCCATCACCGGGAGTGACTGGACCATACAGCTACATGTAGGTCTAGCTGTCGGCCATCACCGGGAGTGACTGGACCATACAGCTACATGTAGGTCTAGCTGTCGACCATCACCGGGAGTGACTGGACCATACAGCTACATGTAGGTCTAGCTGTCGGCCATCACCGGGAGTGACTGGACCATACAGCTACATGTAGGTCTAGCTGTCCGACATTACCGGGAGTGACTGGACCATACAGTCCGACATTACCGGGAGTGACTGGACCATACAGCTACATGCTACATGTAGGTCTAGCTGTCCGACATTACCGGGAGTGACTGGGCCATACAGCTACATGTAGGTCTAGCTGTCCGACATTACCGGGAGTGACTGGACCATACAGCTACATGTAGGTCTAGCTGTCCGACATTACCGGGAGTGACTGGGCCATTCTACATAGGTCTAGGCCTGGGTCCGCCATCACGAGGGTGAACTGCCATAGGGCGCTACAATGTAAGGTCAGCCCTGGGTCGGCCATCACCGAAGGTGATGGCATAGCCGCTACATATAGGTTCTAGGGGCTTTTTGGTCGGCCATCACCGAGGGTGACTGGACCATAGCGCTTACATTGGGTTATGGGTCCTAGAATGTCCACATTACCGGGAGTGAATGGGCCATAGCGCTACATGTAGGTCTAGCTGTCGGCCATCACCGGGAGTGACTGGACCATAGCGCTACATGTATGTCTATATGTCGGCCATCACCGGGAGTGACTGGACCATACAGCTATATGTAGGTCTAGCTGTCGGCCATCACCGGGAGTGACTGGACCATACAGCTACATGTAGGTCTAGCTGTCCGACATTACCGGGAGTGACTGGGCCATACAGCTACATGTAGGTCTAGCTGTCGGCCATCACCGGGAGTGACTGGGCCATAGCGCTACATGTAGGTCTAGCTGTCGGCCATCACCGGGAGTGAATGGGCCATAGCGCTACATGTAGGTCTAGCTGTCGGCCATCACCGGGAGTGACTGGACCATAGCGCTACATGTATGTCTAGATGTCCGACATTACCGGGAGTGAATGGGCCATAGCGCTACATGTAGGTCTAGCTGTCGGCCATCACCGGGAGTGACTGGACCACAGCGCTACATGTATGTCTATATGTCGGCCATCACCGGGAGTGACTGGACCATACAGCTACATGTATGTCTAGCTGTCGGCCATCACCGGGAGTGACTGGACCATAGCGCTACATTATGTCTACTTCGGCCATACCGTATGAACTGGACCAAACCGCTACCATGTTTCTATGACGGCCATCACCGGAGTGACTGGACCATACAGCTACATGTAGGTCTAGCTGTCGGCCATCACGGGGAGTGACTGGGACCATACAGCTAAACATGTAGGTCTACTGTCGGCCATCACCGGGGAGTGACTGACCCATACAGCCCAATAGGTCTAGGCTGTCGCCATCACGGGAGTGACTGGACCATACAGCTACATGTAGGTCTAGCTGTCGGCCATCACCGGGAGTGACTGGACCATACAGCTACATGTAGGTCTAGCTGTCGGCCATCACCGGGAGTGACTGACCATACACTACATGTAGGCTAGCTGTCGGATCACCGGGAGTGACTGGACCATACGCTACGTAGGTCAGCTGTCGGCCATCACCGGGAGTGACGCCAACAGCTACATGTAGGTCTACTGTCGGCCATCACCGGGAGTGACTGGTTCATACAGCTACATTTGGGTAGGTCTAGCTGTCGGCCCATCATCCAGGGAGAAGGACCAAATACCGCTCCATGTAGGGTCTAGCTTGGTCCCATCACCGGGAGTGGAAACTGGCCATACAGTCTACATGTAGGTCTAGCGTCGGCCATCACCGGAGTGACCCTTGGGCATAACAGCTACCTGTAGGTTCTAGCTGTCGGCCATCACCGGGAGTGACTGGAAACATAGCGCTACAATGTAGTCCTAAATGTCGGGCATCACCGGGAGTGGACTGGGCCATAGCGCTACTGTATGGATTTAGATGTCCGCCATCACCCGGGAGTGACGTCCATAACGCTACATGTATGTCTATATGTCGGCCCATCACCGGAGTGACTGGCCATAGCGCTACAATGTAAGTTTAATGTCCGCCATCACCGGGAGTGACTGGCCATAGCGCACCATGTAGTTTAGATGTCCGCCATCACCGGGAGTGACTGGCCATAGCGGCTACTGTCCTGTTTAGATGCTCCATCAACCGGGAGTGACTGGGGCCAATTGCGCTACTTGTAGGTTTAAGCTGTCCGGCCATAACCGGGAGTGGACTGGGCCATAGCGCTAATGTATGTTTCGATGTCGGCCATCACCGGGAGTGAACTGGGCCCATTAAGCTATATGTAGGTCTATCTGTCGGCCATCACCGGGAGTGAACTGGGGCCATAGCTACATGTATGTCTAGTGTCGGGCCTCACCGGGAGTGACTGGGACCATACTGCTACATGTAGTTAGCTGTCCGGCCATCACCGGGAGTGACTGGCCTACAGCTACATGTAGGTCTAGATGTCGGCCACTACCACTGGGAGTGACTAGGGACCTACAGCATTTTTAGGTCTAGCTGTCGGCCATCACCGGGTAGTGATGCCATCGCTACATGTAGGTCTAGCTGTCCGGCCATCACCGGGAGGTGGACATAAGTAGTAGTCTAGCTGTCGGCCTCACCGGGAGTGACTGGGCCATACAGCTACATGTAGGTCTAGCTGTCGGCCATCACCGGGAGTGACTGGGCCATACAGCTACATGTAGGTCTAGCTGTCGGCCATCACCGGGAGTGATGGGCCATCGTACCATGAGGCTAGCTGTCGGCCATCACCGGGAGTGACTGCCTACGTACATGTAGGTCTAGCTGTCGGCCATCACCGGGAGTGACTGGAACATAGCGCTACATGTATGTCTATATGTCGGCCATCACCGGGAGTGACTGGGCCATAGCGCTACATGTATGTTTAGATGTCCGCCATCACCGGGAGTGACTGGTCCATAGCGCTACATGTATGTCTATATGTCGGCCAATCCCACGGGAGTGACTGGGCATAGCGTACATGTATGTTTAGTGTCGCCATCACCGGGGAGAGTACTGGGCCATTGCGCTACATGTATGTTTTAGAGTCCGCCATCACCGGGAGGTGACTGCCATACAGCTTACATGTAGGTCTAGCTGTCGGCCATCACCGGGAGTGGTGTGGACCATAGGCGTACATGTATGTCTATATGTCGGGATCACCGGGTGAGTGACTGGTCCATAGCGCTACATGTATGTCTATATGTCGGCCATCACCGGGAGTGACTGGGCCATAGCGCTACATGTATGTTTAGATGTCCGCCATCACCGGGAGTGACTGGGCCCTTAGCGCTACATGTATCTAGATGTCCGCCATCAGCTGCTACATAGCGTTATGTATGTCTAGATGTCCGCCATAACCGGGAGTGAATGTGCCATACCGCTACATGTAGGTCTAGATGTCGACCATCACCGGGATTGACTGGACCATAGCGCTACATGTATGTCTAGATGTCGGCCATCACCGGGAGTGACTGTGCCATAGCGCTACCTGTATGTCTAGATGTCGGCCATCACAGGGAGTGACTGGGCCATAGCGCTACATGTATGTCTAGATGTCCGACATTACCGGGGTGATTGGGCCATAGCGCTACTTGTAAGTTAGTGGTCCACATGGAGTGACTGGCTACAGCTACTGTGTCTAGATGTCGGATCACGATGACTGGTCCATAGGCCGCTATGTTCTAGATGTCGGCCATCGCCGGGAGTGACTGGTCCATAGCGCTACATGTATGTCTAGATGTCGGCCATCACCGGGAGTGACTGGTCCATAGCGCTACATGTATGTCTAGATGTCGGCCATCACCGGAAGTGACTGGGCCATATGTCTAGGTGTCCGCCAACACCGGGAGTGACTGGGCCATAGCGCTACATGCATGTCTAGATGTCGGCCATCACCGGGAGTGACTGGGCCATAGCACAGGTGGAAGACTCGGACCTACGACACAAAAGATAATGCCTATTAAAAAAAATCCCATTACCCCATCCACTTGGTCTCGTACAGTACCATCTTCTATAAAGAAAGGTGGATAACATTGTGGCCATTATAGAAAGAGCCCTCTCGTTTCCGACTCGCACAAACACAATACACATCGATTAAATGTATGATTTCTGTCGCTGGCAATCGATAAAGGTATTAGGTGTGTGAATATATTCACTTCAAATCGCTGTTTCCAGCATTTATTCAGTTATTCGCATTTTGTATACCCCATCCAAAGCAAAATTTGCGTGTACGAAAGAATCTCACACAGAATCGGAGGCCGTCCGGCGTGGATTATCGGTCATATTTGGCCAATAACTGATCGCCAGTTCAAACTAAAGTTGTGCACCATGACCATATACATTAGAAACTCCAACCATACAAAGTTCGTCCAATTGTGATCGTTCACCGATCTAAAAAACACCTTTTTGTCGCGCCCGCTTGCGGAAAGCGCGATATAGTCGGCACTTTGGCGTACGTACGTACGTGTGTCCGGTTAAAGTTTTTGGTTAAGTTGTTTGGTTAAGTTTTTTGGTTAAAGTTTTTGGTTAAGTTCTTTGGTTAAAGTTTTTGGTTAAGTTTTTTGGTTAAGTTTTTCGTTATACTATATCTCTGCAACTGCTTTGCCCATTACCTTGAAACTTCACATGGGTGTTTATCATCATCTATATTTTCATTCTATCCCCCTCCCGTGCGGCCCCTGTGCCCAATGTCAAGGTCAAAGTACTTTGAAGTTTTTGGTTAAGTTTTTTGGTTAAAGTTTTTGGTTAAGTTTTTTGGTTAAAGTTTTTTGGTTAAAGTTTTTTGTTATACTATATCTCTGCAACTGCTTTGCCCATTACCTTGAAACTTCATATGGGTGTTTATCATCATCTATATTTTCATTCTACCCCCCTCCCGTGCGGCCCCTGTGCCCAATGTCAAGGTCAAATTACTTTGAAGTTTTTAATTAAGTTCTTTGGTTAACGTTTTTGGTTAAGTTTTTTGGTTAAAGTTTTTTGTTATACTATATCTCTGCAACTGCTTTGCCCATTACCTTGAAACTTCATATGGGTGTTTATCATCATCTATATTTTCATTCTACCACCCTCCCGTGCGGCCCCTGTGCCCAATGTCAAGGTCAAATTACTTTGAAGTTTTTGGTTAAGTTCTTTGGTTAAAGTTATTGGTTAAGTATTTATTATTTATACCCCCACAAACAAAGTTTGTTGGGGGTATATAGGAGTCAGCTTGTCGGTCGGTCGGTCGGTCGGTCGGTCGGTCGGTCGGTCGGTCGGTCGGTCGGTCGGTCGGTCTGTTGGAAATTCCCTTCCGCTCTATATCTTCTACACCGATGCATGGATTATCAAATGGCTTGGCACAAATGTTTCTCATGATGAGTCGGTGTGTCGCGATCAATAATCACGCACCTACGTCCAAGATCAAGGTCACAGTTGAAGGTCAAAGGTCAAACCTATCGAAATTCCCTTCCGCTCTATATCTTCTACACCGATGCATGGATTATCAAATGGCTTGGCACAAATGTTTCTCATGATGAGAAGGTGTGTCGCGATCAATAGCCACGCACCTACGTCCAAGGTCAAGGTCACAGTTGAAGTTCAAAGGTCAAACCTATCGAAATTCCCTTCCGCTCTATATCTTCTACACCGATGTATGGATTATCAAATGGCTTGGCACAAATGTTTCTCATGATGAGAAGGTGTGTCGCGATCAATAACCACGCACCTACGTCCAATGTCAAGGTCACAGTTGAAGGTCAAAGGTCAAACCTATTGAAATTCCCTTCCGCTCTATATCTTCTACACCGATGCATGGATTATCACATTATGCCCAGGGTCAAGGTCACAGACTTGATGCGTTTGAAACCTTAACGCTCGGCTAAATGGCTTATAATAAAAAATTCCTCGTTTTCTTTGGCTGCCAGTGGGGGTATTCGTGTGCCGACAGTCCACATTTCTAGTTTGGTTAAGTTTTGTGGTTAAAGTTTTTGGTTAAGTTTTTGTCGCGCCCGCTTGCGGAAAGCGCGATATAGTCGGCACTTTGGCATACGTACGTACGTACGTACGTGTGTCCAGTTAAAGTTTTTGGCTAAGTTGTTTGGTTAAGTTTTTTGTTTAAAGCTTTTGGTTAAGTTTTTTGGTTAAGTTTTTTGGTTAAAGTTTTTGGTTAAGTTTTTTGGTTAAGTTTTTTGGCTAAAGTTTTTGGTTAAGTTTTTTGGTTAAAGTTTTTTGTTATACTATATTTCTGCAACTGCTTTGCCCATTACCTTGAAACTTCACATGAGTGTTTATCATCATCTATATTTTCATTCTACCGCCCTCCCGTGCGGCCCCTGTGCCCAATGTCAAGGTCAAATTACTTTGAAGTTTTTGGTTAAGTTTTTTGGTTAAAGTTTTTGGTTAAGTTTTTTGGTTAAAGTTTTTCGTTATACTATATCTCTGCAACTGCTTTGCCCATTACCTTGAAACCTCACATGGGTGTTTATCATCATCTATATTTTCATTTTACCCCCCTCCCGTGCGGCCCCTGTGCCCAATGTCAAGGTCAAATTACTTTGAAGTTTTTGGTTAAGTTTTTTGGTTAAAGTTTTTGGTTAAGTTTTTTGGTTAAAGTTTTTGGTTAAGTTTTTTGGTTAAGTTTTTTGGTTAAAGTTTTTCGTTATACTATATCTCTGCAACTGCTTTGCCCATTACCTTGAAACTTCACATGGGTGTTTATCATCATCTATATTTTCATTCTACCCCCCTCCCGTGCGGCCCTGTGCCCAATGTCAAGGTCAAATTACTTTGAAGTTTTTGGTTAAGTTTTTTGGTTAAAGTTTTTGGTTAAGTTTTTTGGTTAAGTTTTTTGGTTAAAGTTTTTGGTTGAGTTTTTTGGTTAAAGTTTTTCGTTATACTATATCTCTGCAACTGCTTTGCCCATTACCTTGAAACTTCACATGGGTGTTTATCATCATCTATATTTTCATTCTACCCCCCCTCCCGTGCGGCCCCTGTGCCCAATGTCAAGGTCAAATTACTTTGAAGTTTTTGGTTAAAGTTTTTTTCGTGTCCGCTTGCGGAAAGCGCTATATAGTCGGCACTTTGGCGTAAGTACGTGCGTACATACGTTTGTCCGGTTAAAGTTTTTGGTTAAAGTTTTTTGTTATACTATATCTTTTTTTTTAGTGTCCATGCCTCGCCACAAGGCGCGACATGCAGGCCGCGGCCATCTAGTTCTAATTTCATTCATGATTCGAGTACTGTCAGATTATTGACCCGGTTCCAGATAATGAACGAAATTAGACAAAAAAGTGTTTTTTTTAGATCGGTGAACGATCACAATTGGACGAACTGTGTATGGTTGGAGTTTCTAATGTGCACGTCATGGTGCACGTCATTAGTTTGAGCTGGCGATCAGCTATCGGCCAAATATGACCGATAATCCACGCCGGACGGCCTCCGATTCTGTGTGAGATTCTTTCGTACACGCAACTTTCGCTTTGGATGGGGTAATCAAAACGCGAATAACAGAATAAATGCTTGAAACAGGGATTTGAAGTGAGTATATTCACACATCTAATACCTTTATCGATTGCCAGAGACATATTTCATACATTTAATCGATGTTTATTGTGTTTGTGCGAATCGGAAAAGAGAGGGCTCTTTCTATAATAGCCATATTCTTACCCACCTTTCTATAAATAGAAGATGATAATGTACGATACCAAGTGGGTGGGGTAATGGGATTTTTTTAATAGGAATTTTTTTGGTGTCATAGGTGCGAGTCTTCCACCTGTGGGCCATAGCGCTACATGTAGGTCTAACACATTTCATTGATTTGTAATACATGTAATATTCACACTTTGAGGTCGTCATTCCTTCAAAGATTGGCCGGGAAACATTATGTCGCTGACATTGATGTTGGCCACATCCACAAGGTGTATGATCACGTGGTACTAACAACAACAACAAATACCGATTCAAAGTACGTATTCTTTTATAGTGTCCTTATTACGTAACGGATTTTGATGTAATATGGCGCATCGAACGCGTCTTGTTAAGCTGCATTTGGTGGTCTCTTTATTTTCGCCCAAACTTCTGTGGTTTTGGCGAAGAATCGATTTCCGTGTCTCCGATTCTTCGCAAAAACGACATAAGTCTGTGCCAAACTCCCTAGACCACCAAATGCAGCTCATGAAGACGCGTTTGCTGCGCTATATTTCATCAAAATCCGTTGCATATTAAGGACAATATCAAATAATACTTACTTTGGAATGGGCGACGTTGTTGTTGTTGTAACCACGTGATCATGCACCTTGATTCATCAATTATGCGAATTTTTGCCAAATGCAAAAAAGTGACGTCATTAATAAACCTATCTGCTAAATGAAATATAGCATTGGAAAGATTGTCCACAGATGAATATTCTCTGAAATGGAAACGGTTCAATGTGTTAAAATAAAGAAAAGTTATAACTATTTGAATTAGGTCACCGTTTGGAGTCTAATTTTCCCACTCACAGCCACAGACCAGTAGCCGATTTCATCAAAATTGCAAAGTATACTTATCTAGCAAAGTATACTTTGAGGGAGTAATCATTTATTTTTCCCGAAAGGCATTATGTCATATAGAACTAACGACTGCATATTTTTGATGATTAAAAGTATGCAGAATTATTATACTGAATTTATTACATTATCAGAGCCAAAATGGCTGTGATAATGTAATAAATTCAGTATAATAAAAATTAATAAATTTATCCTTAAATTGTAAATTTCTCGCTCAAAGTATACTTTGCTAGAAAGGTATACTTTGCAATGTTGGTGAAATGGTATGATGTAAGCCCCACTTTCCCAGTGACAGTGACACTAGAAGTGATATTGTCATCGAGATCACGTCATTATTACCTATGAATGCGCTATTGTCGTAATAAGGAGGTGTATGAAAGCAATCGTGACCAACAATTCAATACAAAAGTTTGCTTAATGCAAACGAGGCTCGAGTGACATTATGCCAGTATACTACTATGTACGTATATATGTATGTGACTTGAGCAATTGGGCGTTTTCCATTTGCCACCAGTGTAGTCTCACATCAACCTGCGCATCCGCGCAGTCTCACCAGGGTATACTACGTTCGCCATTAACCCCTAGAATGCGGGAACCGAAAATAGTCGTCTGCTGTTAATTCATATTTTGTCTTTTCTCTCAGTAAAAACATGGTTTGGCAGCATTTTAGAATCATTTCCATTGGAAATGATTCTAAAATGCTGCCAAATCAAGTTTTTGATGAGAAAAATGGAAAATAAAAAATATTCAGCAGACGACACAAATAAATTCAGCATTGTAAGGGTTAAATCGCACAAAGAACAGACGTACTTCTGAGAATTGTATATATCATCATGATCCTCTATGTCGTTTGTAGTGTTAGTTCTTCTTCTTGATTCGGCATATCCACAAGCATATTATAATTTCACTCTAATTACTGTTGTCTCAGATCAACTATGATCAAATCGCGCGCGTTTGAAGTGGAACGCACTTGATCGTGGTTACCTGAAAGTGTATTTGATACCCGCACATGAAAGGCTGAATACTTGAACAAATTCTGCCGTATAAATCCAATAACCCAGATAATATCTAATCATTAAATAAACAGAACATTGATTTAAAATGGAGTTTAAATGCCAGGGACAAATCCCTGATCACACTAGATGTACCGTGTCATTATTATTTCAGTGTTTGAGTGTTAGTCGCCTGGACGACACTAATGACACATGTACATGCACGGTATATATCACGATTTATACCATCATACATATATGTTACCAATAGCACGGGGAATAAAGTCATGGAATATTGCAAACTTTAAGGTTTATTTCATACGGTAATAAACTTGGTGATTTTCCAGCGTAATATTATCAAAAGTAGCTGTAAAAAAAGAGTTATGAACGCATTTAATCCTCCAAAAGTAACATACATATTATATGTAAATAAGAGTAAATAACATTTTACACGGGTTAGAACATATAGACAATAATACGCACGGTGTTTAGAAAATATAGAATTTATCCCACGAGTGTGTATATGTTTTCGTGTAAGCAAACGAGGCTAATTCAAAATGAAAGCACATTACCCGAATGTTGCTGTGAAACACCTCCCAAATCTTAAAATAAATCATGTTAAGCACTATAAAAAGATTATTAGGTCAAGAAAAGGCCAATGGAAGAACTTGGTTAACTCCCTGACCCAGAGGGTTTATAACATAAGGGGGCTAACTCTCTCTCCCAATGGGTTAATGGAATAAGGGAGTTAACTTTTTCACCTGGAGGTTAATGTAATAAGGGGTTAACGCCCTCGCCAAGCGGTTAGTGGAATAAGGGGGCTAAATCCCTCACTCAAACATTTAGTGCAATAAGGGGGCTAAATCCCCCACTCAAGGAGTTAATGAAATAAGGGGGCTAAATCCCTCACTCGAGGAGTTAAAATGAAATAAGGGGGCTAAATCCCTCACTCGAGGAGTTAATGAAATAAGGGGGCTAAATCCCTCACTCGAGGAGTTAAAATGAAATAAGGGGGCTAAATCCCTCACTCGAGGAGTTAATCAAATAAGGGGGCTAAATCCCTCACTCGAGGAGTTAATGAAATAAGGGGGCTAAATCCCTCACTCGAGGAGTTAAAATGAAATAAGGGGGCTAAATCCCTCACTCGAGGAGTTAATGAAATAAGGGGGCTAAATCCCTCACTCGAGGAGTTAAAATGAAATAAGGGGGCTAAATCCCTCACTCGAGGAGTTAATCAAATAAGGGGGCTAAATCCCTCACTCGAGGAGTTAATGAAATAAGGGGGCTAAATCCCTCACTCGAGGAGTTAATGAAATAAGGGGGCTAAATCCCTCACTCGAGGAGTTAAAATTAAATAAGGGGGCTAAATCCCTCACTCGGAAAATTAATGAAATAAGGGGGCTAAATTCCTCATTCGAGGAGTTAATGAAATAAGGGGGCTAAATCCCTCACTCGAGGAGTTAAAATGAAATAAGGGGGCTAAATTCCTCACTCGAGGAGTTAATGAAATAAGGGGGCTAAATTCCTCACTCGAGGAGTTAATGAAATAAGGGGGCTAAATCCTTCACTCGAGGAGTTAAAATGAAATAAGGGGACTAAATTCCTCACTCGAGGAGTTAATGAAATAAGGGGGCTAAATTCCTCACTCGAGGAGTTAATGAAATAAGTGGGCTAAATTCTTCACTCGAGGAGTTAATGAAATAAGGGGGCTAAATCCCTCACTCGAGATCCCTCACTCGAGGAGTTAATGAAATAAGGGGACTAAATCCTTCAATCGAGGAGTTAATGAATTAAGGGGGCTAAATCCCTCACTCGAAGAGTTAATGAAATAAGGGGGCTAAATCCCTCACTCCAGGAGTTAAAATTAAATAAGGGGGCTAAATTCCTCACTGGAGGAGTTAATGAAATAAGGAGGTTAGCTCACTCACCCAGAGGGCAATGGAATAATGGTATAACTCACTTACCCATGGCGTTAATGGAATAATGTGGTTTCACGTATTCCCTCATTCAAGGGGTCAGTGAAAGAAGGGGACTTACTGCTTAATGGAGTTAGCCCCATTTTTCGACTGATCCTTCAATTATTGAATACTCACACGTACATGTACCAATTTTCTGCTGTATTGTACGCTGTTTTAATACATTATACAATTTACCGACATTCTTTCAAATAGCCAGTTTGCACTCAGGAAACGGACTAATTGCGACAATTATATGTAGGAATGATTGGTTGGACCATTGAGCGATATTGAGTTATGTCGGCCACGGTTTCTACTAGAAATGTCGAGACACGGTACTCTGTTATTATTAGGAGCCGTTCGTTCGATTTATAACTTGCCGGGTGGAATGTTAAAACCGATGCTGATTTAAAATGTGTGTCGTACGTTTAGTTCCAGATAAAGATATTGGTGATAATTTCAGGGCAAACTCTTGAACAGTTATTATGCATACATTTGTTTTATACCTGTAGTGATAGCCTATTTAACCAATATTGCAAAGTATAATTTTCTAGCAAAGTATACTTTGAGGGAGAAATTTTCAATTTTAGGATAAATTTATTTGTTTTTATTATACTGAATTTATTACATTATCACAGCCATTTTGGCTGTGATAATGTAATAAATTCAGTATAATAATTCTGCATACTTGTAATTATCAAATATATGCAGTCGGTAGTTCTATATGAAATAATGCATTTCAGGAAAAATGAATGATTACTCCCTCAAAGTATACTTTGCTAGAAAAGTATACTTTGCAATGTTGGTGAAATAGGCTACAGATCTGCCATATGTATTGTGTTTCCGCCTAGTACGAGGGCCGCAACAGGCATGCTGTTAAATGTTGGCCACACTTTTTCATAAGAACTGACCCCCTTCACCGTCTCTGACAGAGGTGGCCAACCCTCGGTAAAATTCACACAGTTCATGTAATAACAGAAAATTCAAAATGGCCGCCAATTCCATATAAAATATCTATGTAAGCACACTTACACCGTTTGTGTAAGTATTCGTTTTCTCGCCATCCCACTAGTAGTGTGAATATGTATAGCATGTACATATGTAAACATGTTTTACTTACAAACTTGTCAAACATAAACAAAATATGTGAATGAATTGCGCTAACATTAAGGAAGTTACAGTTTTTGCCGAATACGTGTCAATACTTTTCCTGTGTGATACACTGTGCATATTATACACTACTATAGTTTATCGTAGTGTAATACTATGCGTATGTAAAAAGAATATTTCTTATTTCTTATTTCATTTTTGTCGAGCCCGCTTTAGGAAAGCGAGACATAGTGATCAAAATGACGTTATGAGTATTGATATGTCAAAATCTTGAATTTACAAGGCTAAATACGAATTGCATCGGGTAAATATTATATGTCCGATACCCTGCTAGGATAGCGTATTGTAAATGGTTCTTTCGTGGTTTATTTGGTTTTCATGCGTTCGTTGTATTTGCTTGATTGTTAATAATATGTTTTGCACGCTTTCCGTTTGGGGCGGAGCATATGCAGCCTATGCTAAATAAATGTAAAAGTATTAATTGAAATTTACAGACGATCTTAAATTTGAACTTACTAACTTACGAACATTTTAATCGTAAGAAGTTTAGTGAAACGGGCCCCTGATTAGGGTACAAGTATCTTGCTCTCTATTTTTCATATTGACAGTTATGAATTATTCAAGTATTCCGTTATTCAATAATGACATTAGGTATATATACGATAAATATATCCTAACATATAAGTATATGATTCATTATATTAATGTGTTATATTGCTGGATACGATGTCGCCGCGGTCAAACATGGTATATGTACAAACATGTAGAGTCATGAACGTTATATTCCATTGAGTATATTAACACCAATATATCATTATGTTACGAACTTACGGTTGTTTAAATATTGTTCGCATGTTACATGTACACTATACGATAAAACATAGTTAAAATGCCATTTGCGAAATATTATAATGTGGTAGTATAGAAGCATATACATTTAACATGTAAATCGTTACACACACCATATGAACGTATTTAGATATGTTACTATTGCCTCGTAGCACATATATATGTGTGTTCCAATATTATCCAAACATCCATATGACCGTCAAGGTCATTACCAAAGTCACTGAATGATCGAGTCAAATTGTCCCCTCTATTATTGTATGGATCAGGTCTAGTTCAAATGGTATAACATTATAGCAAGTATACATGGGCCCGACAGACGAAAAGGGGTAAAAAGTAGTTGGCGTGAAAGGGGTGGGCTTGAGTAGACTATGATATGTTATTAACTGAATCACTTATTATTTACAATACAATACATGCTGGAAAAACATGAATACATGATACATTGATATGCGAACATCACTGTACATGTACGATACACTGATACTATTCGACTACATAAAGATTCCAAGCCAATCGATGGTTATACTCTAATGCCACTTACGAGTTATAAACGAATTCACTTCACGTATGGTATATAAATGGTCCCATTGTGGACAATAGTATTGGTGTGCAACTGCCTTGATGATCGCTAACAAAAGTGAAAGAACAAGTATGATATGACAGAACGACGAATGGAGGACAACTGACAAACATTTGAGCTACCCCATTGCTGGTGTATTTCAATATATCGTATATACCGGAAGTGGTAGACCTGATCGGATGTAAAGTTCCAGGTAATTATAGATGGCGGGTGATGTTAAGACGCCGAAAGGATTCACATGTATGACATTCAACTTAGTGTAATATAAATATATATATGGTGTGTCACTTCTGTCCTACATTATGACTGTGACTGTCTGCTGTACGCGATGTAGCTATATCACACTGCTCTACACACTCATGCCGCCATTAACATGACCGTGAGCTTTTTTACTTTCACATTTTTGTGGAAACACAAGTTTGTACAAGTTTCTTCAGCATCATGATCATCGTATAACATTACTTCAATATTGGGACACGTAATACATGTATGCATTGGGAACACACTCATGTCGCCATTAACATGACCTTGACATTTTTGACATTCACATGGTTGTATAAACACATAACCATTTTAAGCTTAGACTTTGACATTTTTTACTTTCACTGTTCAAAGTATGGGGAATGCACTTCTCTGATGGATTTTGTGATGCTTACTTTAGCATATGCCCATGCCCATGTTACGGCCAAATGCATAGGCAGGCGCGACTCCGCTTCCGTGGCGGAATTCTTGTCTTTAACTGCTAGTGGAAGCATTTGTGTGCCGACATACCACATGTCTAGTTTTAAACTCATTTGGATTCATTTAAATACGTTCAATAGTAGCATATTTAGGTATGCCTGCCTGCCTGCATGTATGCCTGCCTGCCGGTCTGCCCGTATGTCCGTCTGTCCGGCGTTTATCTTTTTAAATGTTTTTGTAAGAGATTCTAAAATCACCTATTCTTTCTGTTTGCCTTTAGCTAATATCTTCATATTGCACACAAAGTCATGCATTACTTAGTAACTATACATCATTACACATTAATACAATTACCATCGCTACTGATCGTACGTCCGTCCGCCCGTCTGTCTGTTTATTTATTTTAAAGTTTTTGTAAGAGTTTCTCAAATCACCTCTACTTTATGTTTGCATTCAGCTAATATATTCATAGTGCACACATGCATGACTTAGTAACGATACATTCTTCCACATTAATACAATTACCCTTGCTACTGAGCGCACGTCCGTCCGTCTGTATGATTATTCTTTTGAACGTTTTTGTAAGTGTTTCTCAAATCAGCTATAATTTCTCTTTGCCTTCAGCTAATATCTCCATAGTGCACACATGCATTACTTAGTAACGATACATCCTTCTACATTAATATAATTACCATCGGGCGTCCGTCTGTCTGTCTGTTTATTTATTGGAAAGTTTTTGTAACAGTTTTCAAATAGTGGCCCTAAGTGCGTCGACAGACCACATTTTCCAGTGTCTATTGTAGTTGCTACATTGAATGGCAGTGTACATGTACATTGTTTATGATCTCGGTAGAGCCGGAGGCATATAGTGTTTGGACTGTGTATCCGTGTGTCGGTCCGTCCGGGCTAACATCCAGGAGTTAATAGCTAAGGGGCAGAGCCTAAGACAATAAATTCATTTGATTCATTCCGTAAGCTCCTAATTCTATTGAAATTTAGGAGATATTCCTTTGATCTTTTAAAGAACAAATAGCTCATAAGCCCGAAATGTTAGAATGTCCGTCCGTCCGTCCGTCCGTGTGTCCGGCACATTAAGCAGTTGGCCGGAGTTTCTCAATGATGTCATAATTGCTATATCCTTTAAAGGATTGCTTAAATATATCAACACATCATATATGTGGACAAATGCCATACATCCATGTTGCCCTTAATATGACCTTGGCTTTTTGACCTTGACCTTTTTACTTTGAACCTGTTTTGCACATTAAGACGTTCTTCATAACTTCTATATCCCTTGATAGATTACCTCAATACGTCATACCTTAATATGACCTTGACCGTTTGACCTTCAAAACTTTGAACTCTTTCGCACGTTAAAAAGTTTGCAGGAGTTTCTCAATTCTGTCATAACGTTTACATCCCTTGAAGTGTTACTTTACTATTTCAATACATCATATTTGTGAACAAATGCCACATATCCATGCTTCCCTTAATAAGACTGGAGTTTCCCAATTATGTCATAGCTTCTATATCCTTTGATATATTATTTTAATAGTTCAATACATCATAGTTGTGGACAAATGCCACACATCCATGCTGTGCTTAATATGACCTTGACATTTTGACGTTACAACTAGGCTTGTGAATACTTATCACTTTTGGTTAATTAAGTTCCCCGCAGTTTCACCAAGCTAGGAGGCATGTATTGTTTGAACGGTGTGTCCGTGTACCCGTCCATCTGTCAGTGTATTCGACACATTAAGAAGTTCGCTGGAGTTTCTCAATGATGTCATACATTATATATCCCTTGAAGGATTACGTGTGGACAAATACAACATATTCATGCTGCCCTTAATATGACATTGACCATCACAACTGTGATCTTTTTCACACATTACCTAGTTTGCCGGAGTTTCTCATTTCTGTCATATCTTCTACATGTATATCCCTTGAAGGATTACTATATTATTTCAATACATCGTACGTGTGAACAAATGCTGCAGTTTCTCCAATCTGCCACCGGGGGTATTCGTGTGCCGATAGGCCACATTTGCACATGTTCTTGTTTTGTTTAATTTATAGTGACGATATTCAAATGAAATCATTTATATATATATATATGTGGGTGTGACTGAAGAAACTGGGCTTAAGGGATTTTCGACCAGTGTAGATCCAGATCAGCATGTACCTAACCAGCAATATGTATCGTTATCATGCTATTTCATGAGGATCTACTGTGGTAACAAAACACATAAGCTCCATTTTCTCAGGTACATTCACATATCAGGGTAGAGATGTTGATGGAAGTTTCTATTATGTCTGTTACATGTCCATGTCCTGTGACTGCCTGGTGGTTAATTGATGAGTTATACTATAATGACCTCTGACCTTCATGTAGGTATACACAGTAACACCTAATGGCTGCAGTCCAGCGTTTTCGTCGCAGGATGACCCTGCGTACATGTAGTTTAGGAACGGTAGTCCGATTGTGAATGGGAATCTTGCTTGTCTAGTCATCTAGCGGAATCGGCCCAAGGCAGACTCGCGCCTAACTGTATTCGTCCCTGAACACAAGCAATTTATACGACACTGTGTTGTAGGTAGTCGACATGAGGTGGGGAGTCCGAGACGAGGCTACGGATGATCACATGACCACCATGCTGTGCATGCAGGAGATTGACAACTGTCAACGTCTCTCGATAGGGCCCAACTTTATCGTAAGTACATGTAGTAATTGGAATATTGTGGCGGTACAGTATACCAGCTACAATAATAGTTGTGATTACATGTAAATAACTAACAGTTATAGTTCACATATTGAATGTTTAATACATTAATTTCCAGCGAGAACCAGCGAGCAAGAAATTAGTTCATTAAAAATTCAATAATTATGTGAACTGGCAATTACTTATTGTTTACCCAGCCCAGTCGCGAAACTCCGCCCCTAAACCTGATTTCGAATCACTATACTAGCATGTGAAGGGCGGTGTGACACGAAGTGAGCGGCGCGTGTGTGGGCGGTAATATGCGTTGCGTCTCGTGAACTGGTGACATCAAGGCATAACATCAGTTCTAAATATAGCGTCTGAACATTTAATGATTTATTTAATAGATATTGGCGAAAGCGTCACAATATGCGATTAATTGAGACGAAATGCTGTTCTGTCATTGGTCGAGAAACTAGGGTAAACAATAATGAAAGTTTCAGGTCATATATCGCCGATGGCATCACCTGTCAATAATCACAAAGCATGCTGAAATAAAATATATTTGCGATTAAACTATGATAGATTCATGTCATTTGTCGCCTATGATAACACATGTTCATGATCGCAAAAAACATAAAAAATATTTATTATATACGTACCCATGAAATACATAGTTATACGATGTAAATAAAAGCCATATGTTCTCATCGATGAAATAAACAACTTCCGGTGAAAATACGACTACTTCCGCTATCTATATTCATAACACGCACCTGCAATGCCCGACTGCAAATACACATTCATTACCGTATACAGTCTAAACAACTGCTAATTTCCATGGAGCAATATATAATAAATATAATATTTATATTTTCGCAACGAATATGACACACAAGCATGCACACACCGTATTTCCAAAAGCGGAAGTCGATATCGCGAGATCTCGAAAACGCGATGCGAAAACGCGAGATCGCGACGCGAGATAATATTGTAGAATATCGCGTTTCGCCTCGAGATCTCGCGTTATCGCCTCGCATGTTCGTGGTCTCGCGATCTCGCGAAAACGTGAGATTATAACCTGGCCCTAACAGGTCACCTTATTTGCCACATGAACTACCAAATACATGAATTATCCTTCACCATTTGTATTCATCATTTGTATTCACCATTTGTATTCATCATTTGTATTCACCATTTGTTGTATTCACTATTTGTACCATTTGTATTCACTATTTGTATTTGGTTCGCAGTAATCGTTTCCGATCAGGACCTCAATCCGGCAATTAGCTAGCGGACATTCACGCTAACATACGCAACTTTACATTCAGGGTATGGGATCACATGGTATATCAGAGAAATTGTATTCTGACCATGTTTAAACAACGTCCGATTCCGTCCGATTCCGTCCGATTCAAATTTCAGACTAATCATGAATGTTCAGACTAACTACACAAGTAAGGCTGCTAAGTTTGGTATTGGCGGACTCGCAGTGTTAACGGCTGGAATATGGTCATCATTAAGGACCCGTTATATACCTGATCATCGTTTGATTAAACTATAATTGCTATACGGCACATGGAGTGGCCAAGTCGGCCATCTTTGTGTGTTACAGCCATCAGCTAGTTTCACTTGTTCTATCGTTTGACAAATAACGCAAAATGTGAAATAGAACATGATATAATGTAGCTAATCACATGTAGAAAAGCCAGGAGAACGGACTCCTGTCCATTATATTACACCAAACTGTAAAATGTGTCAGTAATTCAGAAAATCGCACAGTGTATCACTTTTATCTGGCAAACCACGCAACACATACCGTATATATACACTACTGCACTATGTTATTATCTATCAAATCGAATGACATGTAAGCAGGTACCTGAGTGTATTGTACCTGGTGTCTACTAACCTACTATGCCAGTATATGGCTTTACATATAGGTAACGTGTACACTAGGTCTCACGGGACAGTGGGCAGCTAGCTTTAAAAAGGGGGTGGACGATTTTCTATATACTTCACTACCGACCCTGTAAGTTACACCAGTGTGTCTAGAAAAATAGGTTTATGAATATTTCTTGACTTTGGGAGGCTTGACTAGGTGTATTTATTTTTTAGAGTATTTCATAATTCTACGAAACTGAATGTTAGCTCCGGTTGATTTTGACATCTTGGAAAATGGCGCATGCTATGCTGTCTCGCCGGTACGGTTTCGCGTCAGAATTTAAGGTATTTTTCGGGCATTTGTAGCGAAAATTTGAGCTGGTTATCACCCGCTTTGAAATCATTTTCAGAAAATAATGTGGTGTTACAAGTGATAGAACAAGACATAGCAAAGTATCTGTGCCTCATATTTTCATGAAAACAATCGTGTTGAAATTTCTGGCCAAAAATAGGTGAGTGGGGTAACTTTGTAAAATATTAATTGAACACATCTGATGCGGTTACTGCATTTTTATTGTGGCGTGCGATTTGTACTTCATTTGCGAGTATTTTTCAATACTTGTCGCAAGAACCTCCTGAACTGATTGTGAGAGGCGGTGGTTTTTATAAGTCACCCGCCGCCCTCAGAAAAGCAGTCAATTTTGGCTATTTTCAACCGTCCAGTGATGCCCTAACAATATGCTTACACATCAACATTTAGTTTGAAACTGATGGGAGAAATGCTCAGAAATCTCGTCTTTTGTATAGTTTGCTGGCATAATATTTATAGCATGTCGTTGTCATATCTGTCTATGATGTGTTGCACCAACTTTTATTTTACACATATTGGTGAAACTGTACGATGGCTGGTACATACAAAGATGGCGGAGATAACAACTCAATGTACCATATAGTATACCGTAACAAGATATTCACATAATTATGTTATATTTATTTATTACACGCTTGCAAATTATTTGCACGGGTTTCGCTCTGAAAGAAAACCCGTAATCAAATCCTTACAAATAATACACAGTGAAGAGAACACCCGTAATTGCGCGCCTGTTTTCTTGGAGCTACCATGCAAAATGTTTATTTTTTATTACAGACACAATTTAAAGTTATTTGACAATTTGGAAAGGGTCTTGACTAATCTAGAATGTTAATGTGATTGAACACATTCCAAACATGCACTCACATATATCTGGTTCATAGAAACAGCTGCGTCCAGTATTCCCGCGACTTTTCCAAGTTTATATCCCCGATAAATTCCACAAAAAGGCCATTCATTCCTTATAATTCCAGCATTTGAAATAAATTCATCAAGAAAATGTGTTTATTTTCCGTTTTCTTAAGACTTATTTTAACTGCGCCTCACGGTTACGGAATGTAGTTCGGCGTGGGAGTTTACTGGGATATGAATTTTGGACAGAGACTTGTTACGGGCCAATCAAATGTTAGGGAATTGTGTAAATATTTTTGTGCTGGAATTATACAGAAATATCGTTTTCGCGTACAAAAAAACCCAAACGATATTCGTTTCTATGCATATCGTTGTAAAAACGATCATTTTCAAATCGTTTTCCATTCGTTTTCTCTTGTTTCGTTTCTGAATCTTCAACAAATCTTCGCTGTATACTACGAAAGTTTACACGGACCTACATGTATATGTGATTGACGAGTTTGAAATGTTCTAAGATCGATTGTACATTCTGTCGTTTCCGATTGATTTCACAGTATCGATCTATCGATGTAGACACTGGCGTTTGATGTAATACTAGCATGCAGCAGTCGGTCCTTACAAAACAGCCATACCGTGACATTTTACAGTGTGTACATGCAACTATGGTTTGCACAATTAGTCGTTATTATGATGCACACCAGCATACACAATAATACGATGTCGGGTTGGTTGTACATGTACATGTATAATTATGTTTATTGAATAACTGGAGAAAACAATACATGTAATAATATGCATGAATTGGCTTAACACATTGGTTTAAGCAACATTTTGATATACTGCTCGTCACTTTGCAAAGGCTGATATGTGTCTATGTACACATGTCGCAAATGTCATACGTCCCATTTCTCCGGTCACAGCAAAGAATACTCCACTTATTATGCTTATAATGTCGATCCTGCTCGGGGCGCAGATCTAATGGCTGTTATTCACGAGTACCCGTGTTCGACACACACACCTTGTGCACGCACGCACGCCGCACGCACGCACGCACACACGCACGCCGCACGCACGCACGCACGCACGCACGCACGGTTGTAGAGTTTTCATTATGTCTGTTCATGATTGCAAACACACACATGTGGCTGTAACTGAAGAAATGAGGCTTATGAATTTGGCGAATTTGGTGTAGATTTAGATCAGCCTGTCGTGTTTCTAACAAGCAATATACATTGTTATCAGGCTACATGAGCGTACTGCTATTTATCAGTAGCTATACTGGTCGCTAATCCCATACGCCCCATTTCTCCAGGTGCAGCCACGTATATACACTGTAGTGTTCGATTACCTGAATGACTGATGTATCTCTTTCAAACAGGACACTGGGGCCGGTGTAGTGATGGTGTAATGGTCCAGTTGTTACGGGTAGTAACTCCGTATAACTCTGTTACTGCCCGCTACTACCAGCCCAGGACATGAATAAATGAATGAATAAATCGATCGATCGATCGATCGATCGATCGATCGATCGATCAATCAATCAATCAATCAATCAATCAATCAATCAATCAATCAATAAATCAATCAATCAATCAATCAATCAATCAATCAATCAATCAATCAATCAATCAATCACTCACTCAATCAATCAATCAATCAATCAATCAATCAATCAATCAATCAATCAATCAATCAATCAATCAATCAATCAATCAATCAATCAATCAATCAATCAATCAATCAATCAATCAATCAATCAATCAATCAATCAATCAATCAATCAATCAATCAATCAATCAATCAATCAATCAATCAATCAATCAATCAATCAATCAATCAATCAATCAATCAATGTATAAGACCGCATTGACAGGTGTTTCTGGGCCAGAAGTACGGTTACCGACCCTTGCCCACCCACATCGACGCCTCCGAGTTTAACATGCTCCGGGAATGCACGAAGAACGAGCCTGAGGAGCTCAGCCTCATGGACACGTGGTACAAACGTGACGACAACATGGTCCCGCCCGTCTTCATCCTGCAGCCAATCAGCTCCATCCTTACAAACTTCAACAACAAAGTGAGTACCGCACACAATCAATGGGCATCCAATCAAATTAGTTTAAATATTTCTTATTTATAAGTACGCCCAAATATATTTGCTTATATGTGGCTCTGACTGAAGAAATTGTTCTTATGAAAGTTTTGCCACCAGTGCATATTCATATCAGTCTGCACTGTTCGCCATTATATCAATGAAATACTAGTCATTCTTCTAACTAACAGTATATATCGTTAACACGCTACAGGAGAGAGCTATTTGATCATTAGCAACATTGGTCACAAATCCCATAATCCCCATTTCTCCAGCAGTCACAGTCACATATAACATGACGGTATAATGCATGCATCGCTATCCAAAACCCGTGAAGGACCCGTTGGACCCCGGATCATATGATTCATGTATAACTGCTACGTAAATGGGATATATGATAACATACATGTGACCATTCTCTTAATATATCCTACACGGTGCATTTAGTTGCCATACCGGCCATCTTAGTGTGTACAAGCCATCGGTCCGTTTTACCTTTTCTAGCGTTTGACACATGCCACTAATTACATGACAAACACATGAATAAGCTTTTCTGCAACATAATCGGAAGCCATCAGAGAACAAGGTGCTATGCGTTGTTTTCATAAAATTTAGATACAAAGTCTGCAATCTGAAGGTTTTGTTGACCCTTTGTTAAAATATTTGAGAATTCAGTAATGACTGTAAATATATATAATATATAATCCAGTTGGACATTTTATAAATTGAAACATTGAAAAAGTGTATATTGTATATTTTGTGAGTGATGGTAGAAAAGCTCAGATATCAAGGTTTTGTGTAGTCTGCTGAAATAATATTCATATGACATTGTCGTCATATATGTCTGGGACGTATTGCGCCAAATTTTATTTGATTTTCTGCCATATTATGTACTGTACGTGTCAAACGCTCCAAGTGGTGAAACTGTCCGATAGCATGTACAAACTAAAATGGCGGAGATGGCAACCCAATGCTCTGTATAATAT
Organism: Conchocele bisecta; assembly: GCA_029237695.1. Classification (NCBI taxonomy): domain Eukaryota; kingdom Metazoa; phylum Mollusca; class Bivalvia; order Lucinida; family Thyasiridae; genus Conchocele; species Conchocele bisecta. The sequence continues at coordinate 37,651,222 of CM055281.1, forward strand.
ACACTAAGAAGAACAGGGTCAGCTATACGTTATATAGATATTCAGTCACATGTATGATGCTACTACATTTGAAACAAAAGCCTATGCAGTCAGTCCTTAACCACGTGTATGTTAGACACCCGCCATATATCGCACCAGTTTAGTAGCGTGCATAAATGGGTGTTATGCTACTGAAAAATAACTTGAACAGTCAATGGTTACTAACTTAATTTAACTGAATACAGGCGCGTAATCAGGGGGGGGGGGGTGGGGGGGGTGCGACCCCTAAAATTTGGCCAGGTGTGTACACATAGATAAAATAAGAACTACATTTCGTAAAAATAAAATTTCTCTGGTAAAATAAATAAAATTTCGCATAATATATCGATGTCTGGAGGGCTCTAGAAGCCAGGATTTGCGTTCTTTATCCAAAACAAAATCTGGGGGGCATGCCCCCGGACCCCACTAGACAATTCGCGGCTGTCGCCGCTCAATACGCACTCCCCTCAGCAAGATCCTGGTTACGCGTCTGGAATAGAAATAGTATCTAGATTAGAAATATGTTTTCTATATATTATATAGCATTAACTTTAAATGTTCAGTCTACAAAGCGTTTTGATTCACTAATTGTACTTCCTGGCACAGTTATAGCGAAATTGAATTATCAAATTATCTCCCCTGTTTAACGCACTCTTGACTATTATTATAGTGCAGTTATACACATTTGTTGAAAAAGTTGAAAAAAAACCCCGCAAACTTCTTTGAAGCTGGTCAAATAGCATGGGCGACATAGTTCATTGTAATGCAGAACGCGAAACACCCGGCCATATTGAATGAGAACATTTGAGATACATATAGAACCTTTACATGGACACCAAGTCAGTTTTCGGAATATGTTAATTGATTGATATTCGTCTGGTTTTACTCTAGCCATATTTGATATCCGTTCTGTGTGTTCACACAACAATGACTGCTTGACAGATACATGTGCATGTATTACATACATGTATGCCGATATTTAACCCGAATAAGTTACATATTACCAGACATACATGTAATTACTACCTCAAGGTGCATGATCACGTTGTTATAACAACAACAACAGTGGCTGAAAGTGTTGAAATCTTGAAAGTATTATTTGATATTTTCCTTAATATGAATCGATTTTGATGAAATATGGCGCAGTCAGTCGTCTTCATGAGCTGCATTTGGTGGTCCAGGGAGTTTGGCACAGACTTTGTCGTTTTTGCGAATAATCGATTTCCGTGTCGGTGACACGGAAATCGATTCTTCACAAAAAACGACAGAAGTTGTGCGTAAATACAGAGACCACCAAATGCAGCTTAACAAGACGCGTTTGATGCGCCATATTTCATCAAAATCCGTTACGTAATAAGGACACTATAAAAGAATACGTGCTTTGAATCAGATGGATTCTGGGAATGTCAGTATTTGTTGTTGTTGTGATCATACACCTTGTACCTGTTCGACAGGAAATGGAAAATCAATGCTCGAATGGCTAAGTATGTTATTGTTCACATATTGGATGCTTAAGCAACTAACGATCCCTCGCATGTAATTCCTGATAAAATCAAATATGTGAACAAGATCTTGAAGGTGAACTTATAGTAATAATTGTATACTGTGTAACGTTCTCAGAGTAATACATGTATGACTTTGCTCGCCAATCTCATAACCAGGCGCGGATCCAAGATTTCGGGTTAGCGGGGCGTAACTATTTTCCAATACTTTACTATATTATCGAACGAGCGACTATGTAATAATTTTTATAGTCAAGTATTGCAAAATAGTCGACTGAGCGGAGCTCGGGATAGCGCAAGGGGGGTCCGGGGGCATTGCCCCCCGGATTTATTTTGAAATCTACATCGCATTTCCTGCGTTCTGGCGCATTTTGGAGCAAAAATATTGACACTGTCACAGTATGTTTAGACATGATTTTTGTTTGAAAACGTTTAAATTTTGAAACAATAAGACAACGACCGAAAAATGCATGGAATACATGGCACTTGGCATGAAACGTGCCTTGTAACTTGTAAAAAATCTTTACTCGGCGAATTTTACGGGGGGGGGGGGGTGGGCGCCGGGTCCGCCCCCCTGAATCCGCCCATGCTAACCTCATTCGAGTTTCAAACCTACCAACTGTAACAATATACGTATCACCAGATTTACAATCGTAGACTACGCCAAAATCACACATCAGCACAAACATTGCGATTACTTTGTCATTTGCAACCTGCCTTATACCCCGATGCCCGCCAGCTTACATGCAGACGGTCTAAACGTACGTATGTGTAACTATGATGCTGTCGGAATATAATTAATGTCATGTACATGTTCATAGCCACGGTATTTTCTGGTGTATTCTGCCGATGACGAAATATCAATACTACATCGGACAACATACGTTCTGTCTAATTACATAACGTGTGAACGGCGATACAATGACGCATTGATTTCTATCACGCCCACCATCCACAGAACATAAAGTGTCACCGTTATCGCTGTTATCTCTACAAATACCCGGATGTTACGGCAACTGTTGCCCGGTCAACAACTTGGTTATCCGTGCATAATCCGTATTAACACTAACACATTACATCCTTCGCCGGTATTGATTTCGAAAAGTACACTATTTCCGTACATGTCGTCGAAAGCAGTCATAACAATCGGTGTCCGTATGGAATGGAATTCTGTGGGTTCTCTGATGCATGTAGTTTCAACAACTCCCGATGTCATTCACGGAAGATGTTGATTTTCGAAGTCTATGCCGGTGAATACGGCGACAAGATAAGTGAGGTAATTCCAAATCCGTGCCATTATAATGGACCGCATTTCGCATAATTATACCATTCCACTTATTGCAACACCATGTGGCAGTTTCCGGTTGTCATGTTATTGTAAAGGGGACCGCTTATTGACAAAACGTGTCTTTGTGTAGTAACGAAGTGGGCCGAGATGAGCATGGGCACCAGAGAGTGTTGTTCTCACTTCCCCTAATATTGTAGAGTCGTAGACAGAGAACAATATACTGCGAATGTAAATTTATCACATGAAAACCTAGTTATGATGTCTAAACACATTTCATAAACTTAATGTGATATGACACAGTGTAATAACTACTGCAGTGAATTTGATTGGCTGGCCGCATCATTCTACTAAACAAAAATAATACGTATTGAATTTCGTATTATGCGCCAACGTTATTATATGCCAAAGAAAACGAAGACGTTCCAAATTACGTCCCCCATGGAGCGAAAAAGCAGCATTGTTTTGACATTGACGTCATTCTATTTTAAACGTAATTAGAAACGTCGTTGACTCCGTAACAATGTTAAAATGCAATGCGCTCCTGTTTGGTAATATGAATTGTTTACAAAGAACGGGAACCTATATGGCATGTTTATAATAAATATGTTTATTGCTACATGTAGTATTACAACTATTCTTTCTCCGTTGAGATTTTCAACTCGATGCGAAAATAGTCAATGACGTATTTTCACTGAAACGTATCGCATATCTCCAAGTGTTCTGCCGTTTGGAGTGTGATGTCCTGCGATAAACATAATCTCAAACTCGTTTACATTTGATATGAAATTTATGAAACTCGTCAGACATTTTATGCACCTCTCCAAAGTCTCGTTTCAGAAATATCATATCCAATTGAACTTGTTTGAGATCCTCTATATATTTATTTGTGTATGCATCCAGGAAACAAATACCGAGGCGCTACAATATATACGACCATGTAATACGTGGGCTACACTTTAATTTATAACATAGACACTGTGTTCGCGTCTCAATCCTTTGTATAGTGGAACATTCTGCAGTATCATTATCTATCCTGTCATGTTTCCAGAACCATATAGGGCCCACTTTACGTAATTGGAATCGCCAATGTTACATGATTGCGGAGGCGTGTTACGACGCGATAGGTCTGCGAATGGGCCACCCGCGGACACATTATGCGGGATACATCCTGGCTGATGGCACCTTGTAGCGTCTGCGACCAGCATGACCCCAGGTCAGGTTGTACATCCGGGCCACCCGCGGACACATTATATGGTGCACAGCCCGAGAAAAGGTACATGGTGACATCATTGTGAAATTATCCAGTATACCTTATGACGTCCGCATCAGCGTAGTCTGATCAGGGACTACGCTGCTCGCCATTCAGCCGCTGGAGTAGATGTCACGTAGACAGACAACTTCTAGAACATAATCGCACCGTTTTACAGTGAGAGATCAGTCCCTAGACATATATCGTCAGGTACATTTTCAGAGCCGCGGACACATTATATGGCTGGCCAGCCGCAGAAACATTATAAGGATGGCCAGCCGCAGAAACATTATCTGGGTGACCAGCAGCGGAATCATTATCTGGGTGACCTGTCGCGGACACATTATATGGGTGACCTGCCGCGGACACATTATATGGGTGATCATCCGCAGACACAATATCTGGGCGACCAGCCGCGGACACATTATATGGGTAATCATCCGCAGACACAATATCTGGGCGACCAGCCGCGGACACATTATCTGGGTGACCAGCCGCGCACACATTATATGGGTGACCAGCCGCGCACACATTATATGGGTGACCAGCCGCAGACACATTATATGGGTGACCAGCCGCGCACACATTATATGGGTGACCAGCCGCAGACACATTATCTGGGTGACCAGCAGCGGAATCTGCAGACACGTTATATGGGTGACCAGCCGCAGACACATTATATGGGTGATCAGCCGCCGACACATTATATGGGTGACCAGCCGCAGACACATTATATGGGTGGCCAGCCGCAGACACATTATATGGGTGGCCAGCCACAGACACATTATATGGGTGGCCAGCCACAGACACATTATATGGGTGACCAGCCGCAGACACATTATATGGGTGGCCAGCCACAGACACATTATATGGGTGGCCAGCCACAGACACATTATATGGGTGACCAGCCGCAGACACATTATATGGATGACCAGCCGCAGATACATTATATGGGTGACCAGCCACAGACACATTATATGGATGACCAGCCGCAGATACATTATATGGGTGACCAGCCGCAGACACATTATATGGATGACCAGCCGCACATACATTATATGGATGACCAGCGCAGACACATTATATGGGTGACCAGCCGCAGACACATATGGGTGACCACCAACATATTATTGGGACCAGCTCAGACACATAGGGTGACCAGCCGGAGACACATTATATCGGTGACCGCTGCAGACACATTATATGTGACCAGCCGCAGACACATTATATGGGTGACCAGCCTGATACCACCGCAATACATTATATGGGATGACCAGCGCAGACACATTATATGGGTTACCAGCGACAGATTATGGGTGACAAGCCACAGCCATTATTATGGGTGACCAGCCGCAGACACTTATATGGGTGACCAGCCGGAGACAATTATTATGGGTGCCCAGCCGCAGCCATATTATATGGGTGACCACCGCAGACACATTATATGGGTGACCAGAGTCGCAGACACATATGGGTGACCTGCCGCAGACATTATTATATGGGTGACCAGCTGCAGACACATTATATGGGTGACCAGCTCACACATTATGGGTGCCAGCCAGACACATTATATGGGTGACCAGCCGCAACAATATGGGTGACCACCAGAGACACATTATATGGGTGCCCACCGCAGACATATTATATGGTGCCACCGCAGACACATTATATGGGTGACCAGAGTGCACACATTATGGGTCCTGCCGCAGACACATTATATGGGTGACCAGCGCAGACACATTATATGGGTGACCACTGCAGACACTTATGGGTGACCAGCCGCAACATATCCAGCCGCACCATTATGGGTGACCAGCCGGGGGAGACAGACATTATATGTGACCAGCCGCAGACACATTATATGGGAGTGGGACCAGCCGCAGGGCCAGACACATTATATGGGTGGACCAGCCGCAGACACATTATATGGGTGACCAGCCGCGACACATTATAGGGTGGCCAGCCGCAGACACATTATGGGTGGCCAGCCACAGACACATTATAGGTGCCAGCCGCAGACACATTATATGGGTGACCAGCCGCAGACACATTATGGGTGACCAGCCGCAGACACTTATATGGTGTGGCCAGCCGCAGACACATTATATGGGTGGGCCAGCCACAGACACATTTATATGGGTGGCCCGCCCCAGAACATTATATGGGTGACCAGCGAAGCACATTATTTGGGTGGCCGCCACAGACACATTATAATGGGTGGCAGCCACAGACACATTATATGGTTGACCAGGCGCGAACCCATTATTATGGGTGGACCAGCCGCAAGGGACACATTATATGGGTGGCCAGAGTCAACAGAACTATTATATGGGGTGGAGCCAGCCGCAGATACATTATATGGGTGGAAACAGCCGCAGAACGTTATATTGGGGGTGGACCTACAGCGCAGACACATTATATGGGTGACCAGCCAACAGACATTATTTTTAAAAAGTAAAAAGGGGTGGACCAGCTGCAGGGACACAATTATATGGGTGAACCAGCGGAGACACATTATTATCGGGTGACCGGCCTTGCAGACACAATTAATGGGTGACAAAGCCGCAGACAAATTATATGGGTGACCAGCCGCATTTAGATTGACAGCCGCAGATACATTATATGGGATGACCTGCCGCAGGCCACTTATATGGGGTGACCAGCCCGCAGACGATTTAAATGGGTGACAAGCCACAAGCCATATTATATGGGTGACCAGCCGCAGGACACATTATATGGGTGACCAGCCGGAGACACATTATATGGGTGCCAGCGCAGACATATTATATGGGTGACAGCCGCAGACACATATATATGGGGGACCAGGTCGCAGACACATTTATATGGGTGACTGCCGCCGCACATTTTATGGGTGACCAGCTGCAGACACATTATAAGGGTGACCAGTGCAGAACATTATATGGGTGACCAGCCGCAGACACATTTATGGGTGACAGCCGCAGACAGACATTTATGGGTGACCAGCCGCAGACACTTATATGGGGCTGGCAGCACAGACAATTTGATTATGGGTGACCAGCCGCAGACCACATTATATGGGTGACCAGTGCATGCAGAACATTATCTGGGTGACCGCCGCGCAACATTATTTGGGTAAACTGCCGCACCACACGATTTTTATAATGGGTGACCAGGGCGCAGAACGATTATATGGGTGACAGCGCGACACATTATATGGGTGGCCAGCGCAGACACATTATATGGGTGGCTAGCCACAGACACATTTATGGGTGGGCAGCCGCAGACAATTATATGGGTGACAGTCGCTGACACATTATATGGGCGACCAGCCGCCCGACACATTATTGGGGTGGCCAGCACAGACACATTATATGGTTGGCTAGCCGCAGACACATTATATGGGTGGTCAGCCACAGACAACTTATCTGGGGTGTCCACCGCGCACACATTATTTGGGTAACCAGCCGCACACATTATGGGTGACCAGCGCGACATTCATATGGGTGACCAGCCGCGCACATTATGGGTGGCCAGCCGCAGACATTATATGGGTGGCCAGCCACAGACACTTATATGGGTGGCAGCCGCAGACTTTCATTATATGGGTGACCAGTCCGAGACATTATTAGTGTACCAGCCGCCAGACTTATTATAAATAGTGGCCAGCCACAGACACATTTATATGGGTGACCAGCCGCGGACATTATTATGGTGACCAGCCGCAGACACATTATATGGTGACCAGCCGCGAACACACATTATATGGGTGACCAGCTGACACACATTATATGGGTGACCAGCCGCGAACACATTATATGGGTGACCTTGCCGCAGACACATTATATTGGTGACCAGCTGCAGACACATTATATGGGTGACCAGCTGCACACATTATATGGGTGACAGCCGAGACACATTATATGGGTGACCAGCCACAGCACATTATATGGTGACCAGCTGCAGACACATTATATGGGCGACCAGCTGCATATATTATATGGGTGACCAGCCGCAGACAATTATAGAGTGGACCAGCTGCAGCACCATTATATGGGAGTGACAGGCTGCCAGATACATTATCATGGGTGACCAGCCGCGAACTCATTATATTGGGTGACCAGCTGCAGACTCATTATATGGGGTGGGTCCAGCCGCGAAACTTTCATTTATGGGTGACCTGCCGCAGTCCACATTATATTGGTGCCAGCTGGCTGACACATTTAGGGTGACCAGCTGAACAACATTATATGGGTGACCAGCCGCAGTACACATTATATGGGTGACAGCCTCAGGCACATTATTATGGGTGACAGCTGACTGGGATCAACATTATATGGGCTGACCAGCTGCAGATTACATTATATGGTGGACCAGCAGCAGAACATTTATATGGGTGACCAGCCGCGGACACTTATATTTGAGTGACCAGCTGCTGACCTAATTTGGGGTGGACCAGCTGCAGACACATTATATGGATGACCAGCCGCAGATACATTATATGGGTGACCAGCTGCAGACACATTATATGGGTGACCAGCCGCAGACACATTATATGGGTGACCAGCTGCAGACACATTATATGGGTGGCCAGCCACAGACACATTATATGGGTGACCAGCTGCAGTCACATTATATGGGTGACCAGCCGCAGACACATTATATGGGTGACCAGATGCAAACAAATTATATGGGTGACCAGCCGCAGACACATTATATGGGTGACCAGCCGCAGACACATTATATGGGTGACCTGCCGCAGACACATTATATGGGTGACCAGCCGCAGACACATTATATGGGTGGCCAGCTGCAGACACATTATATGGATGACCAGTCCCAGACACATTATATGGGTGACCAGCCGCAGTCACATTATATGGGTGACCAGCTGCAGACACATTATATGGGTGACCAGCTGCAGACACATTATATGGGTGACCAGCTGCAGACACATTATATGGGTGACCAGCTGCAGACACATTATATGGGCGACCAGCCGCAGACACATTATATGGGTGACCAGCCGCAGAGACATTATATGGGTGACCAGCCGCGCACACATTATATAGGTGACCTGCACCAGACACATTATATGGGTGACCAGCTGCAGACACATTATATGGGTCACCAGCTGCAGACACATTATATGGGTGGCCAGCCGCAGACACATTATATGGGTGACCAGCCGCAAACACATTATATGGGTGACAAGCCGCAGACACATTATATGGGTGACCAGCTGCAGACACATTATATGGGTGACCAGCTGCAGACACATTATATGGGTGACCAGCTGCAGACACATTATATGGGTGACCAGTCACAGACACATTATATGGGTGACCAGCCGCGGACACATTATATGGGTGACCAGTCCCAGACACATTATATGGGTGACCAGCCGCAGACACATTATATGGGTGGCCAGCTGCAGACACATTATATGGATGACCAGTCCCAGACACATTATATGGGTGACCAGCCGCAGTCACATTATATGGGTGACCAGCCGCAGACACATTATATGGGTGACCAGCTGCAGACACATTATACGGGTGACCACCTCAGACACAATAAATGGGGTGACCAGCCAGCCGCAGACAACATTATATGGTGACCTGCCGCAGACACATTATATTGGTGACCAGGCTGCAACACATTATTGGGTGACCAGCTGCACTCACATTATAGGGTGACCAGCCGCAGACACATTATATGGGTGACCAGCCACAGCACAATTATAGGGTGGCCCAGCTGCAGACACATTAATATGGGCCGAACCAGCTGAGATACATATAATGGGTCCATCCCGCAGACACATTATATGGGGTGACCAGCCGCGGACACATTATATTAGTGACCAGCTGCAGACACATTATAGGGTGACACAGCTGCAGACACATTATATGGATGAACCAGACCGCAGATACATTAAAGGGTACCAGCTGCAGGACACATTATATGGTTGACCACCGCAGACACAATATATTGGTGACCAGCTGCAGACACATTATAAGGGTTGGCCAGCCACAGACACATTATATGGGTACCAGCTGCAGTCACATTATATGGGTGACCACCGCAGACACATTTATATGGGTGACCAGCTGCAGAACACATTATAATGGCGACCAGCCGCAGACGACATTATAATGGGTGACCAGCCGCAGAGACATTATATGGGTGACCAGTCCGCGCACACATTATATAGGTGAACCCTGCAACCAGACACATTTATAATGGGTGACCCAGCTGCGACAGACACATTCTATAGGGTCACCAGCTGCAGACACATTATATGGTGGCCAGCCGCAGACACATTATATGGTTGAACAGCCGCAAACACATTATATGAGGTGACAAGCCGCAGACACATTTATATGTGGACCAGCTGCAGACACATTATATGGGTGACCAGCTGCAGACAACATTATATTTGGGGGTTGACTCATCTGCAGACACATTAATATGGGTACCAGTCCCACAGACACATTATATGGGTGACCAGCCGCGGACACATTATATGGTGACCATCCCAGACACATATATGGTGACCAGCCGCAGACACATTATAGATGGGTGGCCACTGCAGACACATTAATATGGATACCAGTCCCAGACACTTATATGGGTGCCCAGCCGCAGTTCACATTATATGGGTGACCAGCCCAACACAATATAGGGTGACCAGCTGCAGACACATTATATGGGTGGACCAGCTGCAACACATTACAATGGGTGACCAGCTGCAGACACATTATATGGGTGACCAGCCGCAGAGACATTATATGGGTGACCAGCCGCGCACACATTAATGGTTGATCTGCCACCAGACACATTATATGGTGACCGGCTGCAGACACATTTATATGGTGACCAGCCGCGCACACTTGTTAAGGGTGACCAGCCCCGCAAAATTATAAGGTGACCGCCGCAGACACTTATATGGTGACCCAGCCGCGGACACATTATATGGGTGACCACCGCGACACATTATAGGGTGACCAGCCGCGAACAACATTATATGGTGACCAGCTGCAACACATTATATGGGTGACCAGCCGCGAACACATTATAATGGGTGACCAGCCACCAGACACATATATGGTTGACCTGCCGCAGACACCCATAATAATGGATGAACCACCGAGATACATTATATTGGTGACCAGCTCAGACACATTATATGGGTGACCCACCGCAACCATTATATGGGTGACCAGACTCAGACACATTATATGGGTGGCCAGCCCCAGACTGCAGTCACATTATGGGTGACCACCGCAGACACAATATATGGGTGACCAGATGCAAAAAAATTATATGGGTGACCAAAGCCGCCAGACCACATTTATATGGGTGAACCAGCCGCAGACACATTATATGGGTTGACCTGCCGCAGACAACATTATTTGGGTGACCACCGCAGACACATTATAATGGGTGGCCAGCTGCAGACACATATATGGATGACCAAGTCCCAGACACATTATATGGGTGACCAGCATCCGCAATCACATATATGGGTGACCAGCTGCAGATACATTAAATGGTGACCCCAGCTGCAGACACATTAAATGATGGGTGACCAGCAGCAGACACATTATATGGGTGACCAGGCTTGCAGACACTTATATGGGAGACCAGCCGCAGAGACATAAATAGGTTACCAGCCGCGCCACACAATTATATAGGTGACCTGCACCAGAAACATTATATGGTGACCAGCTGCAGACACATTAATGGTGACCAGCTGCCGACACATTATATGGGTGGCCAGCCGCAGACGACCAATTATATGGGTGACCAGCCGCAAACACATAATATTGGTGACCAGCCGCAGACAAACATTATATGGGTGACCACGCAGACACATTAATGGGTGACCAGCTGCAGAACACATTAATGGGTGACCAGCTGCAGACACATTATATGGGAGAACAGTCACAGACACATATTTGGTGACCAGCCGCAGACACATTATATGGGTTGAACAGTCCAGACACATTATATGGGTGACCACCGCAACACATATATGGGTGGCCATCTGCAGACACATTATATGGTGATGACCAGTCCCAGACAACATTATATGGGTGAACCACCGCAGTTGACATTATATGGGTGAACCACCGCAGACACATTAAATGGGTGACCAGCTGCAGACACATTATTGGGGTAACCAGCTGCAGACACATTACATGTGTGACACAGCTGCAGAACACATATATGGTTGACCAGCCGCAGAGACAATATAGGTGACCTGCCGCGCCTAACATTATATGGTTGACCTGCAAAAACCAACACATTATATGGGTGACCCGGTGACTGCAAACACATTGTATGGTGGACCAGCTGCAGACACATTATAAGGGATGACCCAAGCCCGCGCACACATTGTATGGGTACCAGCCCCGCACACATTAATATGGGTGACCTGCCGCAGACACATAAAAGGGTGACCACCGCGGACACATTATATGGGTGACCAGCCCGCGGACACATTTATATGGGTGACCAGCCGCGAAACACATTATATGGGTGACCATCACGCGAACACATTAAATGGTGACCAGCCACAAACACATATATGGTTACCTGCCGCAGACACATTTATTATGGATGACCAGCTGCAGACACATTATATGGTGCCCATCTGCAGACACTTATATTGGTGACCAGCCCGCAGACACATTATATGGGTGACAGCCCACAGACACATTAAATGGGTTGACCACCACAGACACATAATAGGTGACCAGCGGCAGACACATTATATGGGTGACCACTGCAGACACATATATGGGTGGACCACTGCAGAACCCATTATATTGGTACCATCTGCACGACACATTATATGGGTGACCAGCCGCAGACACAATTTATTTTTTTTTTTTTTTTTTTTAAAAAAAAATTTTTTAATTTTTTGTATATGGGCTGAGTACCAGACCGCGACACATATATGGGTGACCAAGCTGCAGACAATTATAAGGGTGACCAGACAGCCGAGACCGCCACAAACCACTTATATGGTGACCAGCCGCAGACACATTATATGGGTGACCAGCCGCAGACACATTAAATGGGTGACCTGCCGCAGACACATTATTATTGGTGACCACGCTGCAAGAACACATTTATATGGGGACCAGCTGCACAACACATTATATGGGGTTGACCAGCCCGCAGACACATTATAATGGGTGACCAGCCACAGGCACATTATATGGTGACCAGCTGCAACACATAATAATGGGCGACCACTGCAGATACATTATATGGGTGACCAGCCGCAGACACATTATATGGGTGACCAGCCGCGGACAGACATTATATGGAGTGACCACCACTGCAGACACATTATAGGTGACCAGCTGCAGACACAATATATGGATGACCAGCCGCAGATACATTATATGGGTGACCAGCTGCAACCCATTATATGGGTGACCTAGCCGCCGACACTTATATGGGTGACCACTGCAGACACATTTAATATGGGTGGCCAGCCACAGAAACATTATAATGGGTGACCAGCTGCAAGTCACATTTATATGGGTGACCACCGCAGACCCATTATATGGGTGACCAGATGCAAAAAAATTATATGGGGTGACCAGCCGCAGACACATTATAGGGTACCAGGCCCGCAGACACATTATATGGGTTTGACCTAGCCGCAACACATTATATGGGTTGACCACCGCAGACCCATTATATGGTGGCCCACTGCAGACACAATTATAATGAGACCATCCCAGACATTATATGGGTGACCAGCCGCAGTTCACATTATAATGGGTGCACCAAGCTGCATGACACAATATAGGTGACCAGCTGCACACATTATATGGGTACCACAGCAGACAACATTATAAGGGTGACCAGCTGCAGACACATTAAATGGGTGACCAGCCGCAGAGAACATTATAAAGGTTACCAGCCCGTCCGCACATTATAAATATAGGGTGACCTGCCCAGAAACCTTATATGGGTGACAGCTGCAGACACATTATATGGTGACCAGCTGCAGACACATTATATGGGTGGCCAGCCGCAGACACATTATATGGGTGACCAGCCGCAAACCATATAATGGGGTGAACCATCCCGCACACATTATATGGGTGACCAGCTGCAGACACATTATAAGGGTACCAGCTGCAGACACAATATAATGTGAACCAGCTGCAGACACATTATATGGGTGACCATCACAGACACATTAATATGGGTGGACCACCCGAAGACACATTATAATGGGTGACAAGACCCAGACCCATTATATCTGGGGTGACCAGCCGCAGACCACATTATATTGGGGTTGGCCAGCTCAGACACATTATATGGATGACGTCCCACACATTATGGTGGGTACCCATCCGCAGGTACATTATATGGTTGACCAGCCGCAGACACATTATAAGGGTGACCACTGCAGACAATTTATAGGGTGACCCACTGCAGACACATTACATGGGTGGACCAGCTGCAGACACATTATATGGGTGACCACCGCAAGAGACATTATATGACCACCCCGCGCACTTACTTATTATGGTTGACTGCACCAGACACCTTATATGGGCTGACCCGACTGCAAACATTCTTGTGTGGGACCATCCTGCAGACACAATATATGGTGACCAGTCCGCGCACAAACCTTGTATGGGTGACCACCCCGCCCCCACACATTATATGGGTGACCTGCCCGCAGCCACACATTAAATATGGGTGACCCACCGCGGACACATTATATGGGGTACCCAGCCGCGGACACATTATATGTGACCACCGCGAACACATTATATGGGGACCACCGCTAACACATTATATGGTGACCAGCCACAACCACATTATATGTTGACCCTGCCCGGCAGACACATTATATGGATGACAGCTGCAGACACATTATATGGGTGGGGACCACTGCAGACACATTATAATTGGTTGACCAGCCCGCAGACACATTAATGGTGACAGCCCACAGACGCCATTTATAAGGGTGGGACCACCCACAGACACATTATATAGGTGGACCAGCCTGCAGAGACATTTATATGGGTGACAGCTTCAGACATATAAATGGGTGACCAAGCTGCAGACACATTTATATGGTGACCAGCTGCAGACACCATTATATGGGTTGACCAGCGCAGACACATTATATGGGCTGACCACCGCCGGCAACCCATTATATGGGTGGACCACTGCACACATTATATTGGGTGACCACCACCAAACCCATTATAAATTGGGTGACCAGCCGCAGACACATTATATGGGTGACCACCGCAACACATTATATGGTTACCTGCCCAGACACATTATATTGGTGACCAGCTTGCAGACACATATATGGTGACAGCTGCACACACATTATAAGGTTGACCAGCCGCAGACCACAATATAAGGGTACCAGCCACAGGCACATTATATGGTTGAACCAGCTGCAGACACATTAATAAGGGCGACCATCGGCAGATACATTATAATGGGTGACCAGCCGCAGACACATTATAAGGGTGACCAGCCGCGGACACATTATAGAGGTGGGACCACTGCAGACACATTATTATGGGTGAACCACCTGCAGACCACATATTGGATGACCAGCCGCAGATACATTATATGGGTGACCACTGCAACACATTAATATGGGTGACCACCGCCGACACTTAAATGTGGTGACCAGCTGCAGACAACCATTAAATGGGTGGCCTCCACAAGACACATTATATGGGTGACCAGCTGCAGTCACATTAATATGGTTGACCCATCCCGCAGACACATTATATGGGTGACCAGAATGCAAACAAATTATAATGGGTGACCAGCCGCATACACATTCTATGGGTTAACCAAGCCCGCAGACACAATTATAATTGGGTACCTGCCGCCAGACACATTATATGGTGACCAGCCGCATACACAAATTATAAAGGGTTGGCCACTGCAACAACATTCTATGGGATGACCCAGTCCCCAAGACATATTAATTGGGTACCAAGGCCCGCAGTCACATTAATGGGTGACCAGCTGCAGACACCAATTATATGGTGACCACGCAAGACCATTTAATATGGTGACCACCAAGCAGACACATTATATGGGTGACCAGCTCAGACACATTATATGGGTGAACCATCTGTATACACATTTATAAAGGCGACCAGCCGCAGACACAATTATATGGGTTGAACCACCGCAAGACATTTATATGGGTGACCAGCCGCGCACACATTATATAGGTGACCCTGCACCAGACACATTATATGGGTGCCACTGCAGACCACTTTATATGGGTGACCAGCTGCAGACCAATTATAATGGGTGGCCAATCCGCAGACACAATTTATATGGGTTACCCACCCGCAGACAACATTATAAATGGGTTAAACCAGGGCCCGCATTACAACATTATATTGGGTACCATCCACAGACATATTATATGGGTGGCCCGCCACAAGACCATTATTATGGGTTGGCCATCCACAGACCACATTAATATGGGTTGACCAGCCAGACACAATTATATGGGTGGCCATCCACAACACATTATATTGGGTTGGCCAGCCACAGAACACATTAAATGGGTGGGTCCCAGGCCGCAGACACATTTATAAGGATTGACCATCCGCAGATACATTATATGGGTGGCCAGCCACAAACACATTATAAGGGTTGACCACCACAGACACATTAATATGGGGTACCAGCCACAGAACACATTATATGGATAACCAGCCGCAGATACAATATATGGGGTGGCCAGCCGCAGACACAATTATATGGGTGGCCACCACAGACAACATTATATGGGTTGACCAACCACATACACATTATATGGAACCAGCCGCAGATACATTATATGGATGACCAGCCGCAAGACACATTATATGGGTTACCAGCCGCAGACACAATTTATAAGGAAGACCATCCGCAGATACAAAATTTAAATATCGATGACCAGCCGCAGACAACATTATAAGGGTGACCAGCCGCAGACACATTATATGGGTGACCAGCCACAAAACATTATTATATGGGTGACCAGGCTGCAGACACATTATAATGGGTGACCACCCGGACACATTAAATGGGTGGACCACCGTGGGGGGACCATTAATATGGGTGCCCAAAGCTCAGACGCAATTAAATAAATGGTGACCACTCAGAACTTAATTATGGTGGGAACCAGCCACCAAACAACGTTTATCTGGGTGACCACCGCAGACCACATTAATATGATTGGCCAACCACAAGAACACATAATAAGGGTTGACCATCCCGCAGACAACATTATATTGGATGACCAGACCGCAATTACATTATATGGGTGGGAACCAGCGCAGACACATTAAATGGGTGACCAGCTGCAGACTCATTATTGGGTGACCACTGCAACACATTATAAGGTTACCGGCCGCAGACACATTAATATAGGTGAACCAGCCGCAGACACCTTATATGGGTTGACCAGCCGCAACACATTATATGGGTGGCCCAGCCACAGACACATTATATGGGGACCAGCCGCAACACAATATAATGGATGAACCACCGCAGATACATTATATGGGTTGACCGCCTCAACACATTATATGGATGACCAGCCTCCAGATTACTTTATATGGGTGGGTGACCAGCCGCAGACACATTTATATGGAAATACCATCCGCAGATACATTATATGGGTGACCAGCTGCAGACCATTTAAGGGTTGACAAATCCGCGACACAATTTTATGGGTTGGACCATCTGCAGACACATTATATGGGTGGCCAGCCACAACAACAATTATATGGGTTACCCATTGCAGACACATTATTTTATGGGTGACCAGCCGCAAGACACATTATAATGGGTGACCCGCGCAAAACACATTATAGGGTTGACCCGCTGCAACCTCATTATAGGGGTTACCAGACCCTCGCACACATTGAATGGGTTACCCACCCCGCACACAATTATATGGTGACCCTGCCGCAGACACAATTATATGGGTGACCAGCCCGCGGACACAATATATGGGGTGAACCAGCCGCGGGCCACAAATAAGGGTGACCCAGCCCGAACAACATTATATTGGGGTGACCAGCCGCGAACACAAAATAATTGGGTGGAACCAGCCACAGAACCACATTATATGTTGAACCTGCCGCAGACACATTAAATGGATGACCACTGCAGACACATTATTTGGGTGACCATCTGCAGACACATTATATTTTGGTGACCAGCCGCAACAACATTAATGGGTGAACAGCCACAGACACAATTATATGGGGTGACCCAGCCACAACCACATTATAAAAAGGTGACCAGCTGCAGAACACATTATATGGGTGACCAGCTGCAGACACATTATATGGGTGACCATCTGCAACCATTATAATTGGTGACCCAGCTCAGACACATTATATGGTTGACCAGCCGCATACACTTATAATTGGCTGACCATCCGCGGACCAAACATTAATATGGGTGACCACTGCCAACACATTATATGGGGTGGACCAGCCACAAAACCACATTGATGGGGTGACCCACCGCATGACACATTTTATGGGGAGGACCAGCCGCAGTATTACATATATGGGTGGCCCAGCACAGAACATTATATGGTGACCAGGACTCAGACACATTATATGGGTGACAGCCACAGGAACATTTATGGATGACCTGCGGCAGATTTTACATTATAGGGTGAGCAGCCGCGCACACATTATATGTGTGACCTGCCACGCACACATTAATCTGGGTGACCAGCACGCACATTATATGGGTGACCAGCCTCGCACCACATTATATGGGTGACCAGCTGCAGACACATTATATGGGTGACCAGCTGCAGACACATTATATGGGTGACCAGCCGCGCAACACTTATATGGGTGAGCGGGGGGACCCGCCTCCGGCCGCACACATTATATGGGTGACCTGCCGCAGACACATTATATGGGTGACCAGCTGCAGACACATTATATGGGTGACCAGCTGCAGACACATTATATGGGTGACCAGGGCCGCAGACACCTTATTATATGGGTGACCAGCTGCAGACACCCAATTATATGGGTGTACCAGCTGCAGACACATTATTATGGGTGACCAGCTGCAGACACATTTATATGGGTTGACCTAGCTGCAGACATTATATGGGTGACCAGTCACAGAACACATTATATGGGTGACACAGCCTGCGGACACATTATATGGGTGACCTCCCGCCGCAGACACATTATATGGGTGACCAGCTGCGTGGACACATTATATAGGGTGACAGCTGCAGACCACATTATATGGGTGACCAGCCACAGGTGACCAGCCGCAGGACATTTATTATAGGGTGACCAGCTGCCAGACACATTATATGCCGTGACCAGCCGCAGACAGGGCATTATGGGTGTGACCAGCCGCGAGACACATTTATATGGGTGACCAGCTGCAGACACTTTATATTGGGGTGACCAGCTGCAGGACACATTATATGGGGTGACCAGCCACAAACCACGTTATATGGGTGACCGCCGCAGACATTATATGGGGTGACAGCCGCAGGGACACTTTTTATTGGGTGGGGGGGACTTTTTGCCGCATGGACATTTTTATATGGGTGGACCAGTGCAGACACATTTTATGGGTGACCTGCTGCACAAAATTATTATTATGGGTGGACCAGCCGCAGGGGACCCCATTATATGGGTGACCAACCACAGACACATTATGTGGGTGACCCTTGCCGCAGACAATATGGGTTGACAGCTGCAGACCAACATTATATGGTGTGACCAGCTGCAGACACATTTATATGGGTGACCAGCCGCGGACACAATATATGGGTGACCTGCCGCAGACCACATTATATGGGTGAACCATGCCACAGGGACACATTATATGGGGTGACCAGCCCGCGCACCACATAATATTTGGGTGACCTGCACCAGACACCATTATATTGGGGTGTACCAGCTGCAGGGACACTTATATGGGTGACCAGCTGCAGGACACAATTATATGGGGTGACCAGCGCGCACACCATTATATGGGTGGACCTGCCGCGCCACATTATTTGTGACAGACCACGCACACATTATATGGGTGACCAGCCGCGCACACATTATATGGGTGACCAGCTGCAGACACATTATATGGGTGACCAGCTGCAGACACATTATATGGGTGACCAGCCGCAGACACATTATATGGGTGACCAGCCCGCGCCGAGCACACATTGGTATATGGGTGGACCAGCCGCAGATACCATTATATGGGTGGTGACCAGCTGCCAGACATTTTATTATGGGGTGACCAGCTGCAGGGACACATTATATGGGTGACCAGCCGCAGACACATTATTATTGGGTGACCAGCTGCAGACACATTATATGGGTGACCAGCTGCAGACACATTATATGGGTGACCTGCCGCAGACACATTATATGGGTGACCAGCCACAGGTGACCAGCCGCAGACACATTATATGGGTGACCAGCTGCAGACACATTATATGCGTGACCAGCCGCAGACACATTATATGGGTGACCAGCCGCGGACACATTATATGGGTGACCAGCTGCAGACACATTATATGGGTGACCAGCTGCAGACACATTATATGGGTGACCAGCCACAAACACATTATATGGGTGACCAGCCGCAGGGGGACATTATTATAGGGTGGACCAGCCGCAGACACATTATATGGGGGGGGTGACTTGCCGCAGACACATTAATATGGGTGACCAGCTGCAGGGGACAATTATATGGGTGACCTGCTGCAACAAATATTTATATGGGTGACCAGCCCGCAGACAACATTATATGGGTGACCAACCCCCACAGACAAACATTATATGGGTGACCAGCGCAGGGGGACATTATATGGGTGACCAGCTGCAGACACATTATATGGGTGACCAGCTGCAGACACATTATATGGGTGACCAGCCGCGGACACATTATATGGGTGACCTGCCGCAGACACTTATTATGGGTGTGACCAGCCACCAGACACTTATTATTGGGTGTGGGGGGACCAGCCGCGCACACATTTATATGGGTGACCTGCACCAGACACATTATATGGGTGACCAGCTGCAGACCACATTATATGGGTGAACCAGCTGCCAGACACATTTATTGGGTGACCAGCCGCGCACACATTATATGGGTGACCTGCCGCGCACCACATTATCTGGGTGACCCAGGGCCACGCCACCATTATATGGGTGACCAGCCGCGCAACACATTATATGGGTGACCAGCTGCTGACACATTATATGTGACCAGCTTGCAGGACACATTATGGGTGATGACCAGCGCGCCCACACATTATATGGGTGACCAGCCGCAGACTTACATTATATGGGTGACCAGCTGCAGGACATTTTATATGGGTGACAGCTGCAGACACATTATATGGGTGACCAGCCGCAGAAACACATTTATGGGTGACCAGCTGCGACACATTATGGGTGACCTGCTGCAGGGGGGGACCACATTATATGGGTGACCTTGCCGCAGACACATTATATGGGTGACCAGCCACAGGTGACCAGCCGCAGACACATTATATGGGTGACCAGCTGCAGACACATTATATGCGTGACCAGCCGCAGACACATTATATGGGTGACCAGCCGCGACACATATTATGGGTGGGGTACCAGTGCAGGGGGATCATTATATGGGTGACCAGCTGCAGACACATTATATGGGTGACCAGCCACAAACACGTTATATGGGTGACCAGCCGCAGACACATTATATGGGTGACCAGCCGCAGACACATTATATGGGTGACCTGCCGCCAGACACAATTATATGGGTTGACCAAGCTGCATTATTATTATAAGGGTGACCAAGCCGCAGACACATTATATGGGTGACAGCCCACAGACACTTATATGGGGTGACCAGCCGCGGCACCATTTTATGGGGTGGACCTGCATTCCAGGGGACACATTATTATTTTGGGTGTGACCAGCTGCAGACCACAATTTATATGGGTGACCAGTGCAAGACATTATATGGGGTGGACCAGCCGCGCCCCACACATTATAGGGGGTGACCTTGCCGCGCACCCCACATTATATGGGTGACCAGCCACGCACACATTATATGGGGGTGGACCAGCCGCGCACACATTATATGTGACCAGCTGCCAGGGGACCACATTATATGGGTGACCTGCTGCAGGACACATTATATGGGGTGACCAGCCGCGCACTCATTATATGGGTGACCAGCCGCAGACACATTATAGGGTGACAGCTGCAGACACATTATATTGGGGTGACCAGCTGCAGGGGGACACATTATATGGGTGACAGCCGCAGACACTTTATATGGGTGACCAGCTGCAGACACATTATATGGGTGACCAGCTTTTGCAGATACACATTATATGGGTGACAGCTGCAGACACATTATTGGGTGGACCAGTCTGCAGGGGGGACACATTATATGGGTGACCAGTCACTGGGAAACACCATTTATATGTGACAGCCGCGGACTTTTCATTATATGGGTGACCAGTCCCATGACACATTATATGTGACCAGCGCAGGGGGACACATTATATGGGTGGCCCAGCCTGCAGACAAATTATTTATGGATGGGGGGGGACCAGTCCCAGACACAGTATATGGTGTGGGGACCAGCCGTAGTCACATTATATGGGTGACCAGCTGCAGACACATTATATGGGTGACCAGCTGCAGACACATTATATGGGTGACCAGCTGCAGACACATTATATGGGTGACCAGCTGCAGACACATTATATGGGTGACCAGCCGCAGAGACATTATATGGGTGACCAGCCGCGCACACATTATAGGGTGACCGCACCAGACACATTATATGGTGACCAGCTGCAGACACATTATATGGGTGACAGCTGCAGACACATTATATGGGTGACCAGCCCGCGACACATTCTATGTGACAGCCGTGCACACATTTTTTTTTATGGGTGACCAAGCCGTTGGGCCCACAACAATAATCATGGGTGACCAGCTGCAGACACATTATATGGGTGACCAGCTGCAGACACTTTATATGGGTGACCACCGCGGCACCACATTCTATGGGTGACCTTGGGCCGCCAGACAGCTGCAACATTATATGGGTTTGACCAGCCGCGACACATTTATATGGGTGACCAGCCGCGACACATTATATGGGTGACCCAGCCCGCGAACACATATGGGTTGGGAAACCATGCCGCAGGACACATTATATGGGTGACCAGCTGCAGACACATTATAGGGTGACCAGCCTTGCAGACACATTTTATTTGGGGGTTGACCAGCACAGGGTTACCATTAGTGACAGTCGACACCATTCATTATATGGGTGACCAGTCCGCCAGACACATTATATGCTGTGGACCAGCCGCAGACACATTATATGGGGGTGGACCAGCCGCCGGGAACATTATTATTTGGGTGACCAGCTGCAGGACACATTATATGGGTGACCAGCTGCAGACACATTATATGGGTGGACCAGCCACAAAACAGTTATATGGGTGACGCCGCAGAACATTATATGGGGCCAGCCCGCGAACATTTATATGGGTGACTTGCCGCAGACACATTATAGGGTTGACCATGCCTGCAGACCATTATATGGGTGACATGCTGCTCAAAATATTATATGGGTGACCAGCCGTGAAACATTTTATTGTGACCAACACAGACCACATTATATGGGTGACCAGCCGCAGACAATTTTTGGGTGGACCAGCTGCAGACAAATTTATGGGTGACCGCTGCAGGACACATTTTATTTGGGGACCCAGCCGCGGACACATTAAATATGGGTGACCTGCCGCAGACACTTATATGGGTGGACCAGCCACGACACATTATTGGGTGACCAGTCCGCGCACACATTTTTTTATGCCTGCAAGACAATTATTGGGTGACCAGCTGCCAGACAACATTATATGGGTGACCAGCTGCGCACATTATATTGGGTGGACCAGGCGCGCACACATTATAATGGGTGACCTGCCGCAGCACATTATTCTGGGTGGACAGCCACGCACATTATTTTATGGGTGGACCAGACCGCGAACAAAGATTTGGGCTGACACTTGCAAACACATTATGGGTGACCAGCTGCGACACTATAAGGGTGACCAGCCAGCAGAACATTTTATTGGAGGGTGGACAGCGCGCACACAATTATATGGGTGACCAGGCCGCAGAAACAATTTATGGGTGACAGCTGCAGGAACACATTATATGGGTGACCAGCTGCGACACATTTTTAGGGGTGCCGCCGCAGGACACATTATATGGGTGACCAGCTGCAGACACTTTATTTGGGTGACCAGCTGCAGGAACAATTTAGGGTGACCTGCCGCAGACACATTATATGGGGTGACCCGCCAGGTGGCCCAGCGCCAGTACCTATTTATGGGTGACCAGCTGCGAAACACATTATATGCGTGACCAGCCGCAGCCCACATTATATGGGGTGACCAGCCGCGGAAACATTATATGGGTGACCAGCTGCAGACACATTATGGGGACCAGCTGCAGGACAACATTAATGGGTGACCAGCCACAAACCACGTTATTATGGGTGACAGCCGCAGAACATTATATGGGTGACAGCCGCAGACAACATTTTTTTGGGGGACTTGCCGCAGACCATTTTATGGGTGACCAGCGCAGCACATTATTTGGGTGGACCTGCTGCACAAATTAAATTATTGGGTGCCAGCCCGCAGACACCAATTATTTGGGTGACCAACCCCAGACACATTATATGGGGTGACCCCAGCCGCCAGAAACAATTATATGGGGGGACCAGGCAGACACATTATATGGGGTGACCATCTGCAAGACATTATATGGGTGCCAGCCGCGGAACATTATAAGGTGGACCTGCCGCAGACACTTATTATTGGGTGACCAGCCACAGACACATTATATGGGTGACCGCCGCGCACACATTTATGGTGGGTGACCTGACCAGACATTATATTGGGTGACCAGCTGCAGGACACATTATGGATGGTGACCAGCTGCACACATTATATGGTTGAACAGCCGCGCACAATTTATGGGTGACCTGCCGCGCACATTTCCTGGGGTGGAACCAGCCCACGCCACATTATTTATGGGTGGACCAGACGCAAAAATTATATGGGTGACCAGCTGCAGACACATTATATGGTGACCAGCTGCAGACATTCATTTATGGGTGACCAGCGCGACACATTATATGGGTGACCAGCCCGCAGACACTTATATGGGTGACCAGCTGCAGAACACATTTATATGGGTGACCAGCTGCAGACACATTATATGGTGACCAGCCGGCCACATTATATGGGTGACAGCTGCAGACACATTATTTAGGGTGACCGCTGCAGGACACATTATTATGGGTGACTGCGCAGACACATTATATGGGGGGACCAAGCCAAAGGTGACCAGCCGCAGAACCATTATTTGGGTTGACCAGCTGCCAGAACACTTATATGCGTGACCAGCCGCAGACACATTATATGGGTGACCAGCGACACAATTATATGGGTGACCAGGCTGCAGCAAATTATATGGGTGACCAGCTGCAGACCACATTATTATGGGTGACCAGCCCAAACCACTTATATTGGGTGACAGCCGCAGACAACATTATATGGGTGACCAGCCGCAGGACCACATTTATAGGGTGGACCTGCCGCACAGACACATTATATGGGTGACCAGCTGCACAAATAGTTTATTGGGGACAGCCGCAGGACACATTATATGGGGTGACCGCCACAGGCCACCAAATTATATGGGTGACCAGCCGCGCACCACATTATATGGGTTGACTGCACCAGACACTTATATGGTGACCAGCTGCAGACACATTTATATGGGTGACCCAGTGCAGACACATTATATGGGTGACCAGCCCGGCCCAAATTATATGGGTTGACCTGCCCGCGCCACACATTTCTGGGTTGACCAGCCAGCACACTTTATATGGGTGGACCAGCCGCGCAACCACATTATATGGGTGACCGCTTGCGACACATTTTATGGGTGACCGCTGCGACATTATATGGGGACCAGCCGCGGACACAATTATATGGGTGGACCAGCCCGCGACCATTTTATGGGGTGACCAGCCGCAGACACATTATATGGGGTGACCAGCTGCAGACACATTTTAAATGGGTGACCAGGAGACACATTATATGGGTGAACCAGCCGCGACACATTATATGGGTGACCAGCTGCAGGGACACATTATATGGGTGACCAAGCTGCAAGGAACATTATATGGGTGACCGGCTGCAGAACATTATATGGGTGACCGTCACCAGGGACCACATTATATGGGTGACCAGCCGCCGGAACACTTATATGGGGTGACCGTCCCAGGACCACATTATATGGGGGGCCCAGCCGCAGGACAACATTATATGGGTGGCCAAGTGCGACAAATTATTATGGATGACCAGTCCCCAGACACGTATTATGGGTGGAACCGCCGTATTCCATTAATATTGGGTGACCAAGCTGCAGAACAATTTATTGGGTGACCAAGCGGCGAACATTATTTGGGTGACCAGCTGCCAGGAAACATTAATATGGGTGACCAGCTGCAGACCACATTATTGAGTGGTGACCGCCGCAGAGGAACCTTTATGGGGACCAGCCGCGACAACAATTATATTGGGTTGAACCTGCCCAAGACACATTATTAGGGGACCAGCTGCAGACACATTTTATGGGTGACCAGTTGCAGGAACAATTATTGGGTGACCAGCCGCGCACCATTATATGGGTGCCGCCCGTGCAAAACATTATATGGGTGGCCCAACCGCGCCACAATTATATGGGTGGACCAGCCGCGACACATTATATGGGTGACCGCCGGCACACCATTAATATGGGTGACCAGCCGCGCACACATTATAGGGGTGACCTGCCGCAGACAAATTATGGGGTGCCAGCCGCGGAAAAAATGGGAAGGCCGGGGACCACATTATTTGGGTGACCAGCGCGGGACAATTTATATGGGTGACCAACCGCAGACAATTAATTGGGTGGACCAAGCTTCAGACACATTTTATGGGTGACCAAGCCGCGACACTTATATGGTGACCAGGTTCGGACAACATTATTTGGGGGATGCCGGCCAGGACACATTTATTGGGACCAGCCGAAGGACATTTTATATGGGTGACCAGCCGCGGACAATTTTATGGGTGACCGCCGCGGCACATTAAATGGGGGACCAGGCCCGCAAGACCATTATTTGGGGTGACCAGCTTTGCAGCACAATTATATGGGTGACCAGCCGCGACCAATTATATTGGGTGACCAGGTTCGGACCATTATATGGGTGACCTGCCGGAACATTATATGTGTGAACCAGCCGCAGGACACCCCCCAATTTATGGGTGACCAGTGCAGAACATTATATGGGTGACCAGCCGCGGAACAAATATTTGGGTGACCAGCTGCAGACACCTTTATATGGGTGACCAGCCGCAGGGACACATTAATGGGTGACCAGGTTTCGGACACATTATATGGGTTGACCTGCCCGGACACTTTATTGGGTGACCAGCCGCAGACAAATTTATATGGGTGGGACCAGCTGCGACACATTAAAATTGGGTGGACCAGCTGCAAACACATTTATGGGTGACCAGCCGCAGACATATTATTGGGTGACCAGCTGCAGACACATTTATGGATGACAGTGGGCAGACACATTAAGGGGTGACCAGCCGCAGGAACATTTATATGGGTGCCAGCCGCCAGACACAATTATATGGGTGACCAGCCTGCAGGGAACATTTATTGGGTGACCGTGCAGACACATTATATGGGATATTACCAAGCTGCGACACATTATATGGGTTTGACCAGCCGCCAGGACGGGATTATATGGGTGAACCGCCGAGACAATTTATATGGTGGTGAACAGCCCAAAAACCACATTATTTGGGTGAGAAACTTGGGACCAGACACATTATATGGGTGACCAGCCACAGACACATTATATGGGTGACCAGCTGCAGACACATTATATGGGTGACCAGCCGCAGACACATTATATGGGTGACCAGCTGCAGACACATTATATGGGTGGACCGCCCGACCCCATTATATTGGGTGACCAGCTTGGCAGACACATTATATGGGTTGACCAGCCCGCCGAACATTATAAGGGGACCAGCTGCAGACATGTATGGGTTGACCGGCCGCGAACACATTATATGGGTGACCAGACGCAGACACATTATCTGGGTGAACAGCCGCGGACACATTATATGGGTGACCAGCCACATACACATTATCTGGGTGAACAGCCGCGGACACATTATATGGGTGGTATACTGGTATAACTAATTAAAAATACCATGCCTCTTTTTGTCGCCCTGTTTAGAGCAACCTCTTGACGACAGATACGTCGCAGCTAGGGCCGCAGGGGCCGCAGGGGCTGCGGTCGCGGACCCAATATATTGGCGGACCCACGACCGTCCAACCCCCGCTGATCAAGGTCAAATACTTGGTCTCTTTACAAAACTTAACATCAGAGAAATAAGTTATAACTTCTATTTCCTTCATTGAACATTCTTAATATTTCTCTCGTGCATTCATCTAAGGTTGTACTATCATGCTGTGACAAATCCATGACTGTCCAGCCCCCGCTGATCACGAGGTCAAGGTCACATACTTAGTCTCTTTACAAAACTTAACATTAGATACATATGTTATATAATTTATATTTCCTTCATCGAAAATGCTTAATATTTCATGCACACATTCCTCTAAGGCTCTACTATCATGCTGTGACAAATCCCCGCTGATCTCGAGGTCAAGGTCACATACTTAGTCTCTTTACAAAACTTAACATCAGAGAAATCGGTTATAACTTCTATTTCCTTGCTCGGATCTGCTTCACATTTCACACACGCATTGCTCCAATGGACCTCTACCAGCATGTGACAAAGTCACGTTCGTACCGCCCCCACTAAGCCCAGAGTGAAGGTCACAAGCCCACACACTTGGAAAATGTTTACATATTTAGGGGTGCCTGGGCCCACGCGGGGCGTATTCCGTAAGCCTCGTTTACTGACCAATATAGTTTGGCGTGGCGGCCCCAGTATTTTGGCGTGGCGGCCCCTGTGTTTTGGCGTGGCGTCCCCAATATTTTGGCAAGCTGGATGGAGGTTGTGTGCAGCTAATTTTAAAAGACTGGGGGACATGACAGTTTGGATGTACGGAGGTTAATCCTTACACCTGACTGACAGTCTTGTTCGCGCCACACAAATGTAACGTCGGACACCCGCTCACCCCTACCCCACCCCTCGAATTTTATTGCATTTTTTGACATTTTTTTTTTTAATTTTTCAAAATCATGTGTAGGCCTAATAGTAGCTACGCCACTGTTAAGACATACTGCGGATGTGAGCAGGGGAACGTTGTGTGGCACCCCCACCCCAACGCCTAGTTTTGTTTTTCAAAGGTCTCTAGCCTTCAAATATTGTTCTCCAAATCATGAAATGTTGGTGCAAAACATCCTTTGAACCGGTTACTTATGCAACTTGCGACATGTGAAATAGTGACATGTGTACCGGGAAAACGCCTCCGAGGCGTTCTGGATTTCTAAATTTTCATGGGGCAGGACCCCCAAACCCTCCGCCCTGCGATGCGCATCGCGCTTCGCGCTCACGTGTCTTTAACCATTTTTTTATAAGGGGGCTGCCTTCCGACGCGCCTGGATGAGTTGAACTGGTTGTTGATCATGCAGCATGCACCAATCACCACGTTCGTATTTACCGTCATCGCCGTTTTGTGCATAATTTACAACATATCTATTAAATATATTTTACTTTTTACAGTAAAACGTCAGCTGTCAGTAGCTAGGTAAAATTAGAAGTATGATGCTGTGTCATGCCTCCTGCATTTGATTTATTATACCCCCACAAACAAAGTTTGAGGGGGGTATATAGGAGTCAGCTTGTCGGTCGGTCTGTCGGTCGGTCTGTCGGTCTGTCGGTCTGTTGGAAATTCCCTTCCGCTCTATATCTTCTACACCCATGCATGGATCATCAAATGGCTTGGCACAAATTTTTCTCATGATGAGAAGGTGTGTCGCGATCAATAACCACGCACCTACGTCCAATGTCAAGGTCACAGTTGAAGTTCAAAGGTCAAACATATCAAAATTCCCTTCCGCTCTATATCTTCTACACCGATGCATGGATTATCGAATGGCTTGGCACAAATGTTTCTCATGATGAGAAGGTGTGTCGCGATCAATAACCACGCACCTACGTCCAAGGTCAAGGTCACAGTTGAAGGTCAAAGGTCAAACCTATTGAAATTCCCTTCCGCTCTATATCTTCTACACCGATGCATGGATTACATATATCACACTATGCCCAGGGTCAAGGTCACATACTTGATGCGTTTGAAACCTTAATGCTCGGCTAAATGGCTTATAATCAAACATGCCTCGTTTTCTTTGGCTGCCAGTGGGGGTATGCGTGTGCCGACAGGCCACATTTCTAGTTAATTGTTTATTTAGCTCACAGTGCAACACGTAGCAGAGCCATTTGTTATGGAACTCGAGATCCAATATCGCATTCAGCTTGCTGTCTGTGGTGCTAAGTAAATGAACCGAGTCCAGAATGAGCTTCATCTGTTCTGTTTTGCTCTGTAATAAGAAACTTTCTGTTGTGAAAGTTATGTAGTTATTTTCAATGTCATCGACAATTGTCTGCAGTCCGTGTTTGTAGTCTGTAGTTTGGAGCAATCCACAAGGAAGTTTGGACGGCCTCGGCACCCTCTTCACACAATATCAAACGTGTTGTATCACGGGTTGAACATGATTTTGAGTTAATCAGCAGATGCATTTTTCCAGGTTGATATATTTTACATTTCGATTGTAAAATATACACGTCATGCATTTTGGTGTTTTGAATAATTTTGTCTTTCCAGTATCAGTTCACATTCACCTTTACTTGACGTTTCCAAGCATGTTTTATTGGATGGTTGTCTAATATTTCAGATGCCGTCGGTAGTTTATAGTTTGCTAATACTTTCTTTACTTCCACGAACCAACTGTTTTCGCTACAGCTGCCAGCCAGATAACTGTCATTGAACTAGTTGTAGTTCAATACTGTTTTCATCTTAATTACTGATACTGTTGAAAAAGGATAGTAATTGCCTAGTAAAATAGTATCTATCTGGGCTTCAACTGACATAAATCATGATTCAGAGTGGTTAGGGCACTGGGTGTAAAGAAATATGTAAATACTTTTTCATCAATAATAGAAAAGACACCCTCCGCATTTTTAGCCGTTTTCTTTTTAAAAGAATCCCGGCTATTGGGTTAGCGAAAGCCGGACGGGCGGGCCGGCGGGCGGACGGGCGTACTGGTGGCGGGCGGCGAGCGGCGGCGTCCGAGTCCAAGGTTATGTTTTCGTGTTTGTTCCATTTCTCTGTTACTGTACCACCTAGAACCACCCCTCCTTGCACAACTTCATAACCAACGGGTGCCCACTACATACCACTATCCAATATATGACCTTATTTTGACATTGACCTATTATTTACGCGTAATCGACTTAGCCATTTACAATGTTAAGTTTTCGTGTTTATGTCCATTTCTCTGTTACTGTACCACCTAGGACCACAATACTTGCACAACTTCATAAACAACGGATGGCCATCACATTCCACTATCCATCATGCGACCGTTTTTGACATATACATATTTTGTCCGCGTAATCGACTTAGCCATTTTCAATGTTAAGTGTTCGCGTTTACATCTGTTTCTCACTTACTAGACCACCTAGAACCACATAGACCCTCCATACATTCTATCACATATTGATTTTATTGCAAAAAGTAAACAACGAGTTACGTATGGGAATTTAATATGGGGCAAACAGAACAACGAAACCATTTCGGGGTGTGACTCTGATATATGGCTAGATACATGTAGCTAGTAAATGATGTAACTAATAAAACACAATTTAGATTTTGAAAATCGTTTCACAAATTCAAAATTATGTAAAATAATTATATTCTTAGCCCCCAAATTAAATTCCTGAAACATGGGATTTTCCCTATAAAATCAATATTTGCTGACATTTTATAAAATAACTCTTTTTTTGTGAGGGTGTCTTTTTTGCTATTGATGACAAAGTTATCATTACTTACATTTAATTTTATTTTTAGATTTAATGTGTTTAATAGCCAAAAAGTTCGTCGGCAGCAAAATGTGGAACATACAGTAGACAGATCTTTTCATTACATAACATAATTGACAAATGATGTTCCGTAAAACTGACTTCTATCATTCTTGCGACTCGTAGTGTACATTACACAATTTATGTACTTGCATATTATATGACTGTATGCTACTGATTGATTCCAGTGCTGGCATTGAAGGTCCGTATTTAATGAAGTCATTTAGATCGTTACATTTTCTCCCGATGGTTTATAATCATTGCAAAATAGATAACATTCAACCTCTTAAACGTGTTCGAATGACTGTCTATCTGATGTACATTACATCGCTGTTTATTTATTTATGTGAGACCTTTTCTATAGGAACATCACAGTAACTAAGTGTATTGTTGCTTAATGCGGTCTCCAATTAAAGTAACATGTGAGATTGTAGATACTATTAATAATTGGTACTATTTAGACGGAGATAATTGGAGTTGGTAGTCATGCGGATCAGGTAACCACTATCACCAACACGCTAACGCACACATCGTGGATTAAATGTAGGTAACACCTCCCAAAACACACCAGCACACAGGTATGTTCTGCAAGATACCCTACCACCACCATCAGCCACGTAGACAGCAGTTATTAACTACCTTAGTCGTTGTTTAATGTTGTTCGAACTTCTGATATTGCGAGATACGCATGCACAACACGTATATAAGGTAACACATCCAAAACACTCGCACATAATTATGTCATTTCTGACAGATCTCCATGTTGTAAAAGTTGTGTCACACTGTACGATAAGTATTTCGTGTGTTGTATTTATTGCATACAATTTTGTTCATGCATTGAATCTAAAACAAAGTTACGTTTGTAACGGCCTACAAGTACGTATAGAACAGCAGAACATAATATAGCATGTAGACATATATCTGTGTAGCAATAGATACAATAACTAAAAATATAACCGATTGTCGCTGAGACACATATGTGCAGCTAGAAAAGTAAAAGTGTCGGACCTCTCATATGCAAATGCATATTCAGTTGGAGGTCATGCATGTAAATGTATGTCTTCATGTTTTATGTGTCTCACATATTATGGTACACGATCATTGTTGTAACACCGATTCCCAAGTCCAGGTACTTGTATGGTATTTTTCTTTTGTAAATAAAAGGGTCAAAACTGTTACTTAACGGAATCAAAATGTTTAATGATTTCATTTTGAATTATCAGCTAACAATATAATATTTATAGACTTTCAGAAATTATAGCCATGCTCCATTGCTAAGTTTCTGTCTGAATAGCTTGCCTGTATTGTCTTTAGACCTATTAAATCAGCACACATCCATATAACGTGAGTGTTTGTATATGCCCAGTGATGCAAATGTACATCTGTATGGCTGTGACTGGAGAAATAGGGCGAATGGGTTTTGCGATCAATGTAAATCCAGATTAGCCTTTGCATCTGCAGTCTGATCAAGATATGCACTATTCGTCCTTTAATCAGTGAAACATCCGCCATGATTATAACAAGCAATATAGATTGTTATTAGGTACAGCAGTGTGCTATTTAATCAGGAGTTACACTAGTCGCAAATCCCATAAGCCCCGTCTCTCCAGTCACAGCCACATATAAGGATAGATTGTTGACAATAATTTTACATTATAAGTAAGTGCCAAAAGGAACATACATCCGGGTGAGTACAATATGCTTACTAGATGCACACATTAATGTTGGCCTACTTGTATTTACTGGTACATGCAACCTCGCAAGCATACCATATACTAGTTAGGATGTGTAGCGACCAAACTACTGTCTGTTCCACGTTTTGCTGCCGACGAACTTTTGGCTGTTAAACACATTAAATCTAAAAAACATTTAAAAGTAAGTACTTTTTTATCAATAAGAAAAATGTCACCCTCCCAAAAAAAAATATTTGATGAAATTCCACCAAATATTGATTTTATTGCGAAAAAACGATTTTCCTATGGGAATTTAACGTGGGGGCTAAAAATAGATTATTATATTTTTTATTTGTGGACCGATTTTCAAAATCTAACTTTGGTTTTCTTAATTACATAATTTTCAAGCTATCTCGACAGGCTTCGGAGTCAATTTCCAAATTTTTTCGTTATTTGTTCCTTCAGGATAAAAAAACGAAAACAATTGGAAATTGACTCCCCATGTTAAATTCCCATAGGAAAATCGTTTTTTCGCAATAAAATCAATATTTGATGGAATTTCATCAAATAATCTTTTTTGGGAAGGGTGACTTTTTTGTTATTGATGAAAAAGAACTTACTTTTAAATATTTTTTAGATTTAATGTGTTTAATAGCCAAAAGTTCGTCGGCAGCAAAACGTGGAACAGCCAGTAGTTTTGTATTCTTGACCAGCCATAACATTTTAGACAATCTCCACTGATTGGTGTGATTCATAATGGAATATTTAAATTTTATTATATACCTACCCATGAAATACATAGTTATACGATGTAAATAAAAGTCATATGTTCTCATCGATGAAATAAACAACTTCCGGTGAAAATACGTCTACTTTCGCTATCTATATTCATAACGCGCATCTGCAGTGCCGGACTGCAAATGGCTGCAAATATACATTCATTACCGTATACAGCCTAAAAAACTGCTAATTTCCATGGAGCGGTATATAATAAATAGAATATTTATATTTTTGCCACGAATATGACATATATGTTCATCTCGTGGTGTGAAATGTCCATATTTCACTGGTGCCTAAGGGCACTCGTGAAATATGGACATTTCACACCACTCGATGAACATATATGTCATATTCGTTGTAAAAATATGAATATCCTCACTTCGAAATCGGCAGCGAGTTAATTATGTTGTGGAAGGTGGCTCTAATATTTATGAAATAGTATTGAACCACGTTATATTAATACTTTTAGCGAGCCAAGTCTTTCCTGTGTTTGCCTATATAATAACGGAGAATGCAGTCTTCAGGCATCCTCAACATTGCATGTATCTAATTCCCATTTGAATGTTGTCTTGTCGTCTTAATTAGATTTTCAATTATATTCGCATTTTAACAGTTCGTTCATATATTATCTTCCGTTAACGTTTTAGTTCGTGTATAATAGTAACCGATGTAAGGCATCTCTTTTCATTGACGCTGGTGTCTTAATATTTATTTTACTACGTGTGTGTGAAAGGATCATATATGCTGTGTGTGACTGATTGTTATATTTTCAAAATATTTCCTTAGTGACACTCGTTTCTAATTTTTCAATGACTATAATAAATTATATAAAACATTGATCGTTGTTTTAACATCATGGTGATTCATGTATACACTCGGGTATCTCTACATCACGATAATTTATCAACATATACTCATGTATTTACAGGCAGTGTTCTTAATTTCTGTGTTTTTTAAAATGTATACGAGTACAAGTCTTTGCGCGACAATACATGTTCCTAACAATGTGATTGCATAGTGTGTCATTGTTTGTATCCATGTCAGGCGTACGGGTAGTTCATAGTCAGTAGTATTTTTCAAATATATTGTGTATCTGAACATACCTGATATAATATTGTAATACCCAAACATAATAACAGCCGAATCTGATACACATGAAGGGTACAAACTCTCGACTGGTAATATAGTCCATTGTCTGATATTGTTTACCTGATGCTAATACATTTTTCTCGCTCGGTACCTTCACCCGAGTCATCAAATGCCCGACTCTCCACCCATCTGATACATTGTATTAAGTAAAAACCTCATTCACTATTCGACTATGATACTGTATATAGCACATCTTTCGTATTGTATTGGTATAGGTCCTGTATCGATTTTTATGTCACCTAAATGTCTAGCTGGATTCATGTAGGGGATCATCTGAGATGCCAAACAAATCGAAGGTGGCCATCTCGAATCATGGTTATTTTCCTGAAATTCAAGATGGCGCCCAAAATAGTTGCCATATAGACATATTGGTATAATACAAATATAACTGCAGTACCAATATATAAACTGTTGTAGTGTGTGTTGATTTATTTCAACTGAATGATATATTCATCAGGAAAAATTGAATTTGGTGTATAGGAAATTAAATTTTGCGAAAACTGCTGTTATTTTACAAGATTACATTTTGTTTTACAATTCATTAGAAAATAAATATAATTATTTAGACTCATTTACACAGCCAATTAGATGCTAATTGCAATCAGTTTTCTTTTATCATTAATCATGATAACAAAATTTGCTGCAAATATTTAACGCTGTACTTTCTCTCGTATTAGACAGTTAAGTAATTTAAAATGTTCAGTCTTTGTCGTATGTATTTAATTGAAAGATAATCCGATACTGATCCAAGATGACCGCCAAATACATTATAGTTTATTTAAATCGCCACGTGTTGGGTCATGTTTGGAAATAACAGTCTCAAGCTTACAATGAACAATTAGAAAAAAGTTTATTACAAAGTAAACTATTGTAGAATTGTACTTAATATTATAAGTAATAACGTCACTATTTTAGTGTACGGCGTCACCATATGGAATGTATGATATAACCGATATTTCAAAGAATTTATGAAAATGGTAAAATAACGACTGTTGAAACAAGACCAATAGCATCGCTAAATAATGAAGACATGTTAGAACAGATTATTTGAATCATTACTCTTATACTGAATCATTAACCCGATGCACATCTATTCTACAGTGAATTGCATACGTTGTTACATGCAATAAGTAGTTGGTCAGTTGTGTCTCGTTTCTTTGAAAAATGTATTTTATGAAAACAGAGAGCATTCATTATTTAGATATGTAATAGCAATTATTATCTATGATTATGGCAAATTAACACAAACGTTGACAATATGATGGAGTCACAAGTATGTATGTGGTACTGTTTCATCCGAGTCGAATTATATGTATGCAAAACAACTTTCGATGGTCTTAGCAATCAGATTGTCAACATTGTCTTAGCGTTGTATTCTTGTGAACGCGTATGGAATTAATTTCCCTCATTTTCCAGATCTGAACTAGTTATAGTATTGTGCATGTATTAAGAAGGGAAAGAAGTAATTCATCAGGAGAGTAGAAACAATTTAGAAGATAAGATGCTCCACAAATGCAGACAGTTTTTGGACGCAAAACATTTTGCGTGAACAGAACTTTTTAAGACCGACGACGGCGCGTTATGTTAAACATCGGTATATATTTTGAAAACGATGTATAACGTAGATAATTTATGAATTTCCTGAATATTATATACTGGAAAAACAGGTGAAGAGTTCTGACATATAAGTGACACTGAGTAGTAGTATCTACTTATAAAAGATAGGCCCCAATGTGGGAACATATATTTTGAACCACCCTCTATAATAAGATGTTTTAATTAAATCTACGATAAATGCATAACAAAATATGGTTTAATGTGTGCTAAAAAGGAATATAGCAACACATTATCGGTAATAACGTATTATTTTGTATATAATTGTACAGCAAGCTAGTTTCACCGGTACATGTAATTTCTGTTTTATTTGTATATATGTTTCAAATTAATACAGTTGATGATTGATTTCCAATTTTAGCCATCTTTTTTAAATTCCTATTATGTACACCCAGGAATGTGTTTATCCCAACATGTACATGTCTCCCCATCAGTATGTGTGTCTCCCCATCGGTATGGCGACACATATTTAATCTTATGAACTGAATGACAACGTCTCACTACCACCAATTTTGAATTATTGATCATCTTCTTTGCATAACTTGTGGTCTTCATTTATTCTCGATGCCAATACATTATGCCATGTAGGTTCTGTGATAAGATTATTTAATTTGGGTCTTTTTTTATGCAGAACTGCCTATAAAATTACAGATAAAATGCCAATAGCGATAACATGTTTAACTCACTAAATCTAGATGCATATGTCTGAATATATGCTAACAACTTGTTTGCATTTAGCCAATCTTGACGAAATATTATTTTAGATGCTAACATTGCTTGATAAATGGTACTATTGATGCTTACAAAATAGCATCAGTATTACATATATGGTTATTGATATTGGGAATTAAAACTGCATTAGTTTATTTCTTTCTCTGAATACTACTCTGATACAATAATCCAACAGGGCTGCTAAGAATGCTAAAAACTACATATGCTTCGCACATTTCATTTAATATTTAAAAGTAGTTTCAGCATTGAATGATGCGTCTAAACATATAAAGTTATTTGTTATCAGAATATAATGCCAATACATTTTCAAATCCATGCCACGAGTTATGTTATGCAACTATCAAAGATGAGCGACAAAATATTGCCAAAACATATAACAAGGTGTATGATCATGTGGTTGCCGAACCCGATTTTCCGATGTAGTAATCTGTGACGTCATTTTTACAGTAGATTTTCATTAAAATCTTCCTAACAAATGGACGGATTTTGATGATATGTAGCCCACCAAATACGATGGCATATGTGTTTAATGGGTGCTCTGAAAGTTCTTTACAACAACTTATAAATTTCACAAAGAATCGAGTACCGTTTATTTCTTACATTCACGTGCTCTAGTTTTTATTTACATTTACGGTAACAAATTCTTCGTCAAAACGACACAATTATGAGATTAAAGCCACATATACAATAAAGGGCAACGTGTACCGCATTTGCTGCGGTATATTTCATAAAATATGTCATTTCATTAGCAAGATATTAAAGGAAATCTACTGTAAACACATCTAAGAAACATGACGTCATGCCGTTCGGAAACCACGTGATCCCCACCTTGTATAAGTTGCATTCGTTTTTATTCTATTGATGAGTATATTTAAATATTATTAGACTTAAATTCTAACATTATCACCAAAATAGCAACATGATTATCCTATTTATACATTCAAACTATAGTTTGTGGGCATTTTAAACATTACACTATTGTCTTTGTGATCAGGTTCCTCTGATGCTGATGCGTATATGATAGATGTGTGCTATAATGATAGTTGTGTTATGAGTTTATCATGGATTATTTGATTTACACTTGTAATTTAATTTACCTGGCAAAGAAAAAGATGCAATTGTCAATCAGAATAACTAACCATACAATTCAAATAATGCCTAAGCAATGTACGCACAATCCTTAAAAGTAATATCACATATTGATACAGTCTTCCGGCCTTAAATGACCTGAGCTTTCGATAGTCCGTTAAACACCAATAACTCAAATCAACTATTAACATATGGCACCTTTATCAGTTCAGTACAGGACAGCCATTCAGATGTGGTGGAAGACACGCAGCTAGATGTATGGCAAGGGAAACTCCATCTGCAGGTAGCATTAGGTGCTTTCTCTGGATTTGTAACTAGACAGTCTCCTCAATGTGCACTTGGAAGCATCTATTTTCAGATGCCGACCTGGGTGAAATATACAGATACGCAATACCCGTCTAGGTTAAGATAAGTCACGATTTATTTTCATAGAAGAATGTTCATAATTATTTATACAATTTACACTAAAAAAATCTGAAGCAGTCATATTCATTTCACATTATATGTTAATGGCATGATATTATGTAATCACCCATGTGATAAATGAGTCCTTATTCAAGGTAGGTTTCATGAAACAGAAAGTAGAGGAAAGTCAAGGGTGATCGCTGTGTAATGTGGCGATTTGTGGAAATCTATATATGTGACCCCCCACACAAAACATTGTTTATAACTCTTGTATCTCCATGAATAAGTTACATATTCTTCACAAAGTTTGGCATAGTATATACATATTGGTTATTGTATTTGGCATGTAAATTATCCTTCTCATAATGACCTCAAGACGTGCACACAATCAGTAACCATGCATTATATATGCAATACATACACTCACCAACTACGTTCAGTCCATTTGGCCTCCATTATAAATCTAAAATTGTGAAAGTGACATTTACTGTTGAAAGATCGTATATTTTTGAAATTATTTATAGCGCAACAAAGACTCCCACTAACCAGATTAATATATTATTAAGGCGCCTGTATTGGATAATTTGCCCAATTAATCAGTAATACATTACGTTTTCATCGTCACTATAATGGGTAGTCACTAGTCACAGACACTGTAGTAAATCCATCAAAACTATTTAGAGCATAATTATACACTATATAGTAGTGATTCATAGTATTCAAATGTGGTGGACATTTTGAATTTCAATGTACATGGCTAATAATCAAGATGTCCATTTCCAATTGTGTTTTGCATTTCTAATTGTCCAATGTAAGTTTGAGACTTTTATTCCTGTTGTGGTGGTTGGTTGGAAGCATGCGATGGGCAATTTAACGATCGGGATTTATCATTACCGGAATCCCGACTGAATACCTGGTAAGGGCCTCAGGTACGTCTTTTGGAATTATTGTATGTGATAGTTGAATCTGGTTATACCTCTTAGAAGAGTAAAACAATTATTCCTAATCCTATTACTTTTAGGGGAATTGACTTAGGGGAAAGTGACTTTGGTGTGGTATGGACGTAGAACCAGGCCAGGTTATTCTCATTCAGGGCTGAATGTATATGTTTTTCGATGTAAATATTCCGTTCTTATTTTGGGATCCTCCCGCCCCAATGCAGTAGGTTACATGAGTGTTCGAACCAGTTGGCACGGCCTTAAATGACATTCATTAGCTGTTGATAGGCCGTTACACACCGTGTTAACATGGATTATTTCATACTTAAATAACCGCTTCCAACAGATAAGCCGTTCATGTCAGCTCTCAAGTCCCCTTATTATAAAATCCGGAGTCCCACAGGGATCAGTGATAGGACCAATATTAGTCCTGATAAACATAAAGTATCTACCATTGTGTACACATTTCTGTTCTATCGACATGTTTGCTGATGACAATACACTGACCACATTTGCTAATTCCCCTGATGCAGTAGCAAGAAACCTAAATG
The DNA here is from genome assembly GCA_029237695.1 of Conchocele bisecta. Lineage (NCBI taxonomy): Eukaryota > Metazoa > Mollusca > Bivalvia > Lucinida > Thyasiridae > Conchocele > Conchocele bisecta. Next base: position 37,692,435 of record CM055281.1, read on the forward strand.
TTGACCTGGCTGAAGTGGAATCCTGGTGTCAAGTCAATGCTATGTCAGTAAATATTGAGAAAACCAAGTCAATGATCCTGTCAACCAAACTTAAACTTAAATCTAATAACACCTTCCACTTATAACCGTTAGTGCTACTCAGCTTCAGCAAACAAGTTGTGAATAACCACTTGGAATTCACATAGACGAATCCTTATCATAGCGAACCCAGGTAGCAAATATTGTCAAAAAAATGCAATTCATTATTACATCTTGTGTGCAGAATAAAAAGTTTTAAGGAACTTTATTTGATGAAAATAGAAGACCGAATAAAATATCTAAACGCAATTCAAATGTTTATGTGCATGAATAACTTATGCCCAAATTATCTAAACAATTCATTTTAAACAAACAACAGCAATGCATGGGTTAAACTTAAGGTCAGCAGATAAAACAATATATATATACCAAACCCTAACATTGAACTATACAGGTCAACCATCATCTATTCTGGAGCCAAAATATGGAATGATCTACCAGTTTATGTTAAAACTGCCAACTCCGTGGAATATTTTAAGAGCAAACACATATTACATGTTCATACAAGTACTCACCATGATTAACTCTTAATCTAATACTCATGTACAGTTTCATCATACATATATGAACACCTTACTCATGCAATAGTTACTTTGTGACACATGTGTATATGTTAATACGTGTATAATTATTATTTGTTAAATATACATTTACTTGTAGATAGATAGATGATTTAAGGGAAAATTGAGCTACTGCTATAAATAAAGACGTCACTTTCTTACTTACACAATTATATCAAATCAAATGTGTTTCAGAATATGACCCAACATGTGGTGATTTAAATAAACTACATGTACATGTATTTGGCGGCAATCACGACCAGTACTGGTTATATTTCAATTTATTCCACGTGACACAGACTGAACTTTTGAAATTACTTAACTGTCTAATATAAGAGAAAATACAGCGTACTGGATATTCTATTGTTTACCACTTATGCGGATATCAGTATGTATTTATCGTAGAGAGGATTAAAATACCTCAGTATATGCATTAACATAAGGATTCATAGTATGTGTGTCAAATGTGTCGTCCATTTTGAATTCCATGTACACGCCAATTAATCAGGATGTTCATCCCTGATTGCGTTTTGCATTTATAATTGTTAAATGTAAGCTTCATACTTTTATTTCAAAACATGAGACACGTGGTGATTTAAATAAACTGTAATGTATTTGGCGGCCATCTTGGTTGTTTGTGAACTAGATTAGTACCGGATTATATTTCAATTTAACCCACACGACACAGACTGAACCGATATATCTATATGGAAGCCATTTTGGACGCAATCTTGAATTTCAGACAAATGACAATGGTTCCAGATGGTCACCCTCGATTTTTTGGCATCTCAGATGGTCCCCTACATGAATCTAGTGAGACATTTAGGGGACATCAACATGGATACAGGACCTAGACCAGACACTGTATTAATATTGTGTATCAGCCTGGTGGTAGTCTCGCAATGTGTAGGAAACCGTATATTAGGACATCCGAGACGACCGTCAGGCTGATAAATATGATATCCAATGGCAGTATTGTATTGTTCATGTATCGCTATAGCGCCAACGGCGGTTGATGGAGGCGGACCAGGCGACCTGGTGGGAGACGTTCAGCAAACTCCAGCGGATCATGCGGAAGGCAGCGCAGGTCCTATTTATAGCAAAGAAACTCGACAGGGAACAGATGCATAACTACTTTATGTCAGGTACGACATTTTACATGGCACCACCGTGGCGGCATTTTGTGGCCAAGTTTATCAGTGAAAGGTAGAACGTGTGTAAAATAGTTTCTGGACCAAGTTTATCAGTGAAAGGTAGAAAGTTTGTAAAATAGTCTCTCGAAGAGACTGCAAACCCCTGGTAATATGTGTACAATATTTAATGGCATACATAATGGATCCAGCATACAGCCATCCGTTTTAAGAACGCATAATTATTGTGAAACTACGATTAGCTATATACGGTCCCATATGAACACAAGTATGCTGTACTTACATGACCTTAGCTGTTGATAGGCCGTTAAACACCAATAAACAAACAAACAAAACAAGTATGCTGTAGAACATATATGAAACTGGAAATAATGCTATACAGAACACACACAATCATCAAGAGACACCCGGTGTTAGATACAACATGTGTGTGTGTAGCGCTGAGGGTCTTCAAGAGGACATTACACATTCACATTGGATACCTGTAGCCTGTCATTGTATCCACACATATGAATTTAAGCGCAGTCAGTGTTGCGCTTTCTAGTGGGTCTCTTTTGAATATTTTCTACGTTTCGTAGCAATTCAAAATTATTCCTAACAGAGACGTCAATGTTTATCACATATATGTGTAGATGCTTACATCGTGTTATACAGCAGGATATATTGTATTGTGATACATATTTGCTTAAAACAACTCCAATTATATATATATATATATATACATATTATATTTATCGACGCTTTATTATCCCCTCGCTGTCAGGCAAGAGGGAAATAGCGTTAGTCCATGTACGTTTTAGGTGCGTAGGTGCGTACGTGCGTACATGCGTACGTGCGTACGTGCATACGTGCGTACGTGCGTACTTTAGTAACAACTTTCGTTTTTAGCGGGCCCGCAGAAGGAGGGAGTGCTTATGGCATACCCCCGGCGTCGTAGTCAGCGTCTGTCCGTCCGTCCGCTCATCTGTCCGTCCGTCCGTCTTCAAAAATTCGAAAACTTAACCTTGGGGGAAATTTGTTATAATTTCTGTTTGCTTTCACGAAACATTTTTATATTTCACACATGCCTTTCTCTAATGACTCACTATCATGCTGTGACAAATCCACGACCGTGATATCCCGACCCGCTAACCGGAAGATTAAGGTCACACTCGTAGTCCATTCATAAACTTAATCTTGTGGTAAATTTGTTATATTTCACAAATGCCTTTCTTTAGTCATTCACTATCATGCTATGACAAAACCATGACCCGTTAACCCCAAGGTCAATGTCACAATCTTAGTGCATACATAAACTTAACCTTGAGGTAAATGTGTTATAATGTATGTTTCCTTTCAACAACTGTCTTGATATTTCATACATGCCTTCCAATGGTACTTTATCATGTTGTGACAAATCCACGACCGTCATACCCCCAATAACCACAAGGTCAAGTGCATCTTAGTGCATTCATAAACATAACATTGAGGGAAATTTGTTATAATTTCTGTTTCCTTTCGTCACACCTCTTGATATTTCACGCAAGCCTTTCGCTATAATTCTCTATCATGATGTGACAAAGCCACGTCCGCCATAACGTTGAGGGAAAATTGTTATAATATCTGTTTGCTTTCACCAAACGTCGTGGTATTTCACACATGCCTATCATGCTGTGACAAATCCGCGATCGTCGTAACCCCGTATCCATATTTTCATCATATAGCTCCCCGTGTCCAAGATCAAGGTCAAATCACTTTGACATTTGCGTTAAAGTTGTTTTGTTAAAGTGTTTAAGTAACCAATATCTTCACAAACCTATCATTCTATATCCCACCCATGCGGCCACCATATCCAAGGTCAAGTTCAAATTTGCGTTATTTATTGTAAAATATGTGTTAAACTTTTTAAGTACCAAATATCTCCACAACCGTAAGTCCAATTGACTGGGAACTTCACATAGCTCGTTATCAGCATCAGTTAATTATATAGCCCATCAATGTAGCCCCCATGCCGAACATCAAGGTCAAATTACTTTGAAATTAGTGTTTTTTATGCCACCGGGTTTCGAAGAAACGGGTGGCATATAGTGTTTGGACCGTCCGTCTTTCTGTCCGTCCGTCCGTCCGTCCGTCCGTCCGTCCGTCCGTCCGTCCGTCCGTCCGTCCGTCCGTCCGTCTGTCCGTCTGTCTGTCCGTCCGTCTGTCCGTCCGTCTCACTTTTCGGTTCACCAATCTGTCACAGTTTCTCAAATATGCTGCAGGTGGCATCCACGTTCGACAGACGCATTTCTTGTTTTTTTTTAAATCTGCTTTTACCGTTTTAGCTACCCAATATCTCCACAACCCTAAGTGCAATTGACATGAACCATCATATACTTCTTTATCAGCATACATTTTTTCATTTTATAGCCCATCCATACAGCCCCAAGGTCAACGTCAAATTACTCTGAAATTTGCGTTAATGTTTTTGTACAATCTGCGTTAAAGTTTTTGACTACTCAAATATCTCCCCAATCCGATTGCTCTAACCAGATACATAAATACTGAGACAATCAAATACATCGACGGGCGTGATATGCTTGTTGGAGCCATGCAGTTTTATTATCAAGGCCGTGATAATGCTGCCCTTGCATTGCATTGTACACTTCAAATTATGAAATGGTCAATCACGATCTGGAATGCATGTTCACGTGTCGTTCCAATTTATGTTTCCAGTAACTGAACGGGAGATAACTCGTGGTATACTGAAGGCTAACAATGTGGGTGACCATTGTCTCGCTTACGTCAGAGAAATCGAGAATATCAACGTTACTCTGCTTCGTTTTGCCGCCAAATTTATCGACTTTGCCGCTCGAAACGTGGACGGAGAGGCACAGAAGTTACTAAAGACGCTCAGAGACGAGAAACTTCCGAACAAAATGCCCACGAACAACCTGACGCGGTTTACCGTGGAATGGGGTGGCAAGGAAGGGATAGATATGGACACACACAAGGAGTATCTGGAGTCGTTCTGCACCCACTTCTACACATCCGTACTGTCGCTTGTCGATCGTGCCATGGCGAGTAATGAGCGCCTGTCAAATGACAAAGTCTACGTCGAAGTACTGCAGGTATAGTTATCTATCTTTGTTGATGGTTGTCGTGTTCGGTGATTACCGTAATCTCTGGACTTGTCTTGTCAATGTATACTATAAGGAATGAAACGAATACCATTGTACGTTAGCTATAATGGCACGTAATGCTTTATCTATTGTTATAGCTATTCGGTCACTGTGTCGGTGTATTTTTATATTCAAACATACAAGAACATTCAAACAGAGATATACTAAAGAGCCGTAACAAAGCGTGACACAATCTGGTAAAGTAACATAAAGCTAGAAAACGATTTATAACATTGACGACGTAGTTGCAATGCTTTCATACCACTTTACTTGTCCGGAGTTACAATGACAAGGTACTAATGGTGTATCACTCATTTGTACAGTTTCTGCGACCTTCCATTGTGAAACCGTCAATTGACATGGTATGTTAACATGAACATCGTTGTACTGATACATGTACAGCCTGGATTTGTTCCTGGTTCTACAAACGAACGACTGTCCATCGTTTACACATCTTTTATACATCGTTTCCGTTTATTTAATTACTGTCTGTTCCAATTTTTGCTGCCGACGAACTTTTGCCTATTAAACAGATTAGATCTAAAACTTTTGCAACAATAACAAAAACTTCACCTTCCCCAATTTTTTTTATTTGATGAAATTCCATCAAATATTGATTTTATTGCCAAAAAAACAATTTTCCTATGGAATTTTATTTAAATCATTTTTGAATTTGTGGACCGGTTTTCAAAATCTAACTTGTTCTGAGTTACATCATTTTCGAGATACATGTATCTAGCCAGGTGTCGGAGTCGATTTCCAAATTGTTTCGTCTTTCGACACCTCCCACAGCTCCTCCACCTCATTTTCCCCCATGTTAAATTCCCATAGTGAAATTGATTTTTCGCAATGGAATCAATAATTGATGGAAGTTCATCAAATAAAATAAATTGGGGAGTTGACTTTTTGTTATTGATGAAAAAGTACTTACATTTAAATATTTTTTAGATTTAATGTGTTTAATAGCCAAAAGTTGGTCAGCATCAAAACGTGGAACAGACAGTAGAAACTGATGATTCCATTGTTTCTATCATTACACATACCGAAAACAATGTGCAAACGATGTGTTGTAAGAAACGACAGTCGTCTAAATACTGGTTGAAAGCCGGGTATTTACATTGTAAACGGACATTCATGTACAAACATACCCAAACGATATTCGTGTATATGCATATCGTTGTACAAAACGATCAAATTGTCTGCGTTTTCCATTCAGTTTCGTTTGGGAACCTTCATCAAATGTTCGCTATGCCTTCCCTTGCAGCACATGAAGGCGTGCTACACGTCGTGTAAGATGTTCCAGGGTCGGGAGGACATTATCGACCTGATGAAGGAGTACGTGACGGGACTGTCCGATCGTCCGCTCATTCTGCACGGCGACAGTGGCTGTGGAAAAACTTCCCTCATGGCGAAAGGTGCAAGCGAGGTATTTGTGTGCTTCTTACCGTTTCTTACTGTCGCCTGCGTCTAATCCGATATATACATATATATATATATATATATACTTGTATATGTACTCGTATCGTAATGTCTCCATCCATTGTCCGGCACACACTCGTTGTCTTCTGAGTGGCTGGTACGTCATAAACCAGGAACCCACTCTTCCAGAGTGGGTTCGTGGTTTATGAAGTATCGTTCAACATACCATATTACTGCGGCCAGTTTTCTGAGTAACTGACATTTTTAAATGCAACCTGCTACTGTTCCATGTATTATATGCACAGTATTGCATTTACATTTACCAACTAGTTTACTAGAATTCATCCAATTGGCTAAACGTTTACAGTAATATGAATAACATGACAGACTTCTACAAGGTTCGTAACGCTAACGGTGTCGTCATGATACATTCTTTATGTATTTCCTTAGAAAAAAGTAATAATTACTTCATCAAGTGTCAAACTAAGCATGAACTCGATGTAGGATGTCCTTCCATCCGTCCATCCGTTTGTCAGTCCGTCCGTCCGTCCGTCCGTGTTAAAGTTGTTGGGTACCTATTTCTCTGTAACGGTAAGTCGGATTTACCTCAAACTCCATATTCTTCCTTATCATCATTCATATTTTCATTCCATACCACACTCATGCGACCTTCACGTCCAATGTCAAGGTCAAATTACTTAGACATTTGCATCCGTAAGATTTGCGTTAAAGTTTTCGGGTACCCATTATCTTTGCAACGGTAAGTCGGATTGACTTAAAACTCCATATACTTCCTTATGATCATACATATTTTCATTCCATACCTAACGCATGTTCAAGGTCAAATTACTTACTAATTTGCGTTAAAGTTTTTTTGTTTTTTTTCGGTCCAGGCGGCGGTCGGGGGTATACGTGAGCCCCATACTTACGTTCGCTATTTGTGTTTGCACTAACCACTATATAATATTTCCCAGCTAGCTTGCGAATGCAATAGCTCTCTAGTATATATGCTGCCGACTGGGTAAAGGTATCCTTTTCATTCCATTAATAATAACCATTATCGTAAAGATTTGGACGATCACCTGCTTTTTATCGATCCCGCTTGCGGACAGCGCGATACAGTCGGCACATTGTCGTCCGTCCGTCCGACCGTACATACGTACGTGCGTCCGGTTAAAGGTTTTGTTGAACGTTTGTGGCTAAAGTTGTTCAGTATACTATCAAAGCCTCGGCGGGCGCGACATGCAGGCCGCGGCCATCTAGTTAATTTATTGTACGTACATGACGATAAATACAATGGCCGTTGAAGACAGCCTCGTGTTATAATGTTTTAATATTTACAGGCTCGATCTTGGTTCAACCAAAAGAAGCAGAAACCATTCCTTGTGCTGCGATTCCTCGGTACCACTCCAAACAGTTCCAGTATCATCATGCTGCTGACGAGCCTCTGTCATCAGCTGACATACCTCTACGAGCAACCACACGAGGATATACCAGCTGAGCTGTCACCGCTTGTCCAACATATGAAGAAACTACTTGGTTGCGCAAGTCGTGAGAGCCCATTAGTTCTGATTTTGGATTCGCTTGATCAGCTCTCCGGTGCTGATGGCGCACACCAGTTGGCTTGGTTGCCTACCACCTTACCGCGCTATGTGCGATTGATTGTGTCCACACTGCCAAACTACTTTGGAATTTTAGACACCCTACGCAATATGATTGACATACCAACACATTACATTCCGGTTTTACCTCTAGGTGAAAATCTCAGTGCGACAATATTGAAATTCTGGCTAAAAACCGCCAACAGAACTGTTTCAAACGAACAGATGGAGATAGTAAATGATGCATTTACGAAATGTAATCTTCCACTGTTTGTAAAACTAGTATTCGACGAAGTGTGTAGGTGGAAGTCGTTTACCGATCCACGGAATACCACACTCGCGTACACAATACACGACAGCATCACGAAACTGTTTGAACGAATTGAAATACAACATGGTCGGACACTTGTAGCACATGCATTCGGTTACATCACAGCGGCTAAAAGCGGTTTGTCTGAGGCGGAACTTGAGGATTTACTCTCACTGGACGAGAAAGTATTGAACGATGTGTACCAGTACCATCTACCGCCCGTCCGGAGAATTCCGCCACTACTATGGACTCGCATCAGGAGCGACCTCCCGTCATACCTCAGTGAACGTGAGGCTGATGGAGTGAACGTCGTCAGTTGGTATCATAGACAGTTCTTCGAGGCAGCGACGGAACGATATTTCAAGAATCTGAACTACGTTAGCGACATTCATTCCAATATTGCCGAATACTTTCTGGGAATATGGGGTGGAGGTGTTCCAAAACCTTTCGAATATACGGAAGGTCAGAGGAAAATGTTTCATCTGGAAGAAAAAGGTGGGGAAAGTGATAGAATGGTGCCATCGCAACCACTCGAATTCCTCGACGAAAACGGTCGGCCAATTCGCCACAACCTGCGGAAGCTAAACGAATTACCTTACCACCTTGTGCGATCACACAGATATGAAGAACTATACAACCAGGTGATATTCAGCTACAAATGGCTTCAGGCAAAACTCACATCCATGCCGCTACAGTCAGTTCTATCAGACTTTGAAGATCTGCTCGAACACGTGTATCAGAAAGACGTGAAACTGATAGCGGACGTTATCCGGCTATCCAGTTCTGTTCTGAGTCATTACCCGGATATGCTCGGACCGCAGATAATCGGGCGCCTACTGCCATATTTCACGATCAATGAGAACATCCGGCATCTGATTCAACAGTGTGACACAGACGGTCTGGCTAACTGTGCAATCGTTCCCGTGCATCATTGTCTTCATACCCCAGGCGGGCCGTTACAATTCTCCCTCGAAGGGCATCTGTTCGCGCCATTCGGAATTGCGGTAACGTCAAATGCAAAGTATTTGATCTCGGTCTCGAATAAGTTCATAATATTCGATCTGTCAACCGGCGAAGTGTTCCGGACTATAGCACCGGGAATCGAGGGCATTATGCAAAGTTTGGTAATATCAGAAAACGATAAATACGCCACCGGCTTCACAAATAACAATCAGGTGGTGATATGCAATATCCTCACAGGGGAACATGTCAAAATTCTGCCTCCACTGAAGGAGATAAAGGACTCGATGATAGTAGGCACCTCAATAAACAACACTCACGTTGCTACATGGACATCGGATGAATGGTTTCTCTTCACTCTAAACGGAACATTCCTGTCCAAACACACAGTAGAACTGCACATGCCGATTATATCCGTGGACTTCGGCGACGATGGGAACACGTATCTCGTGCTGAAGAGTGGTGGTCCCAGCGATACGGAGATGACGCTGGAGATGCAGGATCTCTCCATGGAACCGTTTGAATTCCACAGTGCAATAGCGCTAACAAAAGACAAGAATATTATGTATACGTGCATTGAGATTAGTGACAATGCAGTTACTGTGTATAAAAAGGAAGGGGACGTATGGAAATATGATCGGACTTTGGGTGATAATTATGATCTAGTGTTTGCGTTGAATTTGTCTGAAGATGAGAATTTTCTCGTGGCGACAATACCGCTTGGCTACAAACTGTGGAATCTGAAAACAGACGTGATGGTTCCACTGAAACTTCCTCATGGGATACGCAATATCCCAACGAAGAATCAACTGTCCGGTCTAGCCGTTCTGACTAGAAACAATCACTTCGTGGTGGCCGCTGTACGTAAAAATTTGTACGTCTGGGACGTGAAGCAGGGCAATATGGTGAAAGTCCTGGACGCGCATTTTGGACGAATCATTGCACTCACGTCCGTTACAGTCGGTTGTAACAAGGTAATCTCGTCGTCCATTGACAAAACGATCAAAGTGTGGAATTTCGATAACATTCTTGAAGACGTGCATTCTATAGACAGACTCGAGAAACCGATAGAGACAATTGATCTGGCTACTGAGGTGCCGTTTTGTGTGACAACCAGTCGGAATTGTGTGGGCGTATGGAACCTGGAGAACGGTAAGTTGTTGAAGACATTTGGAACGACAACCTCCAATTCTGTAATCACACAGGCTGTCATTACAGGAGATGGGCGATATGTATGCGCGGCAGAAACGGCGAATATCGTCATCTGGGACGCTTCGAAGGACGCCGCTGTTAAAACTCTCCCGCAGAGGGAGACGCAGACCCTGATAAGCAACGAGTATGACACGCGACTGATAGCAATATCAAAGCAGGGTCCGACAAAAGGCATGTGTGCATGTTATTCGTTACCAGAAGGAGATGAAATTTACAGGTTCGAATACGGGATGAAAGAATACAAAAGAGGCGTGGTGACATGTGATGGTTCGTTTCTGGCTATACCGGCGGTGGACAAGAGTGGCGATGTTGTTGGCGTATATCATGCTAAAACTGGCACGCATTTGTACAACTTGCAGCTAAAATACAGCAACTACAAACCCCTGGTTAAGATGTTACCGATGCCCAATGACCCGAATCAGGTATGTGTGATTGACGAAGACAAGGGTAACATTCTAGATCTGAAGAAAAAGACGCTGGTTCGATCCGTCAACAGATGGAATGGACGAGTTACGCAGAACGGAAAACATGGCTTATATGCTCCGAACCGAGGCGGGTTAGAATATATGGAGCTTAAGCATGGTAAAACTGTGAAGACGCTGATTCCACGAATAGCAGAGGGTGTGTTTAACGTTGATGTGATGTTTAGTAAGAATGACCGTCACGTAGTCTACTATCACTCGGGACACCGAACGTTGCGCGTGTTCCGGTTGATCGACGGTAAGATGATTGCAAAATACAAAGCACACGCGGAGGTCAAGGTTATGACATGCAGTCCAGGTGGATTGTCTATAATCATAGGTGCGGTGGATGGTAGCATGACGGTTCTGGCCATTGCGGATGCGCATTTTGAGGAGAATTTAGAATTCTTGAAATCGCTCCCGAGTCGCCAGAAACATCAGGCACCTAATCAGTCCAGCACGACGAATGGTGATATCGTTACACCCAAGAATAGTATAGGTACTGCTCTGCAGGTGGCACGATTCGTGGCAAAAGCTAGAGGAGCGCAACGATCTCGCGCATGCGTATTGTCGTAATAGCTCAGTGTACCACCTCCAGCTACATATATGTCTGGACTGTCGGCTGAGAAAATGGATCTTATTACATTTACAGCATTTGTCAGATATAGGATTATGATCAAACAGTTTTGACGACAGCAGCAATGTTATTTCATTGACTATGCGTACAACGTATGCGAATGTCGCACAGCGTAGTCCCTGTCAGAGACTGCGCAGACACGTAGGCTTAACTGTAGGCTGAGCAGTAGGCTGATCGGTGCCTGCGGTGATCGCAAACGTCATCAGATACATGTTCTCAGACGGTGGCCTATTTGTGACTATGTACTGTACTTGGATAAATGGGGATTATGAAATTTGTACCCATGCTAGCACCTCGTCTTGTAGCACAGGCCGAACTCGCGGCTGTGATATTTCTTGGCAGCATGGCGGCAGTTTTTCTCATATTGTGGCAAACAGTGTGTTCCTTGGTTGAAGTGCACACATGTGCAGACTATTCAGGGTCTATACTGGCCGTAAATCCCCATTACTCCAGTACAGCCATGGTCCTGTTTTCTATTGTTGAACTCAACTTGTGTTCCCCACTCCCTTATGCTGCACTGTAGAGCCGACTACTGTTCAGCGACGACTATCGTTCGCGTGTATGGTTTAGCCTGGACAAATAAATAATACTGTAGTTGTTTCAAATTTACTGTGGGCTGCTGAACAACTTAGGACATTTTGAAGAAGTTTCGCTATCGGTGAACATTAGTCGTCGACAATAGTCGTTGATGTTAGAGCCGAATATTGTTCATCGAAGACTAACGTTCACGTGTACGATTAAGCCGGGAAAACCGACTTAATTATGCACGTGAACGATAGTCGTCGATGAACAATAGTCGGCTCTACAATGCTCTACACTGCACTCTCGAAATGGTTTGTCAGTGTTGCACACGTACTTGTTCATCAATAACAAAAAGTCACCCTCCTCAAATAATTTTATTTCATAAAATTCCATAAAATATTAATTTTATTGCGATTTTTGTTTGTGTTTTAACTCTTCCCCCATCTCTTCCGCCTCTTTTTTCCCCCCATGTTAAATTTCACAGGAAAGTGTTTTTTTCGCTATTAAATCAATGTTTGATGGAATTTCGGAAAACGAACACAAATTGGTTATTGGTGAAAAAGTACTTGCATTTAAATAGTTTGTACATTTAATGTGTTTAATAGCCAAAAGTTCACGGAAATAACTATTTATTATCTCTATTTATTGTTTAATTAGCATTGATCATACTTTATGACGTGTTGATATAAAAATATTTATTCAGGTGACGCATTTAGTTGATATAAATAATTTAAAAATATCCTGCCTCATTTGCATATGAAAATAGTCTGATACCACCGCGAGTCTCTATCAGTAAATTAAAAATTACTAAATGATTATATCTGTGTATCAGACATTCGTATTTTTTTTAAAACTGGCGGAATAGTTACACAACCATACAGAACAGTTAGTACCTATGAGCTTTAACGTCTATCTTCTCGGATATGTTGTATATTGTTGTAGTTTCCCCTTTAATCATACTACAGCATATATGTTATAAATCTTTTCCACTCAATTTTCGGTTCCTTCCGTCACTATGTATTATGTACGTGTACATGTAAATGCATGTACACGGAATAGGATTATTGTGCCATAAATGTACGTTATGTTACCTTGACAACATTTCACCTCAGGTACCAGACAGGACATTACTGAATTATTCGCATTGCCAAATTCAATAAAGTGAAAGAGATATAATCTCTCTCCTATGACATATTTTCAGTATTTCGACCTAACCCATGGAAAGGTCAACAGCGATAACTGCCTTCGATAACATTTGTATGGAAATGGAAGTGTTTTATTTATCATAAGGCATATTGGTCCTTCGGCATACAGTATGATACAACACTAAATGTGTAGTTTCCACAACATGCATATGCCATGCATACATGTATATGTAATACACTTTATGACCACCCAAGCTGATATTTATGTGAGAAGGGCAAAAGTAAATTAACAAAGATCTTATATGTTGAATAAGGGTCACCGGTTGGGTCACCGGTTGTGACCTATATTAAAAGTAAATGTGTACATTCTTCGTACTTATCACTAGATTTAAGTAATATAAAGATGGAGGTAGAGAAACGGCCACAAAGGCCGTCAAGTAATTGTCTGCCTTCCCCCATACGCATAAGTACGAGAAGGCCAGCCCGCCACCCTGCAGGAAGCAGAATCTAAGAATGTAACTCACATGTCGAAGTTGCATTAGAATGGTTCAATACATTAGTTAGCAAAGGCTATCCGCTGCATTTCTCAAGTCACAGCCGCATACTACATGTATGTCCAGCAATTACCGATCATCAATTAGATTCTGTACAGATTTACACATCATGATATAAAAAGCGATGTACACCTGCTATTGCAAATAACCCTTTGTTGTTTCGCTGCAACCCCAATACTGCAGTTGTGTCCCTTGGCTTGTGCATACCTCGTTACAGCATCGCCCTTGTTACATATTGCCAATGCGTTTGCATTGAATCCACCCTTATACCTCTGGTCGATAACCCGTCTGAAAATGCACCACCTCGCTCTGAAAACCAAAACAAAATGTCACTAACGGTTATTTCTATAATATATGGTGGCATATATTTGCCATCGACATAACGTGAAACTATGTCGACATGTTGAGATAAATTATGTCGACATAACGTGATAAGTTATCACAGCAAGTCAACATAATGTGATAAGTTATCACCACAAGTCGACATAATGTGATAAGTCATCACAACAAGTCGACATAATGTGATAACAAGTTATCACCACAAGTCGACATAATATGATAAGTTATCACAATAAGTCAACATAATGTGACAAGTTATCACCACAACAAGTCAATAAAATGTGATAGATTTTCACAACAAGTCAACATAATGTGATAAGTTATCACAACAAGTCAACATAATGTGATAAGTTACATAATGTGATAAGTTATCACAACAAGTCAACATAATGTGATAAGTTATCACAACAAGTCGACATACAATTAACACAAAATATGAATATAACGTGATAGGTTATCGCGACAAGTCGACATAACGTGATAGTTTAATACCATATCTCGACATAAATACACCTAAAATTGAAAACCAAAAATAAAGACGTCAAAGAAGGTCTTAGTGACTTTTTATTTGGTTTTCAGAGCTATGTGCATTTCTCTGATGTTTTCTTTGATTGTAAACTTAATAGGCATGTAGGCGAATTGTACACAGCTTACCATCCGTACTACTATACGGGTTATTGACCTGTGCCGTGTACATATACATGTATACTGATCCATCTGCTGGCGAGTTATGGACATTACGTCTCTTCGTTCGTTCGCCGCGTAGATTGTTTAAAAGGTTCTCCCTTCTCCTCTTCTGTCGTTCCTTATAGTGATGGAGCCAAGTTCATTTTTTCAGCTACCTTACCCCGCCCTCCCCCTCTTTTCAGGATTTTAATTGTTAAATTAGACATCTGAGAACAAGAAACCACTAATAACACTTTTCTAGGGAGTGGTGAAAGTTCTGAATTCAAAATGGCCGCCAAATATACATGTTTTGCCTTATCGTATTTGTATCATATGACGTTTTCCTCAGTAATTTGACATTATAACTTTGGGTGTGATTCCATGAAAATAATTTTAGTATATATTTGGTAAATCAGATATTTCACGAAATTCAAGATGGCCGCTAAATATTATTATTTTACCCTTAAATTAAAGTTGGTTACATATTTGAGCTCCTGAACAGGATATTATAACATAATTTATATCGCAGAAATTGGATACTCTACATCAACACCGTCCTATCTGCATTAGGTTTTATGTTTTTATTCTATTAGTTTTACCTTCACAAACAAAGACATTATATTGTTAAAACTCTGTATCAGGTAAAATATGTGATACTACTTTGATATAATTTAATGTGGAACTGACTTTCATTCATTTCTGAAGTTGATAATATACAATCACAGAAAGAACTTGTGAGGGCATTGAGCATCTTTCGAAGAAAGACTAACCTTTATAAATTGCCAGCGGATATTCCGTTTTAGATGCTATGTGTCTTCTGTGAACTCAAACACCGTTTCCAGAAGTGCAATCAGGCGCATTTGCTGACAGATGTATTAAGGATCTAGTAAAAGAACAACCATGTCATGAATTGCACTGGTTGCTGATCGGTATGGGGATTATACGGCATTGCATATATTAATGGAGAACATTGCCTCAACCATACAAGTTAGAAACCGCTGATATAAATCAAACAATCAATATGAATTAAGGAAAGGTTGTGATGACATACTGAGATACAGTGTGAGCAAACGTTGTCCGCTTAGCACCACACCAGTGCAGCATGGGTTCGATCTAAGATGGTATAATGGTCGCCATATCGGACAAGTGGGTTTTCCTTGGGTACTCCGGTTTCCTTCCCTTTAAGGACCACACTTCCATCGGTACCAACGAAAACATTTGTATACGTGCTCTCATGCTTGTTTGTAATCGTTGTGAACTAAAGTTCAGAATGATGTGCAGGGTAGCTGTTTAGTTGATACATACTACATTGTTCCCAGATACACGTGACCGTTCGTTCATGTTAAGCATTGTGTGGACAATGGATCCTATCGTATCCTCACGAGAGCATCAGATTCCGATATATTGGTGATTGCGTAATATATACATTCTCAGTTACACATTTGTATGTGTAAAGGCTGTGCATGTTGTGTGAGCTTGCACTTACCAAAACCATGTATAGGTGCCAACATCAATTGATAACGTGATAAGTTAAACATTATTATTACTAGTAATACATGTATGTAACTAGGAACATTTATGTTCATGTTACTTCAAAATATTTTTGACTGACTTATGATATCATTCCTCCAAGCAGCATATGGTTGTGACTATAACGGCTTTTTCAGTGGAAAGGTAAAGCATAGTAAAAACAGTCAATAAGAACAATCGCTCCACACATATTGCTTATCTATGTACTAACCTTGAGGAAGATATCGTGCACAAAGGACCAAACCATAAACACAAGCACTGCACTTCTGATAGCCGTTTACACTGATGCTTCAGCAGCCAATTCTATAACATATTCTACAAGCACTTGAAGCTAGTAATGCTGGTCTAAAAATAGGTGATAAACATTTTTCGGCGCCTACCCAAGCAGATGACATTGTATTGTTATCAACTACGAAAAACGTAATTAACCAAATGCTTCATATTTACAGACAATTCAGCACGAAATGGAGATTACGCTACAATACATCTAAATGCAAAGTGGTTGTTTTAAACGAGTCTAAATACAAATTTAATAGACATAGCCGTACCTGGAGATATGGCTCCTCTTTCATTGAAGACCAGTCTACATACAAACCCCTTAGATTAATGGAAACGAAACAGTTATCATCTCCGGGCGACATAGACGCAGTTATTAATTCAGTGCGCGGTACATTTATGGCATTATCAAACGTCGGGGTACATTCAGACGGATTAAACCCGCTAACATCATTGAAACTATATAGATCGATTGTATTCCCTCGGGCATTATTTGGTTGTGATTTATGGAATTAAATAAATGCTAGCGCCATGAGAAAACTGGAAACAATTCACCACTTTTGTTTGAAATACATGCAATGCTTTAGAAAACGGACTAGAACAGACGCTGTACTGGGCATGCTGGGGGGAGACCAGTATTGAGGCATACATCGATCTGCAAAAGCTGAACTTCTTGTTCTGTTTATGCAGTTCTGATGCATGTTCTTTTGTTTACACAGCGTCTCTTCCAGTTCCGTTCACATAGCACTGCGACACATAGAGGTGTTATCCCTGACATTACAAGAATACTGCACAAATATGGATTAATAGACCATTTGGACACTTTTGTGCAGAATAGTGTATTTCCGGGCCGCTATGTGTGGAAAGGTATGTGTAAATCCGCCATAAAGAGTAAGGAAGAACAGTCGTGGCATGAGCGTATGTCAATGTCGCCAGATGTTTGCACATTCCGACATGTTCAAACTGAGTTGTCTCCCTCTAACATATAGAAAGCCGCTCTCAAAATGCCCGGGACTCTTCCTATCGCTCAGCACCTGGCGAGACTGTACACACTTACTAAAAGTACATTCCACGATGTGATTGTATGCCCTAGATGTTGGTCGATCTGTGATAATGAACTAAAATATTTGAGAGTTGGTTGCGATGATGAATTTGTTCGGAATGTGGTGGTAGCATTTTGGCATAATTTAAGTAAAAAGTTTGGAATTCGTGTATACGAGTTCGTTAGCGCCTGTGACGTTGAAAATGTAACAAGGCTCATGTTTGGAGGAAATTCAGAAAATTTAAAGTTGAAATTGGAATGTGGTGACAATGATTTCGGTTATTATCAATTTATCTCATTTTGTGCAAATTTTGCCTCAAATTTATTTCAAATAGGTATACTGATACTCATCAAATCACAGGAGCTGAACGAACCGTTGGCACGATACTTGATGATGCCCACAGAAAGTTTTGGAATTCCAAAAATAAACTTTCAGTACATAACTTTAATTATTGGAGGTGTGGAATTCTATAAAGGTTTATTTGTTCAATAAAACAATACTAAAGGTAACATATCAATGCTGTAACACTGTAGAACTGTGTGACATTAATAGCATAACAATAAACACGACAATAAAATAAATGAAAGTAACCAACATGTATGCAAAGCCTTTGATTGAAAAGTTCTAGTAAAGTTGAACCCGAGTACCCGTACAAACGCCTACATGTACATGGACATGATGGATCGTGTTTGATTTTCATTTTAAATATTGTTACTTGCCGTGACACAAGGGGGCATATTGAGTATGCGACCAGTCTCGCACCAGATATGCATGCACATATGTTGTCTGCGTCCAATCAATACCAGTGCACATGGATGTGTCAGCTGATTTGGACTTTTAAACCTGGTCGGACTATCAATATATATTTCTTGTTTGCTGAGGGAAGACATATGACATTGTAATGTCACTGCATGTATAACTCCAATCAATCAAAACTCCTTCCGAATTCATGTAAAATCATTTCAAAATGTCTATGCAAGTTCCAAGCAATGATACTCACAGGTCATCATGTATGCACTTATATACACTGTATGGCCTATGTTTTCTTTGCTCTTCTCGCACTGCCGATGCCAAGTAAATTGTGCTTAAGTGCTAATACATTAAATTGAATTGAATTGTGACATTAGGCAAGGGTTAATTTATATCGCTGTCTATGTCTTTACGACTATTGTAGCCACAGACCAGCCGCCTCATACTCACAGTATGATTAGGATCACACAGTTGACTAATCAGTGACAAACCATTTATAAAGTTCAAAGAAAGTCAAGTGAAATACATCATCTATTCACCTGTCATAAGCTAAATAACCTCTTTGTTTGTCTGATCCTGACCATAGGCTACTTCAGTGAATGCCCTGATCAGACTGCGCGGATGTGCATGCCAAATTGTGGCTTAGAAACTGTTCGCAGTTGCTGTAAGGTTCCATTATCAACTGGTGGTTCATTTTAAAAGAAAAACACATCAATTTTCTCAATTTCTGCTGTAAGGTTCCATTATCAACTGGTGGTTCATTTTAAAAGAAAAACACATCAATTTTCTCAATTTCTGTGTAGTAGGGTTTCACCATTCAGATTGTGTGGGCGTTGGACTATTCTAAATATAAAACGATATAATGGCATAACTATTCCGATGTAATTTTGCGGATACCAGGCCAGTACGCAGGAATTAAGTTAAGGGGGTGCGTTATCGACGGCGCGAAGGGCTAAACATTTTGTTTTTGCAAATCCACGGACAGACCTCGGCAGATTAAGCGTTTCACCCATAAGTAACGAATGGATTTTTATATGTTAATTTTGCGACCAATCCAATCATCAAAAAATTATTTTCAGACCAGTCCATTTATGAACATGGGGTGTTTTTGTTCTCAAAATTCTGAAAATTAATTGCAAAAAGTGCAGATCCTGATGAGACGGCTCGTTACGAGCCGGCTCATCTGGATCTACACGTTTTGCCAATACCACTCTACAGGCCTGTGGTATTGAAAGGGTTAAGGGGGTACGTACGCACCCGTCGTACCCCCTCTGAGTACGGGCCTGGATACTTTATGTAACACAGAATAAAATGAGTATATAATTCATAAAACGTTTACAGAACCTAACGCCAAACAAGTCATGCAATTACAGCAGAATCGGTTGATTCATTCAGAAGATATGACAATTTAAAGTGAAACCGAAAGTTACAGTGTAATGGAAAAACAGACCCATATACGTGTGTGTCCTAATTCCGGCATAATATAAGTAAAATAAAATTTTGCGATATTGTACAGAAACATGATACTTATTCAAAAGCATGTTCTAAAACAATGGTGGGCATGTGTACATGTATGATTCTCATTGGGACATGTGTCTGATATTTTTTCAATGTCACCGCAGTTAATTGTTGAAGATGTGGGGACTTCTGACATTGTCGCGTTTTTAATTTGACAAGAGTTGGATAGAATTGAAATTATCTAAACAAATATTTAATACTTGTCAATACAATTTCAAAATGTAGTATATAAATCGTGGATCTAGACATGTAAATGATTTTATCTAAAACTATGAAATTGTTATCAAGTAAATCGCAATGTACAAATACATATAGTGTTTTATTTTATGAAAATTACATTATTTTTGAGTGTCAATCGATCACATAGGATGTTAATTTTAACTACTTTCGCCACCTTTTATGGAAGTGCTATTATGTGATTCATTAAACTACAGTGTTTGATCTTTCAAACAAAACTTGTCAAAAGTGGGGGAGGCCCCGGGGTAGGGTACACTCATATTATGGCTCCTCCACTATTAGACGAAATATGTTTAAGCCGGGTAGGGACAGAACGAACTTAGTCTAACGAAATATAAGGTAGAGAGACGAAATGTCCCTAATGAGTCACCATCAGTTAGAACCAAAACTGCACACACGTACCGTCATGTATTTTGAGGTTCCGCTGAAATAGTTTCTATTTGGCGCATCATCCGTACTCGAATGTTTCGTCCCTAGATTATTAGGATAACCAGACATGGTACGGACATGTGGGCCATAAATAACTCGCCCAGCACTGGGGCTACTTCCAGTATCGACTCGCCGAACTTCGCCGATATTGCGTCCGAAAAAATCTAATATTTTCCGTAAATGAAGTCGACAATAAACATGCATGTTGCTCTTAATACGGATTAATTCTACATTTACGTCAACATACTTCTTTATTAATTCAGCATGAGCTCTAAAATGTACGTATACATTCGACGTAAGGTGCGGTATATATGGATGATTTGCATAATAAACATCCGCGAAAAATGGCGATGCGATAAGCGAATTAATTCCGTGCCCTAAACACAAAGTAGTTACCTCTGGAGATTTGGGACACTCAAAACCCCGCCACCCCCACCCCCTCCCCCACCCCGCCACGACACACACCCACACAAACACATTCCATACCGTACACCACCCATAGCCCCATCTCGAGTCGCCTTACAGTAATATACAGCCATGCACCAGTGACGACACAACCTGTGATCGCATGCATACATGTAACAAAGTGCAAATATACTACTATACACTACTGTCTGTTTCACGACAGCTGCCCAAATTTTACGGCTATATAGACAATTCAAAAACAATATTATTTTCGATAATATTAAATTAAAGGAAAATTTAAGAATGTGCCTTCTTTTTATTTCGTGAAATTCGGTCAAATATTGGTTTTATTACGAAAAATTGATTTCTCTATGGGAATTTAACATGGGGGAAAAAGAGGTAAAGGAGTGTGGGATTAGTCAAAAAACGACTCCGATCGGAAATTGACTCCGAAACCTAGCTAGATAGCTTGGATATGATCTAACTAAGAAAACAAAAGTTACATTTTAAAAATCGGTCCAGTATTTCTAAAATTCAAAAAAATTTCCCCATGTTAAATCCCCATAGACATCTTCACTCCGTGAAGATGTCTATGGGGATTTAACATGGGGAAATTTTGTTTTCGCAATAAAATCAATATTTGACCAAATTTCACGAAATAAAAAGAATGCTCATTCTTAATTTTTCCTTTAATTTAATATTATCAAAAGAAATCTTGTTTTTGAATTGTTTATATAGCCGTAAAATTTGGGCAGCTTTCGTGAAACAGACAGTAGTGTAATACATAGTGTAGGTATATTAGAGCGCTACAGAAAACACATTACAATGCGACAAGACCAGCTGTAATGCATGGTGATGTGCTGTACAATAAACATAGCCTAACATGTGCGATGATTCAATATGGTGTTTTGAACTCCATTAATAAATACCATATTTAATTATCATTCATGTAAGAACCTGTATGTATAATGCATGTATTTATTCGGTCCAGGATAAAGGTACTTTCATTGTTAGCGTGCCAAAAACGGGCGGTTGTGTGTCCGTCCGTCGCGTGCGATTCCTCCATATTTACCACGCATTGGTCATCTATACAGACCGCAGTGTACTCGTACATGTATGCCGTATGCATTTGTAATGATGGATTATATAATAGACTCATGTTTGTCTCACCCACGATAGTGGACAGTGAGACATAGCTGCAGTCATAATTCCGGCGTCGGCGTCGTCGTCAACAATTGTGGACGTGACTTTAGAAGTTGTCCAAATTTCGCATATCTCTTGATCTCAGATCATTACCAAACTTTATCCCTAGCTTCCTCACATTGATAGCTATCTATCCAGTGCCATTCGGTGACCTTGTACTGCACCTTGGTGACCTTAATATGTGTGTCTATAATTGTGGACGTACAATGTTGAATACCCCATTATTCGTTAGATGGATCCTTGTTAAAGTTCATCAATAGCTTTCTCACATCGATGGCTATCCATCCAGTGTCAGTCGGGTGACCATAACCTTCAACAAGGTTAAGGACAGTCGAATTACAATGACAAATATCATCAATGTGAAGAAGCTATTGATGAAGTTTCGAGATGATCCGACTAACGGATCAAGAGATACTCAACATTTGGATGCACGTGTATTGTTGACACCACGGTCAATGTCACCATGGTCACAGTCATAGTACGGGCAGCATGTATGTGTGTCATTAGTCCACATGTTTGATGTATTGAAATATTAAAGTAATCCATAAAGGGATATATAAGTTATGACATAATTGAGAAACACTGGCGAATGTATTATATGTTTGTTTGTTTCTTGGGGTGTAACGGCCTATCAACAGCTTAGATAATTTAAGGCCGGGTCAATGGGGTTAGTACTACTTCCCATATATTACCTGTACACGTACATGTACATGTTCAAGTACATGTACAAATGGGGGGATCCCAAAATCAGAACTGAATATTTACAATAAGAAAACTATATATTCAGCCCTGAAATCAGAATAATCCTGATCTGATGCCAGGTCCTCGCCACACCAGAATCACTTGGCCCCCTCCCAAAATCAGTAGGATCAGCAATAATCTAACTACTTTTAAAATGGGCAATAACCCAATTCAACTCCCAGGTAACAAAAGAGGCAAATATAAAAAAGTACCTGAGGGCCAAACCAGACAAATCGTGATTCCTATAATGATGAACCCCTACCGTTAATTTACGCCGTCGCGTTCACCCGACAAACCACCCACGCGAATGTATTAATGTGTGAAAAAGTTAGAAAGTTGACAAGGTATTAAGGGCAGCACGGATGTGTGGAATTTGTCCACAAGTATGATGTATTGAACTATTGAAATAATCCTTCAAGGGATATAGAAGTTACGGGATATGACAGAATTGAGAAACTTCTTAATGTGTGAAAACGTTCAAAGTTGTGAATGTCAAAAGGTCACTGTCATATTAAGGGCAGCAAGGATGTGTGGCATTTGTCCAACAGTATAGAAGTTCTGACATAACTAAGAAACTCCGGCGAACGTATTAATGTGTGAAACAGTTGTCAAGGTCAAAAGGTCAAGGTCGTATTAAGGGCAGCACGGATGTGTGGAATTTGTCTACATGTATGATGTATGGACGTAATCCTTCTTGAGTTAAAGGTATTTAAAATGATGTCTCAGTTCTTAAATATGCATTTGTTCGCTTCATGGACTGCAAACGACCTACACATACACGTATATCCACGACAGCGAGTCTTTCATTTGATCAAATTCCAAGAAGTCAATGGTCTATTGTACTACAACTTATCATTGACTGTAGCATACAGGCGAGATCATTGGTTATTGGGTCCCGTCAATACTGTACCAATAAGCACAATTTGTGATTGCTTCTTTTTGGTTTGGAAATGATAGTTCACATATAGCATTACGGCCCACAAACGAACGATTGCCTATCGTTTACACATCGTTTTCACATCATTTCCGTTTTTTATAATTTATTTATATTATTTAGAAAACGATGTGTTCGATGGTTTGAACAACGTTTTCTAAGTAAAACAGCAAGGCCGGTGTCAAGACGATGCGCTGATAGAAACGGCAGGTGTTTGTTGAAAACCGGTTATGTAAATGAATGTATGGTTTGCATTTACCAAAAATTACCCGAACGATATGTGTTTATATGTACATCGTTGTACAATACGATCGTTTCACTTCGTTTTCCATTGTCTTTTTGTTTGTTTCGTTCGGTTCATGTACAGCGAAGCTTTGTTGAAGCTTCCCAAAACCAACGAAACAATCTTTGTTTGTAATTGTCTGTCTGTCTATCGACGCACTTAGGGCATCTGCATGCTAAAAACAGACTATACTGAGTCAAACAAGAAACAATACCTGGGCCCGGTTGCTCAAAACCTCTGTTAGCTTAACAGACTGTTAAATCCTTAGCAATGCTAATGTTTTAAGTATGTTAAGCTAACAGAAGCTTTGAGCAACCGGGCCCTGGTACATACATGTACTGTTATGTATTTATAGAAGTGAAACATCATTCTACCTGAACTATTGTGTACGAGTAGTCCAATCAATTAAACACAATGCCAGCTGAAAAGCGTTTCGTTGTGATTATTATGTGCTATGCTGTGACGTCATTTCTCAGGGAGGGGTCAAATGGAAAGTTCACACACAAGTTAGTACCGGTATGGCCACCGTTTGCATCTCTAACTGCAATACGCCGGCGTCGTATGGAACGAATGAGTGTCTGTATCTCACGCTGATCGATGTTGTTCCATTCCTCAAGCAGAAATAATCGTAGTTGACGTAACGTCGCCGGTTGACGCAGTCGCACACGTCGGTCCATTACATCCCACAGATGCTCGATCGGTGATAATGCGGGCCAAGGAAGCACTTCAATGTTACCCTGCTGTAACAGTTCTGTGGTAATGTGCGCTGTGTGGCATCTCGCGTTATCCTGCTGGAATAATATCCATTATTTAACGTCAACAGACACGTCAGCATATTATGCTGACGTGTCTGTTGACGTTAAAGAATTGCACAACATTGGGAGCAATGATTTCGTCACACTAACGCTGTGCTGTAGTATTACCGTCCACAATTACAAGCTCCGTCCGGTTGTTGAAGGTTATCCAGCATCATACACTACCGTCCCGTATCGGTACATTTGACGGACACACGCGTTAGCGTATCGCTCACCGCGTCGATGGTAAAGCCTCTCACGACCGTCAGCCCGTCACAAACAGAATCGTGATTCACCCGTAAAAAGCACAGAATTCCACTGGGTTTTCGTCCAACGTGAATGTTGACCAGCCCATTCTCGACGTAACTGTCGGTGACGTCGTGTTAACATATTGCCCCATTATATGGACGGAAGGCGTAAAGTTCTCTGTTGCGAACTCTCCGGCGTCGTAACACATGGCCTACCAGAAGGTGGAAGGTCATCCGCTAATCCACGCGTTCTATAACGTCTAAGAAGTCCTGTTGTCGTCATTCAAGACACACACAGGCGATTGGCGACATCATAATGACGTAAACCGGCGTCAACCATTCCAATGGCTCGCATTCGCTGATTTTGATTCAGTCTCGGCATTTCTTCAGAACAAACTTCGGAGTTCACAATAGCTGTATGATAAACCGGTTTGCCTCGCTATACATGTATACTAACTGAACTTTAGCACGTGTCACGTTGGCGACATATCGGAATAGTGTTTTGTTGGTTTTACGGCTGCTGTTTATTATTGCAAAGATCCACTCCAAACGGAAATTTGGTGACATAACCCAACGTTAACTTGTTCTCTATACATGACGTCATTTTGCATTTGGTATCGTTTCTTGCTTGACTCGGTATATGTTTTACAAGTCTTAAAGGCATTGATTCACTCTTCGATATGGCTAGAAAAGGATACGACATATTAATAGGAAATAATCATTTAATTGCAAATGTTATCGTATTTCTGAACCCAAATATACATGTACATAATCATGTGCGTGTAAGTAGCATGAGCAACACATTGAGGATTGGAAAACAATATGTTTATACTACTGACAAATAACTAGCGTTTCCAACGTGTTTTGCAACAGGTGGTTAGTTATTTCCTTACTTTACATTAATTACACTAAGTCTGTAAATGTGGTACATGTATATTATGATCATTCGACAATACCAGAATTCCGCTATGGAAGCGGTGACGTGCATATCGAAGCATTTGACTGTATCATGATCATTGGCATGTGCTAAAGTAAGCATCACAAAATCCATCAGAGAAGTGCATGCTTTAAAAACGAAAAAATGGCTAAGTGTTTCCAAAACCATGTGAAGGTAAAAAAGGTCAAGGGCATGTTAATAATCGTATGAGTATGTTCCAAATGCTCACATGTATTAAGTGTCCAAATATTGAAGCATCCCTGAAGTAATATTAAAGTTATCTGATGATGAAGAAACGTGTACAAACTTCTTGACGCATACAATTACTAAGTGTTTCCGCAAAAATGTGAAGGTAAAAAAGGTCAAGGTCATATTAATGGCATAATGAGTGTGTTCACATGTGTCGAGTGTATATCATGATGAAGGAGCTTGTACAAACTTTTTGACATTTATTTACGGAGACAACGACGACGACGACGGTAAAAATAGCGACTACAGTCGTGCCTTCTGCTAAAGCAGGCACGACGAAAAAACTGAAGAAATTTCGCAATTGTTACTTACTGTTACATGTATAGCAAACATGTAAAATTATACTAAGTGTATCACAGTTTCTGATCTGATAGTGTGTACTTGCGTATGTGCTCCATCAAATAGAATTTATTGATATATGTCATTTACTGTGGAGGAAGAGGAAACACATTTTGTATATCTGAGACATCGTCTGAGACACATGCATGTATTACACAATGCACAGCTTGGAACTGATTAACAGTTCCAAGCTGTGCATTGTGTAATACATGCATGTGCACATGTAGTATACAGGCAGTTTAGATATATATATGAGATTATTTAACATCATGGTATTTATTACACTCGTTGACTGACAGCCTCGTTACTTATGAAATATGTAAACTCATTTAATAACTATCTTATTGAATCGTCGCGCATGTAAGATCCTCCTATGTTTACAGTGTGGTCAGCGTGTAAGTGCACACACGAACGAACACGACAGGTTGGTTCCAACCTGTCGTGTTCGTTCGTGTGTGCACTTACACGCTGACCCCACTGTATATGAGTACCAATATATATATGTATATAGTGTACATATATGTGTTATACAATTCATTGAATTAATCATTTATGTACATGTACATGCATTGTAAATATTAAAAACAATCGGTGTAATACCATAATTGTAAGTGTGTGGACAGTATGACGGTATAAAACTGAATGTAATATGCATGTAATTTGTACTATATATACCCCCGGAATACAAAGTATGTCCGTCCGTCCATCGCCATTCGCCTGTCCTTAAGATTTGCGTTAACGTTTTTATTTACTGGTCCAGGCGGCGACCGGGGGTATCCGTGAGCCTTTGCTCACTGGTTCTGGTTATAATTATGGGGGCATGTCCATGTTTTACAAACATAATTTCTAGTTAATGGTGAACATTTGCATGGTTATAATCTCCACATTTTCACATTGGTGATATTAAGATACCGAAGCACAAACCGACCAGTGTAGCCTCTGATCTGACTAAGCACACTGATCTGGGGGACTTAATCGGCTTTGAAGTTTATCCCTTATCGCATGATCGTATGTGCTGATACATGTACTCATTTTATTTCGAAATGTACGATATTTTACGTGAATGAAAACACTACATTGACATAAATTTAATTCCGTGGCCCTGAAATATATTGGAACGTTTCACATTATATGAGGAAAATATGAAAATGCTTCTCATTATGTATATGTCTGTGAGTGGATACATTGGGCTTATGGGTGTTGCGATCAGTAGGTAGCCTATTTCACCAACATTGCAAAGTATACTTGGAGGGAGTAATCATTTATTTTTTTCCGAAATGCATTATGTCATATAGAACTAACGACTGCACATATTTGATGATTAAAAGTATGCACAATTCTTATACTGAATGTATTACATTATCACAGCCAAAATGGCTGTGATAATGTAATATATTCAGTATAATAAAAATTAATAAATTTATCCTAAAATTGCAAATTTCTCCCTCAAAGTATACATTGCTAGACAAGTATACTTTGCAATGTTGGTGAAATAT
This sequence comes from Conchocele bisecta, assembly GCA_029237695.1. NCBI lineage: Eukaryota > Metazoa > Mollusca > Bivalvia > Lucinida > Thyasiridae > Conchocele > Conchocele bisecta. The sequence goes on from CM055281.1 coordinate 37,720,602, forward strand.
GCTACTGTTATGCATCCGCACAGTCTGATCATGATCTGCACTGTTCGCCATTTCATCAGTCAATGAAACATCCGCCATGCTTACACACAAACAATATATATCGTTATCAGGTTACATGAGTATGCTATCTGATCAGGACATACACTGGCCACAAATCCCGTAAGCCCCATTTCTCCAGTCACAGCCACAAATCGGCGAAATATGGAGGAAGTTGAAAGCCGGGATCATATTAATGCTATCATTGTCATTGTTATGGCCTTCTTTTTCAGTCGGGGTTTATGGCCATTCATGCCTTATAATTCCAGCATTTGAAATAAATTCAACAAGAAAATGTGTTTATTTTTCGTTTTCTTAAGAATTATTTTAACTGCCCCTGACGGTTACGGAAAGTAGTTCGGCGTGGGAGTTTACTGGGATATACATTTTGGACATAGACTTGCTACGGTCCAATCAAATGTTAGGCAATTGTGTAAATACTTTTGTGCTGTAATTATTGTTATTTATTGTTCATCAATAAAACATAACAATTGTTTGTTTGTTTGTTTGTTGGGGTTTAACGACCTATCAACAGCTAAGGTCATTTAAGGCCGGGTCAATGGGTTTATTACTAAATCCCATATATTACATGTACAAGTACATGTACATGTTCAAGTACATGTACAAATGGGGGGAAAATCCCAAAATCAGAACTGAATATTTACAATAAAAAACTATATATTCAGTCCTGAAATCAGAATAATCCTGATCTGATTCCAGGTCCTCGCCACACCAGAATCACTTGGCCCCCTCCGAAAAGCAGTAGGATCAGTAATAATCTTACTACTTTTATAATGGGCAATAACCCATTTCAACTCACAGGTAACAAAAGATCCAAAGATAAAAACGTACATGAGGGCCAAACCAGGCAAATCGTGATTCCTATAAAGAGGAACCCCTACGGTAAATTTACGCCGTCGCGTTCGCCCGACCACCACCCACAACAGTTGTTGGTATTAAATTGTTTTGTACTAGTATCCGCTGTCATAAAGGAAACAAACATTTACGAGGGCAACAGCCCGTAAAACTGTTTGTGGCCATAACTGAGTATTTATTTTGCAGATTCCCATACATAGTCGTTTCCAAAATTGGTTTCGAGAACATGACATTATTATTTTAAATTGCCATTAAATGAAGCCGTAAAAATGATGTTTTCAATAACAGTTAATTACAATGTAGTCTCACTTGCCAGTGCAAATAGTTTATGTTCCGGCGATTACTTTTCAATTAATTTTCCAGGATAAAACTGTTCGCTTTAATCATTTCTAGTTGACTGTAATACTATATGTTTCCATATCTGGTAATAATTCCACTTGCCTGTAAAAATGTTTGTTTCCATAACTGGAAACTAGTTGCAGTTGTCCGTAAAAATGAGCTACACATGCCGTGATACCAGGCCCGTACACAGAGGGGGTGCGACGGGTGCGTACGCACCCCCCTTAACCCCTTCAACACCACAGGCCTGTATAGTGGTATTGGCAAAAAGTGTAGATCCAGATGAGCCGGCTCGTGACGAGCCGTCTCATCAGGGTCTGCACTTTTTGAAAGTAATTTTCATTATTTTGAAAACAAAAACACCTCATGGACTGGTCTGAATAATATTTTGTGATGATTGGAATGGGTTGCAAAATTAACATATCAAAATCCATTCCAGTTATTTAAGGGTGAAATGGTTAATCTGCCTAGGTCTGTCCGTGAATGTGCAAACAACAATGTTTCGCCCTTCGCGCCGTCGATAACGCACCCACCCCCCCCCACCCCTTAATTAATTCCTGCGTACGGGCCTGGATACGGTCACTGTGATGCTCTGCTGCTATACAGGTAGTACGGGATATTAATGATAAAGACCATGTGGTCGAACATTTAATAAAAATAGTGACTTTAAAACAATGTATATTATTAACGCTTTGAACCCGAAAGCCCGCTATATCGGTTTATGCAAACAGTGCAGATCCAGATGAGCCGGCTCGTAGCGAGCCGTCTCATCAGGATCTGCACTTTTTGCAAGTAATTTTCATATTTCTTAGAACAAAAACACCCCCTTTTCATAAATGGACGAATCTGAAAATCATTTTGTGACCATTGGATTGGTCGGAACATTAGCATATCACAGTTGATTCCAGTTCCTTAGGGTTGAAAGGGTTAATGTCGAGTACTACATGTATATCCGGTAAACCGACATGGAACAACCTGACAATGTCCCACGCAGATCGTATGTAAAACTACACTGACACTGGAGCATGTAAAACTACACCGACACTGGAGTAGTTTCTCGAGTATTGCTGCACATGCGACAGGAATATTTCCCAGACCTTGTGGCGGAATTAATACAATATTATAAACCAAAACAATTGGCTTTCGCTGACAAAACAGACCTTGCTTTTTGAGATCACCCCAGCCTGCGTAGGCTACCTTCACTCAGCCGTCGGCATACACTTACATCGATCCGCCCAACGTCAATCCGCCGATGGGTTATGACAAAGGAAATCTGAAAAATATGCAAAATCGAGTATTAAATGTTTTTCAAATAATAACATGAATTCCGCCACGGAAGCGGTGTCGCGCCTGCCGAGGCATTTGACTATAACATGGTTATGGGCATGTGCTAAAGTATTATGATTATAGGATGGCAAATTGCTGTCTTCAATATAACGTGATACGTGAAATCGTCTTGTGACACATTATATATCGTCTTAACTACACCATGCTCGCGAGGTGCATACAATTGCATACAATTGTTTCATAAATATATTATCAAATCGACACGAGTTTGAGATTCTGTTTATCGCTTGAATTCACACTCCACATCGTGCACATAGCAGAAAACTTGGAGATAGCCGATATAGACCTTGAGCCAGCAATAACCCCCCCCCCCACCCCCCCCCCCCCTCCCCATGTGGGACTTTTGGTGAGTATGATTTTCGGATTCAGTAGCCTATTATCTATCAATCATGGTTGTCTGCGCTCAAAAAATCGCTGGATGAACAAATGGCGGGGCCATTTTACAACATGGCCGCCGAACAGTATTATATTGTTTTATTAAGGACTGTTAACGTTCAGTCTGATATATTATTAACCGGGTAATTTTTTATAATTATGTCACAATTTGAATGTAAAATCATTTAGAATATACCTTACATTAGTTACATCCGTAAATGGCAATATATTTCAAAATGGCTGCCGAAATAGGCTGTTTTACAACATTTTTCTGCGAGTCGTGTGCTGTTACGAACAAATACAGACATTCATAAAGTTGAAACACATACACATTGCTTTCACTCACAAATAAATGGAAAATACAGGAGACAGTGATGCAATATCCTTCCACAATTGTCAGAACAGTCAAAATGGCCACCAGCATGTCCTAGTTTTGTTCTATTCTTTACTGTATGGCGTTGTTATAAACAGCATTTCATGCACCTATTACATGTATACATACCCGTTTAAGGTATATAAATCAATCCCCTTGATAACGTATACATATCCAGGTATACAATGCTATAATTATATATTCAAAATGGCCGCCAAAATGATCAGTTGCTCAATAATATTGATTATGAAGCTGCAGTGTTCAGTAATTAAACAACACTAACATTGTTATGTATAGAGTGTGATATTCTGCTTATTTTCAAAGACAAATACAGATGTATATCCATCAGTAGCAGTATTGAAGAACTGTTTCAAAGTGTGCCAAAAATGGATTGACTGTTGACAAGGAATACAATGCTATTATTGTTAACGAGCACACTTCTCACAATTATGCGAGCATGATGATCATTGGCCAAGACAGTATGTAGTATGGTATGATGAATGGCATGGGTATGCGTATTGCAAACATGCATGGCTTTCTCCAACATTAAGCATCCCGCATATGTATTCACATGTGACAATAATTTAAATTAACCATTGGTCGTGAGTTGCATTGGAAAATATACAATACATGGCAATGATGTAATTCATGCAGTCACTGGTGTAATCAGTTATACATTAACCACTAAATCATGTGCTGTACTCATTCTTATAATTAAACATTATTGAAACTAATACATCAAAAACCTAATCATATGCAATGTCACGATGACTGTCGATCAGTTTCAAGATGACTATCAACATGGTCGCTTTTGCAATTAGGAGATGTGATATTTACGGATCTATATGTACATGTACACTTTTAATACAGCTTAAATTTCTAAAAAATAATTGATAATACCCTTAGCCCGAGGAGGTCCCGCATCTTGCGATGACACCAAACTCTACTAGCCCATGACATACACTCGAATACATGCCTCTGGTTGCTATAGTAATGGAATATGATTGTTCATCAGCAGTGTAATAAATTTGAAAGACAACCATAGGGATTGTTATGCGGATGCAATGCCACATATGGAGGCAAAGACGTGTCTACAAACGACGTGTTGTATGTATGTGCTAAACAGGTACAATGTAAATATAATTCAGCATTCAGTAAATAAATGTACACATGGTACATGATTATAGAGTTGTTATCATTAGAATGACATTATCTGTTGTCAAATAGAGAAATATATATTCCGACGACACAAAAGAGCCAGCAAAATAAACAACTGTGGTACAATGCGGCAGAAAACAATGCGGCATAGTAAAATCCAAAATGTAATATGTCTCGATAGAGGCTATCTGATATTGTTGAGTTGAACATTTTGATACATTGCATAATATGTCATGGAGATACGTTATCATTCATGGGGATTTAAACTTATAGTGATGGTCCTATGATTGTATGTGGCTACACGTGGTAGATGTGCATACTTCTTAAACTGGACTAGAGTGATACTTGAATAACCCAGAATGGCTTTTCCAGACTACGTACATACTAATATTGGTTTGTATATAGTTATATAAATATATACATTAGTTTGCAGGATATATACATCTTTTCAGAAGTCATACAAACGTTTAGCCAGATTTGTCAAATATTTATTTCGGCACAGTATGAAATGCAAATACTAGATTTAAGCGATGTACTTGTATATATGAAATATGTAATGATGCTGTTATCCTAATGTTATGCAGTTATATGCCATTCGGAACCATTACAAGTTGATTACAAACCTACATCCTGTTTGGTTTTTGGTAATTTGACACAACAGAATAACACGTGTGCTATAATTAAGAACACCGAATGTTGAAACATATTGGATAAAATAGTGTATGTATGCGTACATAACAGCTATATGAATATCGTGGATATATTTGAAGAGCATAGACATGCTTTTAGAAAGAACAGGCACCTTCAATGTCTTTGTTTAATATATGAAAATTTTGAAATGGTATATCAACCTTACATGTTATCAAATGTCACTATTATGAAATCATGGTTAAATATTTATTTACAACGCCTCATTTACAAAATACAATATCGTTATGGGTGCCTCTCAAATAAGACTAATGGAGCAATATACCTGCATATATTAGGCAATGGCCATGATGCATGCACTTGTATGCACTTACACTGGTAATGGATTACGGTCATACACATTGGAACACACATGTAACAATATATGTGTCCTGTGTTACTCCAGCTTAGCTTCCTCGTATTATTTACAGCTATCTTAATGTTCTGTATTTTAGTAAGAACTGTGTCGTACATGAAGTAATATGTGCTACAAATCATCCATTCAGCATGTTCTATATCCAATTTGCAAATTAGTACCTACGACCTATACTATTGACAGTAATACTTATATTTATTTACTTAATTTACTTAATGGTGTTTAAAGGCCTGTCAACAGTTGAGAGTAATAACTATATGTATCAGAGACGTTCATGTTGGAATACACAACATAGTAAACATGGTAATTGTCATAGTTGCATAAATATGAAATGGACATAATGAGAGACGAACAGACATTCATTCTGTATCTTAAATGTGTGTGGACAACTAATATGTGGCTGTGACTGGAGACATGGGGCTTACGGGATTTCCGACCAGTGTTGCTCCTGATCAAATAGCACACTCATGTACCCTGATAACGATAGATTATGCTTGTTAGAATCATGATGGTTGTTTCACTGATGTAATGGCGAACAGTGCAGATCCTGATCAGACTGTGCGGATACAAAGGCTGATCTGGATCTACACTGGTCACAAAACCATAAGACCCATTTCTCCAGTCACAGCCACATATACAGATGTTAGTAGCTACACGTTCATGTGAACCTTTCATAAGTATCTGGCAGCGTATAAAGTAAGAAATATTATTACATGTAAAATGGTCATTGTAAATTCAGTGAATGGGGAATATATAGTTAAAACTAATTTGTTTTAACATTGCATCATCTGCTGTAGGCATTATGTAATCAGAATATGGGCATTCACTATATATTGAAAACACTAGTAAGCACAATTACCGTTGATACAATTAATAGATACCGAGAGAGATTTGCGTAATGAGACGTATAGCGTAGTTGTTACCATCACTAAGTAAATGCGAAGCGGACGGACAGACGGACGAACACTCTGACACACTATATATGAAGTGTGCACGGGCGGCTATCAGTAGTGCATATTAAGTAGTTGCATATGCATTTAAACAATGTATTAGTAAGTGACAGTGAATAACCTAAATTAAATTAATTACATGTAAAATTCCCATTTTAAAATGTGTGGGTGGGGAATGGTGAAAAATACTTTGTTTTTAACATTGTATCATATACTGCAGACATCAGATAATTGGCATATATGCAATTAACATGTCTAATGAACATTACTAGGTACCATTGACACGAAGAAAATACAAAAGTACCATACTTTTATGGAGTTATTAAGGTAGGTGTTTTACCATTGAAATTCAGTGGGTGGGGTAACAAAACGCGCAAAATTAGATATTATTTAATTGAACATTATTCCATTGCATAGATATGAACACATTAGAAAACATACAAAACTGCCATATCAGTAGTTTCTAATGATAAAAAACAGTCGATTTTCAATTCACAATTGCGAAAAGTCTGAGGGTGGTATACTTCAAAATGGTTCCAAACATTCATCCAGCGGGTTACAGAGCGCAGACATACGACATAGCGCTCGTAATTGAAGGTAGCGTCATAAACAATGTCTGAAAAGAATACCACAGGGGGGGGGGGGGGGGGGGGGGGGGGGGGGGGGGGGGGGGGGGGGTGGGGGGGGGGGGGGGGGGGGGGGGGGGGGGGAGGGGGTCCATCTCTGGCTGACGGCCTAATATGCTTCAGTGAGAAGACACCATTGACTATTTTCGCATCTGGTTGAAAATGTCCACAGAGAAAAATATCCGTGCGGATGTGAAATGCTGTTCTTTCATTAGTTGAGAAACTAGGGTAAACAATAAATGTAAGTATATCCCGTGTAATGTGGGGAACGAATATACAGATTGCCGTGTCTATACTAGCGGAAAAAAATAACAGTGTAACCTAAAAATTTAACACCGCTCAATAGTTTAGCCTGATGTTTTGTGCAGTTGACCAGTGAAAGCACCGCCACACAATCGCTGGGTCAATGCCGTATTTGCACGTGTCGTTTCGCTTCTTGGACATGGATCTGTTATTCACGCTTTTTTCGCCCAACATGTTACTGCGCCAACTTTTGTCGACTTTGCTACTGTCGGGTCATTGTTTGGCAACCGGGGGGAACAGAAAAGCAGGACTGGTTTTTTTTCGGTTGAACGTGGTCGTAGAGCAATGCACAGGCTAAATGAAAATGACCGCATTCGCGCAATTGGTATGATCCAGACTGGTATGCTCCATCGCGCTGTTGCTACGCAATTTGGTGTCCACATAAACACTATTCAGTCTTTTTGGAGACGTTTTCAACAATTTGGTAACGTCAGAGACCGACCACGTGCAGGTCGTCCACGCGTGACGTCACGACAGCAGGACAATCATATCCGACTTGTGCATCTCGGGAATCGCTTCCAAACGACAAGTCTGACAGCGCGGTCCATTCATGGAGTGCGTGCCATCAGCCCCAGAACTGTTCGGAATCGATTACGTGAACGGCGTATCCGTCCGCGACGTCCGGCTGTCCGTCCAGTCTTGCTAAGACGCCATCGTGTAGCACGTCTGGCGTGTAGAAGACACTTTCGCTTAAATCGCAGAGACTGGGCGGGTATTCTGTTTACGGACGAGTCCAGGTTTCACTTAAGACAGCAGCGACGGCCGTTCAAGAGTCTATCATCGTGTTGTATAACGTTTTAGTGACGCCTGTGTTGTGAGCGACGTGCATTTGGTGGAGGCAGTGTCATGGTTTGAGGTGGCATCACGTCAACTGGACGAACAGCTATTGTGATCGTCGATGGCAATTTGAACGCCGTACGCTACCGTGACGAAATTATCCAGGCCTACGTCATCCCATTTGTGCAAGGACAGCAACGTCACATCGCGCTTCAGCAAGACAACGCTAGACCTCACGTCGCCCGGGTCGTAAAGGATTTTTTAGCGCAGCAGAACATCGATGTTTTGCAGTGGCCGGAAGTCTAACCCGATCTTGCACCAATCGAGCACGTCCGGGATGAGATGCAACGTCGTGTACGTGCGCTGCCTAACCAGCCGGTGACGCAGTGTTGGGTCAGACGTTAGTCCAGATCTGGAAAGGTATTCCCCAGGCATTTAATTAATTCTTCAACAATTTGGTAGCCTCTATGAGGCGACGGTGCCAGGCCTGCATCGACGCAAACCGTGGACATACGCGTTATTAATGCTGTGAACTGGTTTGTGACCTCGGGGTCTTTCATCCACAATACCAATGAACTGACGGATGCTGTGACATTTTAAATCAATTGAAGTTTTACAGAATTGCCTAATAACCAATGCTATCTGATCGTTTTATCGTTTTATGTCTCGAAATTATGTTTTTATCAACATGATAACCATATACAGTTCCTTTTTTCCGCTAGTATAAATAGGTAGGAGACATAAATATGCCACTAGACGATACATCAAACTAACGGTGCCTATATATCTAAATTCTTAACGCATTTATTGTGTTACAGAAGCCGCCGGGGGCACAGTTATGTCGTCTCTCATTTCTCATCAACAGGGGAAACTGAACAAAGCTACGTAAAATGCAAATTCTGATTTATTAAACAGTTTAGCGTGTGTCTGTTTTGTAATATATTTCCCAAACGCGCGTTGTAATCTCTGTGCAAGTGCAGTATCAAGGTGCATGAGGACGTGGTTACAACAACAACAACAACGTTTCCTACTGCAAAGTAAGTATTATTTTATATTTTCCTTAATATGCAACGGATTTTGACGAAATATGGCGCAGCAAACGCGTCTTCGTGAGCTGCATTTGGTGGTCTGCATCTAGGGAGTTTGGCACAGACTTATGTCGTTTTTGCGAAGAATCTATTTCCGTGTCGGAGACACAGAAATCGATTCTTCGCAAAAACGACAGAAGTTTGGGCGAAAATACAGAGATCACCAAATGCAGCTTAACAAGACGCGTTTGATGCGCCATATGTCAAAATCCGTTACGTAATAAGGACACTATAAAAGAATACGTACTTTGAATCGGTACTTGTTGTTGTTGTTAGTACCACGTGATCATACACCTTGAGTATGTATGTACACATCCACCATAGACAGCAGTCGTGTCATGTCGGGTAAATACGGCAGGCCACCAACTACCGCGCCTTCTTATATTCTACATGTTGGTCACTACCTTCGGATTATGCTAAATAAATTGACATGTTTAGACGGAGCCCTACGGAGCCCCGCAATGGGCGAATAATTCTTTTTTATTAATTCGTTCCCACGAAATAACAATTCGTTCCCCACGAAATAACAATTCGTTGCCTCAATTTAACATTTCGTTCCCACGAATTAACAATTCGTTCCCTCAATTTAATAATTCGTTCCCACGAAATAACAATTCGTTCCCACGATATATCAATTCGTTATCATGATATAGCAATTCGTTCCCTCGAATTAACAATTCGTTCCTACGATATATCGTAGGCACGAATTGTTAATTCGTGGGAACGAATTGTCAATTCGAGGGAACGAATTGTTATTTCGTGGGTATGTTTACGCCAATTTGGTAATTATCTGCTAATTTTGTTTCGTTTTGTGGATGTTGTGGGACCTATTTTCCATAATCTGCACCAACGCTGATCTGGATCTACAATAATGAAAATATACGTTTAAAGATTAATTCAATATAATTTAACCACCTGCTGCATTTGAAACTTCATCACAAGACAAACATGTTCAGATTTGTACAGATAAACCAAGGATTATGTTGTAAGATGATGGCAGATATACATTTAATTTAGCATGCTTGTAAAGTAGATGGGTGCATCAATTAAGGACCCGTGGGACCCCTGCTCATCTATCGATACATGTATACTTGCTTCGTACATGTGATGGGATATAAGCATAACATACATGTGAACATTCTTGTCTTACTATATCTTACACAGTGCAAGGAAATACCATGTCGGCCATCTTAGCGTGTACAAGCCCATCCTGTTTTACCTCTTACTGCGTTTGACACATACCACTAATAATATGACAAACACATGCATACAATTTGGTGCAACATGATGGAGAGACATCAGACTACAGCAAGCTATGCCTTGTTTTTGTCAAATTTATATACAAAGTCTGATATCTGAAGGGTTTGTTGGCCCTTTGTTAAAATGTTTGAGAATTCAGTCGACTGTGTAACAGTAAGAACAATACACAGTGCTGTAGATATATACATATGTTACCATACATACTGTATCGAATCCAGTGAATTGTAAGCAGTTATATGAGTGTAGTGTTACTACTGTCTACTTGCCTGCTATGCGAGTAAATAGGGCTTTTACCTGTGACAGATGTACTTCTAATAATAGACAGTGCATCCGTTTGACATTTTACACATTGAAAATGTGTCCATTGTATATTTTGTGAGTGATGATAAAACTGCTCAGATATCTAGCTTTTTGTGTAGTTTACTGGGATAATATTTATAGGACGTTGTCGTTTTATACATGTGGGACGTATTGCACTATATTTTATTAGATTTTCTGCCATATTATTTGCTGTAGGTGTCAAACCCTCCAAGTGGTGAAACTGTCCGATGACACGTACAAACTAAAATGGCGGAGATGAAACTCAATGCTCCGTATAATATACTCTAAGAAGAACAGGGTCAGATATACTTTAAGTAGATATTCTGTCAATGTACTACATTTGAAACAAACGGTCATATATAGTCAGTCCTTAACTAGGTATTGCAAGTGTTTATCTTCGAAACACATCTGAATATGTTATGGACTACTTCTTCCCGCACATAATTAAACATAAATACTTCATCAGGAATCGACTGTACGCTGGTTATTCATGTCGTACGGTCCGTTTCCTCCATCAGGGGTTTGTGTGGAAAAAGCAGATAGAGCAATGGTGAATTAGGTGAATTAGGTATGCCATTGCGACGTACCATCACCACTCCCGGACACAAATGTGCTCTCGAAGCATGCATAAAAGCATCGCTAATGGACTACGATCTGACAAAACCCGCTTTACTTCATACCGCACCAAAGTAGATCCTGATCAACATACGCATCATAATAAGACATCGCTTTGTTCGCTGGATTCAGAATGGATTTTCTTTGACTGAATTGCGAGCATTGAAGACCCCGATCAGAGTACGCAGTTTGATCTGGGTCTTTACTGCTCACAAATGCAATAAATGCAATAAGCCCGGTTTTGTAATATCGTGGGCTAAATGTCAATCAGGCTTATGGATTTCCACGTAAATTCACAAATAATAAAGATAACGCGTTTTGATGGATATTATACGATCACACCAGTAGTTACATTATACACACCCAACTGCGCTAATCAAACATAAACAATGCTGACGGAAATTACGTCAATATCACCATGATAGCCTCTTAGAATTCTTACATAGATGACAATGTACGTGTTTATGACTTGATGCATGCATTACAATTCGAAATTTGTATTGTTTTCTAATTAAATGTTGAACAAATAAACATGTATATCTTGAAAATGTTTGTCAATGGGTTTGACAACGAATATCATAATATAAATATAGCAGATCGATTGGTTGAATGGCTCGACCAATGCAACTGTTCGATGGTGTGTTCACATTTAATTGCTCAGAACGAGTTATACGTCATGAATCTCTTAAATACGTTGAAAGTTATGAAGTACAATTCGTTTATACTCAGTCTGGTAATGTGTAACAATTTAACTGTAGATTTATATTTTGCAGAATACACACGACGAAAACAATAATTATAAGTATGTATCAGTCGGATAAACAAGCAGCCATTCATTCATTTCTCGTTTGTGCTATTAAAACTAGTAGTGTATGAGCCAGGCAGGGTGGTTGATACCGCAAAGAGGTAGTAACATATATTTATACCAGCTAATAACATATATATATAGGCTGGGAAAAAAACGACAATAGCTGACGGTGATGTTCAAATAGACATTAAATTAATTAATTTATCTAAACAAAATTTATCTACATCGGAAATAAACCTTCTCAATAAAGGACTAAAATTCACCCTCTGCCAAACAAAGCTAATACCTTAGAACTAGTACAGCTGTTACTCTCTCATATCATAAGCATTGTGCAAAATATGACTAAAGCATGAAATTTCTACCAGTGTTAGTACATGCCATGAGCTTCATTTTCCGAATGGGAGGTAAGGCAGAGTTGACCTATGAGGACCGTGAGAGGTCAATGACCTCGAAGTACCAAAATATTGATGTTTGGCGTCATTGGTTAATGGAAAACATGTTTATGATGTACAAACCATGCATTTGTGTTACAATGAAAGTGTCTACGTATTCCACGGAGCGTTGGTAATTATTAGTAGGTGTTTTCTTCTTCTACTTATGCGTACGCAGGCTATTACCTCCCACGAGCGCCCCAAACAGGGTGGATTTGAGGACAGTGACAGGTCAGTTACCTCAACATATCAAATATTGATGCCAATGAATGCAAACTGTGGTGACATCGTGAAACTGGGCCACAGTTGATAATAAATGCATAAATGTATCAAATGTGGCCCAGTTTCACGATGTCATTGGTTTTCGTGTTGATACGACCTATGTGGATATTGTATAAAACGTGTACAATTACGCGTCTTTAATTTTAACATTCGTTGAACACGACTACCTATATCTATATATGTTATTCATACTACACTATCCTCTGTATGCGGAGATATATGAAGCATTTCGGTTCTGTATAGCATTAATATTTTTGTAACCATGGTAACGGGTAACGCAACCTTTGTATGATTTCTAGCACAATTTGTTCGTATTGTTTATATAATAACGATGTGTTTACATGCTTTCATAACATGGCAAAGTTCATTTGGGTAACATAGTGGCCAATAATCAAAAAAGGACCTTACAACATATGCAAACATTGTAGCTCTAGAACAGCGTGCAGGGCCTACACATTTTGCAACTCGGTTGATTACGTAACATTAATAACTACAGTAATCAATCGATATAGCTCTGTGTTTTCACTGTTTTGTGTTTTGTTTCAGCTTTTTACCGTATCATCGTAGCTACATGTCGACAACAACAACACCATTAAACTCGAATACACTGTTAACTAAGTTGCCAATGGTGTCTGCCAGCGCTTCAACATGGAAAAAGTTGTTTGCCCACCCAAGCTGCGCCAAGGACTGTTCACTACTGGGGCTTTCGATAATATTGACCATAACCCTAGCTCTGCGACGGCCAAGGATTCTTTTCATGGCACTGGTATATCCCTCATGCAACATCCATCACACACAAATGGCGACTCGACCGTGGTGTAGTGGTGATTGGGCAAGACATCTCTTCCGCCAAGTCGGTAACACCTCTGCCATCAGTGTACACAAGTGTGCCACCTGCTGCCATGAAGACAAAGAACTACACTGCACCGGCAGTACAAGGTCCTGCAAAACCTCCCGACTTCCTGGCTGCTGAAGCTGCCGTGCAAGAAGAGTATGGATGGCTGAGGACAGTGAAGACAGCTCTAGAGAAGCAATCCATAAATGAATGGGTGTCATGGTCTGCCTACCATGCCGATGTCCAGCAAGCAGTGATTCCACCTGCCGCGATCAATGCACTGTTGCCTCTGTTCGTAGACAGCGCACACTCAGTGGCAATGATAAGAAATTCCATGACATCGTCAAGGCAGCAAGGCCGACATTACCAGCTCTGGGACTGCAAATTTCTTCATTCGAGCCACCCATGTTACCAAGACCCGCCATGCACACCAAGTCACAGCTGCAACCCTCCACACACTACTCCAGCAGGCATACGGTAACGACTTCACACCTGATGATGGCAACACCACTCAGCCAGATGATGAGGTCTTTGAGGAGTGGTGCACACAGCGAGCAAAGGCCAGTGTGCACTCTGACTACTGGCTCAAGACCCTGTCACTGGAGGTTCTCTTGCTGGAGTATATCCGATCACTCCGTGAAGGGAACTTTGAGATCTATGTGCAATCCCTGACACAGATCATGCCCTGGATGTTCGCCTTAGATCACACTAACTATTCCAGGTGGCTTTCTGTACACATCCGTGATATGATGAACCTCATTGACAAACACCCAGATGTCCTGGCAGAATTCAAGTCTGGGAAGTTTGTGGTACACAAGACCAGCAAGTTCTCTGCCATGGCAATTGACCAATGACATGAACAGAACAACGCTGTGGTCAAAGGGTCTGGTGGAGCTATTGGACTGACAGGAAACCCTGGGGCACTCAGACGCTGGATGGTGGCAGGGCCAGAAATAGCCAGGATCACTACAGAGTTTGAAGAGCAGGCGATAAGAGGACGTGGCGGTGCTCACGACACTGGCCATCTTCACCATGATCAGAAACCTTGAGTGCAAGCAGCCTTCATGAAGGATGTCAGAGGACTTATAGCAGTGTTTCAAGAGATGGGGAATCCCTTCTTAGAGGACACTCAAGGTCTACTGCTCCTTGACAGGAGAGACATCATGGAAACCCCAGTGGCAGAAACTGTGAGAAACATTGAGTCCCTCGGTGAAGAGCAGTACACAAAGTTTGTTGAAGAAAGACTGGAACTATGCACGAAGCCTGTTACAGACACGCTGCCCAATAACAAGTTGCCACTCTTCAGTCGGCCACAGACCAAGACGCAGTCAAAGCAGCAGATGCAACTCGCAGCAGTGAAGAGTGACTGTAGTCTCTTCTCAAGGCTGTATTTTGCATGTCAATCACGTGATGGGGATCTTGACCAGTTCTTCTGCCACGAGAACCAGGCAGCCCCACCTGCATTATCAACAGGAGGAAAACTGCGCCTTGCAGTCAGCAGATCTACTACACTGCCTGAAAACATACTAATCCGAAACCACAAGTGCACCTGGGGTTGATGCCACAATCCTTGACGGAGCAGCTATTGTTCAAATGCTCAATCCTGTAGCGGCAAAGACCTTTCAATACTTTCAAGACATAGACTTTGCACCTTACATCTCCACTCAACTGGAAAAGGTCCACAGATTGGACTTCGTCTGGGATGTATATCAACCTGACAGCCTGAAAGGCACGACCAAACAGAAGAGGGACAAGGGCGTCAGGAAAAGAGTGGCTCCATCTACCATCATGCCTAAGAACTGGAAGGACTTCCTTCGTGTTGATCAAAACAAGACTGAGCTCTTTGGTTTCCTGTCACGAGAGGTCATTCGTCTTCCAATAGCTGATGGCAAGGAAATGTATGCAACATGTGGAACTGGGGTCCTCTGCTCTCCTGCCGAGTCCGACTTGACCAGCCTCGCTCCATGTTCACACGAGGAGGCGGACACTCGCATGCTTCTACATGTGGCAGATGCTGTGAAGAAAGGGAACAGGAAGGTGGCCATACGCACTGTGGATACTGATGTTGTGGTACTGGCTGTGGCGTCATTCAACGACATCAATCCTGACGAGCTGTGGATAGCTCTTGGTACTGGATCCAGCTTCCGGTACATAGCTGTTCACCAACTGGCTGCCGCCATAAACCCAAGTCAATGTGCTACTCTCCCCATCTTCCATGCCCTCACAGGGTGCGACACTGTGTCTTCTTTCGCTGGCAGAGGGAAGAAGACATTTGGAATGTGTTCCCAGAGGTGACTGATGCCTTTGAAGAACTCTCACGCATGCCAAGTGATGTCAGTGAGGAGTCAATGTCACTGCTGGAGTGCTTCATTGTGCTGATGTATGACCGCGCCAGTGACATCATGGAAGTGAACGATGCTAGGAAACAGCTCTTCGTTCACAAGTCTAGGGCTCTAGATAACATTCCCCCAACGCAGGCAGCACTCCAGCAGCACATCAAGCGTGCATGTCTCCAAGTCAACTGCTGAAACCAAACTCTGGTCCTAAATCCTGAGTTGCCAAGCCCATCTGACTGGGGCTGGACAAAGGAGGCCTCTGTCTGGCAGCCACTTTGGACGACACTGCCAGAGGCATCAACATCTTGCCACGAACTGATCCACTGGGATGTACTGGCAGCTGCAAGTGCACCAAGGCTGCACTCAAATGCACTGCATTATGTGCATGTTCGGGAGACTGTTAGGTGCAATCAGACACCTTTGAATTTATGCGTCAATATGGATAATGCATGTGTTTTACATGTACCGTTATGTACTATACATGTTTCTGAGGTCACTGACCTCACTGTACTTTAAGCTACAGACTTTGTTCAGTGCGAATTGGAAATTAAAGTTGCACAGATTATCTTACAACACGATTTCATGGAAGCTATTCTGGGCACCACAATAACCTAAATGTGCATTTCAATAGATTTGATTTCTCAGGTCACTGACCTCATTTAAAGCACTTGTTCAGTCATGGTTGCATCCTATGATTATGCATAAAGGCTCTCCAGAAGATAAAGTGACCAACACATGCAAAATACCTTTCTAATGATTCCCAAAACAGACATACTGCGCCAGAATCGTGAAAACATGTCAATTTCAATGTAATTGAGGTCACTGACCTCTCACGGTCCTCAGAGGTCAAATCTGACTTACCTCCCAATCTTAAAACGAATCTTATGGTATGTACTAACACTGGTAAAAGTTTCATGCTTTAGTCATATTTTGCACAATCGTTATGGCTATCTGCTGTACTAAACTGAAAGACGATGTAGACGAATTCACAAGAAAATTCAAACATTACAACAGTGACTAAAATGGAAATTTATTTCAAACTGTTGTATAGTATAATCAGTTCTGAACAATAATTAAGTAATTTTATTTCACAAATGTTCTCTACTGGTAGATGTACATTGTATAGTGAAATTGCACAACCAAATAATCACAGTTTCGGAGAGTATATACGTGAAGATAATGCAAATGTTTTGGAATTTTAGCAAATGATATGGTTATTGGTTGATAAACGGTATGTGCACTACATCTCGCGAAAAACAACAAAGTGAGCATCTGAAACATCATATGAGGCACAGTACCTTTAATAACTGTATATATTATTACTGATGATGGGTGTCTGTTAACCTCCAAAATGGTCCAATATAATTAAAACAGTTTGTCAGTTGTTTCAAGTTGAAATAAAAAATACACTTGATTTCAATAAACTGTTTCAAGATAACAGAACGACCCATTAATAATTATTTTTGACCATATCGTTATGACATTTACAGATGTAAATGTAGGTCAAGGTCAGGAGCCTAATGATAATGTCTTGATATATAGTGTACAACGACCGTATTTCGCTGAACTATTTTAGCATGTTGGCTGTTATTTCAGCGCAATACGGTCGTTATGGACGTATTGCGCTGAAATAACAGCCAAAATGCTAAAGTTATTTAATTGAATATCTTTTTTCATAATGTTATTTATTTTTCATAATGTTATTATGGAATATAAGTGAACATGGTACATAAGGTGATAACTGAGTGTAATTGCTAGTTTTAGAAATAGTTTTGGCTCTCCTGAACTTTTACAAAAAGTGACTTACGACCGTATTGCGCTGAACTGTCTATATATTTCAACATACAATCCAAACAATCCTGAAATAATCGGCATCATTAAACAAAATTTCTTAAGCGAGATGAACGTATGGAAAGAATAGTTTCTAAAGAAATTTATAAAAAGTAAAAAAGACAGCCGAAAAACCAATTGTGGTCTGTGCATTCATCTGATAGAAGGGTCTAGATTTGCATTCAAATGCGGCACTACATTTTCAGTTTCCCAAACAATGACATGTGACGTTCGAAATCTAATTCATGTAATACAATGTCATGGGTATAACAAAGACTATACAGGTGAAACGGGCAATCTCCGTAAACGGGTTACTATCCATAATCAACGGAAAAGAGACAATACCACACGAATGTTCCAGGTTAGCGCCCATATAGATACGTGCGCTTCATGAATTCTTTTCCTACAGAATGAGTGTTGAACACACGCATACAAGAAAATCTAAAGAACTGTATTCATACGTTACAGTGGGGTCAGCGTGTAAGTACACACACGAACGAACACGACAGGTTGGAACCTGTCGTGTTCGTTCATGTGTGCACTTACACGCTGACCCCACTGTACACAATTACCCCCGTTTATAAATATGAATTACGACCCTTGGCACTATTGTTGGACGTTGTAACGTACTAGCGTCATTCTATGATGATCTGCAAAAGCAGTGAAACCCGTTAGACGGAATTAAATATTTAATGTCTATTGTCATAAAAATGTAAATTCATAGGCGGCGGAACCTGAACATTATTTGGGGGGGGGGCAATCTTGAGGGCCGAAAGGGCCCGATGTTGCTAGGGGGTCAGGGGGCATGCTCCCCGGACATTTTGAAATCTGAGAGGCGTGAAACGCCATTTTCCTGCATTCTCAAGACCCAGTCGTGAGGACCGAAATGGTCCGATGTTGCTAGGGTGGTCCGGGGATGCCCCCCCACTGCAATTTTTGAAATCTAAGAGGTCTGAAACGCCATTTTATGTATTCTCAGAGCTAAGTCTTGAGCGCCCAAAGGGCCCGATGTTGCTAGGGTGTCCGGTGGCATGCTCCCTCGAAAAAAATTGAAATCTAAGAGACGTGAAACGCGATTTCCTGCATTCTCAGCAAGTTTGAGGATGAGAATATGTGCTTTATTACAGAATTATTGAGGGGGCCAAGGGGGTGGGAGGGGGAAGCCAATCCCCCGCCAAGCCCCCGCCCCGCCCCCGCCCCCCCCCCCCCCTGCCCATGGTATAGTCGACGCCTCGAATCCGTAGTAACATCAGCGTAAATGTAATAACCATCATGACGGCAACAGCCGTACAGTATTGTTTAGTTAAGTTCATTGCCACAGTAAAAACAACCAACGATACACCAATACATTTCAAAACCTGTCATATTTTAACAATCTGCAGCTGCTGTAACTGTTTTAAATCTCAGGAAATATTAATAATACACAATATTTGATAACATTCCGAAGCAATTCTCCAACTTTAAATGTACATGCCCACTCAGTTGGCACAACAATGTTCTTTATAAGAATTAAATATTATTATATAATAAGTGTATAATTGTGTCACTAGTTCTAACAATTATGAGTGCCCGCTATACACCATTATCCCACACGTATTGATTGACATCATTACGCATTTTATATTAGACGTAAACAATTTTTTCAGGTGACGCATTTAATTAGCATAAATAATTAAAAAATAGCATGCATCATTTGCATATGAAAATAGCCAGATACCACCGCGAGTCACTATCAGTAAAATAAATAGTACGAAATGGTTATGTCTATAATTATTAGAACTGGTGGAATATACACTTATTTAATTCCTATAAAGAACAGTTTGTGCCTACTGAGTGGGCATGTACCTTTAAGTTATTAATTAAAGTGGATCAAATCATAAATTATAGACGATGCCAACTGGAAAATTATACCAGCATTTTTCATTAACCAATATACATGTACATGTAATCTGTCGAGAAAAAAACTTTGTTACATTTAACATGAATCTGGACACATTTAATTCTCTTCCAAGCGTACATAATAGCATGCCGGATTCTAAAAACAACGTATTGAAATATATGTCCACCTTCGCATATGGAACGCCAAATCTACATAAACTCAAATATATATTGCTAGCAACAAATATTTGGAGCTAGCAATAAATATTTGGAGAGCTCTCGAAATCAATTAATGATATCTCGAAATCAATTAATGATATCTCGAAATCATTTGGAGAGCTCTCGAAATCATTTGGAGCGAGCAATATAACATTTGATTTGGAGAGCTCTCTAAATCATTTGGAGCTATCTCTAAATCATTTGGAGAGCTCTCGAAATCATTTGGAGAGCTCTCGAAATCAATTAATGATATCTCGAAATCATTTAGAGAGCTCTCGAAATCATTTGTAGCGAGCATTATATAACTTGATTTCGAGAGCTCTCCAAATCAAAGCTATATAATGCTCGCTACAAATGATTTCGAGAGCTCTCTAAATGATTTTGAGATATCATTAATTGATTTCGAGAGCTCTCCAAATGATTTTCGAGAGCTCTCCAAATCATTTAGAGATAGATAGCTCCAAATAATCATTTAGAGAGCTTCTCCAAACAATTTAAAGTTTATAATGCTCGCTACAAATGATTTCGGAAGAGCTCTCCTAAATGATTTCGATATATACATTAATTGATTTCTAGAGCTCTCCAAATGATTTCGAGAGTCTCCAAATGATTTAGAGATAGCTCCAAATGATTTCGAGAGCTCTCCAAATGATTTAGAGATAGCTCCAAATGATTTAGAGAACTCTCCAAATCAAAGTTATATAATGCTCGCTACAAATGATTTCGAGAGCTCTTTAAATGATTTCGAGATATCATTAATTGATTTCGAGAGCTCTCCAAATGATTTCGAGAGCTCTCTAAATGATTTCGAGATATCATTAATTGATTTCTAGAGCTCTCCAAATGATTTCGAGAGCTCTCCAAATGATTTAGAGATAGCTCCAAATGATTTCGAGAGCTCTCCAAATGATTTAGAGATAGCTCCAAATGATTTAGAGAGCTCTCCAAATCAAAGTTATATAATGCTCGCTACAAATGATTTCGAGAGCTCTTTAAATGATTTCGAGATATCATTAATTGATTTCGAGAGCTCTCCAAATGATTTAGAGAGCTCTCCAAATCAAATGTTATATAATGCTCGCTCCAAATGATTTCCAGAGCTCTCCAAATGATTTCGAGATATCATTAATTGATTTCGAGAGCTCTGCAAATGATTTCGAGAGCTCTCCAAATATTTATTGCTAGCTCCAAATATTTGTTGCTAGCAATATATATTTGAGTTTATGTAGATTTGGCGTTCCATATTCGCATGGCATTGAATACTGAAAAACCGAAACACTTCCACGATATTCGAATTCAAAGCAAATAGAAGCAGACTTGATTTTTGTCTATGATTCGCATAAATAACAATCCCTTTGAAAACATAACAAACAAAGACATGTATAATATAGTATTGAAGGAAAAGGTTTATTCATAAAAAAGTATAAACTTTATTTAGTTTACAACGATTACAAACAAGCGCGAGAGGACTTATGCAAATATAAATACAATTATACATAAATTGCGTTTAAACTAATAATGTCCGATGGCGTTTCATTTATACTTGTAACATTGATCCTTTGTTCTTGTAACTTGGCTACATGTCAATCAGTTCTTCCGCAATAACTGCTGAGGCGTAGCCTAAAACTAGGCTCTAACTGTAGGTCCGCCTCGTACATGTACAGTGTGGTCAGCGTGTACATGTAAGTGCACACACGAACGAACACGACTGGTTGGAACCAACCTGTCGTGTTCGTTCGTGTGTGCACTTACACGCTGACCCCACTGTAAGTTAATGCAGTGAAACTGAGGTGACCAAGTGCTGTTCTTTTCACGGTTCAGCGTCAGCTACAATGACAACAAAGAAATAACCATGCATCTCATGTCCCATCATTTGATTTATCTTCTTTTCCTAATTACCAGACAATTGAAACCTATTATTAATATAAATGACCAACGATTTGATAAATTCCTGCATATTTCTGTTTTGACCAGTATAGATTCTGGTGATATAGCTCACGCTTCTATAATAAGCAGTTGGTTTGTTTATTGGTGTCTAACGGCCTGGCAACAGGTTCGAATCCAACACATTTTACATGTATGAATGGTCGGGGTGATAGGGTGAGAATCCCAAAATCGGAACTTAAAATTTACATAATAACACAATATGGAGTTAGAATATCCTGATCTGGTGGTAGGTCCTCATCACACCAGTGGCAGTTAGCCCGAGTCCTTAGGAGTAGGAGGATTAGCACTAAATTGTATAGTAGGGCAGATAGATAGGGTTCCCATGCACTCCCCTGAATTGTTGTTGAAACCTATGTTTTTACTCTTAAACATGTATAGTAAACAAAAACTGTTGTTAACAGCCTAACAAAATGTCCCATGGGTCCTAATTGGAATAAATCCAAGATGGCCACCAAATATTTGACCCATGCACTTATGGAGAGTAAATGTAGAATACCTCACTTAGGTTTGCAGATAGGAAAGTAGATTTGGTACCAACGTGAGGCAGATACACTGCCCTTTATAATAAATTGGTTTCATGACCTTCTTATGTCACGTCCACATGTCAAGGTCAAGGTCAATTGCGAAAATCAATATGTTCTAGCATTTTGAGCTATGTGTTTGCATATTACAGTCTCTTCGTGGCAGATTAAGACATTATCGTGGTATATCCTGATAGGCATTGGAATGCCCAATCAGTTGCAATTAGTTTTGTGCCGATCGGAAGTCAAGTTTGTGGTTCAAGGTCAAGGTCAAATGCTGAACAATTATTTTCAGGAATTAGTTAACCGGCTTATTTGCATATATCATTGTGTATACATGCCCGATTAAGATATTATTGTAGTATATCATGCTAGTTATCTGTGTGCCTAATCAAAAGCAGTTAATTGGATGACAATCTGGAGTCAATTGTGTGGGTCAATGCCAAGGTCAAATAATAAAGTCCATATTTTCAACCCAATTTCCATGACTTTTGCACCAGATGTCGTAGAAAGACAAATGACGCCTCTTTTCTATTTAATTTCGCCCTGAATAATCGATTGAAGAAAACACTTTTGTGATTAGAACAATTTAAATTTCTCAACTTGTAGAAAATGTAAATAAAATCAGACAAAAATAAGTAAATAAAATATCAGACTAAAATAAGGTGCACGGGAACCGTAACTGATAACAACGTTGACATATCTTTTTTTCAATTGTGTTTGATGATATGCACTATACGATCATGCTTACTCATACTATTACATTCAAGACACGCGTCTGATCATATAATTTACACATCGACGTGAAAATGTCAATATGGATTACATTTTGTTTTGTATTACTGTGAAGTGAATTCGTGTGTAATAATGTAAATTAAAAAAAAACAATTTATAGTGTATCAATATATGGATATATGCACATGTTCATTAGTAAATACCCTAATAAATATTGCTTCTCCAGAATATATGAATATTTCTCCATACAGACATATCACAGAAAACCTATAATATATATATTGTTCTATTTTCCAGGGTGTTATATCCTGTGATTATGCGGTGATGGTGCCACTATATATGCTACTAATAATTACCGTAGTGTAGTTCCTGATAACTATATATCAACTGGTGTTGGTGCATATTAAGTATGTTAAATATGTCTAAGTCTAACAAAGGGAGGAAAAGAGATTCATCAAATGGCCTACCTGACACATGTGTCTTACATTTCGTTACCATTACAACGGAGTTCAAGTTAATGAACGAAAACAGTGATGACCCTGTTCATCCTGCGTGATGTATAGACTGATCTGTATCTCGGGTCGCAACAACAATAACTCCTTTCTTCTGCAGAATATTGTTGTTACTATATTAGTCCATCGGATGTTGTTGCGAATTGGGATGGGCACCTGGGTGGGCAATGTTTAATTGAAAATCAATGTAGTTAAAATCCTCAATGTAATACGGAAAATTTCATTATAAATTGTACCATAATTAGTTAATTTACATATATAATTTCAAAATGACCGCCACATATAGTGCTATTCAATATTCTTATTCTCCAATAATGTATTTAAATGCATTAGACTGACACTATTGTGTGTATTTTCACGAAATAATGTGTCTAGAAAACATCTAACTTTATATAGCTGAATTGTTTAGTATTGTGTTTCCAGAATGGCCGCCAAATTCCTTTATTTTGTTTTCCTACATAAGTGTCATCGTTTCATTTGCAGAGCATTAACTATATATCATACATGCACCAATACATGTTTCAGCTTCATAAAGTGTATAAAGTTAGTTTACATAAATAAATACAAAATGGCCGCCAACTATAATGCTGCTAGATAGTTTCAGCTTTAAGCAACGGGGTTGAGTACATTAAACTGCCTGTATAACCTCTGTTCATTTTTACCAAAGGATGACTGTTCAAAATATGTAACATTAATCAGCTGAATTGATTTTTAAATCTGTCATTACATAACATTATCGTTTACCTTTTGTTAGAGACGTCATTTTAGTTATTTTATTTTATTTTCATACATGCATACATGAGTTAGCCCCATTATTCCAAGCTCCATAAGGGAGTTACATGTAGCCCCATTATACCAAGCTACATAAGGGAGCTATATGTAGCCCCATTATTCCAAGCTCCATAAGGGAGTTAGCCACATTATCCCAAGCTACATAAGGGAGTTAGTCTCAGTATGCCAAGCTACATAAAGGAGTTAGCCCCATTATTCCAAGCTGCATACAGGAGTTAGCCCCATTATACCAAGCTACATAAGGGAATTAGCCCCATTATTCCAAGCTACATAAGGGAGTTAGCCCCATTATACCAAGCTACATAAGGGAGTTAGCCCCATTATTCCAAGCTACATAAAGGAGATAGCCCCATTATACCAAGCTACATAAGGGAGTTAGCCCCATTATTCCAAGCTACATAAGGGACTTAGCCCCATTATTCCAAGCTACATAAAGGAGATAGCCCCATTATACCAAGCTACATAAGGGAGTTAGCCCCATTATTCCAAGCTACATAAGGGAGATAGCCCCATTATACCAAGCTACATAATGGAGTTAGCCCCATTATTCCAAGCTACATAAGAGAGTTAGCCCCATTATTCCAAGCTACATAAGGGAGTTAGCCCCATTATTCCAAGCTACATAAGAGAGATAGCCCCATTATACCAAGCTCCATAAGGGAGTTAGCCCCATTATTCCAAGCTACATAAGGGAGTTAGCCCCATTATTCCAAGCTACATACGGGAGTTAGCCCCATTATACCAAGCTACATAAGAAGTTAGCCCCATTATACCAAGCTCTATAAGGGAGTTAGCCCCATTATTCCAAGCTACATAAGAAGTAAGCACCATTATACCAAGCTCTATAAGGGAGTTAGCCCCATTATTCCAAGCTACATAAGAAGTTAGCCCCATTATTATACAAGCTCTATAAGGGAGTTAGCCCCATTATCCAAGCTACATAAGAAGTTAGCATTATACAGTTCCATAAGGGAGTTAGCCCCATTATTCCAAGCTACATACGGGAGTAGCCCCATTATTCCAAGTACATAAGAAGTTAGCCCCCACCATTTATACCAAGCTCTATAAGGGAGTTAGCCCCATTATTCCAAGCTACATAAGAAGTTAGCCCCATTATACCCAGCTCCATAAGGGAGTTAGCCCCATTATACCAAGCTCCATAAGGGAGTTAGACCCATTATTCCAAGCACATACGAAGTTAGCCCTATTATACCAAGCTCCATAAGGGAGTTAGCCCCATTATACCAACCTCCATAAGGGAGTTAGCCCCATTATTCCAAGCTACATAAAGGAGTTAGCCCCATTATTCCAAGCTACATACGGGAGTTAGCCCCATTATTCCAAGCTACGTAAGAAGTTAGCCCCATTATACAAAGCTCTATAAGGGAGTTAGCCCCATTATTCCAAGTTACATAAGAAGTTAGCCCCATTATACCAAGCTCCATAAGGGAGTTAGCCCTATTATACCAAGCTCCATAAGGGAGTTAGCCCCATTATTCCAAGCTACATACGGGAGTTAGCCCCAATATTCCAAGTTACATAAGAAGCTAGCCCCATTATAGCAAGCTCCATAAGGGAGTTAACCCCATTATTCCAAGCTACATAAGAAGTTAGCCCCATTATACCAAGCTCAATAAGGGAGTTAGCCCCATTATTCCAAGCTACATACGGGAGTTAGCCCCATTATTCCAAGCTACATAAGAAGTTATCCCCATTATACCAAGCTCCATAAGGGAGTTATCCCCATTATACCAAGCTACACAAGGGAGGTAGCCCCAATATTCCAAGATACATAATAGAGTTAGCCCCATTATACCAAGCTACACAAGGGAGGTAGCACCAATATTCCAAGATACATAATAGAGTTAGCCCCATTATACCAAGCTCCATACGGGAGTTAGCCACATTATTCCAAGCTCCATAAGGGTTGTTTTACAATCATGGTACATTGAGCTTAAACCCATATTATGGCCTATTTAATCCCACACAATACATGTATACATCAATGCCATCAGTCCAAAATGTTGGCCCCTATTACACCTGTCAGTCACAGCAAAATAATTATTTGAAACATATTTTTTTTCTTCAAAATAGGTAATTATGTGCCATTTATTGATAAAAACGCAGTCTCATCTAAATTTTGTGCATGTTTGAGCAGATACACCAATCATATTTGGAACTTTAAGACACTCTTGACAACATAGAACTAATGACTTAACATGTTTTGTTCAAATAAAACAAAGCCTGTTAGGTTATGTCAATTTTTGTTCTCGTGAGCTTGCATGGGAAGACAGGAGGGTCATTTCCGTCAAAAAATGTCCTCTCCGAATAGGGCATGGTAAACCCACTGTTAAACATGAGTCAGGTAAAAAATAACATGTCACAAATAACACTCATCTATTGCTCATATAAAACCAACAATCATTTATTCTCTGTCCATGCAAGATTTTTGAAGCCAGGTGCTCGAATGCTGCCAATTGGGGATTCCGTCAAAAGCTGTCCTTTCCGAAAAACATGTTAATTGCTCATTACTCCTCAACAAACATAAATATGTAAACTCTTATTAGTGCCAATAGTAGTACATACCATGTTGAATATTTCGCATGTTGTATGTTTTGTTGATCATTGATTTTTCACTTTGGAATACTATGTCAAACAAATTGTCCTTTCCGAAAAAAAAGGGTGAGCTTCATGATCATACATAAGTGGTATAAATATGCAGAGTTTCTCAAGATATCAACTTTTTATTTTGGTCTGTGTAGACTATGGAATGAAAAGTAATAATTTTCTTTACCATACAGGTAGCTGATGTATTTTTAATACAGTTCAAACTGTCAAAAATATATTGTACCATTAAATTTAATAATTCTTTGACATAAAAACATAATTTTTCATTGCCTTTTTTCCATTCTGATGAATATATACACTGCATATACACTTCTAACCCTCCAAATGCTGCGTAGGACATACACTAGTCTTACCAAATCATGATTTTGAGCTCAATACCTTGAAATGCCGGAAAGGACAAATAATTTGACACATTCATCTTTGTTCTTCAAAGCTATATGTGCTTGTCTGTTGTATATACTGGTAGGCTTAGATGATCTAGTACTCACAGAGGAACACATACCTCCACTCCTGCATGACACCTTACACTGGTTGGTGGTCTATAAGTTGGCTAACCTGCTACTAATACTCACCAAAATGAAAGCTGCATAGATCTTTCCTAGCAAAACTAATTTGGTGGTGGTTCTGCTTATTACTGCAGGATAAAGAGTGCAATATAGTGGTAGAAATGCTCCTTTTTTTACTTTGAGAAAGAAACTTTGAGAAAGAAGTAAATTGGGGAGCATTTGAGAACCAGATAAAGATGCACACTTGATGCTGCATTACTAATTCTTTCTTTCTAGATCTTAGCTGCATCACTAACATTTGTGTAGAATGTCAGAAATACTAACGGTAAAGTTTCCCTTCAATCTGAGAAAGCGAAAGACTGTGGCTACTAAAGCAGACAACAAAAGCCAAAGTACAGACAAAATGTAAGACAAACAAACCCAGCATGTTACAAACAAATGCAAGAGAAGGACAGAGAATGGAAAGAAGGAAAATATAAACATGTGGCAGATTTAAACCCGGACAAAGCAATCAAACAAAGACAGAAATGGAAACATGACAAGCAAGTCCAACGATCAGCAAATGCACCTAAAGATGAACCGCCAAAGAAGCTTAAGCTGATGACAGACAATGAACGAAAAGAGTACAACCGTCGGAAAAAGAAAGTAGAGATAGAAGGAACAGCCAGAAGAAAGCACATGATACAATGATGGACAGAAGTAGGAAACAGATGACTACTGACAATAAAAAATCAGACATAAACCGTGCATCAAGTCGGGCAACACACTTTAGACGCGCCAAAATAATCCAACAGGAACTGTCACATTCACCACGGTCCTATGCTAGAGTGATAGACAGAGTCATTAGCCGCGCGAGTCCACAAAAGCAAGATGAGTTGGAGAAACGAGGGGTGAAGAGAAGATTGGATGAGTCAATGTGTGCAGCCACAACTTCAATCCAAGAAAAGATAGATGAACTTCCAAGGACGAATGGACAAAAAAGCAAAGCAACACTATAAGATTTTGGCTCATGCTGCATGTCATGCAACAGCAAAATACCCACGAATGAAGAAGAAGGTTGCTTCTCTACTGGGCATAGGAGGTTGTGTACTCCGACAGAAACGGTTTGAACGAAAACAAAGTAAAGACATTCTGCCACAATCAACCAAAGATCTAGTAACAGATACTGGAAAAGTGAAGCTATCTCGAGGGAAGTACCCCTGAAGAAGAGGGTTAAGAAGGGAAAGCCACCCTTTCTTCTAGAATCCTTATATATAGAAGCATATCGACGGTTCAATTCCAGTCATCCAACAGTAAAGATAGGCTACTGCAAATTCATCCAATGCAAACCAAATAATGTCACGCATATGAAAGCAATGGAACGCATAGTATGCTGCTGCATGAAATGCGAGAATGTTGAACTCAAAGTTGAAGCCCTCAACCGGGAAGTTAAAAGGATGAAGTCCTCAGAGCTCCAGATAAAGCATATAGATGATCTGGCTGCCAAAACCGTATGCCCTTCTATATTATAAATTCCAATTCAACTTATTTCAAAACTGAACAGCATGACTACATGTCTAATGTACAACAAAGCTTATGGTTGTTGTTTGTGATGCTAGTGTGATTGGTTAGAATTATTGTAGACTAGATCGATAAAAATATAAAAATCTTTGAAGTAGTTTATGGAAACTATTCTACAATAATGGTAATACTGTAGTAACTTTACAACCCCACCAACAACACAATCAAACAGTAAAGCTTTTTGTGTATGAACAACATATGGTGTAATGTACACTCACCTGTATTCATGGCACGGAGCATCTGATACTAGTACAGTGACAAATTGACAATTTAATGTGGCCGTCAAAAATATTGTCCTTTCCGAATGACCACAACACTTTCAAAAGTAGCAATTTACTTGTGAATTTGCAGTTCAAATGCATTTAAATATGTACGTTATTAACCATAGTCATGTAATGTGTGCAACTGCAATAGAAATAGGCTCATTATTAACATGGAGTGGTAGTCAGTATTGGGTAAATCATGAGGGTAACACTTGACAAGCTATATAAAGTGTCAGTTACAAAAACCAAATATGCAAAATAGATAAAAATGTGGTTTACAGACTTCATTCATCATCAATTTCGCCAATCAATATAAAAATATTAATCAGAGTCATGGGCATATAGTTATTTTAGTATGTCAAAAGAATTGTCCTTTCCGACGGAAATAAGTCGGAAAAGACACCTTTTTTTGACATCAAATATCTAGATTACCGTAACGGATATAGTTTCCAAAATTGGCATGTAAATGCAGCCTGTGTATGCTTAACTGTAAATTATAAAACAGCTAATGTAACTGTTTCATGTAATGCAGTAGACACAACTTCATGCAGTCAATTTCTATGTTGTTTGTGTTATATGAGTGCCTCAAATTGTTCAAATATCGAAAATTTGATGTATCCACTATAAAAAATAAACCATATTGATCAAAGCAAAACACATCTATTTTTGACCCCCTGTGAGACTATTTGATGTACCATGATTGTAAAACAACCCATAAGAGAGTTCGCCACATTATTCCAAGCTATATAAGGGAGTTAGCACCATTATACGAAGCTACATAAGAGAGGTAGCGCCATTATTCCAAGCTACATAAGGGAGTTAGCCCAATTATACCAAGCTACATAAGAGAGGTAGCGGCATTATTCCAAGTTACATAAGAGAGTTAGCCACATTATTCCAAGCTACATAAGGGAGTTAGCCCCATTATTCCAAGCTACATACGGGAGTTAGCCCCATTATTCCAAGCTACATACGAGAGTTTGCCCCATTATACACAGCTACATAAGGGAGTTACCCACATTATTCCAAGCTCCATAAGAGAGATAGCCCCATTATTCCAAGTTACATACGGGAGTTAGCCCCATTATTCCAAGCTACATACGGGAGTTAGCCCCATTATACAAAGCTACATACGGGAGTTAGTCCCATTATTCCAAGCTATATAAAGGAGTTAGCCCCATTATTCCAAGCTCCATAACAGAGATAGCCCCATTGTTTCAAGCTCCATGAGATAGTTAGCCCCATTATTCCAAGCTAAATAAGGGAGTTACCCCATTAAGGGAGTTAGCCCCATTATTTCAAGCTCCATAGGAGTTAGCCCCATTATTCAAAGCTACTTAAGGGAGTTAGCCCCATTATTCCAGCTAAATAAGAGTTAGCTCCATTATTCCAAGCTATCTAAGGGAGTTAGCCCCATTATTTAAAGCTCCATAAGAGAGTTAGCCCCATTATTCCAAGCTATATAATGGAGTTAGCCCAATTTGATTTCAAGCTAAATAAGAGTTAGCCCATTATTCAAGCTAAATAAGGGAGTTAGCCCCATTATTCCAAACTACATACGGGAGTTAGCCCCATTATCCCAAGCTACATAAGAGAGTTAGCCCCATTATTCCAAGCTAAATAATGGAGTTAGCAACATTATTACAAGCTACATAAGAGACTTAGCCCCATTATTCGAAGCTACATACGGGAGTTAGCCCCATTATTCCAAGCTATATAAGGGAGTTAGCCCCATTATTCCAAGCTCCATAAGAGAGAGAGCCCCATTATTCGAAGCTACATACGGGAGTTTAGCCCCATTATTCCAAGCTACATAAGGGAGTTAACCATTATCCAAGCACCACAAGGGAGTTAGCCATTATACCAATGCAACATAAGGGAGTTAGCATTTATTCATCCAAGCTATATAAGGGACGTAGCCCCATTATCCCAATCTCTATAAGGGAGTTAGCCCCATTATTCCAAGCTACATAAGGGAGTTAGCCCCATTATTCCAAGCTATATAAGGGAGTTAGCCCCATTATTTCAAGTCTCCATATAAGAGAGTTAGCCCCCATTATTCCAAGCTATAGGGAGTTAGCCCCATTATTTCAAGCCAAATATGAGAGTTAGCACCATTATTCCAAGCTAAATAAGGGAGTTAGCCCCATTATTCCAAGCTACATAAGAGAGTTAGCCCCATTAGTCCAAGCTAAATAAGGGAGTTAGCCAAATTATTACAAGCTACATGTACATAAGAGAGTTAGCCCCATTATTCGAAGCTACATACGGGAGTTAGCCCCATTATTCCAAGCTATAAAAGGGAGTTAGCCCCATTATTCCAAGCTCCATAAGAGAGATAGCCCCATTGTTCCAAGCTAAATAAGGGAGTTAGCCACATTATTACAAGCTACATAAGGGAGTTAGCCCCATTATTCGAAGCTACATACGGGAGTTAGCCCCATTATTCCAAGCTACATAAGGGAGTTAACCCCATTATCCCAAGCACCACAAGGGAGTTAGCCCCTTTATACCAAGCAACATAAGGGAGTTAGCCCCATTATTCCATGCAACATAAGGGAAGTAGCCCCATTATCCCAATCTCCATAAGGGAGTTAGCCCCATTATTCCAAGCTACATAAGGGAGTTAGCCCCATTATTCCATGCTACATAAGGGACGTAGCCCCATTATCCCAATCTCCATAAGGGAGTTAACCCCATTATACCAAGCAACATGAGGGAGTTAGCACCATTATTCCGTGCTACATAAGGGACGTAGCCCCATTATCCCAATCTCCATAAGGGAGTCAGCCCCATTATTCCAAGCTACATACGGGAGTTAGCCCCATTATTCCATGCTACATAAGGGAGATAGCCCCATCATACCATGCTCCATAAGGGAGTTAGCCCCATTATACCTAGCAACATAAGGGAGTTAGCCCCATTATTCCATGCTACATAAGGGAGTAAGCCCCATTATACCATGCTCCATAAGGGAGTTAGCCCCATTATTACATGCTACATAAGGGAGTTAGCCCCATTATACGTAGCAACATAAGGGAGTTAGCCCCTTTATTCCATGCTACATAGGGGAAGTAGCCCCAATATTCCAAGCTACATATGGGAGTTAGCAACATTATTCCAAGCCCCATAAGGGACTTAGCCACATAGTTCCAAGATGCATACGGGAGTTACCCCCATTATTCCAAGCTCCATAACGGAGTTATCCCTATTATTCCAAGCTGCATAAGGGAGTTAGCCCCATTATCCCAAGCTGCATAAGGGAGTTAACCCCTATATTCCAAGCTACATAAGGGAGTTAGCCACATTATTCGAAGCTCTATAAGAGAGTTAGCCACATTATTCCAGGCTACGTAAGGGAGTTGGCCCCATTACACCAAGCTGCATAAGGGAGTTAGCCACATTATTCCAAGCTACATAAGGGAGTTAGCCCCATTATTCCAAGCTACATACGGGAGTTAGCCACATTATTCGAAGCTATATAAGTGAGATAGCCCCATTATACCAAGCTCCATAAGGGAGTTAGCCGTATTACACCAAGCTGCATAAGTGAGTTAGCAAAATTATTCCAAGCTTCATAAGGGAGTTAGCCACATTTTTCCAAGCTACATATGTGAGTTAGCCCCATTATACCAAGTTCCATAAGGGAGGTAGCCCCAATATTCCAAGCTACATAAGGGAGTTAGCCCAATTATTCCAAGCTACATACGGGAGTTAGCCCCATTATCCCAAGCTCCATAAGGGAGTTAGCCCCATTATACCCAGCTACATAATGGAGTTAGCCCCATTATTCCAAGCTACATAAGGGAGGTAGCCCCAATATTCCAAGCTATATAAGTGAGTTTGCCACATTATTCCAAGCTACATAAGGGAGTTAACCCCATTATTCCAAGATACATAAGGGAGTTAGTCCCATTATTCCAAGCTACAAAATAGAGTTCGCACCAATATTCAAAGCTCTATAAGGGAGTTAGCCCCATTATACCTACCAAGCTACATAAGGGAATTAGCACCATTATGCCAAGCTACATAAGGGAGATAGCCGCATTATTCCAAGCTTCATAAGGGAGATAGCCCCATTATACCAAGCTACATAAGGGAGATAGCCGCATTTTTACAAGCTACATATGTGAGTTAGCCCCATTATACCAAGTTCCATAAGGGAGTTAGCCCAATACCAATCTACAGAAGGGAGTTAGCCCCATTATTCCCAGCTACAAAAGGTAGATAGCCCCATTATTCCATGCTACATAAGGGAGTTAACCCCTTTATTCCAAGCTGCATAAGGGGTTTAGCCCCATTATTCCAAGTTCCATAAGAGATTTAGCCCCAATATTCCAAGCTCCTTAATGGAGTTAACCCAATTATTCCAAGCTCCATAATTGAGTTAGCCTCATTAATCCAAGATACACAAGGGAGTTCGCCCCAATATTCCAAGCTCCATAAGGGAGTTAGCCCCATTATTCCAAGCTACATAAGGGAGATAGCCCCATTATACCAAGCTACATAAGGGAGTTAGCCCCATTATTCCAAGCTACATAAGAGAGTTAGCACCATTATTCCAAGGTACATAAGGGAGTTAGCCCCATTATTCCAAGCTACATAAGAGAGATAGCCCCATTATACCAAGCTCCATAAGGGAGTTAGCCCCATTATTCCAAGCTACATAAGGGAGTTAGCCCCATTATTCCAAGCTACATACGGGAGTTAGCCCCATTATACCAAGCTACATAAGAAGTTAGCCCCATTATACCAAGCTCTATAAGGGAGTTAGCCCCATTATTCCAAGCTACATAAGAAGTTAGCCCCATTATACCAAGCTCTATAAGGGAGTTAGTCCCATTATTCCAAGCTACATAAGAAGTTAGCACCATTATACCAAGCTCCATAAGGGAGTTAGCCCCATTATTCCAAGCTACATACGGACGGGAGTTAGCCCCATTATTCCAAGCTACATAAGAAGTTAGCCCCATTATACCAAGCTCTATAAGGGAGTTAGCCCCATAATTCCAAGCTACATAAGAAGTTAGCCCCATTATACCCAGCTCCATAAGGGAGTTAGCCCCATTATACCAAGCTCCATAAGGGAGTTAGACCCATTATTCCAAGCACATACGAAGTTAGCCCCATTATACCAAGCTCCATAAGGGAGTTAGCCCCATTATACCAACCTCCATAAGGGAGTTAGCCCCATTATTCCAAGCTACATAAAGGAGTTAGCCCCATTATTCCAAGCTACATACGGGAGTTAGCCCCATTATTCCAAGCTACGTAAGAAGTTAGCCCCATTATACAAAGCTCTATAAGGGAGTTAGCCCCATTATTCCAAGTTACATAAGAAGTTAGCCCCATTATACCAAGCTCCATAAGGGAGTTAGCCCCATTATACCAAGCTCCATAAGGGAGTTAGCCCCATTATTCCAAGCTACATACGGGAGTTAGCCCCAATATTCCAAGTTACGTAAGAAGCTAGCCCCATTATAGCAAGCTCCATAAGGGAGTTAACCCCATTATTCCAAGCTACATAAGAAGTTAGCCCCATTATACCAAGCTCCATAAGTGAGTTAGCCCCATTATTCCAAGCTACATACGGGAGTCAGCCCCATTATTCCAAGCTACATAAGAAGTTATCCCCATTATACCAAGCTCTATAAGGGAGTTATCCCCATTATACCAAGCTACACAAGGGAGGTAGCCCCAATATTCCAAGATACATAATAGAGTTAGCCCCATTATACCAAGCTACACAAGGAAGGTAGCACCAATATTCCAAGATACATAATAGAGTTAGCCCCATTATACCAAGCTCCATACGGGAGTTAGCCACATTATTCCAAGCTCCATAAGAGAGTTCGCCACATTATTCCAAGCTATATAAGGGAGTTAGCACCATTATACGAAGCTACATAAGAGAGGTAGCGCCATTATTCCAAGCTACATAAGGGAGTTAGCCCAATTATACCAAGCTACATAAGAGAGGTAGCGGCATTATTCCAAGTTACATAAGAGAGTTAGCCACATTATTCCAAGCTACATAAGGGAGTTAGCCCCATTATTCCAAGCTACATACGGGAGTTAGCCCCATTATTCCAAGCTACATACGAGAGTTAGCCTTATTATACACAGCTACATAAGGGAGTTACCCACATTATTCCAAGCTCCATAAGAGAGATAGCCCCATTATTCCAAGCTACATACTGGAGTTAGCCCCATTATTCCAAGCTACATACGGGAGTTAGCCCCATTATACAAAGCTACATACGGGAGTTAGTCCCATTATTCCAAGCTATATAAAGGAGTTAGCCCCATTATTCCAAGCTCCATAACAGAGATAGCCCCATTGTTTCAAGCTCCATGAGATAGTTAGCCCCATTATTCCAAGCTAAATAAGGGAGTTAGCCCCATTATTTCAAGCTCCATAAGGAGTTAGCCCCATTATTCAAAGCTACTTAAGGGAGTTAGCCCCATTATTCCAAGCTAAATAAGGGAGTTAGCTCCATTATTCCAAGCTATATAAGGGAGTTAGCCCCATTATTTAAAGCTCCATAAGAGAGTTAGCCCCATTATTCCAAGCTATATAATGGAGTTAGCCCAATTATTTCAAGCTAAATAAGAGAGTTAGCCCCATTATTCCAAGCTAAATAAGGGAGCTAGCCCCATTATTCCAAACTACATACGGGAGTTAGCCCCATTATCCCAAGCTACATAAGAGAGTTAGCCCCATTATTCCAAGCTAAATAATGGAGTTAGCCACATTATTACAAGCTACATAAGATACTTAGCCCCATTATTCAAAGCTACATACGGGAGTTAGCCCCATTATTCCAAGCTATATAAGGGAGTTAGACCCATTATTCCAAGCTCCATAAGAGAGATAGCCCCATTATTCGAAGCTACATACGGGAGTTAGCCCCATTATTCCAAGCTACATAAGGGAGTTAACCCCATTATCCCAAGCACCACAAGGGAGTTAGCCCCATGATACCAAGCAACATAAGGGAGTTAGCCCCATTATTCCATGCTATATAAGGGACGTAGCCCCATTATCCCAATCTCTATAATTGAGTTAGCCCCATTATTCCAAGCTACATAAGGGAGTTAGCCCCATTATTCCAAGCTATATAAGGGAGTTAGCCCCATTATTTCAAGCTCCATAAGAGAGTTAGCCCCATTATTCCAAGCTATATAAGGGAGTTAGCCCCATTATTTCAAGCCAAATATGAGAGTTAGCACCATTATTCCAAGCTAAATAAGGGAGTTAGCCCCATTATTCCAAGCTACATAAGAGAGTTAGCCCCATTAGTCCAAGCTAAATAAGGGAGTTAGCCAAATTATTACAAGCTACATGTACATAAGAGAGTTAGCCCCATTATTCGAAGCTACATACGGGAGTTAGCCCCATTATTCCAAGCTATATAAGGGAGTTAGCCCCATTATTCCAAGCTCCATAAGAGAGATAGCCCCATTGTTCCAAGCTAAATAAGGGAGTTAGCCACATTATTACAAGCTACATAAGGGAGTTAGCCCCATTATTCGAAGCTACATACGGGAATTAGCCCCATTATTCCAAGCTACATAAGGGAGTTAACCCCATTATCCCAAGCACCACAAGGGAGTTAGCCCCTTTATACCAAGCAACATAAGGGAGTTAGCCCATTAATTCCATGCAAAATCAATTAAGGGAAGTAGCCCCACCATTATCCCAATCTCCATAAGGGAGTTAGCCCCATTATTCCAAGCTACATAAGGGAGTTAGCCCCATTATTCCATGCTACATAAGGGACGTAGCCCCATTATCCCAATCTCATAAGGGAGTTAACCCCATTATTACCAAGCAACATGAGGGAGTTCAGCACCATTATTCGTGCTAATAAGGGACGTAGCCCATTATCCCAATCTCCCATAAGGGATGTCAGCCCATTATTCCAAGCTACATACGGGAGTTAGCCCCATTATTCCATGCTCACTAAGGGAGATAGCCCCATCTTACCATGGTCCATAATTGGGAGTTAGCCCCATTATACCTAGCAATAAGGGAGGTTAGCCCCATTTTTCCATGCTACTTAAGGGAGTTAAGCCCCATTTATACCATGCTCCATAAGGGAGTTAGCCCATTATTACATGCTACATAAGGGAGTTAGCCCCATTATACCTAGCAACATAAGGGAGTTAGCCCCATTATTCCATGCTACATAGGGGAAGTAGCCCCAATATTCCAAGCTACATATGGGAGTTAGCAACATTATTCCAAGCCCCATAAGGGACTTAGCCACATAGTTCCAAGATGCATACGGGAGTTACCCCCATTATTCCAAGCTCCATAACGGAGTTATCCCTATTATTCCAAGCTGCATAAGGGAGTTCCTATTATCCAAGCTGCATGAGAGTTAACCCTATATTCCAAGCTACATAAGGGAGTTAGCCACATTATTCGAAGCTCTATAAGAGAGTTAGCCACATTATTCCAGGCTACGTAATGGAGTTGGCCCCATTACACCAAGCTGCATAAGGGAGTTAGCCACATTATTCCAAGCTACATAAGGGAGTTAGCCCAATTATTCCAAGCTACATACGGGAGTTAGCCACATTATTCGAAGCTATATAAGTGAGATAGCCCCATTATACCAAGCTCCATAAGGGAGTTAGCCGTATTACACCAAGCTGCATAAGTGAGTTAGCAAAATTCTTCCAAGCTTCATAAGGGAGTTAGCCACATTTTTCCAAGCTACATATGTGAGTTAGCCCCATTATACCAAGTTCCATAAGGGAGGTAGCCCCAATATTCCAAGCTACATAAGGGAGTTAGCCCCATTATTCCAAGATACATAAGGGAGTTAGTCCCATTATTCCAAGCTACAAAATAGAGTTCGCCCCAATATTCAAAGCTCTATAAGGGAGTTAGCCCCATTATACCTACCAAGCTACATAAGGGAATTAGCACCATTATGCCAAGCTACATAAGGGAGATAGCCGCATTATTCCAAGCTTCATAAGGGAGATAGCCCCATTATACCAAGCTACATAAGGGAGATAGCCGCATTTTTATTCAAGCTTCATAAGGGATCAGCCCCCATATACCAAGCTACTAAGAGATAGCCGATTTTTACAAAGCTACTGTGGTTAGCCCCCATTATACCAAAGTTCCATAAGGGAGTTAGCCCAATACCAATCTACAGAAGGGAGTTAGCCCCATTATTCCCAGCTACAAAAGGTAGATAGCCCCATTATTCCATGCTACATAAGGGAGTTAACCCCTTTATTCCAAGCTGCATAAGGGGTTTAGCCCCATTATTCCAAGTTCCATAAGAGATTTAGCCCCAATATTCCAAGCTCCTTAATGGAGTTAACCCAATTATTCCAAGCTCCATAATTGAGTTAGCCTCATTAATCCAAGATACACAAGGGAGTTAGCCCCAATATTCCAAGCTCCATAAGGCAGTTATTCAAAGCTATGTAAGAGAGTTAGCCCCATTATTCCAAGCTACATACGGGAGTTAGCCCCATTATTCCAAGCTAACATAAGAGCGTTTAGCCCCATTAATTCCAAAGCTAAATAATGGGAAGGGAGTTATTCCCATTTAATTCCCAAGCCTACATTAAGAGAGTTGAGCCCCAATTAATTCCCAGCTAAATCCAATGTAAGTATAAGCTCCCAATATTCCAAGCTTAAATAAAAAGTAAGCCCCATTATTCAAACAACTTAAGTCATAAAGCCCCATTAATTACAACCTACTCAAGGGAGAGTTATAGCCCCATTATTCCAAGCTTAATTTAAGGGAGTTAGCCAATAATATTCCAAGCTCCATAAGAGAATTAGCCCCAATTATTCCAAGGGCTACTTAAAAGAGTTAGGCCCCATTATTCAACTACATAAAGAGTTAGCCCCATTTAATTACCAAGCTTAATATAGGGAACGTTACTACATTATGCCAAGCCTAAATAAGGAGTTAGCGCATTATTCCAAGCTCCATAAGAGAGTTAGCACCCATTTATTCCAACTAATAAGCAAGTTAGCCCCATTATTCCAAGCCCGACATTACGGGATTAGCCCCAATTAACCAAGCACATAAGAGAGTTAGCACCATTAATTCCAAGTTTAACATACAGGGATTAGCCCCATTATTCCAAGCTAAACTTAAGGGAGAGTTAGCCCCATTTATTCCAAGCTAACTTAAGAGAGTTAGCCCTCCATTATTCCAAGCTAAATAAGGGAGTTAGCCCCCCATTAATACCAAGCTACATTAAGGGAGTTAGCCCAATCTATTCCAAGAACTTAAAGAGTTGCAATAGCCCAATTATTCCAAGCTACATAAGGGAGTTAGGCGCCATTATTCCAAGCAACTTAAGAGAGTTACCCCAATTATTACCCAAAGCTAAGTAAGAGAGTTAGCCCCCATTTCAATCAAGCTACTTTAGAGAGTTACCCCATTATTCAAAGCTTCTTAAGGAAAGTTAGCCCCATTATTCCAAGCTAAATAAGGGAGAAGCGGCCAATTATTCCAAGACTCCATAAGAGAGTTAGCCCCATTAATATCCCAAGCTCACATAAGAGAGTTAGTCCCAATTATTCCAAGCTACATAACGGGATTAGCCCCATTATTCCAAGGGCTCCATAAAAGAGTTAGCCCCATTAATCCCAAGCTTACATTACCGGGAAGTTAGCCCATCAAGAATACCAAGCACATAAGGGAGAGTTTACACCATTAATTCCAATTACAGAAGGGAGTTCCCCGCCCAATTATTTCCAATGCTACTTAAGAGAGTTAAGGGCCCCTTTATTCCAACTACTAAGAAGTTTAAAGCCCCATTAATTACAAAGCTACCCAAAGAGAGTTAGCCCCATTACCTCCAAGCAATAATAAGGGAGTTAAGCCCCATTATTCCCAAGCTTACATTAAGGAGTTAGCCAACCCATTATTCCAGATACATAAAGAGTGCTAGGCCCATTAATTCCAAGCCCTACTTAAGGGAGTTAGCCCCAATTATCCAAGCTACGAGATTAACCCCATTATTCCAAGGCACATAAGGGAGTTAACCCCATTTATTCCAAGATAAAACTTAAGATTGCTAGGCCCCCATTAAATTCCAAGCTAATTAAGGGAGTTAGCCCCATTTATTCCCAAGCTACTTGAAGAGAGTTTAGCCCCATTATTCCCAAGCTACGTAAGAGAGTTTAAGGGCCCCATCATTCGAAGATTACTTAAGAGAGGTTAGCCCCCATTATTCCCAAGCATTTCTTAAGAGAGTTAGCCCCCATTAATTCCACCTTCTTAAGAGAGTTTTGCCCAATTAATGCAAGCAATAATAAGGGATTATCCCACATTATTCCAACCTACATAAGGAGAGTTTAAGCCCCATTAATTTCCAAGCCTCACTTAAGAGAGTTAGCCCCAATTATTCCAAGCTACTTAAGAGATTTAGTCGGGCCCAATTATTTCAAACCCTAAATACGGAGTTAAGCCCCCATTTTTTATTACCAAGCGTTATAAAGTAGTTAGGCCAATTAATTCCATAGCTTCCATACGGAGATTAGCCCCAATTTAATATCCAAGCTACCTTAAGTGAGTTAGGCCCCGTATTGCAAGCTATATAAGGGAAGTTTTAGTCCACATTATTCCGAACCTAGCCCTCCATAAGAGAGTTAGCCCCCCATTATTCCAAGCCCCTAAATTAAGGGTTGTTAGGCCCAATTATTCCAAGCTAACATAACGGGAGTTAGCCCCATTATTCCAAACTAAATAAGGGAGTTTAGCCCACATTTATTCCAAGCTAAACATAAAGGTTAGCCCATTATTCCCAAGCTACTTAGAGAGTTCGCCCCATTATTCCAAGCTAAATCAGGAGTTAAGGGCCACATTATTCCAAGCTTACATAAGAGAGTTAGCCCCATTAAGGTAGTTCCAAAGCTAAATAAGGAGTTAGCCACATTTAAAATTCCAAGCTACATAAGAGAGTTAGCCCCATTATCATTAAGCTACCTTAAGCGAGTTAGCCCATTAATACCAAGCTATATAAGGGAGTTCCCACATTATTCAAGCTTCCATAAGAGAGTTAGCCCCATTATTCCAAGCTTAAATAAGGGAGTTACCCCATTAAAAATTCGGGCATTGGCTACATATGGAATTAGCCCCATTATTTCCAATCTACCTAGAGAGTTAGCCACATTAATCCAAGCTACTAAGGGAAGTTAAGCCCCATTATTCCAAGCTAATAAAAGGAGTTAGTCCCATTAATCCAAGCTTAACTTAAGGCAGTAAGCCTCATTATTCCAACTTACATTAATGGAGATAGCCCAATTATTCCAAAGCTGCAAATATAAGGGAGTTTAGCCCTATTATCCCCAAGCTCCATAAGGGAGTTATCCCCAATTAGTCCCTAGATTACATAAATGAGTTAGCCCCCAATGTATTCCAAGCTACATAAAGGGAGTTTAGCCCCCTTTATTCCTAAGCTTATTTAAGGCCAAGTCAATTAAATTAACCAAGCTACTTAAGGGAGTTAGCCCCATATTCCAAGCTAAAAAAAATAAGGAGTTACCCATTATTACAAGCTACATTATGGGGAGTTAGCCCCCTTAATTCCAAGGCTTTACTTTAAGAGAGTTAGCCTCATTATTCCATGGGCTACATAATGGAGATTAGCCCCATTTAATTCCAAGCTGCAATAAGAGTTAAGCCCTATTTTATCCCAACTCCAATAAGGGAGTTAGCCCAATTATTCCCTAGATACTTAAATCCAAGTTAGCCCCATTATTTCTAAGGCTACATAAGGGAGTTTAGCCCCTTTATTCCTACAGGGCATAAAGGCGTTAGTCCAATTATTACAATCTACATTAAGGGAGTTATCCCCAATTATTCCAAGCTAACTTAAGGGGAGAGTTTGCCACGTATTCCAAGCTTCTTAAAAGAGATTAGCCCCATTATTCTAAGCTCCTATAAGGGAGTTAAGCCCCTTTATCCTAAGCTACACCAGGGAGTTAGTCCCCGTATTTCCAAGCTTACCAATACGGAGTTAGCCCAATTAAAATTCCAAAGCTACTTAAGAGAGTTAGCCCCATTATTCTAAGCCCCTATATTAAGGGAGTTACCAATTAGCCCCATTATTCTAAGCTACATACGGGAGTTAGCCCCATTATTCCAAGCTAC
Organism: Conchocele bisecta; assembly: GCA_029237695.1. Taxonomy (NCBI): domain Eukaryota; kingdom Metazoa; phylum Mollusca; class Bivalvia; order Lucinida; family Thyasiridae; genus Conchocele; species Conchocele bisecta. Next base: position 37,763,337 of record CM055281.1, read on the forward strand.
TTAAGTGATTAGCCCCAATTATTCCAAGCTTAATTAAAGGATTAGCCACATTATTCCAAGCACCATTAAGAGAGTTAGCCCCTATATTCAGGCGAAATTAAGGGATTAGCCCCAATTATTCCAAGCTAATATGGGAGTTAGCCACCATTAATTCCAACTACTTAAGATAGTTAGCCACATTATTCCAAGCTTACTTAAGAGAGTTAGCCCCATTATTCCAAGCTATAATAAGGGAGTTAGCCAACATTATTCCAAAGCTCCATAAGAAGATAGCCCCATTAATTCGAAATGCTTAAATAAGGATTAGCCGCCCATTATTACCAATTCTACATATGGAAGTTACCCCAAAATTATTTCAAGCTACTTAAGAGAGTACCACATTAATCCAAGCTAACTTAGAGAGTTAGCCCCCATTATTATCGAAGCTAACATAAAGAGTTAGCCCCATTAATTCCAAGCTAAATAAGGAATAGCCCATTCTTACAAGCTACATTTGGGAGTTACCCCATTATTCCAAGCATTTAAGAGAGTTAGGCCACTTAATCCAAGCTACTTAAGAGAGTTAGCCCCCATTATTATCAAATCTGTAGAAGGGAGTTAGCATATATCCTAAGCTACATAAGGGATTAGTTCCCATTATTCCAACACATAAGGGATTTAGCCCCATTATTTCCAAGCTACATAAGGAAGATAGGGCCCTAATTTATCCCAAGCTTCCATAAGGGAGATTAGCCCTAAAAAATTTATTCCAAGATACATAAATGTGTTAGCCCCATTAATTTCCAAGCTACAAAAGGGCGTTTAACCCCCTTTATTAATCCATAAGCTTTACATAAATAGTTAGCCCCATTATTTCCAAGCTTACTTAGAGAGTTAGCCCCAATTATTCCAACAAATAAGGGAGTTAGCTCCTTTTTCCTAACTTAACATAAGGGGGGGGGGTAAGTTCACATTATTCCAAGCCCTACATTACGGGATTAGCCCCAATTTTTTTAGTCTAAGCTTCTTAGAGAGTTAAGGGCCCCATTATTCTAAGCTTAAATAAGGAGTTGCCCCACATTTATCAAGCTCCATAAGAGAGCTGAGCCATTATACCAAGCTACATAAGAGAGTTAGCCCCCTTTATTTCAAGCTAAATTAAGGGAGTTACCCATTATTATAAGCAAGCTACAGATGGGAGTTAGCCCCCTTATTCCAAGCTACTTAAAAGTTAGCCACAATTATTCCCCAAGCTAACTTATGACGAGTAGCCCCATTATTCTGAGCTATATAAGGGAGTTAGCCCCATTTATTCAAGCTACAAACGGGAGTTAGCCTCCATTATTCGAAGCTACTTAAGTGGAGTTAGCCCACCTGTTAATCCAAAGCAATATTAAGAGAGTTAGTCCACATTTTCCAAGCTCCATAAAGATTTTATGCCCCATTATTCCAAGCTAAATAAGAGAGTTAGCCCATTCGACAAAGCAGTATAAGGGAGTTAGCCCCTTTATTATCCCAAAGCTACATAAGGGAGTTAGTCCCCAATATTTCAAGCCTACCTAAGGAGTTAGCCCCATTATTCCAAGCATATAATGAGTTAGCCACATAATTCCAAGCTCCAAAAGTAGTAGCCCATTATCCAAGCTAAATAAGAGTTAGCCCCATTATTCCAAGCTACATATGGGAGTTTAGCCCCATTATTCCAAGCAACTTAAGAGAGTTAGCCACATTATTCCAAAGCTACTTAAGTACAGTTAGAACCAACCCCACTATTCCAAGCTATAAGGGGGAGTTAGCCACAAAATTCCCCAAAAGTACTTAAGATAGTTATAGCCACATTTATTCCAAACTAGCTTAAGAGAGTTAGCCCCATTATTCTAAGCTATATAAGGGAGTTAGCACATATTTCCAAGCTCCATAAGAGAGTTAGCCCCATTATTGCAGCGACATATGGGATTAGCCCCATTATTCCAAGCTACATAGGGGAGTTAGCCCCATATTCCAAGCTACTTAAGAGAGTTAGGCCACATTAATTCCAAGCTACTTAACGAGAGATACCCCATAATTTCAAGCTATATAAGGGAGTTAGCCCCATTATTACAAGCTACATGTACATATGTGAGTTAGCCCCATTATTCCAAGCTACTTAAGAGAGTTAGCCACATTATTCCAAGCTACTTAAGAGAGTTAGCCCCATTACTCCAAGCTACATAAGAGAGTTAGCCCCATTATTCCAAGCTAAATAAGGGAGTTAGCCCCATTATTACAAGCTACATATGGGAGTTGGCCCCATTATTCCAAGCTACTTAAAAGAGTTAGCCACATTATTCCAAGCTACTCAAGAGAGTTAGCCCCATTATTCCAAGCTATATAAGGGAGTTAGCCACATTATCCCAAGCTACATAAGGGAATTAGTCCCATTATTTCAAGCTACATAAGGGATTTAGCCCCATTATTACAAGCTACATAAGGGAGATAGCCCTATTATCCCAAGCTCCATAAGGGAGTTAGCCCCATTATTCCAAGCTATATAAGGAGTTAGCCACGTTATTCCAAGCTCGATAAGAGAGTTAGCTCCATTATTCCGAGCTAAATAAGAGTGTTAGCCCCATTATTCCAAGCTGTATAAGGGAGTAAAGCCCCCTTTAAGCCTAAAGCTACATAATTGGTAGTTAGTCCCATTATTCCAAGCTACGTAAGGGAAAGTTAGACCCTTATCCAAGCTAAATAATGGAGTTTACCCCATTATTCCAAGCTACCGTAAAGGGAAAGTAATACCCCATTTAATTAACTATAAGGGAGTTATCCACCAATAATTCCAAACCCCTGCTAGAAGAGTTAGGCCCCATTAAATTCCTACAAGCTACCCCATAATTGGAGATTAAGCCACATTATTCCAAAGTCATAAGAAGTTAGCCTCATTATTTAAACAAGCTAATTATCGGGAGTTAGCCAGCATTATTCCAAGCTACATATGGGAGTTAGCCCCCATTATTCCAAGCTACTTAGAGAGTCGTTAGCCACCCATTATCCAAGCTACTTACAGAGTTAGCCCCATTATTCCAAGCTATAATAAGGTAGTTACCCCATTATTACAAGCTACATGTACATATGGAGTTAGCCCCATTATTCCAAGCTACTAAGAGATTAAGCCCCCATTTATTCCAAGCTACTTAAGAGAGTTAGCCCATATTCCCAAGCTACATAAGAGAGTTATCCCATTATTCCAAGCTAAATAAGGGAGTTAGCCCCATTATTACAAGCTACATATGGGAGTTGGCCCATATAATCCAACTACTAAAAGAGTTAGCCACATTATTCCAAGCTACTTAAGAGAGTTAGCCCCATTATTCCAAGCTATATAAGGGAGTTAGCCACATTATCCCCAGCTACATAAGGGAATTAGTCCCATTATTTCAAGCTACATAAGGGATTTAGCCCCATTATTCCAAGCTACATAAGGGAGATAGCCCTATTATTCCAAGATACATAAATGAGTTAGCCCCATTATTCCAAGCTACATAAGGGAGTTAACCCCTTTATCATAAGCTACATAGATGAGTTAGCCCCATTATTCCAAGCTACTTAAGAGAATTAGCCCCATTATTCCAAGCTATATAAGGGAATTAGCCCCTTTATCCTAAGCTACATAAGGGAGTTAGTCCCATTATTCCAAGCTACATACGGGAGTTAGCCCTATTATTCCAAGCTACTTAAGAGAGTTAGCCCCATTATTCTAAGCTCTATAAGGGAGTTAGCCCCATTATTCTAAGCTACAAACGGGAGTTAGCCCTATTATTCCAAGCTATATAAGGAGTTAGCCACGTTATTCCAAGCTCCATAAGAGAGTTAACCCCATTATTCCAAGCTAAATAAGAGTGTTAGCCCCATTATTCCAAGCTGTATAAGGGAGTTAGCCCCTGTAGCCTAAGCTACATAAGGGAGTTAGTCCCATTATTCCAAGCTACATACGGGAGTTAGCCCTATTATTCCAAGCTACTTAAGAGAGTTAGCCCCATTATTCTAAGCTCTATAAGGGAGTTAGCCCCATTATTCTAAGCTACAAACGGGAGTTAGCCCCATTATTCCAAGCTATATAAGGAGTTAGCCACGTTATTCCAAGCTCCATAAGAGAGTTAGCCCCATTATTCCAAGCTAAATAAGAGTGTTAGCCCCATTATTCCAAGCTGTATAAGGGAGTTAGCCCCTTTAGCCTAAGCTACATAAGGGAGTTAGTCCCATTATTCCAAGCTACATAAGGGAGTTAGCCCCATTATTCCAAGCTATATAAGGGAGTTAGCCACATTATTCCAAGCTCCGTAAGAGAGTTAGCCCCATTATTCCAAGCTAAATAAGGGAGTTAGCCCCATTATTCCAAGCTACATATGGGAGTTAGCCCCATTATTCCAAGCTATATAAGGGAGTTAGCCACATTATTCCAAAGTACTTAAGAGAGTTAGCCACATTATTCCAAACTGCTTAAGAGAGTTAGCCACATTATTGCAAGCTATATAAGGGAGTTAGCCACATTATTCCAAGCTCCATAAGAGAGTTAGCCCCATTATTCCAAGCTAAATAAGGGAGTTAGCCCCATTATTCCAAGCTACATATGGGAGTTAGCCCCATTATTCCAAGCTACTTAAGAGAGTTAGCCACATTATTCCAAGCTACTTAAGAGAGTTAGCCCCATTATTCCAAGCTATATAAGGGAGTTAGCCCCATTATTACAAGCTACATATGGGAGTCAGCCCCATTATTCCAAGCTACTTAAGAGAGTTAGCCACATTATTCCAAGCTACTTAAGAGAGTTAGCCCCATTATTCCAAGCTACATAAGAGAGTTAGCCCCATTATTCCAAGCTAAATAAGGGAGTTAGCCCCATTATTACAAGCTACATATGGGAGTTAGCCCCTTTATTCCAAGCTACTTAAGAGAGTTAGCCACATTATTCCAAGCTACTTAAGAGAGTTAGCCCCATTATTCCAAGCTATATAAGGGAGTTAGCCACATTATCCCAAGCTACATATGGGAGTTAGTCCCATTATTTCAAGCTACATAAGGGATTTAGCCCCATTATTCCAAGCTACATAAGGGAGATAGCCCTATTATCCCAAGCTCCATAAGGGAGTTAGCCCAATTATTCCAAGATACATACATGAGTTAGCCCCATTATTCCAAGCTACATAAGGGAGTTAACCCCTTTATCATAAGCTACATAAATGAGTTATCCCCATTATTCCAAGCTACTTAAGAGAGTTAGCCCCATTATTCCAAGCTATATAAGGGAATTAGCCCCTTTATCCTAAGCTACATAAGGGAGTTAGTCCCATTATTCCAAGCTACATACGGGAGTTAGCCCTATTATTCCAAGCTACTTAAGAGAGTTAGCCCCATTATTCTAAGCTGTATAAGGGAGTTAGCCCCATTATTCTAAGCTACAAACGGGAGTTAGCCCCATTATTCCAAGCTACTTAAGTGAGTTAGCCCCATTATTCCAAGCTATATAAGGAGTTAGCCACATTATTCCAAGCTCCATAAGAGAGTTAGCCCCATTATTCCCAGCTAAATAAGGGAGTTAGCCCCATTATTCCAAGCTACATATGGGAGTTAGCCCCATTTTTCCAAGCTACTTAACAGAGTTAGCCACATTATTCCAAGCTACTTAAGAGAGTTATCCCCATTATTCTAAGCTATATAAGGGAGTTAGCCCCATTATTCTAAGCTACAAACGGGAGTTAGCCCCATTATTCCAAGCTACTTAAGTGAGTTAGCCACATTATTCCAAGCTACTTAAGAGAGTTAGCCCCATTATTCCAAGCTATATAAGGGAGTTAGCCACATTATTCCAAGCTCCATAATAGAGTTAGCCCCATTATTCCAAGCTAAATAAGAGAGTTAGCCCCATTATTCCAAGCTAAATAAGAGAGTTAGCCCCTTTATCCTAAGCTACATAAGGGAGTTAGTCCCACATTATTCCAAGCTACATAAGGGAGTTAGCCCCATTATTCCAAGCTATATAAGGGAGTTAGCCACATTATTCCAAGCTCCGTAAGAGAGTTAGCCCCATTATTCCAAGCTAAATAAGGGAGTTAGCCCCATTATTCCAAGCTACATATGTGAGTTAGCCCCATTATTCCAAGCTACTTAAGAGAGTTAGCCCCATTATTCCAAGCTATATAAGGGAGTTAGCCACATTATTCCAAAGTACTTAAGAGAGTTAGCCACATTATTCCAAACTGCTTAAGAGAGTTAGCCCCATTATTGCAAGCTATATAAGGGAGTTAGCCACATTATTCCAAGCTCCATAAGAGAGTTAGCCCCATTATTTCAAGCTACATATGGGAGTTAGCCCCATTATTCCAAGCTACATATGGGAGTTAGCCCCATTATTCCAAGCTACTTAAGAGAGTTAGCCACATTATTCCAAGCTACTTAAGAGAGTTAGCCCCATTATTCCAAGCTATATAAGGGAGTTAGCCACATTATTCCAAGCTCCATAAGAGAGTTAGCCCCATTATTCCAAGCTAAATAAGGGAGTTAGCCCCATTATTCCAAGCTACATATAGGAGTTAGCCCCATTATTCCAAGCTACTTAAGAGAGTTAGCCACATTATTCCAAGCTACTTAAGAGCGTTAGCCCCATTATTCCAAGCTAAATAAGGTAGTTAGCCCCATTATTACAAGCTATATAAGGGAGTTAGCGACATTATTCCAAGCTCCATAAGAGAGTTAGCCCCATTATTCCAAGCTAAATAAGGGAGTTAGCCCCACTATTCCAAGCTACATATGGGAGTTAGCCCCATTATTCCAAGCTACTTAAGAGAGTTAGCCACATTATTCCAAGCTACATAAGAGAGTTAGCCCCATTATTCAAAGTTACTTAAGATAGTTAGCCCCATTATTCCAAGCTAAATAAGGGAGTTAGCCCCATTATTCCAAGCTACATAAGGGAGTTAGCCCCGTTATTCCAAGCTCAATCAGGGAGTTAGCCACATTATTACAAGCACCATAAGCGAGTTAGCCCCATAAGGGAGTTAGCCACATTATTCCAAGTTCCATAAGGGAGTTAGCCCCATTATTCCAAGCTACATAAGAGAGTTAGCCACATTATCCCAAGCTACATAAGGGAGTTAGCCCCATTATTCCAAGCTACATAAGGGAGTTAGCCACATTATTTCAAGTTACATAAGGAAGTTAGCTCCATTATTCCAAGCATCATAACGAGTTAGCCCAATTATTCCAAGCTCCATAAGGGAGTTAGCCCCATAGCCCCATTATTCCAAGCTACATGAGAGAGTTAGCCACATTATTCCAAGCTTCATAAGGGAGTTAGCCCCATTATTCCAATGACACATGTAATTGCCATCAGCCGAATGACTGATGCAGTGTTGGTCGCCACATATTCCTCATAACGTTCCGTTTGAACGACGTAAACAGATAGCAATTCGAATATAATTTACGACTACAACTGCAGCAATAAGACGCATGTTGTGTTTCCTGGTATTAAGCTGTTGTTGTGCTCTATGGCACGTATTGAATAAATCCTTGATCCATGAATAATAATAGTTTTCCGCGGTGCGCTCAAGCAAAGCGGAAAACTGTTGTCTTCAATACACGGAAGTGTAGCACGTGCAGCGAGTAGGGCTGGTTGTTAGCACGTGGTGTGCGGGCTGTAAGGCGTGTATTGTCATTCTTGCGATAGCAGTCACTGCATGAACAGGAAATTTTCTCATATGTGTGATATGATCAGATATGTAAATGTAATGTTTGTTATTGTACATGTACAGATTTGTGGGTCCCGTGCTTTCTAGAGTGGATTTGGCCATAGAGGTTTGTCTCTAGTTTTACCGCAGGGACCACTGTGGGTTGTGTACTGTCCATCTCGACTCGTGCAGTAAAGATCGCAACCAGCAGATATAAGTATGTGTTTGTGTTTCATTTAAGGCCAACTGGAGTATAGTTAAGACATAGTAGTAATAAGACATAGAAAATACGCATAACGTGCATTATAACGTATGGAGAGCTCGCTCGTTCATACACTGTAACTTTATTGAATACTGTGATACATGCATACATTTAATGCTCCCTTTACGGGGCGCCAAGTGGGACATGGCTCAATTTTGTCAACAAAATTCATTTTTGTGCCACAAAATTCAATTCTGTGTCACAAAATTCACTTTTGTGCCACAGAATTCAATTCTGTGTCACAAAATTCAATTCTGTGACACAAAATTCACTTTGTGCCACAAAATTCAATTCTGTGTTACAAAATTCAATTCTGTGTTACAAAATTCAATTCTGTGCCACAGAATTCAATTCTGTGTCACAAAATTCACTTTTGTGCCACAAAATTCAATTCTGTGTCACAAAATTCAATTCTGTCAATTCTGCACACGCATGTAAGAAGGACTACCATTGATCAGAAACTGTACTGGAGAAATGGGTCACGGTCGCCGATCTACACATTCAATGTCGATGATTCATTTCTCATTCTGCCGATGATTCATTTCTCATTCTGCCATTTTGCTTCAACTATCTCCAAACAGTCAAACGTTGACAAACCCATTCGTATTTAAACTCATTTGCGTTATAATTGTACACATACTTCATGTACATGTAGATCTCCCGCGAGTACTGACGTCATTTAGCGTGTATCAAGGTACATCTGCCCCAGTTAAATCAATAATACACGCGCTGTGGCCTGTGTTCTGACTGCTGTCTGTGTTTATAAACAGAATGTGTGTATTGGGCCATTTGAGGAAACCATTTGTAGTATTTGTGTAGATACCATGGATACTAAGATGGTGTATACTGTAAATAATGCATGTAGACACATAGTTGCGAACACGTAACTTCGCAACTAGTAGACACAGATCCAATACCATTTGTTTCACAAGGTTAGATCTACTGTTAGAATACGACGTCATATAATGTCATTTTCGAGCATAAAAAGTTACCTGATAAATAGAATACCAGGCTAGTGTATTTTAATATCAAGTTTATCAGGCTCGGCTCGGAAACGGTAGGAATTCCTCGGCAAGCCTCGGAATTCCTACGCGTTTCCTAGCCTTGCCTGATAAACTTGATATCAAAATACACTAGCCTGGTATTCTCTATATATGGGCATGCTCTCAGGTCTAGCTATGTCCCGGCTACTTTATGTTTGACCCTGTTTACATAATTGAGGGAAAATTCTGAATATTTTTCTTATTTCTCCTTCCAAGTATATATGCTTATATGGTGTGACCACTCATTTGTAATGATAATATAACCAAAATAACTGTCCATAAAGAAGTATAATATTGATATATTGGGTTATATTTTCGCATTGAAATATTTAAACCTGCAAGTGTACTCCACCATCTAGTAAAATGGACTAAGACCGATCTCAACCAATCAACGTAGAGATGACATAGACTATCCTACGCAAACTAATTTTTGTGGACAAAAATGAATTCTGTCCTACAAAACTGAATTTTCTTCACAAAACTCAATTCTGTCTTACAAAATTGAATCCTTTATAACAAAAATGAATTTTGTATGCGAAACGTATGCAGAATTGAATTTTGTGACACAGAATTGAATTTTGTGATTTTTAGCGTTACAAAACTCAATTTTGTACACATAATTAACCTGTCCTGCATGGCGCCCCGTACCCTTGTGCGACAGTTTTATGCACTTTAACTGTATTGAATACGTGCATGCAAACATTTAATGCCCATTGTGCGACAGCATATTTATTTATCTTAAATTTCAGCCAATAGTTTACAGAAATATAACGGTGAATTCCACCACTCGGCAACAGTAGTTCACACCACTCTCGTGCTTACTATATATAGAGACATGACGTCAGTAATTAACGTTGCAATGACGTGTTTCCTTCGATCAATCAAATGCTGTTCTCAGACACCCTACCCCTGATTCGCGAGAGAGTCGCCTTCACAACGACCCGCCTCCAGGAATTAATTCGCACACTTCTTGGCCATAGTATACGCTTCATTCGCTTTGTTTTTATAAAGTATATCGTGTATGAAATGTAAGAAAACATTTATTTAACCAGGTGAGCTGATTATCCTGTACTAATCCTGTGATTGGGTCCTACCGCTAAACAAACTCGGTTCGCTGCGCTCACTTGTGCATTATTTCGCGATAATCAGCTCGCCTGGTTAAATAAACGGTATTTTCTCGACGTTTCGTCTGAAGAGATGTTCTGTTCCTGTTAGTAAATCACGTACATGTTTAGTGCCGTCTCCTTAGGAGAGTATGTTCTTGTGTTGTTAATACTCAGTTTGATACTCAACATAGCGCGATGAAACACGTATCTACTGCGCAGATACATTGTTTTGAGAACGCAGTTTTTACATAGGGTATACCTATGTATAGGCATCGCCTCCGACAGTTAGCCACGCCCCAGACCCCCCTCGATGCGATGGTAGGTAGTGATATCTTGGAGTAACCATAACAACAAAATGCATTGTGTTACTCAACGTTTAACTGTCATACGCAACCGCTAATTGAAAATAATATTATGAAAAACTACTTGCACTGCACAATATCAACAACGGATGTTCTACGTACAAACATACATCGGATTATTTTGTTGCGCTTGATATGCCCCCATTTGCAGCACAAATCGTGCGGTCATCGCTAAATTTAGTAACAGAGTTAACTCCCCTCCGAATACTCTCCGAAACAAGCGACGCGTTTAACACACAAACTACATCAAGTTTGACCTTCCGACAGCCTATTTTCAAACTCACCCGACACCTGTGCGAAACAAAACTCGCACGTGTAGGTCTAACTGGTGTTTAATCCTTATTCTCTCTCTCTATTGATGGATTTACAGCGGATTTTAGTGAAATTCCTGAATTCGGCCCGATAGACATTTTGCCAGGAAATGTCTCAGATGATGTATCTGATGTAAAGAACATTTTGTACCTACTGAGTGGGCATGTACCTTTAAGGGTTAATGAAACTGCAATACCAACAATCAATCAATCAATCAATCTAGTTTAATCTTGTAGTACCCTATGTTCAGTACTTTCAGTACTTTGATTATTACATTGTTTTCTGTTTTCCAAATGATTGTCATTCTACGCCCCACCCTGTACCAATGCCAAGGTCAAATTACTTTGAAATGTACCTTAACTTTTTGGGGGATTTAGGTTAAAGTCTTTAAGAACACTATATCTCTGAAATCGCTTCGCCAATTAACTCGAAACTTCACATGTGTGTTTATCATTATCCAACCCGTGCGGACCTGTGCCCAATGTCAACGTTAAGTTTCTTTGAAGTTTACCTGAAAGTTTTTAAGGACATGTGGTTAAAGTATTTAAGTATACTATATCTCTGCAACCGCTTCAGCGATTAACGTCAAACTTCACATGTGTACAGGTTAAAATATTTGTGTAGTACTATTGAATGCCTTGGCGGGCGCGACACGCGGGTCTCGGCCATCTAGTTTATATGAAATCAATGAACTAGTTCAATGAATATCATACTTTTATCATCACATATTATAGATTACATGTATCCGTATTGCATGAGCACAACCATCATAGTACAACCATCATAGTACATTGAATATGCACTGATCACACACTTATTACACTAGTGTACACAACCGCCTGCGTTAATATTATCAAGATGTCAACGTTTCTGAACATATATTGACAATCACAATTCGAAATCAAGCAGTGTGATTGATTGACTAAGCTTGAGCTATAGCACAGCCCAGGTTCAGTAAATCCAGCTGCCTGATTTCAAGCACAATATTCAAGCATTTTGAAATATAAAATATGTCTGTTTTCTGGAGAGTTTTCTGTCTGTTTTTGTTTTAACAACAACATTGTAAATAGCATTAAGCACCTAAAATGGCACAGTGTGTCACTTTTACCTGGCCAACCACACAACACATACCATATACACCCACTACTGTACTATATTATTAGACACTATAACATTAGTGCAGAGAAGCTTCATATGGGGAGAGTATATCTGGCCCATGTGTATTTACCTATAACACAGCACAGTGTCTGGGAAAAATGTGCACGTCAGCCATAGCTTATGTACATAGAATGTTGACAAAAGTACACCAAATTCTGACTTGAAGTAAATATTGGTTTAATATAATTGATAGGAGTCCGTTTTCCTGACTTTTCTATGTATGATTAGCTACATTATATCATATTTTCTTCTTCGCATTGTCAGTTCAGTTTCTTGTCAAACGTCAGATGATGTGAAACTGGCTGATGGCTGGCACACACAAGGATGGCTGAGTTGGCCACGTCATGTGCCATATAGGATACAGTAACGAGGCAGTGTTCACATACATGTATATGTTATACATATATTCCATCACATTTACGAAGCAATTATCTTTGAATCAATGATGATCAAGTATAGAACAGATCCTTAATAAACATCATATTAAATCATCACGAATGTCAGATTATATTTAGTGCATAACCACTGAATCCTGTATTGAAGCTATGCTGATTACAAGCCTTGGTATAGTTGAGTCGTGGGGACCCGTAATTTGGGTCAACCTTGCAGTATGGTACTACTAACGTTTTCTGATTGATTTTGGTAGTTTAGTGTGTCAGTAATTGGAAACCGAATGATGCCACGCTGTCATCATTTAGCAATTTCCAGAATTCAAGATGGCGTCCAAGATGGAGGCCAGCATAGGGTAACACTAAACATGGCCGAAATGAGCTGATTATTTTAGGAACTGATTGGTATAAAGTCGTAAATAACATTTATTAGATATAAGATGAATATACCTGCAACGTTTTGTGAAATTTAAAAGGAATCTAACATGGCCGTCAAATGCTATATATATTTATTTTTAACTAAATTTTGTTGTTGTTTGAATAATTTTGAAATGCAATTTCTGTCAGATTCTCATTTCCTCAAATCAAAATCATGTAAATCATTAAAACACAAGCCTACATAACATATATGTTTTTACATGGACCGCCGGACCTTGCACCATTTGTAAAATTGCATGTCATGTGCCGTGTAATGTCTCTTGGTTTGGGAATAGTAACGAACATAACACGGTTGGTTTTCTAATGGTCTTTATCATATGGTTGCTAATCATCGACTGCCAATATCCAGCCTTGTGCGGGCAGTCAGCCTTGGAGATTAGGCTCCGCCCCTATTCATGTATCCAGCCCCTAATTACTCATATGCTCTGATAGATGTGAGACATGCATAGACGCGATGCTACATCCTTCCCCACTTTGATTTAATAGTCCTGGGAAAAGCAATAAACTGAAGCTTGTTTTGACAGCTTCAGAGGTCATGAATTGATATGCATACTGATTTAACAGAATAATTAGCTTGGTGCCATGTTCCCATCATTGCTTCAGTGCCTGTTTAGTTTTAAATCAGTACTTTACGATGCATGACTTCTCAGGTGTCTGCCAATATTGTAAACATAGTACATGTTTATCTTACTTGTCTGTGAAAATTGTTATTAATGTACAAAACATGTCACATTGGGGGTGTTTTGTTTGGGGTCCCACATGTTTGTAATTATAACTTGACCTTACAGGTCAAACACCACCCATGGGAATTTTACTGGTAATATGGCCTGACATGGGAAACATTTCGGTATAGAACGTTGCCGTCTTTACTAGACTGTAATCTGAGAGATGTCCCGTTTTGTCTCAGAACTTTGAAAATGTTTTTTTCCCAATTCTGGTCCATTTTGAGTTTTCCATATTTGCGTATCACTACTGATTGTCCCACAGAGAATTTTCTAACACCTTGAGATTTTGTTTTATCAGTTTGTGCTTTGATTTTTGATTTTTGCTCGCGGTCACGTTTTCTCAATTTTGGAGTATGTACTCTTGTTTCAATTTGTGGGAGTTTGGTTTTCAGTTCTCGACTGAACATAAGTTTTGCTGGAGATACACCAGTTGTGCAATGTTCGGTCGCCCGAAAATGCAGAAGAAGTGTATCCAATTCTGTTTTCCAGTTTTTGTTTTGCGAATTTGCAGTTTGAATGCATTTCTTAATGGATTTGTTTAAATTTTCCACAAGTCCATTACTTCGTGGGAAATACGGTGTCGCACGTGCGTGTTGTATTCCATGTTGTTTCAAATATGTCTCAAACTCATGACTAACAAAATTTTGAGCATTGTCAGTTCTAATGCTAGACGGATTTCCAAAAATACTGAACCATTTGTTAAGTTGATTTATGATTGATTTGCTGGTAATTGACCTCAGAACCGCTACCAATGGGAATCGTGTAAAATAGTCAATTAACACCAACACATAGTCATGTCCAAATGGTCCTGTTATGTCCATTGCCAGTTCGCTCCATGAACCGCCCGGTAAGTCAGTCATAACTACCGGCGGTTCTTGTGGTGGGGTGGATGCCATTTGACATGCGTGACACACTTTAATCATGTCTTCCACCCGCTTGTCTATTTTGGGAAACCATACCATTTCCTTTTCCCGTAACAGTCGTTTTGTTTTGAGTATGCCCATATGACTTTCGTGGGCAAGATTCATCACTTGGTTTTGCTGTGAACTGGGTATGACTAATTTATTGCCTTTCATGATAATACCCTCGTGTATGTTAGTATCATGTTTCTGACCTGAAAATAGGGTGCGTATTGAGTCTGTTTTCTCCCATCTGTTCGTGTCAATACATTTCCATACTGTGGTCAATGTCTGGTCAGTTTTGGAGGCTTGCTTGACCTCGTCTAAGGTCAGTGCCACAGGTAAGCTACATGTGGTAATGTAATTGAGGTATTTCTCAGTCATTTCAAAGGTTACGTGGTCTGTGTCCTGCAATGGGGTTCTACTGAGAATGTCTGCTACATTCTTCGGGCCAGGTAAATATTTGACAGTGAATGTATATGGTTGCAATTTCAACACCCAATTCTGTATCCTGGCTGGCGCTTCGTGAGCACATGTGAATATTCTCTCCAGTGCTTTGTGGTCCGATAGAACATGAAACTTCATTCCATAGAGATATATGTTGAATCTCTGAACTGCGAATATGACAGCCAGTGCTTCTCGTTCTGTCTGTGAATAACGTCGTTCTGCAGGTGTCAATGTTCGACTGTCTTAAGCTACCGGTCTCATGTCACCGTTTGGTTGTCGTTGGTTTAGAATTGCCCCGAATCCTACGGGAGACCCGTCTACAATAACCTGAGTTTCAGCATTTTGATCATAATATGCCATAACTTCGGCGCTTGTCAGACATTGCTTGAGTTTCATCAATGCATTTTGTTGGTCTGACTCCCATTCCCATTTCACCTCATTTCTCGTCAGTTTGCGTAATGGCTCGGCAACAGTCGCATAGTTTGGTACAAACTTGAAACAGAATGTAACCAAGCCAAGGAAACTTTTGACCTCGCTTGCAGTTTGAGGCGGCTCGGCCTCACGCACCGCCTTGACTTTACTGTCATCAATTTTGATTCCTTGTTTTGACAATATATGTCCCATTAACTTCAGTTCCGACTTGCGAAATTCACATTTGGCTTTGTTTAGTGTTAAGTGTTATTCACGTAAGCGTGTCAAGACCATCGTCAGTATTTTGTTGTGATTTTCGAGGTTGTCTGCGTATATAATGATGTCGTCTGCAATGCTTTTGCAGCCCGGAATATCCTGCAGAATTTGCTGCATGATACGCTGGAATATTTCAGGGGCACTGCAAATCCCATACATTAATCGCTTGTATCTGTACAGTCCTTTGTCACAGACAAACGTTGTTATGTAACGTGAGTTTTCCTCGAGTTCTATCTGGTGGAACGCTTGGTTCATGTCCAGACGAGAATAGATGGTTGACCCGTTCATTTGTTCTAATGTCTCGTCTATGTTGGGCATAGGAAATCGTTCCCGTAAGACTGCATTGTTGGCTTGTCTCATGTCCACGGTCAGTTGGATGTCATTGTTTTTCTTAGGAACTGGTACTAAGTTCGATACCCATGGTGTCGGTCCGGTAACCTTTTCTATAAAGTCGCTTTTTACCAGCTCATCAATTTTATCACTTATTTGTTTTCGCATTTTGAAGTGTGACTGTCTTAATGATTGTGCAACTGGTTTGATAGTCTGATCTACATGCAATTTCAGTTGAAAATCATGCAATTTGCCTGTGCCTTCAAACCTATCCTCAAATGACCGCATTATTGTGTCAGTGGACTGGTCATTGACAGAGGATATGTTTGGAGATACCGAATTTATCATGCCTATGTGCAATAGGCCAAGATCAGTAGCTGTGTTACGGCCAATTAATGGTTTTCCAGAGCCATTGATAACCTGGAATTCTACAGTACGGACAGATTGACCAACAAGTATTCTCAAGTTTGTTTTGCCATGTAGTTTGAGTGGAATGTTACTTCCATAAGGGTAGATCCTTGCATTTGTTTTTGATAGAACATTCTCTGTGGTTTTTATTTTTTCAAATGTGTTTCTGTCAATAGCATTTACAGATGCTCCGCTATCAATGAGAATATCAATTTGTTTACCCTCTAAGATTACAGCAATGGTGGCATCATTCTTACCTGATAATGTGAAAACTTCGTCATGTGTATTTTCTTCATTTGGCCCCATGTTGATCGCGTGCACTTTTTTTGATCGGCTCGTACACATTTTCGCCATGTGTTCCTTGCCCCCACAGTCACAACATTTCATTCCTCGCGTTTTAACACAGTTCTTGCCATAGTGTCCTGTGTCGCCACACCGATAGCAGATAGCCGTTTTCTGCTGGTTGAATCCTCCCTGGTTGGTTCGCCGTTGATGCTCGTGCGTCCGTCTGTACGATGTTGTTTCTCGGCCCTGGTTGTGTTGTTGGAACTGCTTACTTCTGGCTCCATGCTGCTGTTGGTTTCTGTTTCCGTTGGTCCTCGATTGGTTTGGTTTGTGTTGTTTGTGTACCCTGTTTAGTTCGCCGTTGGTTTGTGAGCCGTTTGGTTCCGTCATGTGCCTCGCATGTGTCTCGGAGAGCTCGAATGTTCTCGCCGTAGCCTGGACCATCTCAAGTGTGAGATCCGTTTTCTCGAGAAGCCATCTTCGCAACTGAGATGATGTACATGTGTTGACTACCTGGTCACATACCATGTCATTTTTATCTGGGAATTCACATGATACTACCAGTTTTGACAATCTGACTATGTAATTGTCAATTGTTTCTCCCGATAGTTGTTTCTCCTGGTGGAACACGTGTCGTTCATAGGAAATGTTCTTCTTCGGTGCAAAGTATGCAGTTAGCTTCGTCACTGCATCGATGAACGTGGTGCCCGGATCGTCGAACGTTTCAAACACGTCTTGTAGTTCTGGCCCTGATATGTGGAGTAGTAAGGCCCGTTTCTGCTCATCTTTGTTTACACCAGCCGCTTTGATGTAGTAATCAAATTTTCCCATGATTTCGCCAGATTAGTTTGTTCACCCGTCACTGAGAACTGTCCCGGAGTGGAAATGTCCAATTTTGCTGCAATAGACATCTTGGTTTCGCTTGGTTTCTTCTTGGTTTGAAAATAATCCTTTTGTTTTTATTTCCAGTTGTGAGTTAACACATACAAATAAATCTCATCCTAGTCGCCAATGTAATGTCTCTTGGTTTGGGAATAGTAACGAACATAACACGGTTGGTTTTCTAATGGTCTTTATCATATGGTTGCTAATCATCGACTGCCAATATCCAGCCTTGTGCGGGCAGTCAGCCTTGGAGATTAGGCTCCGCCCCTATTCATGTATCCAGCCCCTAATTACTCATATGCTCTGATAGGCTGTGAGACATGCATAGACGCGATGCTACATGCCGCATGGAAAGCATTTTTGCTGAAAATACATTACATCAGTGACTGAAAGGCAAACAGTATATGTTAAAATCAGTCAGACTACACGGATGTTGGGGACTTATCTGGGTATCTGCTGGTCGCATTAGTGGGCCACCGGATGAGAAAAAAGTGTCATAAGACATGTGCGGCCAGCATAGCCCCAGAGCAGCCTGGATGCGCAGGCAGAACGAAAATTAACAATGAGCTGAAACGGTATCCCAACCCACTAGAACAAACATAATCAGACATGTTATTGAATGTGGTAAATGGTCGAGTCGCTGATGAAACCGTGAACGTACAAGATGCACTGGCAACTAGAGAGTGTATGGTAGCAGAATTTAAGAAGACATTGCCCACTGGCTTTAGTAGTAGTAAGGGAGTCAAAATGGTACCACTTACCGTGATATCATTTATAACCCTCTATAATACCCCCACCATCCCCGAAAAATCAAAAATTGGTTAACGAGGAAAATTGTCTCCCGACAGCAAATTTATGAATTTTTGGAGAAAATAATTTTGAAAAGAGGGAGTCAAAATGATACCACCTCCAACCAAAAGTTGGTGGTGGTATTGTAGTCCCAATTATATTGGTAATTGACTTTTGAAAAAATATATTGGTGCCATAAATACATCATGTTTTTTTCACGTCCAATTGAACAGATACATTTCATGGGTTATAATAAAATATTATTAGAGAAAATGGATAATACAATACAATTGGAATTTAAAGTTTTTAATGACTGTGTTGAAGAAGTTTACGAAGCTTACGGGGGTTATGATCCTGTATATAAATTCTATAAAATGAGAACACTAGGCGATATCGAATACATGAAATACCAGCGTAATTTATTACGCTCCGATAAAAACGTTGCATTTACAATATTATACCGACAATTATGTCAACTATACAAGAGGCAGATACAAACATTAAGACGGATAATGCGTATCGGATATGAAACTAAGGTGTATTATATAAAATTATTAAAACCCAACGATGATTCGTTTACGAATGTACATTTCTACGATATCACTTATAAAGATATGTATATTATTGAACAGAACTAATTAATTTATGTTGTAATCACAACACCAAGCAGACGACAATGTTCCAATTACACGCGTTATGAAAATGTAAATTAGGTGTCCCACCTTACACGTATATTAAGTGTCCATTTATATAGAGGTTTACACGATTACGTCTTCCGGGATGGAAAATAAACACACTGTAATATATATTACACACACGGTTGTTTATACCCTTATCAATGGTATGTAAACGGGCTATCGATTTACACAGGTGGTGTGTACACACTTTATAAACACTTAGTGATTGTTATATAGTTCACGAATTTCCGGATGGTTCGTTATTTAATTTTGTAAAAATATTTATAATTTAAAGCTGAACACCCCCAATTATATAGAAAACATATTAATTAATATAATAAAATAAAATAATTAATTAATAATAAATAACATTTCTTTTTATTTCACCAGCAAAGTTAGGTTTATATACGAGAAATAAACACGGTTCAGTGTCGGGACGCCGGAATTAATATCTCAACAGTGAGATAAGTTTCGCCACATGTACTTCACTCTGGCCGCTCTGCACATTATAGCGGATGGAGGTAACGATGAGGTGGGGTCCGCGGTATCGGTCCAATGATGGGGTGTAGGAGATGTGAGTGTAACACACCTCGCTAAGCCGAAAAAATAAAAGAATAGAAGAAATTTAAGCGAAAACTTAGCGGGGTGGACCCAGAAGGGTTTTGCTGGCGCGGGTTCGAGCCTCGTTGGGACCTAAAACTTTTTTTTCTATTTTTTTTATTTTTAAATAATTAATTTTATAATTAATTTAAAGAAAATTATAAAATTAATTATTTAATAAAAATATTAATTTCCACCGACTTTATCTCAAAGTTTTACCCTAAATTTATCCCAATCAGTACACTCAAGCTTTGGCATGGTGGCGAGTGCTTTGATTCTAATATCATTTTTTAATTTTTCATATCACCCCATTTCTTCCACTACGGATTCAAACTCTAAATTTGATATTTTCTTATCGGCCAACGCTTTGGACACTATATACGTCGATGCTATTTTTCTTAGACCTGGCGAGAACGGATATTCTATCATGTTTTCTACATTTTTTCTCGAGTTTTTCACCCGACGCCCTAATTACCATACAAAGTATTCCAGATAAAACGGTAATTCCACTCAAAACCCATGCAAGTGGAACCGTTACAATTGTAGATAGCGTTGCAGCAGTTCCCGCACCACTCATTACAGATAAATTTGCCAGAACCGTACTAGATGCTTTTCAGCTATATTCGCCGCCGCGCTTATATTTTTAGCGTGTCTTTTTATTTCTCTATATTCTCTAACTAAAATATCCTGCATAGCGACGATATTATTCAACCTAAAATCTGAACTTCTTTCGTTAATTGTACACAGTGTTGATGGAGTGGTATTGACAATTGGATACCGTGTTGATGGAGTGGTATTGACAATTGGAAGCGGTGATTCGTTCATGATTTTCAATATATTAGTATTTACAAATTAGTTCAATTAACAATGACACAATAGTGGAAGAACTCTCTGGGTCACCGATTTTCGTAACAAAGTTAATAACACTACCTTGGGAAAGTCTAATTCGATCATAACCGGCGAACGAAACCACCGTCGAACTATCTCCAGCGATTTTAGTGACTCCAAACCCCCGTTCTTCCCCATCTACTACAATATTTATCGTGACCGCGCCCACAGGTTTACCACTAGCATTAACCGAGCAGATCGCCATTCGGATAACTGTACCTGTAGTTGTCATGGCGTATCCCCCACATTTATTACTCGCTTTGGCACCGAACGAATATTCATAGTGCCCCTCAACCAATGGGCCCCGCTTCTCAGCCCAAACTGTTATGACACGTGTTAGCGTTTTCATTGTTTGCACCAATCCGGCAACCGCCCCGATAGAGGTATGGGCCTCAGTACGAATCTTATAAGAGGCCTCCTCAAGAGCTTTGGTCGCGGCTCTACGATAATGTTTCAGTTTATCGGAAACTTCGGTTATCTTTCCGTCTAGTTCGGTAGGTGCCGCTTCTCTGCTGAGAGAGTCCTCTAAGCGCAACGCATCATAAGCCTCCGTAATGGTCGCCTGGTGGCCTTCTAGGGTTTTTTTTTCAACACCCGACCGGGCCTCTTTTTGAAATTCGGTTATTTTCCCGTTTAGTTCAGCAACCGCCGCTTCTCTGATGAGAGAGTCCTCTGAGCGCAACACCTCATAAGCCTTCGCAAGGGCTGCCTGGTGGTCTTCTCGGGCTTTCTCAATACCAGTTCGGACCCCCTCAACACCCAACCGGGCCTCTTTTTGAAATTCAGTTATTTTTCCGTCTAGTTCAGCAACCGCCGCTTCTCTGATGAGAGAGTCCTCTGAGCGCAACACCCCATAAACCTCCGTAATGTCCGCCTGGTGGTCTTCTCGGGCTTTCTCAATACCCGTTCGGACCCCCTCAACCCCCAACCGGGCCTCCTTTCGAAATTCGGTTATTTTTTCGTCTAGTTCAGTAAGTGCCGCTTCTCTGTTGAGAGAGTCCTCTGAGCGCAACGCCCCATAAGCCTCCGCAATGGCCTCCTTGTGGTCTTCTCGGACCCCCTCAACCCCCGACCTGGTCTCTTTCAGAAATTCGGCTATTTTTCCGTCTAGTTCAGTAAGTGTCGCTTCTCTGCTGAGAGAGTCCTCTAAGCGCAACGCATCATAAGCCTCCGCAATGGCCTCCACAAGGTTCACCTGGTGGTCTTCTCGGACTTTATCAATACCCGACCTGGTCTCTTTTCGAAATTTGGTTATTTTTTTGTCTAGTTCAGTAAGTGCCGCTTCTCTGATGAGAGAGTCCTCTAAGCGCAACTCACCATAAGCATCCGTAAGGTCCGCCTGGTGGTCTTCTCGGGCTTTCTCAATACCCGACCTGGCCTCTTTTCGAAATTTAGTTATTTTTTTGTCTAGTTCGGTAAGTGCCGCTTCTCTGATGAGAGTCCTCTAAGCGCAACGTATCATAACCCTCCATAAGGGCCGCCTGGTGGTCTTCTCGGACTTTATCAATATCCGACCTGCTCTCTTTTCGAAATTTGGTTATTTTCCCGTCTAGTTCGGTAAGTGTCGCTTCACTGATGAGAGAGTCCTTTAAGAGCAACGCATCATAAGCCATCCGTAAGGTCCGCCTGGTGGTCTTCTCGGACTTCATCAACACCCGTTCGGACTCCCTCAATCCCCAACAGGGCCTCTTTTCGAAATTCGCTTATTTTTTCACCTAGTTTGTTTAGTTCCGTATGCGTTTCTTCACGACTTTGTGTATTCACAGCCAGGGCATATTCTCTAAGTTTTGATAGTAGACTCTTGTGAATCTCGTCCGTGGCCACCGATATAGTTCTATTGATCAAGGCCTTTGTTTTTTGGGTAGTTAAAAAGTCGCCCTCTGTCGGGATGAACCCCCATTCTGTCGGTTCCAAATTCTTTGAATTTGTCACCCAATCGGAAGAACTACCTGGTCCGTATATACTCATTTTAAATAATGTTGATAATATATATATATATATATGGGCCGCGCCATGCGAAAACCGGGCTTAATGACAACGTCATGAAAAGCGGTAAACGACGTCGGAAAAACGATGTTTGCAGCGTCGCTGTAAAAGTTCACATTTTGACCTCCCATTTACGTTTACTGGTGTCAGTTAACATTAAGTGTCAACAGAAAACGGAAAATTATAACTTACTGAAACTTTCACTAATATGTATTATTATGAGACGCGATGCCTGGCACCTTAGTACACATATTATGACGTCATGCCTTTACGTCACGTACTTGTGACGTCACTGAACGTGAATACATGTTTGACGTTATGGCCATGGTGTCTTGACAAAATATTATAGCAAGGATACTTGCACGAGTTCCTCGCAGCATCAATGACTTAGAAATGCTTCAGGCGCTGTGCATTGTCGCCTAACTCGTTCTTTGACATTGTCACTATTTTTCGTCGGTTATCCTTATGAATTCAAAATGGTGAACGCATAATTTAAATGGCTATATATCAGCGAAGTCTTCGCTTACACTGCACCTTGAATCATAAATCATCTTAAATATGAACAACCTAGTGTATGCCAACGATATTACCATCTATTATCTTGGCAAATTGAGACACATTTGAACAATTCTATCCAGTACTTAGCGAATGATATGCCATTTAACGCCACTCATTTAATCATAAACAGAGGTAGACACCGCAACTATATGAGCCGTGTCGCGACGACGTCACAAGATATGACGTCGTGAACTTAGCTGACGTAATTTCAGCCGAGATTTCCAATTATCGACGTTTGTCAGAACGCCGTGTTAGGTTTGTTCCGTTGTGTTAAAGTTATCTAACGAACAGAATATATATATAATCTGGCATATATGGGTGTGAAAAAAGCGAAACAGTCTTCGATCTGTCATGGATCCTGTCTGAGAATGTATTGGATGAACGTTAGACTGCCGTACGGTCGTACGATCGAAATCCACCATTGTTATTCGAAACGGGCTCATCTTATACATGTATTATATTTTTATTAGCAATAATGGCGTAAGGGTAATTTTCTTTTATTATTTTGCTGCCGATATCACATATAAAAATGTTTGTCTGTTATTGATATGTGTTTTTTATGTTCCGTTATTTTGACATATAATATTTTCATTGACACAGATCTGGTTAACTCGACGTGAATTTTCAGTTTATTGCTCAATTATTTCTTTCTAATATACATGTAATGTATAAAATTAACATTTATCGTAACATTTACCTGCAAAAACAACAAAGTCATGGATGTTACGATGTCTCATCTGTGCATATGCGCCGTCTGATCAGAACATAGGATGTCCGCCATTCAGTCACTAGGGAATCCTTTCTCGATTACCGACATGATATGGGTCGCCGATCGTACATTTATTGCAGATATTGTAAGGTCCGTTTTTTTTCAGCAGGTGGTCCAATTACTGCTGTAAGCGGGACGATGTCGTGAACATTCTATATTTCTGTTGTCTGAACAGACGGACGAATGGATTGACGCATCCACACACGCACAACGTGTGATTACTGGCATTTAGCTAATTTAATTTATGAAGTATCTCCCCTATGTATCACAGTCTATTATAGTATACAATTCAAGTAAAATAAAATACAAAGTCCTCGGATTTTGATAAAATACAATAGTGTGTATTGTAATAATATAAATAGAAAATTTGCATTATGGAAAGCAAACAAAAGATATAAAACTTCCTGACACATCATCAGGGCCGTAACCATGAAGCCAAAAACGAGGAGGCAGTGGTCATGCCCCCACCCCCTCCACCCACACACGGAAATAAAATTACGAGTATTTATTATAAAATCTAAAAAATATTTGCAAATAGAGCAGATTCTGATGACACGGCTCGTTGCGAGTTGGCTCACATGTGTCTACACGGTTTTGTTGAAACTTTCGAATTAACTCGAGTTACCACATCTTTGACACATTTCCTGGTGTTGTTTCTGTATTAACACAGCTAGTGTGCAAGATAGGTGCATGAGGATGTGATAAATAAGTTGGATCATGTTTTTGTATGAATAATATCGTCTAGCATTACATGATCCGGATCCGGATATGGATAACAAAACGTCTGATCGAATATCAACATGATTAATGGATAACATTATTTTTAGTTGAAATTAACATGAAAATAAGACACGCTACACTTAGTTTCACGACCATTACTATTTGAAAAGCATACTAAAGGGTTTGAATAAATGTTGTTTATATCTAAAGTAACCTAATATGTTATACCTGAAGTAGCTTAAAGGTACATGCCCACTCAGTAGGCACAACATGTTACTTACATCAGAGACATCATCTGACACATTTTCTAGCAAAATAAACATTCATTCACCGTTATTCCACGTACTGATTGGCATTATTATACATTTTATATTAGCCGTAAATTTACACACTGATATCAGGGGCGATAACCGTGTTTCCTTAAAATGTTAACGGAAATTACTCTTTATTCTCTGTATGCTATTTATTCTATTTAATTATTGATGTGCAATGATCATACTTGATAATCTGTCGAAAATATAATTTGTTCAGGTGACACATTTAATTAGTATAAATAATTAAAAAATATCATGCCTCCTTTGCATATGAAAATAGCCTGATACCACCGCGTGTCACTATCAGTAAAATACATATTACTAATTGATTATATCTTGTATAGCGGGCACTTGTATTTGTATAACTGGTGGACTAGTGACACAATTATACACTTCTTTAATTCCTATAAAGAACAGTTTGTGCCTACTGCATGGGCATGTACCTTTAATGTTAGTCAGTCTCAACAGCAAATTCAAGATAGCGGCGAATTTTAAAATCGAAGTCGCTGTCGGTGCAGCTGAATTTTGTCCATCTTTACAGTAATAGTATATGCGACGTAACCAACGACACGGACATGTCCATTGTGTATGCAATGCTTATTATGACAACTGTGTAGTCTAACTCGAGCCAATATTGAAGCGCATCGTAAATAAATCGGATATTTAATCGGATAGTTAATCAGATACAATACCGAATCTACCTAGCGTGGATGCCGCCATTTTGTTTTGAATCACGTCACTGGATTTGTGACACATGGCGAGGGAATGACGTCAAAACATGACGTCACGCACGTTCAAGCAATTACGTTTAGTATGCAGTATAAATTAAATACATGATTAGTGCCGTAGAATATAAAATATATTTGGTTTCGCCTCGACAACTTTGTAGGGGCTCGCTAAAGCTCGCCCCAATAAAGCTGTCTAAGGCTCAACCGAATATATTAAATTTTTATATTCGACGGCACTAAACCATGTACTATATATATATTGTAACGTACGTTTGACGTGGCTTTCACGTGACGTCTCATTTGCTCAAACGACCTGAATAGTGGTGTTGTATAAAATATAATATCTTAATGAATATTGCAGATATCATGATCAAATAAAAGCATTCAATGCATCATACAAATACCATTGCCATCGTAACCAAATGTTAATTTGACCACGAATTTCCCGAAGACAGGTTTTCTCGCGACGCGGCTCATATAATGGCATATATATCCAGGATTTGTATTGGATTTGGCAAAACAAATGCATCAAAATCTCTCTAATAGATTCAGAATCAGTGATTTCAATGCAGCTCATTCATTGTTTGTGTATAAGCAATACATAATGCACAAAACACACAGTGAGGTCGGTGGAGTTTTCGAAAAGTCTTGAAATTAATTGGAAATTTGATGGTCATAAACTTGCTTTTCGCACGATTTGTAGTATCGAATCATCAGCTTATCACTTGACTGCATAATAATGTATGTCTGAATCAGGCGATGGTAATGCGATCCTCAAGAAAGACACACGGCGACAATTATAAGGTATCACTCTACCAAATCTGCCCTATGTCGTGTTTCGTTACAAATTTAATGTTATAAGCGGACTACTTCCTACTTTAAAATATGTCGTCGCATACGAAATATTAAATAATGTCGCAATTATTCCCCAAAATTGTTTCAGACAGCAGCAAAAAACAGGGAAACGCCAACACTCTCCCTTATTTGAAATTAATACGGAATTACGTTACTTGGGCCGCAATCCAAAACATGACGTTACATTAATAGCAACTACAATAAACATTATTTTCATACTTTGTCTTGGCCTAATGGGAAACACTTGGAAAGACTACGAGATATCCAAATTTGGTTGACATGCGATAAAAGATGACAAAACTATAGGACTTGTCCGGGTATTTTATCAACACCCCTTGTATACGCCGTTGATAAAAACGTCGTAATTTCAACGTCATTGATCTAAAACGTCATATAAGTTTTTACCACGCGTCATAAAAATACTTCTAAAATGAAAAATAATTGGGATACATTGATAATTTTGGCGGCATATGGCTTTTAAAAGATGTACTATTCAGAATACGCGAACAAGTAAAAACTGAAAATTTTGTCATTAAGCCCGGTTTTCGCATGGCGCGGCTCATATATATAAATTACGAACATGCGTTTAATTCTAAATAATTTTCTTAAAATTAATTAATTTGAAATTTCTAGGACGACCGAAATCGGGTAATCGTTCTTCAACTCTCGCCCTTTATCATCAAGAATAGAAATCTTCAACTCGTGGATGTGTCCCGATTCCAAAACTTTCATCTCGGGGTGTGGGAAGTCTAAGGTCACAGTCTCCCCAAAGAAACAGTCGCTGGCGGGCACGGTTTTCAGTAATGTGCTGGGAGTGCCGGCTACCGTGTTGTACGATGTGTTCACCCGATCCAGGTGTACCCCGAGAGTTTTCGTGACGGCGAAGTTTACTGGGGTATCGCCGCGGTGCTCGCCCACGGGGAAGACAAAGTTCAACGGGAACTTAAACCCTTCATCCTCGTTGTAAGGGGGTGCAAATTTAAATCCTAACATTGAGGCCAAGCCCGGGGAGATCCTTAATTTTTTTTCAGCCGACAATATCCCATGCCCCGTGGCTTTTGAGACTGCGAGAGGGGGTGGGGGGGGGGCTATATCAGGCATATTCGTCGCGATTAAAGCTTGGACATCTCCGAAACCCCAAAGGCCAGGAAATAATACGGCAGTTGTTTCCCCAAGGCGTCTCGCTACATTTGTACGATCGGGGTTATTGATAATATCTAAAAAATATCCAACATCTCCGGAATAGATAGCCTCGAACGTTTCAACGTTTTTCCACCCGACCGTACACGTGATTGATCTAAGGCCTACCCGGCGTTGTCCGCAGCAGTTGTCTATTAAATTTTTGAAGTTCACAACTCCCTTTTTGAACATTAGTGATAGTAGCAAACATAATAATATCTTTCATGGATACCAAAGCATTTAGCTTTAATTCTAATGCAAAGTACTCGGTCGGTGGTAAATACACGCAAAAAGACGTTGTTAACCGCCTTGTGCACCCAACCGTAACGGTTAGACCGGACAGTGGCTTTGCCACCAACTTCCCCGACATCTTTGAACAATATAGGCTGCCCAAGATTACTACGATGGAGGCGGTAAACGGGTAAACTGCAACACCGATGCAGTTTTGGCAGAACCAAATAAATTTCGCAGTATGGTGCGCAACAGCCGGGTGTGGAGTTTCACATAAAGACCATCTGACATCCAAGAATGTCATACTCCGAAGTGTCTACAACTTTCACGTGTATTATACTATTAGGAGGATTCTCAAAGAACTAGGTATTTCACTACCTCAAGACGACGCCTGGGATCCCATTTCCAACGCATACGACCGTATGGCGTTTGAAAGACTGTAACGAATTTAACGTTTCAAAAGACGCGGACTGGAGACAGAAAGCATTTCCTACCAGCACCGGCCTCGGGGACGTTCTCATTCGGGGCCAGTCCGGGAATTGGACGCAGACTGATTTTAGACACGATCACTCCGGTGACCACATCGTCAGTCGGAACGCCGGGAATTTTGACCCCGCGACTATGAATTTCGGGCCGGAAGTGTCTGGAGGTCGGCACTGTGGCGTGTTTTCTTGTAAAATGTTACCTCCGAAACGGGCTCACGTCGATTACATACAGCAGGCTGCTGAGGTTCAGAACGCGTGGGGTACATTTATGTTAGATAAGGGTCTAGGGTTCACGCAGGCCGGGCTTACTCGCGTCAACGACTCCATTCGCACGTACGTCTGGGCCATCCTCGGCGCACAGAAGCAAACTCGCAGTTCTATAGTGGGCACGGGAACAGCGTTTGATGCACAAAAACAATTCTTAGCACTTGTAGAGGACGCCATCTCAGCTAGGGCGGACCTGGAGAAGGCGATCCAGAATTATCAAGACGTTTTGCAGAATGCCAACACTCCAGTAGACTATGTATTTGGAATAGGTCTTTATATGGCGCCGAGCAATACGATACTACGAGACGACCCGGTTGACGGTTACAATAATCAGATCGTAATCGCCACCGCCAATCAAAAAATCGGCCACAACGGTAACGTGAACACGGATATCATCAAGCTCCCACCCAAGATGATTGGGAGCGGAGTTGTAAGTGGAACCGATTTCATAAAACCCCCAAAACACAAAATGGATACACCTCCCTCAACACAATCGGGATTGAAGTTGAACCCAGTACCCCCAATTCACAAATTGGATGCACCATCGAGTTCCCCCAATCCAATCATCAACAATGTTGAAATTGGAACAGGAGCAGAAACACCAATCGAGATTGGAAGCACAACACACGAGGAGGAGAAATTAGGGCTCGTCGTCGCCCTCGTGGCGATCGGACTACTCGCGCTTTGGTTTTAGGAACTCTCTGGCGAAGAACAGTAGGAGACCGGCGATTGCACGATTAAAGCCCAAGTATTTTTAGCGAGCCATCCGGCCGTTTTTGATAATATGGATAGCAAGTAAGAAACGATACTTCCGATCAGTCCAGGTAGTGCGGCAGCCGCCTTTTCGGCTAATTTAGCCAGGAGACTGGCGAGGGCTTTTAGTTGTTTCTTTACCCACTCCTTGGCTCCGCCGGATGGCGTGGGTGGTGGGTGGTGTGGGTGCTGGCGCGGGTGGTGGCGCCGCACCACCAGTGAAAGCTAGAACTATGGTCGATATAGTCATGCCGATAGCAACGAGGATGCTTGCTATCGTGACACCCTGCTCTCTGAACAGAGTGCGAAGACGCTCACCGAGTGTCGTCTCCTCGTGCAGGACCCTCGAGATTGTTTCGCGGATCCGACTTATTTGGGGAGCCTCACGGTTAATCGATGCAGCCTGCAAGCGAGCTTCTCTTTCATCCCGCAACGACTGCAGACGTTCGGTGATCCGCTCGGTAGATTCTCTATCGCCACCGGCTTCCTCCAGTTTTCTTTCTTCTAGCGCGATATGTTCATCCAGCGACGAGATTTTGGCGAGGTTAAGGACCAGTTCGCCCCGGACCGTTTGCATAACCTTATCGAGTCCACGGAGTTCGCGAAGAGGTAACGGTGGGTCATCGTTGAGTATTTCGTTTTCACTGAACGTGGTCTCCATCGTGTTAATAGCGTCGGTGGCTACTCGAGGGAGTTCGCTGAGCTCAACAGTTTCTATATCGGCGGCCGTCTTCGCCATCGTTTCGTCGGTAGACTGTAGGGCCTCTACAGCGCGGGTCGGCATAATTTGTTTACCCTTCTTCCAATCTACGAATCCTAGTTCGCTCCTTATGATTTCACCACCGCCCCGGTTTCCTGCAATTGTGCTCAGTGCTAGGGGTTTACCGGTCCTCGTGTTGACTAATGGGAGATTTGATGCTGCTTTTAGTCGCAATCTACCGTTCAGATCAAATTCGAACTTGGAGTTGTCGCGACCGACAGACGGGACCAGACCGATTTCTGTAAAACGGTTGTAGTAGTCGTCTACAGCTCCCTCGAGTAATTCCCGACTTTGACTAATGGTGTTGGTAGCGCCACCTAATTCCCCCGATTGCGATTGGATTGGAACTGGAGGCTGTATCAAGGGTGTTTCGTCATCATAATCATCATCATCACCATCGAGGTAATCGTCTCTGCCGATTTCATACATGTCATTATAATAATCAGCCATATTATAATCAGCCATATTTATAATTTTCTTAAAATTAATTATGTATTAAAGACAAAACCATACGGGTTTAATATAGATTCACTAAATTATGTCTTCGAGTCAATACGGTCGCAAATTCAATCCATACCGCAGACTGCGGGAGCCCCTCGGGGCAAAAGGCGTGAGACAGAGTGTCGTTATTACGAAAAACTCATCGACGATCGACCAGAACCAGCAGCTCTTGGTCCGCTTCCCCAACCTCGGAGCTAACGACGTCATTGTGCCGGGGACTGTTCGCCTCGCTTTCACTATTTCGCTGACGTCGACGGACGAGGACCGAACCGTCGTTCAGAACATGGGTCGCGCCATCGTCAAGAAGACCATGATAAAGATTTCTGGTAATGAGGTGATGTCGATCGATGACAGCGACGTCTACCATTGTTATCAGGACCTATGGAAGACGGCGCAAGAGCACGAAAACGCTGTCTATCAGGGTATTGACACCAGCAAAAATAAGAACGTAACCAAACTTAGAATCGGGGCTGGTAACAAGGCAGATAACTTCGCGAGTGACAACGCGGTCGCGGGCGCTTACGGCAACTGCTTCTACATCCCGCTCGACTTTGAGTTGCTGGAGAGTCACATGCCCTACTATCAGAGTGCTTTGGCTGACCGCCTCGAATACGAACTAACGTTCAACGACTACGGCCGAGTTCTCATAGCCACCGACATGTTATCGACGTATACGATCGATAATGTTTCGCTGGAGTACGACATGGTCACGATGCCCGAACTCGCGCGATTGATCAGAACCCAGTACGCCGGGCGCGTTGCCATCGCAAGATGACGAAAGACAAAGGCGACACATTGTGGAATATTAATGTCAACGTACCCGCCCGCTCGATGAAAGGTATACTGATGTTGTTCGAGGAGGCTCGGTTAGCGCTCGGTGTTAGAAAAACCGACAAATTCTATAACCCCAAAATCACGAAGGTAGAGGTGACGATCGAGGGAGTCCCCAATCAACTCTACAGCACGGGTCTTCGCGCGCACCAGCAGTGGGATGAAGTAAGAAAGCAGTTTGCTGCCGGGTCTAAGCGCTCTCCGGAGGTTGCAGCAGTTGCCAAAGACCTGCATCTCTCGGCCGTCTCCCTCGCGGAGTTCCTGAATACCAAATACGCGTTATGGCTAGACATGCGAGCCAGCGACGACGACCAAATACACGGCAGCGGACGTCAAGTTGAGAACGCTAGTGAGGGTGTGACGATCCAGATAACCAAAGAGGCGGATGGAAATGGGCCATTGAACGTGTACTTATATATAATTACAGACGCACAACTCAACATCGAAGATGGTCGATACGTCTCAGCACTCTACTGATTTTAAGAAAATTAGCAATCAATACCAATTCACGATTGGAGATTCCCACTCTGCCATAATATGTGGGCAGACAGGATGTGGAAAAACGGTTTTAATCCTAGACTTGCTCGAGGGCTCCTACCGCGATGCCTTTCGTCACATTGTGATCCTGTGTCCCACTGTGAGGCACAACGATACTTATCAGCGGCGCCCGTGGATATGGACCGACCCTGAGGTATACGTTATTGACCCCGGTGATAGGCTTCACGATTGGCTGCGTGGTTTATACCAAAGATTCCAGGGTGAGCCCACCCTATACGTGATTGACGATTGCTCAGCCAAGGCGGCGATGACCAAAAAGAAGGACATGCTCTCGGAGCTCGCATTTTCTGGCCGCCATGCTAGGCAAAGCGTATGGATATCCACTCAAAAGTACAACGCCGTCCTCAAGGATCTGCGCGAGCAAACGAAATGGGTCGCCCTCTTTCACTGCAAGGACCGAGACTCATTCGATGACTTGTCTTCGAGAGAATGACGTTATCCCAACGCGCGAGGAGCGCCTGGAGGTTCGACAGATGCTTTCGGAAACTAAGCACGCCAAGCTTTTGCTAAAGACTGATCAACCAACTGCTTACGAAGTTATCAATTAATTTTATAATTAATTAGCAATTACTTTAACGCTCGTTAGTAATTGCCGAGTAAATGCTTAACAATTAATTTTAAGAAAATTAGCAATTGCTGAACAATGCTGAACAAATGCTGAACAATGCTGAACAAATGCTTAACAAATGTTGAACAAATGCTGAACAATGGTTAACAATGTTAACAATTTGGTGCTCCGCTGCGAGCTTTGTTGCGAGCATAATGGTGATCATAAGTATCGGGTGGTGCGCTTGGCAATATGTTAAAGTGATGAGACTTGTTAGAATAGTTAAATTAATTTTAAGAAAATTAGCAATAATGAACTGCGACGAGCTTCTCGATCAGCTAATAGAAGAAACCTCAACTCCGACTGCCAACACCCTGAAAGATAATGAAACATCAACTCTGACAGAGCAATCGGGATCAACTCCAACTCCAACGGCGGTTGGTATTGGGTTGAGTGCAACGACTCCGAATGAAAATGAGAATGCGGCGCGACGAGAGCGGCTAGCTGCGCTGGTTGCTGGGGGACAATCGGAGCATTATCTCGGTAGGCGTCTCTCAGTTTTTCAGGTGGATAAGATGTCAGATGCGGAGATCGATAAAATGTATGTGCGATACGAATCTAGGTTAGGTGCGGAGATGACAAAAACTCTTGGATCGGCGGCTATTCATTTGTACGCAACCGCCGTTAGTATACTTCTCCCTATACCAAACACCGCGGGATTGATTGACGATCTAGAGACTGACCCTTTTATAGGTCACACTCTTAGAACAGCCTGCCGCTCAATTTATCACAAGTTTGGTATATACTTAGCTCCGCTGACAACCGCGTTGACCACGGGTAAACACTGTCAATTTGGACATATATGCCCACGAACAATAAGCCCTAATATTAATATCATAAATGATGACACAAGACACACCTGCGATAGTGACGGAACAGCAATCTCCAACAGCGTTGGGGATTGCTCCAACCCAATCGAACCCGATTGCAGCACTTCCAACTCCGATTGATCCTCCAACCCATTCGCGATTGGAGTTGGGGGTTGCACGACATAAAAACCCAAAAAGGCAGGCAGCTGGGAGGGCGGCGGCTGCCACCCGAAAAGTTAAACGAGATAAAATACTCGCCGAGCTTCGAGAGGCTAAACAGTCGTTGCAATCGGGGACGGAGACAGCAAAACATCTGAAGACAGAGCAATCAGGTTCAACAGTGTTGAGTACAACAACACACCCAATTCACGAATTGGAAGCACACTCAACACCCAATCGAGGTTGGACGAATCCGATTGAAACCCAATTCACGAATTGAAGTTGGGTTGTTGGTGGTGGTCTGGCAGTTGTTGGTGCCCTGTGCGTGTGGAAATACCCCCTATTAAACCAATCCTTATCGAAAAAACAACCCCCATCAATTCATCCAAAAACAGTTACGAAACACCAATCGCGATTGGATGCGCCCCATTTAAACATTGATCGCGACCCCTTTTATATGCAATAATTATAATTATCAACAATGGCTGAACAAGATAGTAAAATGTTAGTGAATGCGCTTTATCACGCCGTGGTGATATCGGGTTTCAGTATCGGGTGTGCTCGACTATCAAAGATGGCCCTAGGAGGGTCCGCTCCCAAATTGGACTTTACTGTGAGAGACATAGGGCTCGCGACCTTAGATGTAGCGGCCGCAGTTTGGACCCGAGATTATCTAGTTAAAGCTGGAATTCTACCAGTTAATATATGGAAATAAATGGCTTCAATCACAGTAATAGTAGGTGGTGCGCTTGTAAACGCATTGGATTTAAGCGGTCAACGAAGAGCTTCGCCACGAAAATCACGCCGCACAAACTTTTCAGAACGTTGAAGAAGCCAACCGCGAGTACGCGCTGGCATATCCGCAGAAAAGTCTCGATCCAATGAAATTGGGACTGGATCGCGAGCCCCAACTTTCAGATTTCTATGTACCGTCAGAGCCCCAAAAAGACCGCGAGATCGCGTTCATCGTCGTGGGAATGGGTGTGGTGGTATCGTCGGCTACTATATCCAATCGAGATTTTAAATTAATTATTTTAAATAATTTGTTTTATAAATATATATATATATATAACGATGTCAGTTGACGAACT
This sequence comes from Conchocele bisecta, assembly GCA_029237695.1. Lineage (NCBI taxonomy): Eukaryota > Metazoa > Mollusca > Bivalvia > Lucinida > Thyasiridae > Conchocele > Conchocele bisecta. The sequence goes on from CM055281.1 coordinate 37,797,870, forward strand.
TTATTTTGCTATGATCGAAGTGGGCTACACGGCCCTTAAACACCGTATAGCTGGTGCAAAGAGTATGATTCGTCTGGCCCGAGATTCTCTCGAGACGTGGCGCGAGGACGAAAAAGCGGCCACCCTTTTCGCAAAGCGGATGTTAGATTCCTCCACCAATCCTGGGGGATTAGATTTTCCCAAGTTCCTTCAGAACTTAACCCCCAATCACAATTGTACTTCCAACAAAGGTTTATTATTAACGACGCGGTTACCGGACGATCTGGCGAGGGCATGTTGGAGATTGTCCGATATATTAGAATACATCGCATACGATGAACACGCGCAAACTTGATACCAAACTATCGGTTCGCCTAACGCGCAAGATGGCGAACACGTACTACAGCCCCCGTGGCTACTGGAAGGGACTCGCGGCCATCAAGAACCTCGCGGCGGCGACCAAGGTTTCAGAAAACGCTGTCAATGAATGGCTCAAGAAGCAGGCCATCTGGCAGATCTATTTACCCGCGCCTCACAATATTCCGCGCCCGAAATTCGACGTGCCGATGCCGAACCAAGTTCATCAAGCGGATCTCCTGTTTCTCCCTCACGATCGCGTCGGTCGTAAGACGTACAAGTACGCACTGACAATCGTTGACGTAGCGAGTCGTTATAAGGGGGCTGAGCCGTTGGCCACTAAAGAGTCTAAGGAGGTGGCCGAGGCTCTCTCCCGAATATATAAGAGGAGTCCTCTCAAATGGCCGAATCTTCTCCAGGTCGATCCCGGCCGCGAGTTCATGGGCGCGGTCTCTCATCTATTGTCTAAGCACGACGTTTCTGTCAGACGCGGCCGCGTCAACATCCACCGGGACCAGGGGATCGTGGAGCGCTTCAATCGAACCTTGGCTGAGAGACTGTTCGGACACCAATACGCTAAAGAACTTGTAGACCCTCATTCGCGATCGACCGAGTGGGTGGCCAGACTGCCCGCCGTGGTCTCCGCACTGAACGGAGAGGTGACAAGATTGATAGGTAAGAAGCCTGTAGATGCTATCAAGTTTAAAAGGGTGACGAGCAAGCCCTCTGCCGTCTCGCGCGGCCGACCCGTTGGTTTAGAGGAGCAACGGCTTCCATCAGATATTGACGTCCGGTACCTCTATCAACCGGGAGAGCTCGAAGGTAGCAGCCGCCGCGCGACTGATCCCGTGTGGTCTCTCAATGTATATCATCTAGATCGATCTATTACCAAACCCGATGAGCCCGTGCTCTACTATTTGGATGATGGGCCATCTCGAGGGTTTGTTCGCGAAGAACTTCTTATGGTGCCTTCTGACACCCAGCTACCCCCGGATCGTCAGAATCTTTAGATTGCTAATTTTCAAAATTATTAATTAAATAAATCATTAGAGAGGTTCTGTATGTATTCCGTCTGGTAACACGCGTCTTTTATTGTAGTATGCCGAGAATCCTAATTTTTGTTGACAGTACGTTTTCATAACGCCGTCTTTCATTTTAAATCCTCTATTGTGTGCTACATCTATAATGTGTTTTCCATCTTCTGTAGTTTCACTTAGTACTCGTTTATATCTATCCCAATTTAAATTGTTAGTTCTCTTGGACATTCCTTTCGCAGAGTTTTTATTAATTGAATTAAATTTTTCTACAAAATAACACTTACTAGATAACGCTATCGCCCTATTTCCGCTAAATTCCATTTTGAAAAGTCCGGGCTCTCTTTCGCTCCATTTATCCCAAGCCAACAATTTCTTTTTTTCTTTTTCAAACCCGTCTAGTAAGTTAGGTCTAATCAATTCCTCTATCGTTTTTCCACTAACTCCTCCTATACATACTATCTGTATCCATCTGTATTAATTCAAAGTCTTCTCTTTTTACGTATTTGTCTAGAAATTCGTAGTAAAATTCCAACATTCTCAATTTAGCTAGTTGATAAACCGCTATTCCACAATGGAATGGTCTCTTTACCGCACACCTGGGTTTTCTTGAAGATATTTCGTACGCATCTCCTATCTCTTCCAAATCGTCAAAGAATGCAGATCTTAATGCTTTGTCAACACAGGTTTCGTTTTGTGTATATGTCGTATTTAAATGTCTCTCCGTTGCCTCTATCATTTTTCCACAACACGAGTTTCCTAATAATTTCATTATGTCGGCTACTGGTTTCTTATTTGGTTCTACATCACCTGTTCGTCTTGCGGCTGTAACTTCTTTTGCGAACCATTCGAATGGTTTTCCACTAATATAATCTATAACACGATGAACTCCAGTTATTTCTAGGCCGTGTTTTAAATACCATTTCAACAGTGGCGCGTACAGCAATACTTTAGTGGCGGTCATAGATCCCACCAATTTTTTTCCATCTCCTCTTGTTCGGCCAGTATCTTTTAAATATTTTAACATGTGTGTGGGAACTTCATCAACCTCTACTTCTCTGTTTATAAATATTGGGGACATTTCAGAAAACTTATCTTTAAGTTGTGTGGAACTTCTATATCCACCTCCGCAAACCCAAACCAGTCTCCAGATAAAACTCTTTTACAAAACTTTTTAATAAATTTAGGGTTATGTGGGGTATCTATATGGTGTATAGTTTCTCTCCCACACGGCATCTCTTTATTTAACGTAGATAAATATAACGCGTTTGCATCGTACCCCAAAACAGCCTTGCAAGATTTGGAACCCACTCTAATATTTGAAACACCAGCTTCTGCATATCGTGTAAATACTATTGATGGACCGCCAACTAGAGCGTCCTTCATCATTTCGTATGTTTCTTCTTTTGGTGCATATAGAGCATCCTCCGGTATAATCGTCTTTGAAGATTTTTGTTCTTTAATAGTTCCTCTCAATAAATATTGTATAGCTACTCCAGGTAGTGTTACCGCATCTTTGAAAATATCCACACCTCTGTGTTTATAAAATTCACACATTTTTTCCACCGATTCTAGGAACGGTGCTTCATCTAAATCGTTATAATATTTCAACCAATCTCTGAAAGTTTTCATATTATTTTCTTCGAAAATTCTACGACATTTTCCCAGATAGTTTGGAATACCAATTCTCTATATCCGGTAGTCCTGGGTAATCCAGTTTGTCTGGAGAATCGAACCACTCATAAGGAAAGAAAGATTTCTGTCCTTTGCATTCGTAGGCTTTTATCCAACTATCGTAACTTACACCGGGTCCTAGATAAAGTATTACATCCAGAAATCTAAACTCTGGAGTAAATAGAAATATTGTTGCGTTTGCACGTTTTCCGACCATTACTTTCTTTGTTGTTGATGCCAGTTCGCCTACTAGGTATTTCTTTATTAAGTTTATATCGTACTTACTGCTGTTAATACTTTAAACCGGTACTTGCTCTATCCACTGTTCGATCTTGGCGATTTGGTTTTTACGTAAATGTTCTGAATTAAACCCATATCTTGACCACATTTCTTCTCTTATAGCTTTTCCCCTGACTTTCAAATCTTCTACGAATTTTTCTATAAGTTTTGCGGGATCTTTATCACAAATATGAGTTACTCTTCCTGAGAAATTATCTCCTATACTAACGCTTACCGGAACGTGCTCGGCTTCGTACTCTAGATTATTACCGAGAGTTTCAAATTCTGGGTTGAGATATGCCTCAAAATCGTATACTATCTGATATGGATAAAGAGTAGTGTCGCAACCGATCTTTATGTTTTTTCCCGTTCTTTGAAATTCGCATTCCCACATAACTACTAGGTTGAATTCTTTGCTTCTTCTAATAAATGTATCTCTTCTCATAGTGGATACGCGTTCTTCTTTTCTATGCTTTGCATGAATCTCACACCCGTGCCAGTAACAGCCGTGATATTGATATACGGTATTGGTTTCCGTACAGTATCCATCTACTGGAGCTCCTAAAACCCATCTTTCACCCCCGTGTCCACACTTTTCGTGGTGAATGTGAATTCCCTCCCGCTTTTCCACAGAGTACATCCAATCGATCGCCCGATAACTGTTAGAACTTTTTGGGTAGAACGCTTTCTCGAACGACGAACGCGGGCGCTCTAAATATTTACCATCACATATTACTTTTGTCTCACCTTTCATACATGTTGGTCCGTGTCTCTTCATATTACTCGCTTTCGTGAATTTCTGCTTGCAATTATCGCAGGCGTAAATTTTAGATAGGTTTTTAAGGTTTTTTATCAGAAATGCGTGATTATTAAACAGTCCTATTGTCATTGGTTTATTACCTATTGCCTTATAGTGTGCTGGTACCTTTTTCAACCACCATACGTTACATTCGGTGGGTTGATATACTTCTATACCGATTTAAAAAAAACTCTTCAACCTTTTTCAGATCTGAAAAAGGAATTGGTGAAACCACATTACTACCAAAATATTGCTTACTAAGTTCTTTCGCCTTTTCTGTACATCTGTCGGGTCTTTTATCTGTCATATGCATAGCTAGACACCTGAACAGACAAAGGTCGTCATTATATTTATCTAAAGAATACATACCTTTTTTATTCTTCAACCATTCTGGAAGTTCTCCTCCTGCTGCTTCTTTGGACTGTAGTCCAAAATCTATTCCCCTACTGCCCTGTATTAGCTTTACGAAAACCTCTACCCATCTTACAAACTTCCACTTTGTATTCGGTCTGTCTATTTTATCGGACATTATTCGTGTTTGCTCCTTATCTGACAGCCATTTTTTAACGGTTTTCATTGATGATAGTGGTTCGCTACCGAGATTTTTGTGCATTATTATAGTTACAGGTTTTCCATTTTTAGTTTCCTCCATATGTTCTAGCTTGTAAGAATATGAATATCTCAAATAAAAATTGGTTGTTATATAAGGAGCGAGTTTATCAGACATGCGTTCAAACCCGTTAATGCCAATGTTTTTACGAAAGGATAATGTAACTACCCGTCTTCCATTTTCTACCTTTTCCAATGTTTCATCGTGAGCCCCCAATATTTCTTCACCTTTTTCCACTATCGCGCGAACTATAGATTTTTTCTTATTATTTGGTATTTGGTCACCTGTGTGTCTAATTTGAGACAAATTATTGGTGCTTGAAGGTTTTATTACACTAGCCCTTAACTCCGCAATACTTTCTTTTTTAATTATGTTACCAACTTCCTCCGCTTTGGATATATCATTAAATCCCCCTCTTTTATAGGCGCGGGTAAACCGCTTCATAAACACCTTATTCTTTGTGGCGTTTATCAGCTTTGTCAACCCCCTAACTCTCAACCGTTTACTATAAGTAATCCCTAGAGATTCGGCTTCTCTTCTCAAACTTTCTATTTCTGCTCTAGTTTCTGGCGTTATCATATTTTCTGTATATACTTTTGTATATATACTTTTGTATAACCTATACAATTTATCTGTTCAATTGGACGTGAAAAATTTACATCATGTTTTTTTCACGTCCAATTGAACATATACATATACATATACATATATAATGGAGTGTGTGACTTGTTGTAAGACGTTTACGTGTAAAGACTATCTACGAAGGCATCTAGCGAGACGTAGAAAGTTTCCTTGTACCCCCACAATTTCAATGCCCCAGATGCCCTTGTAAATTCGTTAGTGCCCAAACTCTTTGTAGACATAAGCAACTACGCTGTCAGGTGGCTAAAGGTGAACGTGGTAGACTAGAGCTGGTAGAATTAGTTGCTGATCTGCGAAATAAATTAGCTATATCGGAGGAGAAAAATGGGGTGTTGGAATATAAACTATTGTACTTGCATTAATAATTTCAACTGTTTTCAAAAGTCAATTACCAATATAATTGGGACTACCATACCACCACCAACTTTTGGCTGGAGGTGGTATCATTTTGACTCCCTCTTTTCAAAATTATTTTCTCAAAAATTCATAAATTTGCTGTCGGGAGACAATTTTCCTCGTTAACCAATTTTTGATTTTTCGGGGATGTTGGGGGTATTATAGAGGGTTATAAATGATATCACGGTAAGTGGTATCATTTTGACTCCCTTACTACTACTGCTTTTACAAAACAATCCACTCCAAAGTCGTGACCGTGTAGGGGCTAGAACAGTGTATGACATAGAAAAGCTTTATGGAAGATTACTTGTATTGTCACAGAAGCGTGATGTTTCACTAGAGAGCATGCTCTGACACACGTGCAGGTTATAGACGGAAATGAAAGAAATTCTGTATCAAATACCTTGGCCGAAGACTAGTACAGTCTAACATCTACATCAGAATTTAATAAGGGCCGCCGAAAAGGATTATCGCGTACAAATTGTGTTTGTCTATAAAGACATACGAGCGATTCAGGCGAATATGTTCAAGTATGTCTGTCCCACTGTCAATATCTCTCTCTCTCGACAACCTTACCTGCCAGGAATACAATCATGAAAAGTACACACAACAAGAGGTCGCTGATAAAAGGGTATTGCACTGAGAAAACTTCCGAAAATCTGACTATGGTTGGAGAAGACACTGTGTACAAACACGAAGAAGCAGACTGCATCATCATCAGCTGTGTCATATATCTTGTTCAACAGAAATAGCAGCGCATACAACTAGTATCGGATGACACAGACGTGTTTGCATTACTTGTGTTTTTCTGTTGGAAGTGGAAATGAACTGCACACCTGTCGATGAAAATGTCTGATGGAAGACTAATTGACATCAACGCCAGCGCTACACAGCTTGGTCAGCCCAACTGCCTGCTACACATGCACTGACGGGATGTGACACCGTTAGCTACCTGATCGGCAAAGGAAAATTATTAGCGGTTGCAGTTATGGTGAAAAATGATGTTGGTCTGGAGATACTTCGGGAACGCACATCACATATGGACGAAAATATCACAGCTTGTCATATGTTTGTAGGCAGGATATATTAGGAAAAACAGACTCATACGTCCATGAATCAATTACGACACACCATGTTCATGAGTAAGAGGGACACTCCAAAAATCAGGACATTATCACCGAAAGACTGTACTGAATGAGCACATCAAACGGGCTCACTTGCAAACCATGTCTGAGGTTACTCCGCCAGAACTTACGAAAGTTGTTGCCTTGCTTACTCAAGAAGTACCGGCTCATGCCACGGAGCAGCGGTGTCCTGTGTTCATTTTGTAAGTGCAGGCTGATGAGACTGACTCTGATAGTGAAAACGAGGACGAAACTCACGAGTAATGCATGCATGTATCCCTACTAAATAACTGGATAGTATGGAACGCCAAATCTACATAAAGTCAAATAATTAATAATTAGAGCTACCTTTAAATATTTATATCTCAAAATTTATTTAAAGGTAGATATAATACATTTTCAGCTAGCTCCAATTCATTTGAAGAGATCTCCAATTCATTTGAAGCTAGCTCTAAATTAATTAATAAGATCTCAAATTGATTTGTAGAGAGAATTCTATAACTTGAGTTGAATAGCTATACAATTGATTTGGCGAGCTGGAATTGATTTACAGCTAGATATAATTAATTTGGACCTCGCTTTTAAAATTGCTGTACGCATGGGTTTGCAAGATTAACCAAAATCTACCCAAATCTTACCCAAATCTACCCAGATATTCATGTAATTACTTCATTCGTTAATAAATAAGGTTGTATACATCATAATAACCATGTTTGGACTGTACTTACATAATATCTGTCATTAATTTGCTCATACCAGGGCCCATTTTAATGTTTTGATGCAAAATGGAATATGTGTAAATGAAATAAACACGGAGAGGGATTAAGATGTGTGCAGGTGTGCGTTTTGGGTATGTGGGCAGCGAAATCGTGTGTTTTGGCCTCGATACAGGTATTATATTTATCATAAGTTTCTTATTATGAAACCGATGTTGATGAAATAAAGCGCACGAAACGCGCAAAAGTGTATAGTATCCTCGACTGCTGGCCGTTTCCTGATATTTACAGCCAGTTTCGCAAAAAAATTGATATGGTATAGTCGGTCCAGCACTCATGGAAATTCAACAGACTTTGGTGTGTTACTTAGTTGTAGACGCACAATCATATTATAACAGAATAGATGTGTATATAATAGAAAATGCATTATAGGAATGAATGGCCTTCTTGTGGTATTTATCGGGGAATAAACTTGGAAAAGTCGCGGGAATACTGGACGAAGGCCTCGTCCAGTATTCCCGCGACTTTTCCAAGTTTATATCTCCGATAAATTCCACAAAAAGGCCATTAATTCCATATAATTCCAGCATTTGAAATAAATTCATCAAGAAAATGTGTTTATTTTGACAGACGGCAGCCATTTGTTTACATTGACAGCACTGACAGCGCACCTGTAGAAAGTAGTTCGGTGTGGGAGTTTACTGGGATATACATTTTGGACAGAGACTTGCTACGGGCCAATCAAATGTTAGGGAATTGTGTAAATATTGTTGTGCTGGAATTATAATCACATGGACATGGACATAGAAAGTTCCCCCATTTTTTATTGCAATGAACAACGGATGTATGGGAGAATAAGTCATGTATTTTGTTTGTTACATGCTTCATCATGACTACAATATTGAATAGTAATAAATCCTCATCATATTTCCTTACGTTATATATGGAACACTCCGTGACTGGTTATCGATGAAATCTAACACAGATATGGAGCCTTGGAATAAATATGGAATTCACAAATACGCTAGGTGCAAAATTACAATGAATTGATACTAATGTATGTAGTGACGCTTGTCTGATTGTTCTTGTTCAGTGCTGTTGTACACATCTAGAGTAGTGACTACATCATGCTGTTGTTTCCCTGCTCGTCATCGAGCTTACTTACCTGTGTGGGAGGTTGCTAGTATGTGTCGCCCTTTTTGAAAATGGCAGTAAAGCGATGCATGCTGATCGCTGAACACGACTACAGACCGACTAGATATACGTTACAAGTATTGGTTTATTACACTTCTTGATTTGTGTCTCTGACAAATGTCACGTAGAGCGCGTTAAAGGCACCGTGTATCAGACGAAATATCAGATTAAATATGCAATATGTGGTTGTTCATGTAAGAAATGGTAAAATACCTATATAAAGGAACACACCACTTCAGTCCAAGGAGTTTGAGTTAATATTGATATGTATATGCAAGCATAGCATGTGGCAAACAGGGGAGATACTTTTGCAATGTCCGCTATTTCTGTACCAGGAAGAACAATTTACGAAACATAACGCTTTTTTAGTTCTGAAAGACAATACTATACATCATATACAACTACATTTCCATCCTAGGTACCATCTGGATTCGGAAATATGATGTACTTTCTGTGCATATCTCAGACCACATGCATATAAGCTAAACTCCGAAGTAAAATAGGACACCTCATGTTTGCAAACGTTTCACTGAAGCTGGTGCTAGGAGGTGTTTATGTAAGTTATTATTCCACCATTTTTTATAGAATACATAGTACGGAATGCATCAACTTGTGTAGTATTCTCCAATGCTGCTCGGGTCTTGAGCGCATTTTCAAACACAACTATATATGTTCATCCGATATTGATGCTATGGTGTAGAAAACGTTATCGATATGCAACTGGTGGGAAAATTACAACCTGAAGTAAAGCGATTAATGATTATAGCCAACACGACTAACAGAAAACATGCATTGTACCTGCAGTTGTATTGCACGTGCTCATTTGTGTCGAGAATAGTGCCAGTACTGTTACAGTGCAGACATAAACTCATCCCAGCATCAGCTTAACCAAAACGTAGTATATGTTCAAACAGACCCTCTTATTTCGGATCGAATGCCACGCAAGACAAACAGATTGTGGTTGCACAAACCTAATAACCTGACAAAGCCAAACGAACAACAAACAACTAGCCCGAACTATATTTTGATGGCCCGAAAACAATTATATTCAACACCTCAAGATTTGTTAAAAATCGCGAGAATAAAAACGTATGTATGCACAACATTATTCGGTCCGACTGGACCAGCTGGCTATTGATTTCTACTGGCCCGAATCAAACTTTATTGTAGCCGATTTCATCAAATGTGCAAAGTATACTTATCTAGCAAAGTATACTTTGAGGGAGTAATCATTTATTTTTCCTGAAATGCATTATTTCATATAGAACAAACGACTGCATATATTTGATGATTAAAAGTATGCAGAATTATTATACTGAATTTATTACATTATCACAGCCAAAATGGCTGTGATAATGTAATAAATTCAGTATAATAAAAATTAATAAATTTATCCTAAAATTGAAAATTTCTCCCTCAAAGTATACTTTGCTATAAAAGAATACTTTGCAATGTTGGTGAAATCGGTCATGGGCATATGCCCAGTGGTTTATCGTGAATATTAAAAACATTAATATCCTAATTTGTACGTTGGCCTCATACAAACCGCATAAGTCTACACACGTTTATGTACATAACGCACTGGTGAAACGACATCGGCTGTACAAATATTTGAAATAATGAACAATACCTTTCTGGATGCATTCAGCGTATGTACTTAGGACATGGCAGTCTAAACAACATAGTCACGTTTAATTTCGGACTGGAACATTATATAAACTGATTGATATAATGAGACAAGCCTATCTGAAAAAAAATGCCCATAAAATGGCGGCCATTTTTGTTTTAAACAATTTCTGTATTCATTTAAAATAAGAAGTATATATGTTTCAATGTGTCAGCTCGTATATGTCCGATATTAGTATAATTTCCCTTCCGGTAGTACTGGTACATGTACAAAATGATACAATTGCTGTTAGTAGATTAACACTGACCGCCGCTTTCGTTTCTCAAATAATAATATTCAAACGTTAAGTATCGTTTTGACATATATGTCATTGTTAGCACAATTGTGTCTACTGAACATCGTGTCAGGTCGATTGATTCACATAATCAACACAATTAGTATAATCGGCCATGTTGGATTCATTGAAGATGTATATATCACAAAATAGCCTGGTAAGCAGTTGGCTGCATTATATTTATTACATATCTGAAGTTGGTTGGCAAATTCCTTTCGTTTATGCATGTACGATACCTCTAGAGAGCAAAATTCTATAAACTAATTGTGTTCACGGCAGCCATGATGATTCAACATGTAGCACAACTAACATGACTAACGTTCAAAAAACATATCCGAACGACTTGTGGCCATATTACTTCGGAACTAGTGTTTGGTACCCACACTGATATCCGCTCTTTATTTACATATTTGATAAAGTTCCAATAAAATGGCGGCCATCTTGGATTTTCACAAGCTCGGTTCAGGCTTAAATCGATTGTTATATATTCGGTAATGTGTTAGCTATGCAATAAATTAATATACACCAAATTGTCACTTCTAATATTGGTTCCACAATGTAATATATAGCCAACGGTAGCCGATGCTTTTTTTCACTGGCGGCCATCTTGTTTATGCAAATTAGTGGGCTTAAGCTACTACTTTAAAAAAAATTATCATGCAGAAATATATACAGTATATATATGTCTAAGCACAATGGCACCATAAATAATTGGTGCGCTGAGATGGTACCGACAACTCTATCGCGCTCAGGGCCTATATCTGTATATTTTACTTATCACGAAGAAAGTGGGCATATTGTATTTGAGATTAGTAATAATAATAATAATAATAATAATAGACTTTATTTAAAGAGGGTTACACATTTAGTTATAAACTAATCTTCCAAGAGGCCCTCACAGACTTACATACATGTATATACAAAATGTACAGAGTTAAAGGAAAAGTTTAAAACATGACACAACATACGGGGTGCCATGCAGGACAGGTTAATTATGTGTACAAAATTGAGTTTTGTAACACTAAAAATCACAAAATTCAATTCTGTGTCACAAAATTCAATTCTGTGTCACAAAATTAAATTCTGTCAATTCTGTGTCACAAAATTCAATTCTGTGTCACAAAATTCAATTCTGCATACGTTTCGTATACAAAATTCATTTCTTGTTATAATGGATTCAATTTTGTAAGACAGAATTGAGTTTTGTGAAGAAAATTCAGTTTTGTGGGACAGAATTCATTTTTGTCCACAAAAATTAGTTTGCGTAGGATAGTCTATGTCATCTCTACGTTGATTGGTTGAGATCGGTCTTAGTCCATTTTACTAGATGGTGGAGTACACTTGCAGGTTTAAATATTTCAATGCGAAAATATAACCCAATATATCAATATTATACTTCTTTATGGACAGTTATTTTGGTTATATTATGATTACAAATGAGTGGTCACACCATATAAGCATATATACTTTGAAGGAGAAATAAGAAAAATATTCAGAATTTTCCCTCAATTATGTAAACAGGGTCAAACATAAAGTAGCCGGGACATAGCTAGACCTGAGAGCATGCCCATATATAGAGAATACCAGGCTAGTGTATTTTGATATCATGTTTATCAGGCAAGGCTAGGAAACGCGTAGGAATTCCGAGGCTTGCCGAGGAATTCCTACCGTTTCCGAGCCGAGCCTGATAAACTTGATATTCAAATACACTAGCCTGGTATTCTATTTATCAGGTAACGTTTTATGCTCGAAAATGACATTAGATGACGTCGTATTCTAACAGTAGATCTAACCTTGTGAAACAAATGGTATTGGATCTGTGTCTACTAATTGCGAAGTTACGTGTTCGCAATTATGTGTCTACATGCATTATTTACAGTATACACCATATTAGTATCCATGGTATCTACACAAATACTACAAATGGTTTCCTCAAATGGCCCAATACACACATTCTGTTTATAAACACAGACAGCAGTCAGAACACAGGCCACAGCGCGTGTATTATTGACTTAACTGGGGCAGATGTACCTTGCGATACACAATAAATGACGTCAGTACTCGCGGGAGTTCTACATGTACATGAATTATGTGTACAATTATAACGCAAATGAGTTTAAATACGAATGGGTTTGTCAACGTTTGACTGTTTGGAGATAGTTGAAGCAAAATGGCAGAATGATAAATGAATCATCGGCAGAATGAGAAATGAATCATCGACATTGAATGTGTAGATCGGCGACCGTGACCCATTTCTCCAGTGCAGTTTCTGACCAATGGTAGTCCTTCTTACATGCGTGTGCAGAATTGAATTTTGTGACACATAATTGAATTTTGTTACACAGAATTGACAGAATTGAATTTTGTGACACAGAATTGAATTTTGTTACACAGAATTGAATTGTGTGACACAGAATTGAATTTTGTTACACAAAAGTGAATTTTGTGGCACGAAAGTGAATTTTGTGACACAGAATTGAATTTTGTGACACAGAATTGAGTTTTGTGGCACAAAAGTGAATTTTGTGACACAGAATTGAATTTTGTGGCACAAAAATGAATTTTGTTGACAAAATTGATCCATGTCCCACTTGGCGCCCCGTACAACAAGCAAACATACATGTGTACAACCAACCCATGGCTAAACACTGGACTCGAACATTTCTCCAAAACCTGCAGCTGTCAATTGCATGGACAGACATAAATGGTTGGCATACAATTGAGAGATGAAAGCTCTTAACAGTGTAGTCATAGGTCAGTTTGCACACCCGTGTGAGCCCCATTCTTGTTGTTGTTCTGGCGGATCACCTTTGACATACAAGATGTGTACTTTTTACATTGAGTTTCCATCAAGGTGGGGCACGTCTAAGACACAAATCAACAGCTGCACTGAACCCGCATTTGCAACGTATAGTTTTATTTCTGTCTGGCTGTCGTGTACGGCGATTATCATTGATCGCTTGACTGTCATTTTTACAAAAGCGAATAATGCGAACCACCTCTCACATAGACACTGACCATGAACAGTTAGACAATCGTCACAATGCATAACCAATACATTGTCCGTCATTTTACACCTAGCATATCCAGACAGTGTGAATTCCATGTTTATTTCATCTTTATCCCGTCAACACAGTGCGTATGTGCCGTGAAAGACGGTGCCGTGAAACATTTTTGATATCCTGTCAATACAATTTGGAGATGCGACTGGGGTTATTTCTTTGCATTTTAAAGCTATTTGTAATGTTGACGGCATAAATATAATAGTAGGTTAGAGCCGTGAATGGGAAAAATATCTGGCGCGGCACGGAAACGGGATGTGCTCGGCAGAACCTCGCCCATCCCGTTTCCTGAGCCTTGCCAGATATTTTTAAGGAGTGCCCCATGTAACACCAATAACATGAGATGATGAGGAGTTATTACTATTCAATGTGTATACATCATGGAGCATGTAACAAACGAAATACACTATTCTCTCGAAATCCGTTGTTCATTGCAACTCATTACAGTACCTACGAGAGTAAATGAGCAACTCATTAGAATCTGAAACATTAATAGATCATATATATACAAATCAGTATAATAATGTTATTCATACATCCGTACCAAATTTGGCAATAAGTGATTATTACATGTACCACATAATATGTACACGTAATATTACTAACAATAATGTAAAAGGTCCAGTGCACAAGGTGATAACTTACAGATCAGTTAAACATTTTCATGAAGAATCGTTTTTACTCGATATGCAAAATCAACCCTGGCAATTAGTGGATATATTTAATGACCCTAATGATTCACTAAAACTATTCATGGATGTATACATGTACCTCTCAGTTCTGAACAAACATGCACCCCAATGTAAAAAACGTGTAAAAAGAATTCATCAATCGAACTGGTTTTCATCTGACATACTGCGGGCAAAGAGATCATTTTCATAAAGTAAAAGATACAGTAAACTATAAAATGTGGCGTAATAAAACAAAGGAATTAATAGAATTGGCCAAAAAGACATTTTACACTAAAACAATAAATGACAATAAAGCAAATCCTAAACAGCTTTGGACAAATCTCAATGATCTTTCTGGGAAGGGGAAGAAAAAACAAACCCAGTTTATAGCAGACGACAATGGAAATTTAATTTTATCCCGTCAACACAGTGCGTATGTGCCGTGAAACACGTAACGGTGCCGTGAAACATTTTTGATATCCAGTCAATACTATTTTGCATTTTACAGCCATTTGTAGGTGTTGACGGGATAAATAGAATAGTAGGTTAGTGCCGTGAATGGGAAAACATATCTGGCGCGGCACGGAAACGGGATGTGCTCGGCAGAGCCACGCCTTGCCAGATATTTTTTCCCATTCACGGCACTAACCTACTATTCTCTATACTGACCCTAGCAATACTGCTAATTAATTTAATGATTTTTTTTATATCAACTATGACACAGATCCTACGTCGTTCAATCCATATAATGAGCTGCTTTACAACCACATACATGAACAATTACCACACAATATTGAGTTTCGTATACCTCAAATAACAGTATCATTTGTAATAAAACAAATTAAACAACTAAATGCATCGAAATCGACAGGACTTGATGACATATCAGTTAAATATTTGAAAATGGTGCCAGAAGTAGTAGCCCCCGTGTTAGCAAAAATATTCAACCTGAGCTTAAATACAGGTATATTTCCAAATAAACTGAAGATAGCCAAAATTATCCCAATACACAAAATAAACAGCAAACATGACAAGAACAATTATAGACCTATATCAATTCTACCCATTTTATCTAAAATTGTAGAAAATCATCCCAGTCAGCATTGCGACAGCGGGCCGACATCGGGCTGCCATCTTCTAAACAGCGGCCCGCTGACGGAATTTTTCAGTGGCCCACTGGTTGTTATGCAAAGAGGCAACTCGTCGGCCCGACATATCGTAACATATATTGGCCCGATATCGGGCAGCCATCTTCTAAACAGCGGCCCACTGACGGAATTCTTCACTGGCCCTCTGGCGGTTATGCAAAGCGGCAACTCGTCGGCCCGGCATATCGTAACATATATTGGCCCGATAACGGCCCGCTATTATTTTTGTTGTATACACTATTGGACCGCTAAGCTTCCGCCATGTGTTCTGTTACCAATCCAAGGCTTCGCGGTTAAAATCCTCGTCCGTTAATTTCCCCCGTCATTCTACTGGTTCTTACGGTGCAGGTTATGCGTGCGCACGTGATATAATTTCTTTTCGATATCCATGCGTGCGCACGCAGAACTTTTTCGTTAAACCTATCACGTGATCATGCAAAACCTGTCGCATTAGCACGCAAAGCGTATCGCGTGCGCACGCGGAACTGTTTTGCGTGAAACCTATCACGTGCGCATGCAAAACCTATCATATACGCACGCATCACCTATTGCGTGTGCAGGTGGAACCGTTTTGCATGAAACTTATCGCGTGCGAACGCAAAACAAAACATATGTCCATGTCCTCTCTGTGCCACCGTACGTTCTTCACAGTACAGTAGAGTTTTGCCACCGTTTAATGCTGTGAATTTGGGAATATCAGCAAACGGATTACATTCTAATCCCACTGTGTTGATGTGCAGAAATGTTAGCAGTTGTAATATAATACATATATGGCGGGCCAGTGGTGGGCCGTCAGTGGGCCCCTATGCCGTGTGGACTGTACATCGTCAGGACAGACATTTTTTATCTTCCGGAACGATCAAAATGACAATAATTTCTGACAACAGCTGTCTAAGTTGAAATTCGCTTAAGTTAAGTAACGTAATTAAGTCATTTAAATATTAGATATATGTGGCATGTTCAATTCGAATTTAAAATTACTATATATTGCATTACTGGTCACGAAATCTGATGACAACTGTTAATTCTTTTGTAATTGTTTTTCTGAGCCGTGCATCGCTACACTGTTGTTCACTGAAAACGCATTAGAAACAGCAATTCACAACAGAGCTTACCCAAACGTTAGAGTTTCTCTTATTTTGTCAGTAATTTGTGATTTATTGTTTACATATTGCCTTTCTCGAGTTCAAATCCACTGCGAATTTTCAACTTCTGCGCATGCGTCGCGTTTTTAAAATCACGCGATAATTTCCATTGTACATAGATAAAAATCAAAATCAGTAATTATTTGCTAAATGCAACTATATAGTTTATTAACATTTAGTATCGTATTAAAAATAAACACACAAAAAAGAAATAATATAATATTTTCTTTTCAAGGTAGATAATCGATCATTCTACAAAATTAGGAAGACAATCCAGTGCATAGTGGCCCAATAGCGGGCCGCTGTATACAATAAAAATATATAAAAATATATATTATAAGCAAGAAAATCGTTTCCAAACAATAACTGTCATTAAATGATTGAAAGAAAAACAACATATACAATTTTATATTATATTTATGGAAGCGCATAGATGGCGGGCAGCTGGTGGGCCGTCAGTGTACCGCTATGCCGCTATGCCGACCTAGTGCTGCCAACGGCCCGTTATAGGTGATGTTACTATCTCCATTCAAACATTCCTAGAAACATATAACTTACTGTACGAAAGACAGTCAGGTTTTAGACAAAATCATTCATGTCAAACAGCTTTAATAAAAATAGTAGATGGCTGGATCACAGCCATTGACCAGGGAAATATTGTGGGCACTGTTTTTCTAGATTTATCAAAGGCGTTTGATCTTGTAAATCATTCAATCCTTGTTAATAAACTAGCTCGCTACAAATTTGGTACAAATGAGCTAACATGGATTAGTTCATACTTAAATAACCGCTCCCAACATGTAATCTGTTCAGGTAAGCTCTCAAGTCCACTTACTATACAATCCGGAGTTCCACAGGGATCAGTGCTAGGACCAATATTATTCCTAATATACATAAATGATTTACCATTGTGCACACATTTCTGTTGTACCTACATATTTGCTGATGACAGTACACTGACCACACATTTGCTAAATCCTCAGATGCAGTAGCAGCAAACCTCAATTGTGACCTAGCTGAAGTGGAGTCCTGGTGTCGAGTCAATGCTATGTCAATAAATATCGATAAAACCAAGTCAATGATCCTATCAACTAAACCCAAAAATAAATTTAATAGAGAACACCTTCCAGCTATAATCCTTAATAATATGCAGCTTCAGCAAACATCATGTGAAAAGCTACTTGGAATTCACATAGGCGAATCCTTATCATGGCAAACCCAGGTAGAAAACATTGTCAAAAATGCTGCAATTCATTATTATAACTTTTGTGCAGAATAAAAAATACCTAACGAAACCTAGCAGAATACTATTCTTTAATTCATACATATTACCACATATTGACTACTGTGCATCTATTTGGGGAAGTTGCAGCATCGAGTCACTCTCTAAACTTCTTAAAGTACAGAAGAAAGCAGCAATAATTATTTTGGATAAAGCAATTGACTACCCCTCCGACAAACTTTTTAAAGAACTTAATTGGATGAAAATAGAAGACCGAATAAAACATCAAAAAGCAATTCAAATGTTTAAATGCATGAATAACTTATGCCCAAATTACCTAAACAATGCATTTAAACAAACAACGGCAATTCATGGTGTAACGTGTACGGCATTGGCTGCGAGCTCGATCGCTCAACACAACAACTGGTAGCGTGTCTGCCACACCGTTACGTTCTCTCCAACACTATACTACAAGTGTATAGACGTATTTTATGAGTTTCCACTCCTATAAACTCATATTAGCTCCTAAGACCTTCTATGAGCTCCAACTCCTGTGACCTCCTATGAACTCCTACGAACTTCAGATCCTATGACCTCCTATGAGCTCCTATCAACTTCAGTTCCTATGAGCTCCTACGAACTGCAGCTCATATCAGCTCCTATGAACTCCTACGAGCTTCAACTCCTGCGAGCTCCAACTCCTATGAACTCCTACCAACTTCAGCTCCAACGAACTTCAGCTACTATCAGCTTCTATGAACTTCTGCGAGCTCCAACTCATGTGAACTCCTACGAGCTTCAACTCCTGCGAGCTCCAACTCCTATGAACTCCTACCAACTTCAGCTCCTACGAACTTCAGCTGCACAGGCAATGTCTTAATTTAGTGGGAATCAATAAATATATACAGTTTAAAATGATTGTTGATTACAGCAAAAGTGATCATGGGAATTTACTACTTTGATTAAAAGTTATTAGGACATGAATAGATGGACGCCTCGCAATGGGACGAATGCCATGTTGTCTAGGTCGAACACAGCTGGCCCTGTGCATACGGTCTGTCAACTTGTTCCAACTCCTATCGAGTCCCGGCTTAACAACCGCTGCTATTATATACACCAAGTTAACTATCTCCGATATAGTTTCCAGCGACCCTGTAGCTATACCAATGTACCAGCTCCCAGTTAAGTCACAGCCCTCTAAGGAGGCGACTTCCGGTATTCCTTTTAATACCTTTCGCTTGTCCCTAGTATATATCTGTAGCAGTGTCTCTCTCGCTTGCTAATGACAGACTCCCAAATATGCGATGATTCTCTGTATTTATACCCAGATATTACAGCGTCCTCTGTGGCTTTCCAGCGCAGCCTGGTGGTTTCCGGACATACCCGACAAGGACGGAAATTGTCGAGTATTATACCAACCAAGTAGCGTAACCCATTGCGAGACTTCCAAAAGTTATCAGCCTTACCAGTAACCTACCGGACTCAAAGTAGCGAGGCTTCCGAGTAGTCCCGATGGCAGGAATTATATTACACGTATCCGTCCCAAACTGAATGCTGTATTTGGTATATACATGTATACGCAGAAGACATTTAACTTCAGTGGTGTCCAAATCATGTCGGCCAATTGGTTCATACTAATACTCTAACTGATAATACACCATCACTGACACGAGTACACATATGTATGCATAACTCTAGATAACAGTTGAAGGCTGGATGGCATTGTTTTCCCCGTAAAACATGAATTTGTATCCCACATATCAACAAGAGATATTTCCCCTCTATTCTCAAGTACCTCAAATTCGCTATATATGCGTATGGACGAAGGTTGCGTGCTAGAACATATAGTGAAGTACATGGGCTATCGTGAATGAACCAGGAAACAATTGTTTAATGCTTCAATGACAAGCTACCTTAGCAAGGACGAAGTTTCCCCTTGTCATGTTTTTTACAATGGGTTAAACTAAAGGTAAGCAGGTAAAAACAATATATATCTACCACAACTTAATAGTGAACTATACAGGACAACGTTCGTCTATTCTGGAGCCAAAATATGGAATGATCTACCAGTGTATGTTAAAACTGCCAAGTCCGTGGAAGATTTTAAGAGCAAATACATAGTACATGTTCATACAAGTACTCAACATGATTAGCTCTTAATTTAATACTCATGTACGGTTTCATCATATATATAAGAAAATCATACTCATGCGATTGTTACATTGTGACTCATGTTAACATGTACATTATTATTTGTTAAATATAAGTGTACTTGTAGATACATAGATGATCTCAGGGAAGATTGGCCAGGCCAACTGAGCTTCTTCTATAAATAAAGACGTTACTTACTTACTTACTTACTTACTTACTTACTTACTTACTATTGCAATAAAACAGGGGTCTTCTCTCTGTCCACTTTATCCATACCGTTTCCCTTATGTCCACTTTATCATAGGACAATATTACCTTCCTCGCGACAATACTTTAAATTTACCTGTCAGCACAACATTTTACGATGCTATATCATGTGCGTCTTCCTAAGTAACAAGCCTAACTCAGTTGAAATAGTACGATTTTCATGAGTGCTGTCCACTTTACCACGCCAATATCTGAGTTACTTTCAAACTTTGTCGAAGTGAAACTGGCTGGAAAGATCAGGAGACGGTCAGCAGCACACATGATTTCGCTGCCCACATACCCAAAACGCGCACCTGTACACATCTTGATTCCCCTCCGTGATAAAGGGAGAGTACCGCGATTACCTTATACTTGGAAACGAATAAAGATAATCCACTTTATAATGGCTAAATAGGAATGATGATTTCCTATATCTGTATATTGTAGATAAAGTTTTAATAATATAATCATGAAATGAATGTTATTGTTAATGAATATTTGTGTAGATTTTGGTAGATTATACATAATCAAATCATTCAGGGAGACATTGTTTTCATAGTTTCAATCGATTTAATGCTAGCTGTAAATCAATTAAAGCTAGCTCCAAATGATTTAGAGAGCTCTTCAAATGTAATAGAACAGGCTCGAAATTAATTAGAGCTAGTATTAAATCAATTAGAGCTAGCTCTATATTATTTGAAGAGAGGTATAAAAGACATATATGTAATTCTCGTTTAAAATCAATTTGAGCTAGCTCTAAATAATTTAGCTCTAATTCATTTGGAGCTAGTTCCAATCATTTGAAGAGCTAGCTCTAAATAATTCAGAGAGAACATGAATTAGGCGGGCTTTCATAGCTAACTCGAATGGATTTAGAACTAGCTCCAAATGAATTAGAGCTAGCTCCAAATGCATTATAGCTATCATAAAATTAATTCTAAATATTAAAAGTTCGCTGTAATTAGAGCTAGCAGTAATTATGTGACCTTATGTAGATGTGGCGTTCTATAGGATTTGACTATGCCATGTTAAAGTTCAGACAATTCCGAAAATGATAAAAGGGGGTATTTAAAACTCCGAACAACTGCAGAGCCTGGTGAGACGGCTCGTTACGAAGAGTTTAATCTGGATTTACAGTGCTTGTAAACATTTGTTTATTGGTATGCACAATTGATATAGTTGCTATTGGAAGAAAACTGACGCTCTCCGCTCAAATCGTAGACGACAATACTTCGCGGCAGTCTGTGACGGGTAATTCGACGCGGTACAGTATACAACACATTGTGGTGTGAGCGCTGTGATATATAGCGTGTCACGTCGCTAATGTTTGTTCGAAATGACAATATTAAAGTGCAATAATTTGAAAACAGATACTTTGATATAAATAATTAATTTCCTGGATTTTTTCAACCAATACACGTGAAAGGAAGTCAATAAAATGATGCGGTATTTATAAATCTGTCAAATGTGCATACAGTTAATTTTAAAGAAAGTTTAGTTCTCTAATTTAGTGAACATACGTCCTGTACAAGTGAATAGATAAAAATGGAGTGTCGTGATTCGTTGGGAAGCTTTAATTCGTCGGTGTTTAGTCTATGGACGTGTTCGTTGTGTTACCTGTATCTGTTTCCGAAATCAACATACAAACCGACATACGATCGAACTCGACCTGGGTTATACTCGATTTCAGACCAGGCGTTAGTACATCACCCGCAAGCCAGTGACCCGACGTCAATGGCCGTTCCATGTGACGTCGCTGGTGTCAAGGATTGCAGACGCTGGAAGGAATGTTGTGTAATGGCGGAGGAGTGTTGTAAACAACAACAAGAGAAAGTAAACACAACAAAAGACGAGGCGTTGACTTGTCCACAAACTTGGGACGGCTGGAGCTGTTTTGATGACACACTGCCGCACACCAGTTTAGAGACAGCGTGCCCAGGATTCCTCAAGTTCGGCAGTGTGCGAGGTATGTACACATGTGTGGCTGTAACTGGAGAAATGGGGCTTATGGGAAATGTGACCAGTGTAGCTCCTGATCAAATAGCACAGTCTTGTAGCCATATAATGATCAATTTGCATGTTAGAAGTATATCGGATGATTCATTGATAGCATGGCGAACAGTGCAGCTCCTGATCAGACTGTGTGGATGAAGTCATATCCACATTTACATGTATCTTTGTTTCGGGTGAATGTGTTATGCAGCAATAATCTGTTCCATGTGCACTCGTATATGTATGTATGTGTCAGAATCTGTTCCATGTACACTCGTATATGTACATGTATGCATATATCATAATATGTTCCATGTACACTCGTATATGTATGCATGTATCATAAACTGTTCCATGTACACTCGTATATGCATGCATGTATCATACTATGTTATATGTGCACTCGTATATGTATGCATGCATGTATCATAATCTGTTCTATGTGCACTCGTATATGTATGCATGTATCATAATATGTTATATGTGCACTCGTATATGTATGCATGCATGTATCATAATCTGTTCCATGTACACTCGTATATGCATGCATGTATCATAATATGTTATATGTGCACTCGTATATGTATGCATGCATGTATCATAATCTGTTCTATGTGCACTCGTATATGTATGCATGTATCATAATCTGTTCCATGTACACTCGTATATGTATGCATGTATCATAATATATTATATGTGCACTCGTATATGTATGCATGCATGTATCATAATCTGTTCTATGTGCACTCGTATATGTATGCATGTATCATAATCTGTTCCATGTACACTCGTATATGTATGCATGTATCATAATATGTTATATGTGCACTCGTATATGTATGCATGTATCATAAACTGTTGTATGTGCACTCGAATATGTATGCGTGTATCATAATCTGTTATATGTGCACTCGTATACATGTATGTATGCATGTATCGGATCATAATATATTCTATGTGCACTTGTATATGTATGCATGTTTCATAAACTGTTCTATGTGCACTCGTATATGTATGCATGTATCATAAGCTGTTGTATATGCACTCGAATATATATGCATGTATCATAATCTGTTCCATGTACACTCGTATATGTATGCATATTTCACAATATGTTCCATGTGCACTCGTATATGTATGCATACATATGTTTTACTGCTGAATGCATGCCTTATTTCAAATCGGATGAACGCCGTTTGTTATCATTTATAAATGAACAGATTTTCAGTTTCTGATTTCTATATGTATTGATCTCTTCTTTTCTATATTGGCTACAATTTGCAAACAATAATTCTTCACATTTTATGTTTATTTACATAAAAGTAGACCAAGTGCCAAAATGCATAGTGTATATTAATAATAACGTCACAACAGTTAAGCGGAGAAATTAGCACAACAACATAAAATAGAAAAAGTGAACCATAACTATTCACTTTTAGTATGTTGCTACGTGCAGTAACAGACCCGGACACAAATGCACACTTAATATGGTTACGTTGACGTATTGGCGATTGACGTCCATAGTTTACGTTACAGCTTCATAGCTCATGTATATATCAGTACATATGTCAACAGCAGGCGACAAATTTTGCTACATAGTCGGCAATTTATACTATTCAACAACTGTAAATACCATATGACATTCGTACTGCCTTGACCTACTTTTTTTCTAAATCTGAAACGCAGCAAACATTTTATCGAAAATGCACTGATAAATATCAGTGCATTTTCGATAACATGTTTGTTGCGTTTAACACAATTCCCTACTACTTTTGTTGTAACATACTTTGGATCTAGTAAACTTCGATATATTCATAATATGTCAAAGGCTACATACATCTAGTCATTCCATCCATTTAGCTGTCAATCCTGGTGTCCGCTCGTCCGTCCATCCGTCCGCTCATCTTTACCTATGTTCGCCCACCATACCATTTGAGCTAAGGGTTTAGACTTATTATAATATGCACCGAAACTAGCTCAACAACACCCATACCACTGCTAGTATTGTTGTGTAATATACATGACATTACTTGCCATAATCTGGGGGCAACCTTCGGGGGGAGCTTACTTTGCAAATCGTGTTGGAAAGTTCAAGGAACCTGTCTCAACTTTGCAAACTTGCTAAGGTACATGCGTGGTTTGTTTACAACTTTGCATCCCATTAAAGCTAGCTATTTTTCAATGAACAGTTTCCCAAGATGTCCATATTAGGCATTGCTGCCGCATGTTAAAGTTACAGAGGAAAACATATTGAAATGGTGCCCTTGATGTGGTATCTTAACAATGAACCAGCCCAGCAGCGTTAGAGAACATAATAAGCAACCAATATACGCTGATGTTCGTCGCCAGTTGTCATTTATAAAATAATGACAACCTATTTGAGTGGATTTGAATAGAATCAATTATGTTGTACATCATATACAAACAGAATCAAATATGTTTTTACATTTTGTGTACATTTTCATGTTCAAAGCAACTACAAAATAGAGAGCAATATACCTAAAGGAGAACACACACAGAGAAAATACTACGTAAACGCAATACATGTATATCACTATAAACATATAATAACTAGTCCCCGGTGCACGAACGAGAAAATAGCAGTCCCCGAGAAAATAACAAATCACGATAAAGTACGATACACGAAGACGTGACAGCAAGCGTACCGCATTGGAACGGCCCGTGAACAAAACATTGTTACTTTATAATTAATTTATGCTCGTATATAGCCTTGCTATCGTAGCAAGAATGACATTCGCATGCTATTTTTCTGCTCAGTTATTCATCTTTGTTATGAAATGTACGTCTGACAAAATCGTTGGCGTGATTCAGTTATCCAACTGTTAATACATAATATTTTCAAGATGACCGCCAACTGTTAATACATACAATCGTGATCAATTCAGCCATTTGAAATAGCAGTTTGTGATGTGCATAATTCGGACGTTAATACATGATTTAGTGATTTTCTTGTTAAAATAATTTCGCTATGGCCGCCAAATAAGGACATATTTTAGATGATAATTTGCTATTTAAGTATTTAATAATTTCAGAACTGATGAACTATTTGCTGACAATAATATTAGTGTAACTTGTACTTGTCTGAAACGTACACTTGATTACATGAATATATATATAATTATGAGCTATATGAACTTTCTTGACTCAAATATGGATTTAGTCTGAATATTGATTTAAACGCATGTGAACATGTGAGGTACACCTATGAAGGCTCTGTGATATTTAGGGTAAAATATGTGCAGATCGTAATTGAAAATGTATGTGAAAATATCACAAGAATACATTGAATCAATGTATTCTCGACATTGGGAGTTATAGATGTCTTCGTTTTATATTGCAACCTAACTTTATTGAGACAATCAATAAACAGAAAACAGTTCATATACTTGAATTCACCTTAATTGAGGAGCTGAGAATATGATACCCGAAGGAAAATATCGAGTGATTGTATTAATTGAAATAGCGTGAAGGCGTGATTGCAACCTCGTGTTTAGACGTGCATGCGTTTACCGTCTGAGATCGTCGTCGATGCATATATATAGTAAATACATGGTTAGTGCCGTCGAATATAAAATATATTCGGTTGAGCCTTAGACAGCTTTATTGGAGCGAGCTTTAGCGAGCCCCTATAAAGTTGTCGGGGCGAAACCGAATATATTTTATATTCGACGGCACTAATCATGTATTTAATTTATACCGCATACTAAACTTAATTGTTGAACGTGCGTGACGTCATGTTTTGACGTCATTCCCTCGCCATATGTCACAAATCTAACGACGGTAGGTAGATTCGGTATTGTATCTGATTAAATCTCCGATATATTTAAGATGAGCTTCAATATTGGCTGGTTTTAGACTACACAGTTGTCATAATAAGCATTATAACCATAATGGACATATCCATGTCGTTGCATGGTTACATCGCATATACTGTAAAAATGGACAAAATTCAGCTGAACCGACAGCGATTTCGATTTTAAAATTCGTCGCCATCTTGAATTTGCTGTTGAGACTGACCAATCAGAGGGGTCAAAGGGGTCAAAGGTGAAAACATAAAGGCAAAAACGGCACTTCATGTATATTAGGCTGCTTCAGGTATATTAGGTTACTTCAGATATAAACAGTATTTATTCAACCCCCTTTATTATGCTACATGGAGCAATGGTTGCTGTATAAATAAAGATATTGTTCTGCATCAAATAAAGTTGCTATTGATATACATGTACATGCAATATGTTTTATAAACATCACGATCGTTGGACAGTGTTTGTAACTGCCATCGTGAACATTAATAATGGTCCCAATAACGCATTGGAAAGCAAAATCATTTGAACTCATAAATTTGCTATGTTTCGTACTGTCTATGTAGTATGGTAGACCTCGCATTGGCATTGCCTCTACGCGGCCATATGTGTGACAACGCTATGCAGGCCTGGCATATTTCACAAGGATAACGGTATCTACTGATACAACCATAGAGGCGTACATACATGTATATCAAACACAAATAGGCTTCGTTCAACAAATCATTCAATTTATGCATACATTTGAGTAGTTTTGTGAAAAATGCCAGTGTGGTTTGGAGATATCAATCGGAGACACATTGACTTAATCAATCTGTAGTTATGGTAGATAAGGTCATCATGATTGCCATCAACGTAAACCTAGATTTTCCTCACTCTCCTTCATATAGAGAATAGTAGTTTAATGCCGTGAATGGGGAAAAATAACTGGCAAGACTTAGGAAACGGGATGGGCGAGGCTCTGCCGAGCACATCCCGTTTCCGAGCCGCGCCAGATATTTTTTCCCATTCATGGCACTAACCTACTATTCTATTTATCCCGTCAACACATACAAATGGCTTTAAAATGCAAAACAATAATCCCAGCCACCGCACATATTCATACGCAATGATTAGGTCGTATTGACAGGATATCAAAAATGTTTCACGGCACCGTGTTTCACGGCACATACATGTACGCACTGTGTTGACGGGATAAATTTAAAACTCTGCCGTTTTGCAAATAAATGTGACAGCCATTAACAGTTTGCAGCCACTTTTCCGTTTTATTGTATTTTGTTGTCAACTAGCAAAATTAAAGCGGATAAACGTAAACTAGAAATAGAAAACAACAGACAGACTAGTCAAGTGTATGGTAATTGGCGATGTATTATGAGCTGTTAAATACTTGTACGAGAGGTTTTCTACTTATTTTGAAACAATGTAATCAATGATAATTCCAGCACAAAAATATTTACACAATTCCCTAACATTTGATTGGTCCGTAGCAAGTCTCCGTCCAAAATTTATATCCCAGTAAACTCCATGCCGAACTACTTTCCGTAACCGTCAGGCGCAGTTAAAATAATTCTTAAGAAAACGGAAAAGAAACACATTTTCTTGATGAATGTATTTCAAATGCTGGAATTATAAGGAATGAATGGTATTTTTGTTGAATTTATCGGGGATATAAACTTGGAAAAGTCGCGGGAATACTGGACGAGGCCTTCCGGCCTTCGTCCAGTATTCCCGCGACTTTTCCAAGTTTATACGCCGATAAATTCCACAAAAAGGCCATTAATTCCTATAATGTATCCTATAACCTGATGTATGCATAAGCGCAGAAGTAACTGCAGCATTTCCAGTAACTTGTAACCGTCATGGGTTTTCGCGATTTTCGTGTATACTAGTAATCTATAGTAACCGCTGTTGCAGTTATACTTCACGGGATACTGCTGTCAAAAGCTTATTAAACCAGGACATTTTAATGTGTTCACCTGGAATTATATACCCATGTTCGTGTCAACCGTTTGTGATTTCCAAAAGCAGGTTGAATTTGAATATTGTCTGAAAAGTCGGTAAAGGTCGGATTTTATTTTTCACATTGAAAGAGGTTGTTAATGTATGTGGAACTGAAGTGGTGTTGACATATGACTCAGGGTGGACTCATTTAACATAGTCTCTGTTATGACCTTCTAAAGATACTGTTTAGCTGGTGCCGACCATATGTCAGTCTTTTATTGATTTTAAACAATTTACCGGGTCAAAACTATTTTCATGGAGAAACACAGTGCCAGTAGTATGTTTATAATGTTTACATTGTAATTATAACTACGGTTGCTCAGGAAATACTATCAATTCAAATGCGTCTCAAATAAGTTGGAACGCCTCTCGTTGTCAAACATAATGTTGTTTTAGCATACGTCAATACAATTAGATGTGTATATCTGTATATTAGCAGACGTATTAAATGTAATGGTAAACTATAGTATCTACTAGTATCTCGACACAAATGTGAAACCATCTTGAAATTTTGAAACGAAACTCCAAGTACGACTGCTATGTTGCCATATCCCATGATACATTGCCAACTGACGTACTTGGGTATATCAACAAACAACATGATGTTTATATACTGCATCTGCAATTTTAACTAATTGAATATATCATTAACTGAAAACTATTCAGACAATGTCGAGATTTGGCGGCCATATTGGATCTATAAGAGCGAGCGCAAAACATATCCAGTTACATACTAAATCAGTTCCCACGATGGAGCGTAACAGCACGAACTAGTATATATAAATAAGTTACTTAATTTTAACATAAACTTAACAAGTTTATCACATATTAATATTTGGCGCCCATCTTGATATAATAGCTATGAAAAACAACAGTAATTGGATCACATCTATATCAGTAATACATAATCATCCATAAAATATTTCTATTGATATCGTTCCGCTATGCAGTCGAGATATTAAAAAGTAAGAATTTGCATATTTTGTTAGATTTAGGGGTGGTCGCATGAAAATGTTTATGGAATTGTAAATAATCATACGATTTGCTATATGAAGTTGACTTTGTAATGCGGATTGCATGCAGAATCAATTCCATATACACTTCCATCCCATTTGTTATTGTGTTAGAAGTGAAAATAAACGACATGCATCCGAATTTATTTTTGTATGATTTTTGCTGAAATCTGATTTACTAATTCTTGTTTAGGACAGCACAGAAATGACACCTTCTTGAAAAGGTTGGCTAAAACGGATTGGGCACATTCAGATATCTTCTATAAACGGACAGCAAAATGTTTGTGAAAAAAATATTGAATTGTCAATGCCATATGACAGATTTAGTACTCCTGGTCATAGTTTCAAAATGACAAAAATGGGCAAAACTTGCACAGGTACATGTACCATGTACGTTTAAACCCGATTTTGAAAGTGAGGTACATCGATCTCAGAAGGTTGCCCTCCAGCTTATGATAGGTGAGGGTATGTATATTCCAAAACCAGAGGGTAACCAATAATAGCAGAGGGTGCTCGGTATAATGACGGTGCAGTGGATCTTCATATGGGAAGAGTATATCTGGTCCATGTGTATTTACATATAACCCAGTACAGTGTCTAGGAAAAGTGTACACGTCAGCCAAAGGTTATGTACATTTTGAGAATGTGGGCAAAAATACATGTATACAATATCTGACATCTTGGTGTAATATAATTAATAGGAGTCCTGACTGTTCTATTTATGATGAGCTACATTATATCATACGTTCTACTTGTCATCGTCAGTTCTTTGTCAAACGCCAGAATATGTGAAACTGGCTGATGGCTTGAACACACAAAGATGGCCTACGTTGCCACTCCATGTGCCGTATAGTATACAGTAACGAGGCAGTATTCACATATATGTTGCAATGTATCCATCGAGTGCACACCCTTTAGGAAGCAATTATGTTTGAATCATATGATGATCAGGGGTCCCATATGTCCACAATAGCGCACGCCGCTTCAACTTCTGCAAGTGCTCTAATACTTTGAATATGAATATGAATGATAACGCTGCTACATTAAATATTTTAAGATAATT
This sequence comes from Conchocele bisecta, assembly GCA_029237695.1. Lineage (NCBI taxonomy): Eukaryota > Metazoa > Mollusca > Bivalvia > Lucinida > Thyasiridae > Conchocele > Conchocele bisecta. Next base: position 37,828,173 of record CM055281.1, read on the forward strand.
CGCGAAATTGGACCTTTTGTTCTGTTTTGAGAGATGTAACTCGTGGTTTCTTGTCTGAATAGTCAACATTTTAGCATTTAATAAGACTGCACAGATGCAGACCCATCGATGCTGAAATTGGACCTAAAGGGGATAAGACTGATTTTGTTAGAACACGATGGTGGCTCGTTAGGGACATTTACAACACGCCTCGTTTCTACACCACGCCTCGTTTCTACGGGGCCTAGATAATAGCTATTAAGAACATTACTTGTTGTCTCTACGCATCATAGAAAGGAACGATCAAAATAGCGGTACACTGTTTTAAATTCTTAACGTTCATGTCTAATCGGCGAAGGAACGATGAAATGAAATGTCCATAACGAGCCACCATGTAACGTGGTGCACATAAGATAGTTGGGCTCACACTGGGGTCTTGTATCATCCAATAGCAAGGTGCATGATCACGTGGTTACAACAACAACAACGTCGCCCACTGCAAAGTAAGTATTATTTGATATTTTCCTTAATATGCAACGGATTTTGATGAAATATGGCGCAACAAACGCGTCTTCATGAGCTGCATTTGGTGGTCTAGGGAGTTTGGCACAGACTTATGTCGTTTTTGCGAAGAATCGATTTCCGTGTCGGAGACACGGAAATCGATTTTTCGGCGAAAATACAAAGACCACCAAATGCAGCTTAACAAGACGCGTTTGATGCGCCATATTTCATCAAAATGCGTTACGTAATAAGGACACTATAAAATAATACGTACTTTGAATCGGTACTTGTTGTAGTTATTAGTACCACGTGATCATACACCTTGAATATTAAGCCCAATATTCGAATACAGCGACTCCGATTTATGCGTAAACCGTGAGGACCGTCCGTTCAATGGCCGACCGGTTTGGAAAATTCAACTTCATATTACAATTTTAAACTTCAACTAAATTATTCAAAATAGTAAATATATTTTAAAACATATAACAATTACTTAGACCCTTGTTGAATATGTTGTTTATTGCATTTTGTTTTGTAATAAAATCTATATTGTGTGAAATTCAAATAAACACATTAAGTAGGGTAGGGTAACATGGTTATTATTTGGTTCTTATGTTTTGATAATATTTATATTTATCTTGGTTAATTACCAAAACCCATCGGCGGAATTTAAGTGGGACAGAGGTGTCTATGTATGAAGCATCGGTGCCAGAAAAAAATAAAAGTTTATAATATAAAATACATATATTCGATTATTAGAGACTGATATTCGAATTTTGTTCAGTCATCTGCGGTCTGAATATAATGCTACGCGCCCACTTTCACGATGTTAGTACGATCTACCCCGATGTGGGAAGCTCGTGATAATTCGTGGTTAACTCGCAATGTACACGTACTAAGGTCGTAATGTGCTCGCGATACTTCGTGAGCGATCGTGGCTGGCTGGCAATCGAGCGAAATTTTGTTATACTCGTGTTGTGCTCGGCATTGTTCGTAGCATTGTTGTAGTTCGTACTATACACGTATGGACATCGTACAGTATATTCGACGCGACTTGAATTCGACTTAGTCACGATAGTCACGTGTTGTGTACGATTGACACGAGTACAGTACGTATACATTTTCTTGGGGGAAGAGCAGAGTACGTCCTTGTCACGAGTAGGATACGATGTGTACACCAGTCGATCAGGATCTCGAGATTCCTATAGAAAAATATTTTTTTCGCATTAAAATCAATATTTGATGGAATTTCATGAAACAATTTTTTTTGGGGAGGGCGAATTTTTTGTTATTGATGAAAAAGTACTTACTTTTAAATATTTTTTAGATTTAATGTGTTTAATAGCCAAAAGTTCGTCGGCAGCAAAACGTGGAACAGACTGTAGTACATGTAACATCGTGAAAGTGGGCGCGTAGCATGACGCTACTGTCACAATACATGTGCATACACGTAGGAGCGTCTACATTTTATAAACATTAATTGACCTCGTATGAGATGAGACAAGCCATGCGATTTTGTACATAAGCTACTGACAATGTACGAAACTTATAAAAAATAAATTCTTCAAAATTTACAATATTTTCTGGTTAGAGCAAATGTGGATGAGAAATCGGCATTTACTTTGATGTCAGCTTTCGACGTCATTTACGGAAAAGATTTGTAAATATAGTTCATGAAAAATCGCACATCTTCTTAAGTATACAATCACATGGCTTGTCTCATATATCTCGTACATTATATCATGTATTCATAGGGTAGAAATCAAAAGACTTCACAAGCGGCAAGTGACAAACGAAACCTAGTAATTGGATTTGCGTTCATTTCGCGTATCAGTAGATGTGTTCGACATTTTTGGATATTCGAGTTGAAGATCCATACACTTGCTACTGTTTACGTTTTAATGACAATAACATATACCCAGCCTACAAACTAGATCGGATAACTATTTAAGACCAAAATAAAACCGGACACCATATGCACGCATGTACAATGGAAATAACGGAGCCTTTTCAACCTGCAACGACGGGCACATTGCCAGTCTAGCGGCTTACGGTTGCTCGATAAAAACACGCCAGTATAAAATGAATGCACCACATTCGTCATAGAATACAAACGCCAATACAGCACAGGTCCCAGGAGATGAAAAAAGGACAACAATGAAAACATGGCACAAGTAAAGGTAACGACGAGAACACCGACTTCGAATGGTCACTGTGGAAAACACAGTCCACTGGCGGGTTACAACCAGCAATGTGTTGTTTATTAAGCAATCATATACAATACCGATGACATCGACATGCATGTGACAGCTATATCAGTACAAATGTCTCTATTTGTAGAGGCATACTTTTGTATAGCAGCGACTTATTACGTCTTAGATGTGTAAGTGTAATGAATTGCTAACAAAGTACGAATACATCACACGAACTGGAACTGTAAAGTGATCAAACCGAATATATAAAAAAATAGTCCGGTAAAATAAGAATTTCGGTGAATGTCGTACACAGTCAAAGTTTGACTGCAGACCCTGATAGACTGGTGTACATATCGTCTAGAGATACTGATAGACTGGTGTACATATCGTCTAGAGATACTGATAAGCTGGTGTACATATCGTCTCGAGATCCTGTTAGATTGGTGGAAACATTGTCTAGAGATCCTGATAGACTGGTGTACAGATCGTCTCGAGATCCTGATAGACTGGTGTACACAACGTCTCGAGATCCTGATAGACTGATGTACACATCGTCTCGAGATCAGGATATAATGGTGTACACAACGTCTCGAGATCCTGATAGACTGGTGTACATATCGTCTCTAGATCCAGATAGACTGGTGTACATATCTTCTGCAGATCTTGATAGATCGTCTCTATATCCTGATGGACTGGTGTACACATCGTCTCGAGATACTGAGAGACTGGTGTACACATCGTCTCGAGATCCTGATAGACTGGTGTACATATCGTCTCTAGATCCTTATGGACTGGTGTACACATCGTCTGTAGATCTTGATAAACTGGTGTACACATCGTCTCTAGATCCTGATAGACTGGTGTACACATCATCTCTAGATCCTGATGGACTGGTGTACACATCGTCTTGAGATCCTGATAGACTGGTGTACACATCGTCTGTAGATCTTGATAAAATGGTGGAAACATTGTCTCGAGATCCTGATAGACCGGTGTACACATCGTCTCGAGATTCTGATAGACTAGTGTACATATCGTCTCGAGATTGTGATAGATTGGTGTACATATCGTCTCCAGATACTGATAGACTAGTGTACACATCTTCTCTAGATTCTGATAGACTAGTGTACACATCGTCTCGAGATCCTGATAGACTGGTGTACACATCGTCTCGAGATCCTGATATATTGGTGTACATATCGTCTCTAGATCCTGATAGACTAGTGTTCACATCGTCTCGAGATCCTGCTACACTGGTTTACAGATCATCTCGAGATCCTGATAGACTGGTGTACACATCGTATCGAGATCCTGATAGACTAGTGTACACATCGTCTCGAGATCCTGATACACTGGTGTACACATCGTATCGAGATCCTGATAGACTAGTATACACATCGTCTCGAGATCCTGATAGTCTGGTGTACACATCGTCACAAGATGCTGAGAGACTGGTGTACACATCGTCACGAGATCCTGATAGACTGGTGTACACATCGTCTCGAGATACTGATAAACTGGTGTACCTATCGTCTCGAGATACTGAGAGACTGGTGTACACTTCGTCTCTAGATCCTGATTGACTGATGTACACATCGTCTCGAGATCCTGATAGACTGGTGTACTCATCGTCACGAGATCCTGAGAGACTGGTGTACACATTGTCTCGAGATCCTGATAGACTGCTGTACACATCGTCTCTAAATTCTGATAGACTGGTGTAAACATAGTTTAGAGATCCTGATAGACTGGTGTACTCTTCGTCACGAGATCCTGAGAGTCTGGTGTACACATCGTCTCGAGATACTGATAGACTGGTGTACTCATCGTCTCTACATCCTGATATACTGGTGTACACATCGTCTCCAGATCATGATTGACTGCTGTACACATCGTATCGAGATACTGATAAGACTGGTGTACTCATCGTCTCTACATCCTGATATACTGGTGTACACATCGTCTCGAGATCATGATAGACTGCTGTACACATCCATCGTCTCGAGATACTGATAGACTGGTGTACTCATCGTCTCTACATCCTGATATACTGGTGTACACATCTTCTCTAGATCATGATAGACTGCTGTACATATCGTCTCGAGATACTGATATACTGGTGTACTCATCGTCTCTACATCCTGATATACTGGTGTACACATCGTCTCGAGATAATGATAGACTGCTGTACACATCGTCTCGAGATACTGATAGACAGGTGTACTCATCGTCTCTACATCCTGATATACTGGTGTACACATCGTCTCGAGATCATGATAGACTGCTGTACACATCGTCTCGATATACTGATAGACTAGTGTACTCATCGTCTCTACATCCTGATAGACTAGTGTACACATCGTCACGAGATCCTGATAGCCTGGTATGCACATCGTCTCGAGATCCTGATAGCCTGGTGTACACATCGGCACGAGATCCTGATAGACTGGTGTACACATCGGCACGAGATCCTGATAGACTGGTGTACACATCGTCTCTAAATCCTGATGGAATGGCGTACAAATCGTCCAGAGATACTGAGAGACTGGTGTACACATCGTCTCGAGATCCTGATAGACTAGTGTACACATCGTCTGTAGATCTTCATAAACTGGTGGAAACGTTATCTCGATATCCTGATACACTGGCGTACACGTGGTCTCTAGATGCTGATAGACTGCAGTACACATCGTCACGAGTTACTGATATACGGGTGTACAAATCGTCTCTAGATCATGATAGACTGGTGTACACGTCGTCTCCAGATCCTGATAGTCTGGTGTACACATCGTGTCGAGATCCTGATAGACTGGTGTGCACATCGTTTCGAGATACTGAGAGACTGGTGTACACATCGTCTCGAAATCCTGATAGACTGGTGTACACATCGTCTGTAGATCTTGATAAACTGGTGGAAACATTGTCTCGATATCCTGACAGACAGGTGTAGATATCGTCTCGAGATCCTGATAGACTTGCGTACACATCGTCACTAGATCCTGATAGACTGGTGTACGCATCGTCACGAGATCCTGATAGACTGGCGTACACATCGTCTCTAGATCCTGATAGACTGGTGTACACATCGTCACGAGATCCTGATAGACTTGCGTACACATCGTCTCTAGATCCTGATAAACTGGTGTATAGATCGTATCTAGATTATTATAAACTTGTGAACAGAATGGTCTCTATATCCTGATAAACTGGTGTACACATCGTCACGAGATACCAATATACTGGTGTACACATCTTCTCGAGATACTGAAAGACTGGTGTAGATATCGTCTCGAGATCCTGATAGACTGCTGCACACATCGTCTCGAGATCCTGATAGACTGATAGACTGGTGTACACATTGTCGCGAGATACTGAGAGACTGGTGTACACATCGTCACTATGTCCTGATAAAATGGTGTACACATCGTCTCGAGATCCTGATAGACTGGTGTACACATCGTCTTGAGATCATGATAGACTGATAGACTGGTGTACACATCGTCGTGAGATACTGAGAGACTGGTGTACACATCGTCACTATATCCTGATAAAATGGTGTACACATCGTCTCGAGATACTGATAGACTGGTTTACACATCGTCTGTAGATCTTGATAAACTGGTGGAAACATTGTCTCGATATCCTGACAGACAGGTGTGTACATATCGTCTCGAGATCCAGATAGACTGGCGTACGCATCGTCTCTAGATTTTGATAGACTGGTGTACACATCGTCACGAGAGCCTGATAGACTGGTGTACACATCGTCTCTAGATCCTGATAGACTGGTGCACAGATCGTATTGAGATCCTGATAGACTAGTGTACACATTGTCACGAGATCCTGATAGACTGGTGTACACATAGTCTCGATATTATGATACAATGGTGTACACATCGTCTCGAGATACTGAGAGACTGGTGTACTCATCGTCGCGAGATCCTGAGAGACTGGTGTACACCTCGTCTCGAGATCTTTATAGACTGGTGTACACATCGTCTCTAGATCCTGATAGACTAGTGTACACATCGTCTCGAGATCTTGATAGACTGGTGTACTCATCGTCGCGAGATCCTGAGAGACTGGTGTACACATCTTCTCAAGATCCTTATAGGCTGGTGTACACATCGTCTCTAGATCCTGATTGACTGGTATACAAATCGTCTCAAGATCCTGATAGACTGGTGTACACATTTCACTATATCCTGATAGACTAGTGTACAGATCGTCTCGAGATCCTGATAGACTAGTGTACACATCGTCTCGAGATACTGATATATTGATGTACATATCGTCTCGAGATACTGATAGACTAGTGTACACACCGTCTCTAGATCCTGATTGACTGGTGTGATGTACTCATCGTCTCGAGATCCTGATAGACTGGTGTGCACATCGTCTCGAGATCCTGAGAGACGAGTGTACACATCGTCTCGTCGAGATCATGATATACTGGTATGCACATCGTCTCGAGATCCGGATAGATTTGTTTACACATCGTCTCGAGATCCTGATGGACTGGTGTACACATGGTCTCGAGATCCTGATAGACTGGTGTACACATTTCTCTAGATCCGGATGGACTGGTGTACAGATCATCTCGAGATCCTGATAGACTGGTGTACACATGGTCTCTAGATCCTGATAGACTGGTGTACACATCGTCTCGAGATACTGATATACTGGTGTAAATATCGTTTGTACATTCTCATAGACTGGTGCACACATCGTCTCGAGATCTTAATAGACATGTGTGCACATCGTCTCGAGATCCTGACAGACTGGTGTACTCATCGTCACGAGATCCTGAGAGACTGGTGTACACATAGTCTCGATATCCGGATATAATGGTGTACACATCGTCTAGAGATACTGAGAGACTGGTGTACACATCGTCTTTATATCCTGACAGACTAGTGTACACATCGTCTCGAGATCCTGATAGACTGGTGTACTCATCGTCACGAGATCCTTAGAGACTGGTGTACACGTCGTCTCTAGATCCTGATAGACTAGTGTACACATCGTCTCGAGATCCTGATAGACTGGTATACTCATCGTCACTATATCCTGATAGACTGGTGTACTCATCGCCACGAGATCCTGATAGACTGGTGTACACATCGTCTCGAGATCCTGATAGACTAGTGTACACATCGTCTCGAGATCCTGATAGACTGGTGTACTCATCGTCGCGAGATCCTGCGAGACTGGTGTACACATCGTCTCAAGATCCTTATAGACTGGTGTACACATCGTCTCTAGATCCTGATAGACTGGTGTACAGATCGTCTCAAGATCCTGATAGACTGGTGTACACATTTCACTATGTCCTGATATACTGGTGTACAGATCGTCTCGAAACCCTGATAGACTAGTGTACACATCGTCTCGAGATACAGATAGATTGGTGTACATATCATCTGGAGATACTGATAAACTAATGTACACATCGTCTCAAGATACTGGGAGACATGTGTACACGTCGTCTCTAGATCCTCATAAACTGGTGTACACATCGTCTTGAGATACTGAGAGACTGGTGTACACATTTCACTATATCCTGCTATACTGGTTGGTGTACAGATCGTCTCAAGATCCTGATAGACTAGTGTACACATCGTCTCGAGATACTGATAGATTGGTGTAAATATCGTCACGAGATACTGATAAACTAGTGTACACATCGTCTCAAGATACTGGGAGACAGGTGTACATGTCGTCTCTAGATCCTGATAAACTGGTGTAAACATCGTCTCGAAATACGGAGAGACTGGTGTACACATCGTGTCTAGATCCTGATAGACTGGTGTGCACATCGTGTCGAGATCCTGATAGACTGCTGCGCACATCGTCTCGAGATCCTGTGAGACCGGTGTACACATCGTCTCGAGATCATGATATACTTGTGTACACATCCTCTCGAGATTCTGATGGACTGGTGTACACATGGTCTCGAGATCCTGATAGACTGGTGTACACATGTTTCTAGATCCAGATAGACTGGTGTACAGATCATCTCGAGATCCTGATATACTGGTGTACACATGGTCACTTGATCCTGATAGACTGGTGTACACATCGTCTTGAGATCCTGATAGTCTGGTATACACGTCGTCTCGAGATCATGATAGACTGCTGTACACATCGTTTCGAGATACTGATAAACTGGTGTACTCATCGTCTCAACATCCTGACAGACTGTTGTACTCATCGTCACGAGATCCTGATAGCCTGGTGTACACATCGTCTCGACATCCTGTAGACTGGTTTACACATCGTCTCTATATCCTGATGGACTGGTGTACACATCGTCAAGAGATACTGAGAGACTGGTGTACACATCGTCTCTAGATCCTGATAGACTGGTGTAAACGTCGTCTCGAGACCCTGGTAGTCTGGTGTACACATCGAGTCGAGATCCTGCTAGACTGGTGTACACATTGTCTCGAGATACTGAGAGACTGGTGTACACATCGTCTGTAGATCTTGATAAACTGGTGGAAACATTGTCTCGATATACTGATAGACTGGTGTACATATCGTCTCGAGATCCTGATAGACTGGCGTACACATCGTCACGAGATCCTGATAGACTGTTGTACACATCTTCACGAGATCCTGATAGACTGGTGTACACATCGTCTCTAGATCCTGATAGACTGGTGTACAGATCGTCTCAAGATCCTGATAGACTGGTATACACATTTCTCTAGATCGTCTCCAGATCCTGATAGATCGGTGTACATATCGTCCCGAGATACTGATTGACTAGTGAACACATCGTCTCAAGATACTGGGAGACTGGTGTACTAGTCGTCTCTAGATCCAGATAAACTGGTGTACACATCGTCTCGAGATACTGATAGACTGGTGTGCACATCGTCTCGTGATCCTGGGAGACTGGTGTGCACATCGTCTCGAGATCCTGAGAGACTGGTGTGCACATCGTCTCGAGATCATGATATACTGGTATGCACATCATCTCGAGATCCGGATAGATTTGTGTACACTTCGTCTGGAGATCCTGATGGACTGGTGTACACATGGTCTCGAGATCCTGATTGACTGGTATACACATTTCTCCAGATCCTGATGGACTGGTGTACAGATCGTCTCCAGATCCTGATAGACTGTTGTACATATCCTCTCGAGATCCTGATAGACTGCTGTACACATCGTCTCGAGATACTGATATACTGGTGTAACCATCGTCTGTACATTCTGATAGACTGGTGTACACATCGTCTCGAGATCCGGATAGTCTGGTGTACAGATCGTCTCGAGATCCGGATAGACTGGTTTTTCACATCGTCTCGAGATCCGGATAGACTGGTGTGCAGATCGTCTCGAGATCCTGATAGACCGGTGTACACATCGTCTCTGGATCATGATCGATTGGTATACACATCGTCTCGAGATACTGATAGACTAGTGTACTACACATCATCTCGAGATCCTGATAGACTGGTGTACACATCGTCTCGAGATCCTGATATACTGGTGTACTCATCGTGACGAGATCCTGATAGAGTGGTGTACACATCGTCTCGGGATCCTGATAGACTGGTGTACACATCGTCTCGATATACTGATAGACTGGTGTACACATCGTCTCGAGATACTGATAGACTGGTGTACTCATCGTCACGAGATCCGGAGAGAGTGGTGTACACATTGTCTCGAGATACTGATAGACTTGTGTACACATCGTCTCTAGATACTGATATACTGGTGTACTCATCGTCACGAGATCCTAAGAGACTGTTGTAACATCCTCTCGAGATCCGGATAGACTGGAGCACACATCTTCTCGAGATCCTGATAGACTGGTGTCTCTAGATCCTGATAGACTAGTGTACACATCGTATCGATATTTTGATATATGGGTGTACACATCGTCTCGAGATCCTGATAGATGATGAAGGACTGGTGTACACATCGTCTGACTATCCTGATAGACTGGTATACACATTTATCTTGATCCTGATAGACTGGTGTACATATCGTCACGAGATCCAGATAGACCAGATCCAGATAAACCGGTGTACAGTACATATCGTAACGAGATCCAGATAGACTGGTGTACAGTATATATCGTCTCCAGTTACGGATAGACTGGTGTACAGTGCATGTCGTCACGAGATCCTGATAGACTGGTGTAAACATCGTCTCGAAATACGGAGAGACTGGTGTACACATCGTGTCTAGATCCTGATAGACTGGTGTGCACATCGTGTCGAGATCCTGATAGACTGCTGCGCACATCGTCTCGAGATCCTGTGAGACCGGTGTACACATCGTCTCGAGATCATGATATACTTGTGTACACATCCTCTCGAGATTCTGATGGACTGGTGTACACATGGTCTCGAGATCCTGATTGATGGTGTACACATGTTTCTAGATCCACAAATGTTTCTAATCCAGATAGGCTGGTGTACAGATCATCTCGAGATCCTGATATACTGGTGTACACATGGTCTCTTGATCCTGATGAACTGGTGTACACATCGTCTTGAGATCCTGATAGTCTGGTATACACGTCGTCTCGAGATCATGATAGACTGCTGTACACATCGTTTCGAGATACTGATAAACTGGTGTACTCATCGTCTCAACATCCTGACAGACTGTTGTACTCATCGTCACGAGATCCTGATAGCCTGGTGTACACATCGTCTCGAGATCCTGATAGACTGGTTTACACATCGTCTCTATATCCTGATGGACTGGTGTACACATCGTCAAGAGATACTGAGAGACTGGTGTACACATCGTCTCTAGATCCTGATAGACTGGTGTAAACGTCGTCTCGAGACCCTGGTAGTCTGGTGTACACATCGAGTCGAGATCCTGCTAGATTGGTGTACACATCGTCTCGAGATACTGAGAGACTGGTGTACATATCGTCTGTAGATCTTGATAAACTGGTGGAAACATTGTCTCGATATACTGATAGACTGGTGTACATATCGTCTCGAGATCCTGATAGACTGGCGTACACATCGTCACGAGATCCTGATAGACTGTTTACACATCTTCACGAGATCCTGATAGACTGGTGTACACATCGTCTCTAGATCCTGATAGACTGGTGTACAGATCGTCTCAAGATCCTGATAGACTGGTATACACATTTTTCTAGATCGTCTCCAGATCCTGATAGATCGGTGTACATATCGTCCCGAGATACTGATTGACTAGTGAACACATCGTCTCAAGATACTGGGAGACTGGTGTACTAGTCGTCTCTAGATCCAGATAAACTGGTGTACACATCGTCTCGAGATACTGATAGACTGGTGTGCACATCGTCTCGTGATCCTGGGAGACTGGTGTGCACATCGTCTCGAGATCCTGAGAAACTGGTGTGCACATCGTCTCGAGATCATGATATACTGGTATGCACATCATCTCGAGATCCGGATAGATTTGTGTACACTTCGTCTGGAGATCCTGATGGACTGGTGTACACATGGTCTCGAGATCCTGATTGACTGGTATACACATTTCTCCAGATCCTGATGGACTGGTGTACAGATCGTCTCCAGATCCTGATAGACTGTTGTACATATCCTCTCGAGATCCTGATAGACTGCTGTACACATCGTCTCGAGATACTGATATACTGGTGTAAACATCGTCTGTACATTCTGATAGACTGGTGTACACATCGTCTCGAGATCCGAATAGTCTGGTGTACAGATCTTCTCGAGATCCGGATAGACTGGTTTTTCACATCGTCTCGAGATCCGGATAGACTGGTGTGCAGATCGTCTCGAGATCCTGATAGACCGGTGTACACATCGTCTCTGGATCATGATCGATTGGTATACACATCGTCTCGAGATACTGATAGACTAGTGTACTACACATCATCTCGAGATCCTGATAGACTGGTGTACACATCGTCTCGAGATCCTGATATACTGGTGTACTCATCGTTACGAGATCCTGATAGAGTGGTGTACACATCGTCTGGAGATCCTGATAGACTGGTGTACACATCGTCTCGATATACTGATAGACTGGTGTATACATCGTCTCGAGATACTGATAGACTGGTATACTCATCGTCACGAGATCCGGAGAGAGTGGTGTACACATTGTCTCGAGATACTGATAGACTTGTGTACACATCGTCTCTAGATACTGATATACTGGTGTACTCATCGTCACGAGATCCTAAGAGACTGTTGTAACATCCTCTCGAGATCCGGATACACTGGAGCACACATCTTCTCGAGATCCTGATAGACTGGTGTCTCTAGATCCTGATAGACTAGTGTACACATCGTATCGATATTTTGATATATGGGTGTACACATCGTCTCGAGATCCTGATAGATGATGAAGGACTGGTGTACACATCGTCTGACTATCCTGATAGACTGGTATACACATTTATCTTGATCCTGATAGACTGGTGTACATATCGTCACGAGATCCAGATAGACCAGATCCAGATAAACCGGTGTACAGTACATATCGTAACGAGATCCAGATAGACTGGTGTACAGTATATATCGTCTCCAGTTACGGATAGACTGGTGTACAGTACATATCGTCACGAGATCCTGATAGACTGGTGTACACATCGTCTCGAGATCAGGATGGACTGGTGTGCAGTACTTATCATCACGAGATCCTGAGAGACTGGTGTAAATATCGTCTCGAGATACTGATATACTGGCGTACCCATCGTCTCGAGATCCCTATAGACTGGTGTACTCATCGTCACGAGATCGTGAAAGACTGGTGTACTGATCGTTTCGAGATCCGTATATACTGGTGTACAGTACATATCGTCAGGAGATCCTGAGAGACTGGTGTACACATCGTCTCGAGATACTGATAGACTGGCGTACATATCATCTCGAGATCCTGATAGACTGGTGTACTCATCGTCACGAGATCCTGAGAGACTGGTCTACTCATCGTCACGAGATAATGATAGACTGGTGTACACATCGTCTCTAAATTCTGAAAGACTGGTGTACACATCGTCTCTACATTCTGATAGACTGGTGTACAAATCGTCTCGAGATCCTGATAGACTGTCTCGAAATTCTGATAGACTGGTGTACACATCGTCTCTAGATTCCGATAGACTAGTATACACATTTCTCTTGATCCTGATAGACTAGTGTACATATCGTCTCGAGATCTAGATAGACCGGTGTACAGTTCATATCGTAAGGAGATCCTGATAGACTGGTGTACAGTACATATCGTCTCGAGTTACGGATATACTGGTGTACAGTACATATCGTCACGAGATCCTGATAGACTGGTGTACCCATCGTCTCGAGATCCGTATATACTGGTGTACAGTACATATAGTCACGAGATCCTGAGAGACTGGTGTAAACATCGTCTCGAGATACTGATATACTGGCGTACATATCATCTCGAGATCCTCATAGACTGGTGTACTCATCGTCACGAGATCCTGAGAGACTGGTGTACTCATCGTCACGAGATCATGATAGACTGGTGTACACATCGTCTCGAGATCCGTATAGACTGGTGTACAGTACATATCGTCACGAGATCTTGAGAGACTGGTGTAAACATCGTCTCGAGATCCGGATAGACGATGTACACATCGTTTCGAGATACTGATAGACTGGCGTACATATCGTCTCGAGATCCTGATAGAGTAGTGTACTAATCGTCACGAGATCCTGAGAAACTGGTGTACTCATCGTCACGAGATCATGATAGACTGGTGTACACATCGTCTCTAAATTATGATAGACTGGTGTACACATCGTCTCGAGATCCTGATAGACTGGTGTACACATCGTCTCGAGATCCTGATAGACTGTCTCGAGATCCTGATAGACTGGTGTACACATCGTCTCTAGATTCTGATAGACTGGTGTACACATCGTCTCCAAATTCTGATAGACTGGTGTACACATCGTCTCGATATCCTGATAGACTGGTGTACGCATCGTCCCGAGATCCGGATAGACTGGTGTACAGATCGTGTCGAGATCCTGATAGACTGGTGTACAGATCGTGTCGAGATCCTGATATACTGGTGTACACATCGTCTCGAGATCCGGATAGACTGGTGTACAGATCGTCTCGAGATCCGGATAGACTGGTGTACACATCATCTCGAGATCCGGATATACTGGTGTACATATCGTCTCGAGATCCTGATAGACCGGTGTACACATCGTCTCTGGATCATTATATATTGGTATACACATCGTCTCGAGATACTGATATACTGGTGTACTCATCGTCACGAGATCCTGATAGACTGGTGTACACATCGTCTCGAGATCCTGATAGACTGGTGTACTCTTCGTCTCGAGATCCTGATAGACTGGTGTACACATTGTCTCGATATCCTGATATACTGGTGTACTCATCGTCACAAGATCCTGATATACTGTTGTAACATCTCTCATCTAAAGACTGGTGTACACATCGTCTCGAGATCCTGATAGACGTGTACACATCGTCTCGATATACTAGAGACTGTACATCGTCACGAGATCCTGAGAGAGTGGTGTACACATCGTCTCGAGATACTGATAGACTGGTGTACACATCGTCTCGAGATCCTGATAGACTGTGTACTCATCGTCTCGAGATATGATAGACGTGTACCATCGTCACGATATCCTGATAGAGTGTGAACATCGTCTCGATCTGATAGACTGGTGTACACATCGTCTCGAGATCCTGATAGACTGGTGTACTCATCGTCTCGAGATATTGATAGACTGGTGTACGCATCGTCACGAGATCCTGAGAGAGTGGTGTACACATTGTCTCGATATACTGATTGACTGGTGTACTCATCGTCACGAGATCCTGATAGACTGTCTCGAGATCCTGATAGACTGGTGTACACATCGTCTCTAGATTCTGATAGACTGGTGTACACATCGTCTTCAAATTCTGATAGACTGGTGTACACATTGTCTCGAGATCCTGATAGACTGGTGTACACATCGTCTCGAAATCCGGATAGACTGGTGTACAGATCGTCTCGAGATCCTGATAGACCGGTGTACACATCGTCTCTGGAACATGATATATTGGTATACACATCGTCTCGAGATACTGATATACTGGTGTACTCATCGTCTCGAGATCCTGATAGACTGGTGTACACATCGTCTCGATATACTGATAGACTGGTGTACTCATCGTCACGAGATCCTGAGAGAGTGGTGTACACATCGTCTCAAGATACTGAGAGATTGTTGTACACATCCTCTCGAGATCCTGATAAACTAGTGTACACATCCTTTGGAGATCCGGATAGACTGGTGTACACATCCTCTCGAGATACTGATAGACTGGTGTACACATCCTCTCGAGATCCTGATAGACTGGTGTACACATCCTCTCGAGATCCTGATAGACTGGTGTACACATCCTCTCGAGATCCTGATAAACTGGTGTACACATCCTCTCGAGATCCGGATAAACTGGTGTACACATCCTCTCGAGATCCGGATAAACTGGTGTACACATCCTCTCGAGATCCGGATAGACTGGTGTACACATCCTCTCGAGATCCGGATAGACTGGTGTACACATCCTCTCGAGATCCGGATAGACTGGTGTACACATCCTCTCGAGATCCTGATAGACTGGTGTACACATCCTCTCGAGATCCGGATAGACTGGTGTACACATCCTCTCGAGATCCTGATAGACTGGTGTACACATCCTCTCGAGATCCGGATAGACTGGTGTACACATCCTCTCGAGATCCGGATAGACTGGTGTACAGATCGTCTCGAGATCCGGATATACTGGTGTACTCATCCTCTCGAGATCCGGATAGACTGGTGTACAGATCGTCTCGAGATCCTGATAGACTGGTGTACACATCCTCTCGAGATCCGGATAGACTGGTGTACACATCCTCTCGAGATCCGGATAGACTGGTGTACACATCCTCTCGAGATCCGGATAGACTGGTGTACACATCCTCTCGAGATCCTGATAGACTGGTGTACACATCCTCTCGAGATCAGGATAGACTGGTGTACACATCGTCTCGAGATCCTGATAGACTGGTGTACTCATCGTCACGAGATCCTGAGAGACTGATGTACATATCGGCTCGAGATACTGAGAGACTTGTGTACATATCGTCTCGAGAAATATGTTTTCGCGCAGTGTTGTAAGAACTTTGAACATTCCTCGAATATGAATGTCTGGCGATGCAAAGCAGTTTTTGGAGCTAATTAATATTGGGAAAACAAATGTTGCTGGTCAAAGGGTGATTTTTTGTTCGTAAAAGTAAGTGAATCTACGTTTGAATTAGCTGATAACCAATCAGATATGAAAGTTGCAGTCAAAGCCATCTAAATTAATAACAATGGCGTCACCTGGATGTCCGGTTTAGCGAGGTTCTACTGTATATCCATAGCCCATCACGGTTACGTTCAGCAGTTAACTTTTAAAACTCCGACGAATTGATAATCACCCAGCCGTACATGTATAGAATATGTTTGTAATTGAGGGGCCTAGAGCCTGGTGAAGCGCGTACAAATGTACATGCACGTGAAGCATATGCATTATACAAATCATTTACTAGGGGTGTTCAAAACTTAAATTCCCGAAAAATCTCTGATCACGTATACATGAATTGACATTACCAGGATTAAGAACTCAACACTACAAATTAAAAAAGATATTGAGCCTTAGACATGCACACATTGTAATGTAGCATATGTATATGTTCACATTCTGAACCCAGTTGTATATATGAGTTGCAAATTATATTCGGAACAAATCAAAAATGACAATAAAGATTATTATCATTATGCTGAAAAAATACCTAGCGTTGCGAATGCTAGTTTTGTGTACAACTTATAAGTACCAATTTAGTTTATGCTAGTGTTTGAATACAGACTATAACGTATGTGTACGTCAATCGCTGTCCACACCACACTTATGTACTGTACCAACTTGTGTAGTAGTTACTATTACATGTATGTATAAATGATTTCTGAGGCATGTGCAAATATAACACTTCACGACAGAGCGCCGATTTACAGCACTTTCCTGCGATTTACTGAACACCCCTCGGGTATATTCCGTGTACTATTACATGTCGGCGACAATTGTCAATCCATAATAAATTATATATGCATGTAAACTGAAACATGGAGATTCGCCAGGTAGGAATTTATAATTTTATTGTCCCGCCTGCTTTAGCAGAAGCGGGACATAGGATTAGCTTTTCCGTCGGCGTCGGCGGCGTCGTCGTCGGTGGCGGCGGCGTCAACATTTCACGTTAAGTTTTTGCGTTTAGGTCAGTTTCCAGAAAACTATAGCAGCTACGACCTCCATACTTGGTATACATCAACACTGTGGTGTAACCATCTCACACAGAGTGAGCCCATGTGACCTTGACCTAGTTTTCATGGTTGATTGACCTACTTTTCACATGCATTCAACGTTAAGTTTTTGCGCTTAGCTCTGTTTCTAAAACTTAACGCTCAGGTTAATTCATTGTAGCTTCTGTTTCCCTCAATGGAATGCTTTAATATTCCATACATGCATTTGCAACAACATCCCGCATCATTCTCCAGAAAGCCCATGGTGCCTGCTAATCCCAAAGGTCAAGGTCACTGACTTAGAAATTTCTGTGTTTGCAAAAGTTAATGCTCAGTTTATGCTTTAATATTCCATACATGCATTTGTAACAACATCCCGCATAATTCTACAGAAAGCCCATGGTACCCGCAAACCCCAAAGGTCAAGGTCGCTGACTTAGAAATTTCCGTGTTTGGAAAAGTTAACGCTCAGTTTATGCTTTAATATTCCATACATGCATCTGTAACAACATCCCGCATCATTCTACAGAAAGCCCATGATGCCCGCTAACGCCAAAGGTCAAGGTCACTGACTTAGAAATTTCCGTGTTTGGAAAAGTTAATGCAGCATTAACTAATAGCTCAGTTAATGCTTTAATATTCGTTTGGAGAAGTTAGCGTTCAGTTTATGCTTTAATATTCCATACATGCATTTGTAACAACATCCCGCATCATTCTACAGAAAGCCCATGATGCCCGCTAACGCCGAAGGTCAAGGTCACTGACTTAGAAATGTCCGTGTTTGGAAAAGTTAACGCTCAGTTTATACTTTGATATTCCATACATGCATTTGTAACAACATCCCGCATCATTCTACAGAAAGCCCATGTTGCCCGCTAACCCAAAAGGTCAAGGTCACTGACTTAGAAATGTCCATGTTTGGAAAAGTTAACGCTCAGTTTATGCTTTAATATTCCATACATGCATTTGTAACAACATCCTGCATCATTCTACAGAAAGCCCATGGTGCCCGCAAACCCCAAAGGTCAATGTCGCTGACTTAGAAATTTCCGTGTTTGGAAAAGTTAACGCTCAATTTATGTATGCTTTAATATTCCTACATGCATTGTAACAACATCCCGGCATCATTCTACAGAAAGCCCATGACCAGCTAACGGCCAAAGGTCAAGGTCACTGACTTAGAACTTTCCCGTGTTTGGAAAAGTTAATGCTCAGTTGATGCTTAATATTCCAAACATGCATTTGTAACAACATCCTGCATCATTCTACAGAAAGCCTATGGTGCCCGCTAACCCCAAAGGCAAGGTCACTGACTTAGAAATTTCCGTGTTTGGAAAAGTTAACGCTCAGTTTATGCTTTGATATTCCATACATGCATTTGTAACAACATCCCGCATCATTCTACAGAAAGCCCATGTTGCCCTCTAACCCAAAAGGTCAAGGTCACTGACTTAGAAATGTCCGTGTTTGGAAAAGTTAACGCTCAGTTTATGCTTTAATATTCCATACATGCATTTGTAACAACATCCTGCATCATTCTACAGAAAGCCCATGGTGCACGCAAACCCCAAAGGTCAAGGTCGCTGACTTAGAAATGTCAGTGTTTGGAAAAGTTAACGCTCAATTTATGTATGCTTTAATATTCCATACATGCATTTGTAACAACATCCCGCATCATTCTACAGAAAGCCCATGATGCCAGCTAACGCCAAAGGTCAAGGTCACTGACTTAGAACTTTCCGTGTTTGGAAAAGTTAATGCTCAGTTTATGCTTTAATATTCCATACATGCATTTGTAACAACATCCTGCATCATTCTACAGAAAGCCTATGGTGCCCGCTAACCCCAAAGGCAAGGTCACTGACTTAGAAATTTCCGTGTTTGGAAAAGTTAACGCTCAGTTTATGCTTTGATATTCCATACATGCATTTGTAACAACATCCCGCATCATTCTACAGAAAGCCCATGTTGCCCTCTAACCCAAAAGGTCAAGGTCACTGACTTAGAAATGTCCATGTTTGGAAAAGTTAACGCTCAGTTTATGCTTTAATATTCCATACATGCATTTGTAACAACATCCTGCATCATTCTACAGAAAGCCCATGGTGCCCGCAAACCCCAAAGGTCAAGGTCGCTGACTTAGAAATGTCAGTGTTTGGAAAAGTTAACGCTCAATTTATGTATGCTTTAATATTCCATACATGCATTTGTAACAACATCCCGCATCATTCTACAGAAAGCACATGGTGCCCGCAAACCGCAAAGGTCAAGGTCATTGACTTAGAAATTTCCGTGTTTGGAAAAGTTAGCGCTCAGTGTATGCTTTAATATTCCATACATGCATTTGTAACAACATCCCGAATCATTCTACAGAAAGCCCATGATGCCCTCTAATGCCAAAGGTCAAGGTCACTGACTTAGAGAAATGTTCGTGTTTGGAAAAGTTAACGCTCAGTTTATGCTTTAATATTCCATACATGCATTTGTAACAACATCCCGCATCATTCTGCAGAAAGCCCATGGTGCCCGCTAACCCCAAAGGTCAAGGTCACTGACTTAGAAATTTCCGTCTTTGCAAAAGTTAACGCTCAGTTTATGCTTTAATATTCCATACATGCATGTGTAACAACATCGCGGATCATTCTACAGAAATCCCATGGTGGCTGCTAACCCCAATGGTCAAGGGTCACTGAATTAGAAATTTGCGTGTTTGCAAAAGTTAACGCTCAATTTATGCTTTAATATTCCATACATGCTTTTGTAACAACATCCCGCATCATTCTACAGAAAGCCCATGGTGCCCGCAAACCCCAAAGGTCAAGGTCGCTGACTTAGAAATTTCCGTGTTTGGAAAAGTTAGCGCTCAGTGTATGCTTTAATATTCCATACATGCATTTGTAACAACATCCCGAATCATTCTACAGAAAGCCCATGATGCCCTCTAATGCCAAAGGTCAAGGTCACTGACTTAGAGAAATGTTCGTGTTTGGAAAAGTTAACGCTCAGTTTATGCTTTAATATTCCATACATGCATTTGTAACAACATCCCGCATCATTCTGCAGAAAGCCCATGGTGCCCGCTAACCCCAAAGGTCAAGGTCACTGACTTAGAAATTTTCGTCTTTGCAAAAGTTAACGCTCAGTTTATGCTTTAATATTCCATACATGCATGTGTAACAACATCGCGGATCATTCTACAGAAATCCCATGGTGGCTGCTAACCCCAAAGGTCAAGGGTCACTGAATTAGAAATTTGCGTGTTTGCAACAGTTAACGCTCAATTTATGCTTTAATATTCCATACATGCTTTTGTGTAACAATCACATCCCGCATCATTCTACAGAAAGCCCGATGTGCGCTCAACCCCAAAGTCAAGGTCGCTGACTTAGAAATTTCCGTGTTTGGAAAAGTTAACGCTCAGTTTATGTTTTAATATGCCATATATGCATTTGTAACAACATCCCGCATCATTCTACAGAAAGCCCATTGTGCCCGCTAATCTCAAAGGTCAAGGTCACTGAATTAGAAATTTCCATGTTTGGAAAAGTCAACGCTCAGTTTATGCTTTAATATTCCATATATGCATTTGTGACAACATCCCGCATCATTCTACAGAAAGCCCATGGTGCCCGCTAACCCCAAAGGTCAAGGTCACTAACTTACAAATTAACGCTCAGTTTATGCTTTAATATTCCATACATGCATTTGTAACAACATCCCGCATCATTCTACAGAAAGCCCATGTTGCTCACTAACCCTAAGGTTATTACAAGCTCCATATATACTATCAAACTGCGCGAGGCGGGACATTTTGCTCCGCGGAGCTCTTGTTTTAACAATGTTCTATATTTATTAGGACCCGCCGAGAATCGACGGTGCCCTATAGGTCTGTCTGTCTGTCTGTATATTTAATTGAAAATTTGTGTAACTGTTTTCAAATAGGGGCCCTAAGTGCGTCGACAGGCAACATGTTCCAGTTTAATAACACTTTAGTCATTCCTTCCATCATTATTTCCGTTAACATAGTTCATCTATACGTCATCCACTAATTCAGGTGTAGCTTAGATAATTTCAGCTATACGAATGACTTTCACTATTTCATCTGTGTTTTATATTATCTGTATCTTAAAAGCTGACACCCGGCCATTATAAAATATGGTCACAATAACAGCCCATCATGTCCTCGAGTTTTGCGAATAAAACTGTAATAAACAAATAATCCAGGTCAAAGTACATATATTTACATGTTTATTATTGGTCTGTGTAACTTCTTTAAGAAAAGTGTGAAGTATTAAACCGTGATTATCTAAGCTAACGCAGGCGTGTCCCTGCAACGCGATTACAAGTGGAATTAGTGTACTTGTTTATCATCATACATATGTTCATTCGATAGCCCAGCCGTTGGGTTGGGAATTTGTGCGGAGAGTCACTGGAGATGGAAAACTTAACAAGAGGGTCATGATAGCAATATATCGCTCACCTTGTGCAATGTCATAATAATCAAGCAAATACTGATATGTAAAGTTGTCACTAAATAAACATCAACATAAGCCCATGACAGGCACATGGTGTCAATGTGACAAACTTGAGAAGTCGTCAGGGTAGGAGTTGTCTCGCTATATATACATATATATCTTACACAACTTCGGGAGGTTTGGAGACCACAACAGGATGCTTCCAGCCTACCTTTTATCACAACACATATTTTCACAAATCGTACCAGAAGCAATTCATTAAATGGAGTTCTAAGCAAATAATACACGTGTATGGGGGAGGGGGTGGGGCATCCACAGGTTTGCATCGAGATTACAATATCCATTCAGCATTGAAAACAGAATATCCTGATCTGGTGCCCTTACCCAACCAATATTACTTGGCACCACAAACACGGATCTAATTATCAGACTGAGAAAACAATCCCACAGTATCAGACCACGTGTGAATCCCGATAGGGATGGACTTCACAATTACGTACACGCCCTTCCATTCTCCATTAGATTGATTTTAAATGGAGTAATATGTCCGTTTAACCTTTAACAAAGTCATGTACAGACGGGAATACACAAGTACATTACACCAACACCACTTGTCCTCATATATAACTGGATTTCGTGAATCTTGTGAATCTCGGTAAGGCTGGCCTTCACCGTTAAGAGATGCATACTCTCTCATCCTCTATTAGAATCAACACATATCATCACATGATGGTGAAATCGATCATATACAGTCGACACTTGTTTACTGAAATTCCATGGTACATTATATCAAGGTAAATACGTCGAGTTAACGAACATTTTTGCAAACGAGAGTCATTATATAGGAAAACATGTACTTGGGACCAACAATTTCTTTTAGTTCGACTTTAGAGAGTTTGAGGTAACGAGTGTAGACGGTATGTATGTTATATCATGCAGACACGTTTTGGAGCAATATGGTTTAAGTATACGTATTATGCTCTTAACAACTAATCTCGAGCGAGGGGGCATGATTGGTCTCATCACCTGTTTTGAGACAACATCAATATGACAGGGCTGGGGTGATCCCAAACGTCAGAACTGAATGTTTACATCAAGTAATAGGATCAGACTTGTCTTACTACTCTTATTATATTATTTTTTTTCGGGGGGGGGGGTGTTATACTGGAGTCAGGTTGTCCGTCCGTCCGTCCGTCCGTCCGTAAACTTAACATCAGAGAAATATTGTTATAACTTCTATTTCCTTCATCTAAAATGCTTAATATTTCACACACGCATTCCTGTAAGGCTCTACCACCATGCTGTGCAAAATCCACGACCGTCCAACCCCCGCTGATCCCAAGGTCAAGGTCAAATATTTAGTCTCTTTACTTAACATCAGAGAAATATTGCTATAACTTCTATTTCCTTCATCTAAAATGCTTAATATTTCACACATGCATTCCTGTAAGGCTCTACTACCATGCTGTGCCAAATCCACGACCGTCCAACCCCCGTTGATCCCAAGGTAAAGGTCAAATACATGGTATCTTTACAAAACTTAACATCAGAGAAATATGTTATAACTTCATCTAAAATTCTTAATATTTCATGCATGCATTCCTCTAAGGCTATACTATCATGCTGTGACATATCCCCGCTGATCGCAAGGTCAATATCACATTCTTAGTCTCTTTGCAAAACTTAACATCAGACAAATCGGTTATAACTTCTATTTCCTTGCTCGGATCTGCTTCAAATTCACGTTCGTGCCGCCCCCGCTAAGCCCAGAGTGAAGGTCACAAGCCCACACTTATAAAATTTTACATATTTAGGGGTACCTGGGCCCACGCGGGGGGTGGGGGGGGGGGTATTCCGTAAGCCTCGCTTATTGACCAATCTAGTTAAATAGGGATAATCAGAGTGTTTTAGCTCTCAAATAGAAGCAAGGCAACACATAAACATGTAGACGAGGTTTGAACAAGGTAGCATGGAAAGGATGAATCCAAGTGTTAAATTACCCTTCACGTGCACCCGTCCTCCCCCCTCCGAGGGGGCATGATGAAACATTGAATGCCTGCATTGTAAGTGCATATTCCCATCTTGGATGACGTAATCATCCGATTTTGACAAGAAATGCGCCACAACGAACGTCTCGTCAATACCTTCCATTTGGTATATGACATGACCATATTCGGTCAAAAATTAAATTCCACCTCTATTTGACCCCACGGGCCACATCTATTTTTGACCCCGGGGTCACCATTTTAACAACATTGTACATCGGTCATTTTTGCCAAGTTTGGTCGAAATTCGTCTGGCGGTTCGTGAGAAGAAGAGTTTTAAGAATTTGCGCTATTTATACCCCCGCAACGTATACTGGAGTCAGGTTCTCCGTCCGTCCGTCCGTCCGTCCGTCCGTGCGTCCGTAAACTTAACATCAGATAAATATTGTTATAACTTCTATTTCCTTCATCTAAAATGCTTAATAGTTCACACATGCATTCCTGTAAGGCTCTACTACCATGCTGTGCCAAATCTACGACCCTCCAACCCCCGCTGATCCCAACATCAAGATCAAATACTTAGTCTCTTTACAAAACTTAACATCAGAGAAATATTGTTATAGCTTCCACTTCCTTCAACTAAAACGCTTAATATTTCACACATGCATTCCTTTAAGGCTCTACTACCATGCTGTGCCAAATCCACGACCGTCCAACCCCCGCTTATCCCAAGGTCAATGTCAAATACTTAGTCTCTTTACAAAACTTAACATCAGTGAAAAATTGTTATAACTTCTATTTTCTTCATCTAAAATGCTTAATATTTCACATATGCATTCCTGTAAATCTACTACCATGCTGTACCATCTCCACGACCGTCCAACCCGCGCTGGTCCCAAGGTCAAGGTCAAATACTTGGTTTCTTTACAAAACTTAACATCAGTTAACAAGTTATAACTTCTATTTCCTTCATTGAATATTCTTAATATTTCACTCGTGCATTCTTCTAAGGTTGTACTATCATGCTGTGACAAATCTACGACCGTCCAACAACCGTTGATCAAGGTGTCAAGGTGACATACTTAGTCTCTTTACAAAACTTAACATCAGAGAAATATGTTATAACTTCTATTTCTTTCATCAAAAATTCTTAGTAGTTCATGCATGTATTCCTCTAAGGCTCTAATATCATGCTGTGACAAATCCCCGCTGATCTCGAGGTAGTCTCTTTACAAAGCTGAACATCAAAGAAATCGGTTATAACTTCTATTTCCTTTCTCGGATCTGCTTCACATTTCACACACGCATTGCTGAAATGGATCTCTACTACGCTGTGACAAACTCACGTTCGTGCCGCCCCCGCTAAGCACAGAGTCAATGTCACAAGCCCACACACTTGGATTTTCTTTTTTACATATTTAGGGGTACATGGTGTATTCCGTAAGCCTCGCTTACTGACCAATCTAGTTTTAGACTGCGGCCATCTTGGATTAACGACGACCTCCATTTTAGCAAATCTGAAATGGCTTCACCCAAGGACCATAATTGTGAAGTTTTGCTAGCATTGGCTAACCGGTTCTTGTGAAGAAGATGTTTGAAATCACAAATAAAAGGATGACATTTTGGCGGCCATCTTGGATGATGTAATCATCCGATTTCGGCGAAAACTGCACCAGAGCGATCGTCTCGTTGATATCTTCGATTTGGTATATGTAGGTCATACGCGCTATTGACTCTTTTGAGTTTGTACTCGGTTTACCAATCGATTAGCTGATTATTCATTCGTTAACTGAATTAAATTAATTTTTGGTCAGTTTTGTCACTCTTACGTTATTTTACTTACGTACCAAATTTGGAAGGATTTCGATTAGCGAGAATCAAATTATTTACCATTACATGTATATCCATGTACATTACTTTTGCGACTAACTGCAAATGTAGTGGGGTGACCAGCCAAGTCACATAAGTTTATGATTACCCGTTGTATACAGCCCGCCATTTGTTGCTGGGCCCCGTTTCACTAAACTTCACACGACTAAAAAGTTCGTAAGTGCAAATTGGAAATTAGAACAACATATACAGTACACTCATATAATAGGCGATGTCCGTAGTTTTTATACAAGTTCTTTTTGACTGATCGTAACACACTGTGTATCTTGAGAAAATGAGGAACCCTAGTCATTTTCAAAATTGTCGGATGATTTATCTACCTAGATCTCTACTTGACGCATCATAACCAAGTTTGGCACAGATGTTTATCATGGAAACATGGAGAACCATATCAGTTGTGTTCAAAGAAACGACATCCATTTAAATAGATGAGCACCTTATCATGCTTATATTTAAACATAAATGTCGTTTTCGCGAAATAAAAAAAACATAATCGTTTCTATGCATATCGTTGTACAAAACGATCGTTTTTCACTTTTCCGTTCATCATCCCCTCACCGATAGGCAGTAGCGTTAGTCGTAAGTACGTACGTACGTACGTTAAATAACACCTTAAAGTTTCATTTTTAGCTCGACTATTCGAAGAATAAGTAGAGCTTATGTTGTCACCCCGGCGTCGGCGTCGGCGTCGGCGTCGGCGTCGGCGTCACCGTCACGCCTTGGTTAAGGTTTTTAGTCAAGCTTGTATATGGAATACTACTGGCCCTACACCCACCATACTTGGACAACTTCATCTCCAAGTGATGTACATCAATAACCCCTGATCTATATTTGACCTTCACCTACATTTCCTCTTGAATTACTTAGTTAATTCCCCTTGGTTAATGTTTTTAGTCAACCTTGCTTAAGGTTTTTAGTCAAGCTTGTACATGGAATACTATTGTGCATATAGACACCATACTTGGACAACCTTTTCTCATAGGGATGTACATCAATAACCCCTAGTCTATATTTGACCTTGACCTACATTTCCTCTTCAATTAATTAGTTAATTCCCCTTGGTTAAGGTTTTTAGTCAAGCTTGTATATGGAATACTCCTGGCCCTACACCCACCATACTTGGACAACTTCATCTCCTAGGGATGTACATCAATAACCCCTGATCTATATTTGACCTTCACCTACATTTCCTCTTGAATTACTAGTTAATTCCCCTTGGTTAAGGTTTTTAGTCAACCTTGGTTACGGTTTTTAGTCAAGCTTGTACATGGAATACTATTGTGCATATAGACACCATACCTCTTCAATTATTTAGTTAATTCCCCTTGGTTAAGGTTTTTAGTCAAGCTTGTATATGGAATACTCCTGGCCCTACACCCACCATACTTGGACAACTTCATCTCCTAGGGATGTACATTAGTAACCCCTGATCTATATTTGACCTTGACCTACATTTCCTCTTGAATTACTTAGTTAATTCTCTTTGGTTAAGGTTTTTAGTCAACCTTGTAGATGGAATACTCCTGGCCCTACACCAACCATACTCGGACAACTTTATCTCCTAGTGATGTACATCAACAACCACTGACCTATATTTGACCTTGACCTACATTTAACCTCGAATTACCTAGTTATTTCCCCTTGGTTAATGTTTTTAGTCAACCTTGATTAAAGTTTTTAGTCAAGCTTGTACATGGAATACCATTGTGCATACAGACACCATACTTGGACAACCTTTTCTCATAGGGATGTACATCAATAACCCCTGATCTATATTTGACCTTCACCTACATTTCCTCTTCAATTACTTAGAGTTAATTATCTTTGGTTAAGGTTTTTAGTCAACCTTGTAAATGGAATACTCCTGGCTCTACACCAACCATACTTGGACAACTTCATCTCCTAGTGATGTACATCAACAACCCCTGACCTATATTTCACATTGACCTACATTTAACCTTGAATTAATTAGTTAATCCCCCTTGGTTAAGGTTTTTAGTCAACCTTGGTTAAGGTTTTTAGTCAAGCTTGTATATGGAATACTATTGTGCATACAGACACCATACTTAGATAACTTTTTCTCATAGGGATGTACATCAATAACCCCTGACCAATATTTTACCTTCACCTACATTTAACCTTGAATTACTTGGTTAATGTTTATAGTCAAGCTTGTATATGGAATACTCCTGGGCCTACATCAACCATACTTGGACAACTTCATCTCCTATGATGTATATCAATAATCCCTGACGTATATTTGACCTTGACCTACTTTTATCCTTGGATTACTTAGTTATTTAGTTATTTCCCTTTGGTTAAGGTTTTTAGTCAATACAGCAACCATACTTGGATAACTTCATCTCCTGGTGATGTACATCAAATAACCCCTGGCCTATATCTGTCATTGACCTACATTTAACCTTGAATTACTTACTTAATTTCCCTTGGTTAAGTGTTTTAGTCAACCTTGGTTAAGGTTTTTATGCAGGCCGCAGCCACCTTGTGTGTCAAGCTATGTGTACATCGACAACCCTCGTAGTCGAGCTATGCTGTTCTCCTACAGCTCTCGTTCAATAACTTATGAACTGCTTCACCGATTTTGATAATATTTGACCTCACTATGTGTCTATGGATGGTACTTTGCTTTGCATACGACCCACGTCACTGAGGACTTATGTTGACTTTGTTTGTAAGGCCTTGTAAGTCAAATGCAATACAGTTTTGTTATTATCAAGGCTGCGAGGGCATTAGCCTCGTAATAACGATGTTTGTTTCGTTTGTGACCCTGCAACAAATGTTCGCTGTATGAGAACTTCATGATGACAGCTCGCATACGTAATTGTACTTAAGGCACTGAAAATATAAATCTCGTGCGCCGAAGCTCTTACCAGAAACGGAGGTTGATAGATGCAATACTGGCATGATTGTATTGCACCCAGCGGGTGCGTCTCTGATCAATGGAGACGGTAATGCAGTTTATTAGGTTATTGTATTCGTTCTATGGTATCTGTATATAGGCTAGATTTGATTTTCCCGATTGTCTCGATAAAGCCCCTGCATAAAGATAACGTTTTCACACAATCCGAGAATATCAAAGCATAATTATTATAGCAGAAGGATGCTATTTTTATTTTGCGTGTTATTTAACTTTGCTGAATGCCCATGTCTATGTCATCAACAATACATGCAATGCAACGTTTGTGCAGATTTAATATTATAGTTATCAAGCTCGTTGACTGATTTCATAAGACACTCGGCATAGTATACCATCGTTTCTTATGAACTCGGTAAACTCGTGTAATAAGTATATACTTGTTATACATGTATATGCAGTGTATATATGCTTATGGTATTCAACCGGTGAACGGCGACATCATGTTTACATCTGACGTTAAACACCATTGCATACTATTATGTGGCTTGCATGTCTATAAGTCTACGACATTTAGTACATGTACAAGCATTTGATTGGTACATTAAGTGGGCATAGTACGTCACGGGCACCTGCTATTTGGATGGAGTGCACTGAATCAGGTATTACTAAGAGGAATCCTCCACTTCCACTTTATTTAATGTTTCAACAACCTGTGAAGCGATAAAGCGCGCAGATACACCGTACAGTGGGATCAGCGTGTAAGTGCACACACGAACGAACTCGACAGGTTGGTACCAACCTGTCGTGTTCGTTCGTGTGTGCACTTACACGCTCACCCCACCGTACATGTACCCCGGAGAAGTAGTTAGCAACACATGCTGCTGTCCCCGTCGTTGTAGAAGTAGCCGTTTATGAGTTATTTCGAGAAATAAGGAAATATGGGTGTACTCGGATACGAAATATGCACCGAAATCGATAGGAAATGCAGTTCATAGCCACCAAAAGAGACACACGAATTCTCACAGGACTGGCCCTGATAGAGTTGCGTTGACATGCAATAATACTGCACATTCGCCAATCCGTCAGGAAAACCCGAATCTTAAATCCTAGAGCACCGCATTTTCCCTTATGTCCAGCAAAATGCAGGTTTTCTCGAAATAACTCCTAAACGGCTAAATTTACGAGGACGTGGGCATCGGTAGATGTTGCTAATACATTCCCCAGGGTACATGTATCTGCGCTTCATCGCGTCAAAAGCGCTTCAAAGGTTGTAGATATATTAAATAAGGTATGGACTGAAGTGGAGCATTTTTTTTTACCTGATTCAGTGCACCCCATTCAAATAACAGGTGCCCGTGACGTACTATACCCACCGTGTACATGTAAGTATCGTGATTACTCCCTTCAAATAGCACGTGCCAATGAATGACACGCGTGTTACATGTACGGCATAGAGGAGCATCGTGTCGGTTTGCACGGTTTGGACTCAGTTTCAGAGTAATACACCAGGGGCCCTGTTTCACTAAACTTCATACGACTAAAATGTTCGTAAGTGCAAATTTATGATCGTCTGGACATTTCAATTGATGGATTTACATTTAGTGAGCATATACATCCATCAATTGTTTACTATAGGAATGAATGGCCTTTTTGTGGAATTTATCGGGGTATAAACTTGGAAAAGTCGCGGGAATACTGGACGAAGGCCGGAAGGCCTCGTCCAGTATTCCCGCGACTTTTCCAAGTTTATATCCCCGATAAAGTCCACAAAAAGGCCATTCATTCCTTATAATTCCAGCATTTGAAATAAATTCATCAAGAAAATGTTTTTATTTTCCGTTTTCATAAGAATTATTTTAACAGCGCCTGACGGTTACGGAAAGTAGTTCAGCATGGGAGTTTACTGGGATATAAATTTTGGACAGAGACTTGCTACGGACCAATCAAATGTTAGGGAATTGTGTAAATATTGTTGTGCTGGAATTATAAGAAATTATTAGTAATGTGAAATTTACAGACTATCATAATTTTGCACTTACGAACATTTTAGTCGTAGAAAGTTTAGTGAAACGGCCCCCTGTATCCAAGTGGAAGGTTGCTGCGGCTTACATGCGGAATTGTGTCCGTGTGTGTACATGTAGATGTGTTCATGTACAATGGTAATGTGTAAAGTTCTGTGCAATTATTACGCAATTTGTCATTAAGGTAATAGGTTTTCTTCAGCCGGTAGAGCCACGGGTGATTGAACAGATGGTCAGTATGATGGTGTCATATGGGTATTTCTGGTGGATTTTGGGTAGATTTGGGTGGATTTCGTTGGTTTTTCGGTCATTTACATAGTTTTGTACAACTACTACACGACATATATCATCAATTATCTACACATTCACTTTTCCATTTCGTTTCGGCTTATATGTAAGGGTGGTAACACCTTCCATACCCGGTTCACCGTTCCAAACTTTCCGGCCCCTTTTATACTGTCAAAAGACTCACACTACTTCTGGTTATACGTCTTACATACCGTGACATACTCCCCCGCCAAATTTAAAGTCCTTTTTTATTTGGGTACATTTGAGAGCGTATTCATAAGTGATGGCCCCTTATTGGGCATCAAATGTCACAGGGTGAAAAGAATGTGCACCTGGCCGGCACCCGAACCCGGGAACTCTCGTATGCCGTACCATCTCTCTGACGAACCGGACACGCATACCCACCTTCCCCCTCCCTATAGTGACGCACTAACAAACCATGACACGTATTTGTATATTATCATACACTTTCTGGGTAGAACGTGGAAATGTATTGCCATAGAGGGTGCTGCAGTATTTTCATTTCATAACCAACGAGCGTTATACTTAACAAAGCCTACTCCTGGTGCCGTAATATCGGATACACTGTCTGCCTATCTAAGTAGCGCCCCTATTTATCACAGTGTACTATATAGTAGAATAAAACACAAATTATTTGGAATGTAGTCAAATATATACAGTGAATGAACACATATTGAATTGACACAGAGTCTCTAGATTCCCAGCTGGTAAATGATGGGGTCAGTGAAGGAAGCAGGCTACATTGTAAGTCCCTTTAGGACTTAGCCCCCTTCTTCCACGAACCCCTAATTGGCTCTAACACGGTTGAAGTATACTTCATTATCTGTCAGCGCGGCATGACACTTGAAAATGATTAATTACGATCGAGATCGATTACTATGCACTCGCATTGTATCATCCTTATGTCATTTCGTTGTCGTTTCCGTTGTACTGGTGTTCATTACAGGTAACCAATATCCAATTATCATATTCCATTAAATAATCGCATAATTATGTATCCATTTTCATGCAGTAAGATTTTGATACATTAAATGTGAATTGACTATCCGAAGCTATTATAGGAATGAATGGCCTTTTTGTGGAATTTATCGGGGTATAAACTTGGAAAAGTCGCGGGAATACTGGACGAAGGCGACTTTTCCAAGTTTATATCCCCGATAAATTCCACAAAAAGGCCATTCATTCCTTATAATTCCAGCATTTGAAATAAATTCATCAAGAAAATGTGTTTATTTTCCGTTTTCTTAAGAATTATTTTAACTGCGCCTCACGGTTACGGAAAGTAGTTCGGCGTGGGAGTTTACTGGGATATAAATTTTGGACAGAGACTTGCTACGGGTCAATCAAATGTTAGAGAATTGTGTAAATATTTTTGTGCTAGAATTATAGCTAAATATCTAATATAATGTAGACACTGCATTACAAAACATGCTTCAATGCTTAACATGGTATTTCACCGTGTATTAACATAGTTCATTGAACTCATAATGTATGTAATGACCACCACATAAAATATGTTCATTAGCCAGTGAAGTTTCAATGTATGAAGCTGTGCTTATTCAATAAACTGTATGTAACATTTGTGTTGATTTAGATATTAATTACAATACTATTGGACACATTTCAAACATAGCCCTTTTTCTTATGACATCATCAGGCTCGTTAAATACATATCATATTAAACCTAGGGGCCGTTTCACTAAACGTCGTACGACTATAATGTTCGTAAGTGTAAAATTATGATAGTCATTGCACATCAACACTGTTTTCTTGTAAACAATTATTGAATTTACATTTATTGAGCATAGGCTGCATATGCTGCCCATGCTCAATAAATGTAAATCCATCAATTGAAATTTTTAGACGATCCTAAATTTTCGCTTACGAACATTTTAGTCGTAAGAAGTTTAGTGAAACGGGCCCCTGGGTCCCATATCCCATGTTGTAATTTAGAGAGACATATTTTCTTCGTCCATTCTTTAGATATGGATTTTTTCCCGTGCAAAATAACATGTAATTACGATCACAGGACCTGTTAAGTGGCATTATTATGTTTTTATATCAAACGTGCATTGCCACTTTGATATCAGGGGCGATAACCGTGTTTCCTTAAAGTGTTAACGCAAACAATTATTTATTCTCTCTATTTATGTGTTGATGTGCAATGATCATACACGTAGTCACACAAACATGCATATTTTGAAAGCATAAAATTTGCAACGGAAAACGTACGCATTGGGTCAAAGTATACATAAGTCATGTACTTATGTGAGTATTACGATTATTCGTAATCCTATTTTAGGGGAAGGGGCCACGTGACTTTGGAGTGGCATGGACCTGGCACCAGGTCAGGTTATTCTAATTTCAGGGCTGAATATATTTTATCTCGATGTAAATATTCCGTTCTGATTTTGGGATTTTCCCCCCAATACAGCAGGTTACAATGGGATTGAACCCGTTTGCACGGCCTTACATGACCTTAGCTGTTGATAGGCCGTTAAACACCAATAAACAAACAAACAAGCAAACATAAGTCGTGTCACAAGGTAACGCCCGAATTAAGGGACATACATGTACATGTGTACACATGTACAGGTAAAACGACCCGGTATGTACGCAGGGCGTGTATCCAAACGAAAGAAAAACATCAAATGTCGAGAAAAACGGAACGCCGAGATTAAATTTAAATCAGCGACGTCCAATGATTGGAATGTTGGAATCTGGTCCGCAACACATTGACGTCGCCGCTCAGTTTGGAGTGCCTCAGTTACGGCGTCTGGCAGTACCATAAAAATACCATAAATTATCAAGTTGACAAAAAAATTCACAGTACATGCGGAAAGATATAATTCCGCATCGCATATATTCCGTAAATTTTTATCAACTTTCATGAAATAATGTTCCTGAAAAATCGCAGCTGTCCAACGGTAAAAAATCACTTTGCGTTACCCACACATATATATCATGCAATATTCAAGTTGTATATGTATGAGAAACAGTGGCTTTAAGGCAATAAATGAAACTAACTACAGACTGAGGCGTATCGGATGGATAATGTGTTCAGGGGCGGATCCAGTATGTCAGGCTTCTTAATTGAAATGGTGTGCTATATTATCGAACTAGCACAGCTAGGTGGGTCGGACTGTATGCCCTCCGGAATATGTTTGATCTATACACCCCATTTTGCTGCGTTCTGACGCATTTTAGAGCAAACACATCGTTACTCGTCGAATTTTAGGGTGGGGGTGGGGGGCGCCGGGTTTTCCCCTGAACGCCGCGCTACAAATTTATAAGGTTGGAATGGAACTTTACATACTCAAATCCGGAGATAACTTTCGATTATAATCGTTTGTGAATTTGATATTTTTGGTATCAATTGATTTATATTGATAAATATATCTGCTGTTAAATTAATCAACATAGCTTTGTCTTATATATTTATGTGCTGCTAAAAGTAACAAACAATCTTATAAGTTCAATTCCGAAGATTTACCCATCGAGGCACACATAATGGTCAATTAGTACCCACACCATTTCGTCCCTATACCATTTCGTACCCGATTTGGTAACTTCGTACCCATTCTTTTTGTAAATTCGCACCATATATCATCAATATAAATTGCATGTAACATATGAATTGCATATGAAAGGTTCATATCCAATTCATATGAAAACTTTGCATATGAATTGCATATGTAACATATGAAGTTCATATGCAAATTTCATATGAATTTCATCTGAGAATTTTTCATATGAATTTTTTTTATATGAAATTCATATGCAAATTTTTATATGAAATGCATATGAAAAGTCTTCATATGAACTTCATATGCAAATCATATGAATTTCATATCAGCTCTTTTCATATGAATGTCATATGCAATTCATACGTTTTTCATATGTTTTACATATGAATATCATATGAATATTTTCATATGAATTGCATATGTGACACATTTTGCTGTGTAGTATTTGCCACCAAAGTGTGTGTTTATCATTGATTCAGTACGTATATATGATGACAGAATGTTTCTATGTACGAGCCATACTATTAACGAGTGTACTCCGGTTTCCTCCTACTAGTATACCAAACACATATAATGACACTACCTGTTCGTTATTCTATTACAACATGGTTTAAATCATTTCAAGTCACTGAACGAACAACAGTGAAGACCCTGTTCAGCATGTGCTGATGTACAGACTGATATGTATCTTATTCGGGCCCCACCAACAAGAGCTCCTTCCTTTCTAAAGAATGCTGTTGATACTGTGTTAGTCTATCGGCTGTTGTTAGGAATGGGCATGTTGGGATGGGCACCTGGGTGGACAATGTTTAATTAAAGATCATTGTAGTAAATATGAGCCTCAATACAATAAGAAATATGGCAAGCTTCATAATTATAGTGTTCATAATAAGTTAATTTACATTAGTAATTTCAAACATACATGCATAGTGTTATTAAATATTTTCAGTCTCAAGTAACTTATTTAAGTGCATTAGACTAACACTATTGCGTGTATTTTGACAAACTAGTGACTATAGAAGATATCTGCTTTGTAGACCTGAATTGATAGTATAGGAGTGAATGGCCTTTTTGTGGAATTTATCGGGATATAAACTTGGAAAAGTCGCGGGAATACTGGACGAAGGCCGGAAGGCCTCGTCCAGTATTCCCGCGACTTTTCCAAGTTTATATCCCCGATAAATTCCACAAAAAGGCCATTCATTCCTTATAATTCCAGCATTTGAAATAAATTCATCAAGAGAATGTGTTTATTTTCCGTTTTCTTAAGAATTATTTTAACTGGGCCTCACGGTTACGGAAAGTAGCTCGGCGTGGAAGTTTACTGGGATATAAATTTTGCACAGAGACTTGCTACGGGCCAATCAAATGTTACGGAATTGTGTAAATATTTTTGTGCTGGAATAATTATCCTATATTCCGATATAACTATTGTTTCATAGGTTGCCAACATGACATATATAGTAAGTAAATCGCGCTCTTTTATTTCCCTATACAAGTGTCACCGTTCCATTTACACTGATAGCATGACCAAGGTGTATGATCACGTGGTACTAACAACAAC
Source organism: Conchocele bisecta (assembly GCA_029237695.1). Taxonomy (NCBI): domain Eukaryota; kingdom Metazoa; phylum Mollusca; class Bivalvia; order Lucinida; family Thyasiridae; genus Conchocele; species Conchocele bisecta. Next base: position 37,864,829 of record CM055281.1, read on the forward strand.
AACAACAAGTACAGATTCAAAGTACGTATTCTTGTATAGTGTCCTTATTACGTAACGGATTTTGATGAAATATGGCGCATCAAACGCGTCTTGTTAAGCTGTATTTGGTGGTCTCTGTATCTTCGCCAAAACTTCTGTCGTTTTTGCGAAGAATCGATTTCCGTGTCGGAGACGCGGAAATCGATTCTTCGCAAACACGACATAAGTCTGTGCCAAACTCCCTAGACCACCAAACGCAGCTCATGAAGACGCGTTTGCTGCGCCATATTTCATCAAAATTCGCTACGTAATAAGGACACTATACAAGAATACGTACTTTGACTAGGAAAATATCAAATAATACTTACTTTGAAGTGGGCGACGTTGTTGTTGTTGTTGTAACCACGTGATCATGCACCTTGATGACACTATGTCATAGATGCAATGAGAACTTTTTTCACGTTCCTAAAGTGTATAAAGTTAGCTTACATAGAACAATTCAGAATTGTTGCCAAATATAATGATGCTTTCTGAACGTATTTATGTACATTAAACTACCAGTATTACATGTATATGTCTTTGTTTTGTACAAAATGATGACTGTAGAAAATACCTAAATTGAATTAGCTGAATTGAGTATCATCTTATTTTCAAAACTGCTATCAACTAACATTGTTTAAATGTTCTTAGAGAGATCATTTTTGTAATTCTTAGTTGTTGTTTTCCTACATCATATACATATATACACAAGTTATCGAATAATTTACAGCGCATTAACTAACGCGAGTAATGGTATACGGCTTAGTTATGCGTGTACAATTGTTCTATGTAAACAATTTGTATTTAGCAAGCACTTAGTATAAGTTGGAGCACAATAAATAAATATAAACCACAAATCATGATTAATATATGATAAATGAAGTCAAAAACGTATGTATAAGCATTACTTTGTTGCCGCTGCAACGAAATGAGACGTTATTGTTTGACACTTGTAAAACGTTAAATATTAATGGTTCATCTGAGTATCACAATCTGACATTTGAAGTCTTCAACTATTTTGGCACGTCTACAGAGCGGCTACTATTACCGGATGCTTCCAAGAACACACAGTCACGTGCAACAGTTTAAGCGACACGCGGCTAAACCTAATCCATCTGACATATACTACAAGGCTTTATGAATTATAAGCTCATATATTTGGAACCATACACCTTCTCAGATTGATATTAAATACTATATTGAATGTATGCTTAACGATCGATGGACGAGTGGCAATGCTTGTCAGTTGCCCAGTAAGTACACAATACACGTGATTCTACCAGTGCCACTATGGAACAGGCACACATTACCGAAACGCTGACATCGTCAGTGAACAGATTGCTGTCCATAGTTCCTATATACTAGCCCAATGGTCGCACACACACACTTTAAAACTGCAAACAGTTATCTTATCTTTTAAATATATTAGCAAAAAGCATTTACATTAAAAACAACCGTGGTGACACTATATTCACATGTGATATAAAAGAACAAACGTAAGGCAAAGTCAAGAGATCAATGATACGTGTTGAACACAACTACCGGAAAGCATATGCATTGCACTTTCGGGTGTATTATTATCTCGGCTATTAGCTCGGATTTAGTAACTATATGAAAATTCTCAGTCATTGCAGATATGCTAATGAGTTAAGTGGCGGTCGCAGTGTCACTGTTTGCGGGTTTAACTTTAGAAAAACACGCGGTACTACGCCATAAAAAAGTAGTTCAACAACAGTAAAACAGCGAGCTATCTTACCGTTTCAGCGTAATACATGTGTTGTTTGCTTTTTTGTGCTATATGTGTGTTATTGCAAAAGTTTGTGTATACTTTATAAACTATTAACTGTTATGTATTAATATGAGTTCTTTGTTATGTATGTTGATATTTTGCACAATGATATACATGTAGTAGAGGGCGGGATTTCCCTGTGACGTTTTTCTTGAATGACCAATCAGATTAAAGCTTACATTCTGAACTTTACATAGGTCAATGGCTCGATAAAATTCGACATTGGACAGCGAAATGATGATGATTTAAAGCAGAGACATTGTTTTTTGACAGTTACATACTGTTTTAATCATCTTGAGCCATCGATATTATTAATCAGTGTCAATTTTACTCAAAAAATCAACTAATCTATAATGAATTTAGTAAAACAGTTCGCGCGGAAATCCAAACTTTCCAAAGAGGTGCTAGCAATTTTTCGACAGTCTTGCGACTTGACGTTACACAGCATATACAGTACGATACACTTCATAAAGGAAACGTTGTCTTTAGTTTGAATAAGGATAATAATTATCTCTGGATTATTTGTATTATCAATTAAAAAAAGTATATTTAAATAATTAGATATTAATTTAAATAAATATTTCGGCATCATTTACTCAATAAATTAAAATTGAATGTGTAGCTGAAATGAAAGTGAAAGTAGAACGTTTTTGTTATATCCTCGGGGTTACAAATCGCTGAGGATTCCTATTTGAATTGGAAAATGATATGAATTTTAAATTTAGGAGACTGTGTCAGGAGAAAATGAACTGATGACATATGTCACCAGTCTAGTTCCTGAGCTATGACTGTGACAGGAAAAAAGGGACTGATCACATATGTCACTTGTCGTGTTCCATGCATGACTGCTCGCTCTTGTTTGTAATTGTTGTAAAATATATAAAGTTTAAACTGTGTATACAAAACTATAGATATACCCCCCCCCGCTCCCCCCCCCCCCCCCGGCATACACAGTATGTCGAGGGGTATATAGTTTTCGTAATTCCGTCCGTCCACGGACCCATTATCTCTGTGACGGAAAGTCGGATGGACCTCAAACTTCATATACTTCCTTATCATCAACCATATTTTCATTCCATACCACACTCATGCGGCCTTCATTTCCAAGGTCAAGGTCAAATTACTTAGACATTTGCATCCGTACGATTTGCCTTCAAGTTTTCTGCAACCGTAAGTGAGATTGACTTCAAACTTCATATACTTCCTTATCATCATCCATATTTTCATTCCATACATGTACCACACCCATGTGGCCTTCATGTCCAAGGTCAAGGTGAAATTACTTTGAACAATCATGTTTGTCAAGATAAATATTGTTTTTGCAGCATTAATAATGTATACATGTACTGATTCGACGAATATATTGATTTTAAATGGAGTATATATGATTTTTTGTGTGAAATATTAAAATGGTTGAGCACGTACTGCGAAGGATTTCAGGACTTTCAGTCCTTTGATACATATTCGATTTCGGCCACATGCACGTATGTATACATATACCAAATATGTATACGAAACAACTACCTTGTGTTACAGTGTGTTCCATTCACACTTCAACTGATATCATTACTTATTATTCCTACCTCTCATCGCTTTCGATGAAAACACCACTGTGTATACTATTGATAGAGATGGTTGACTCCGACCATAGTTTGAAAACCATTATTGACCGACATATGACGGTATACGATGTGGCACGGCCAGATACACATGTGCATGTATTCGTACATGTATACCTACCGGTAATACACAACAATAGTTTTACCTTATAGTTCACGAGCGCGAGTCAACGACATAGTATGAGATCGAGATAAATCACGTTAACATTATTTCGCAGGCAACAATGGAACAAGTACGTGCCGTCCGTCGATGCCTATTCGACTGCACTACTTGGAAGAAATAAGCGACGATGCTCACATCGAGACAAAAGTTCTCCAGACATTGTTGTAAACAATACTGTATGTAGCACGTTCATGACAGCCAGGCTGAGAGAGCATACATATTTAGTCCTCAGAAATAGACTTCCTGTCGCAAAGTAGTTGTGTGAACAGATAGTTTATGTGCAAAACATGTGAAATAATGTTCTCTTGCTACTACTACAGACGAACGTGCTGTCTTGGCACAACTGGACATACACACTACCAACATGTGGATGCTCAATAGAAAACACAGAACTAACTACACTACACAGCCAGTGTATTCGACATGTAATCTTGTGACCAAGCTTGTTGCCTTGGCACTGTCCTGAACGTGCAAAACTTGTCGTCTGAGTACAAAAACTATGTTCACGAGGTGGTGTTCGCTATTACAGAGGCAATGGTACCCCAATTCTAATTCAGATATTAAATACGTATACTGTAGAGTATGCTGTATTCGTAATATATTTTCACAAATCTTCACTTCTAGCAACCGGCCTGTGAATGAGGTGAAACTGTTATGAAAATGTGAAAAACAAAAAACAAAAGCTAAAATATTCTACCGGTCTTAAAGGCATTGACCTGCAAATAATAATATAACGGAAATGTGTTTGTTAAATATGTGCCTTCGTTTGTTAAATATGCTTATTGTCTATGATTATGAATATTAATACCCGCCAGAAATATGGTCTTATATCATTTTTCCCGGGACGTTGCACCAACGGGCTACGTATCCCATTCAAGGTTTATTGAATTTCGCGCGTTTCTGAATCGCGTGTCACGTAATATTTATGTTGATAAATTGAGCATGCGCGATTGAACCAAAGATGGCGTACAGATCAAATCCTTTTCTTTGTTGAACGAGCTTCTTCCGGTCGACATTGACTCTTCACGTAAAAGGGAATATCCAGATCACGTGATTCATTTTGTAGAAATTGTGATTTTCCAGCTGTCTACTTTCGGTTTCGTAATACATACTACAACACAATTCTGGCCAGAAATAGTGTACAGTATTACAGATAAGGATCAGCTTTATTCAATATACGTATTCATTTAATATGTTTAGATATACTCTGAATGCAGAGTTCAAGCGTCGGTCAATGGCTTTAACAACATGTATGACAAGAGTCACATTTTCGCATAGCCTACATGTACATATTACTATTTCAGTCACATTGTACTTATACCCGGCAATGTTCTCTGCTAAATGACTTAGAGAGAATTAATAACATAGTTTACGTAGATATATATTGTTCTCGAACTATTACAAACTATAGCGGATATATATTACTTCACATAAAGTTTTAAAGACGCCAATAATAAAGTTTAACACATATTATGCAACTTCATGCATATAATTACCTCCGGTAGTGGAAAATGAATGGCTATTACATGTATGTGGATAAATAGTATTAAATATATAAATCAAACAGCCATAAAATATATTTCTCTAAAGTAAACTGCAATATGATGTCCTGGAGCCTAGAATTAATGTAGCTACATCAGAGTCCTAAACACATATGCTATGCTTTAAATGGCGGCTATCTTGAATTTGTAAATTATTTCTTATATGATACTTATGATAAAGGTATCACGGGACAGTGGGCAGCTAGCTTTAAAAAGGGGGTGGACGATTTTCTATATACTTCACTACCGACCCTGTAAGTTACACCAGTGTGTCTAGAAAAATAGGTTTATGGATATTTCTTGACTTAGGGAGGCTTTACTAGGTGTATTTTTTAGAGTATTTCATAATTCTACGAAAGTGAATGTTTGCTCCGGTTGATTTTGACATCTTGGAAAATGTCGCCTGCTATGCTGTCTCGCTGGTACGATTTTCGTCAGAATTTAAGGTATTTTTCGGGCATTTGTAGCGAAAATTTGAGCTGGTTATGACCCCGCTTTGAAATCATTTTCAGAAAATGGTGTGGTGTTACAAGTGATAGAACAAGACATAACAAAGTATCTGTGTCTCATATTTTCATGAAAACAATTCCGATAAATTCAGTCTTGTTGAAATTTCTGGCCAAAAATAGGTGGGTGGGGTAACTTTGTAAAAAATTAATTGAACACATCTGATGCGGTTATTGAATTTTTATTGTGGCGAGCGATTTGTAATTCATTTGCGAGTATTTCTCAATACTTGTCGCAAGAGCCTCCTTAACTGATTGTGAGAGGCGGTGATTTTTATAAGTTACCCGCCGCCCTCATAAAAGCAGTCAATTTTGGCTATTTTGAACCGTCCCGTGATGCCATAGAGTTGAATTTCGAGTTGAATAAAAAGCTGCGAGGTCGATATTCACCGGAACTAATTTCGAGCTGGGTTGTTTTGAATATCGAGCCAGCTCTGAGATCGATATTCGACTACAAGATGGTAAATGCAATGCGAATTTCGAGTTGGGGTGTTTTGAATATCGAGCCAGCTCTGAGATCGATATTCGAACAGATTGGACATACGTATTTGAATTTCGAGCTGGGTTGTTTTGAATATCGAGCCAGCTCTGAGATGGATATTCGACTACAATATTGCAAATGCAGTGCGAATTTCGAGCTGGGGAGTTTTTAATATCGAGCCAGCTCTGAGATCGATATTCACACAGATTGAGAAGTGCATTTCAATTACGAGCTGGGTTGTTTTGAATATCGAGCCAGCTCTGAGATCGATATTCGACTACAAGATGGTAAATGCAATGCTAATTTCGAGCTGGGGTGTTTTGAATATCGAGCCAGCTCTGAAATCGATATTCGAGCAGATAGGACATACGTATTTGAATTTCGAGCTGGGTTGTTTTGAATATCGAGGCAGCTCTGAGATCGATATTCGACTACAATACTGCAAATGCAGTGCAAATTTCGAGCTGGGATGTTTTGAATATCGAGCCAGCTCTGAGATCGATATTCGAGCAGATTGGACATACGTATTTGAATTTCGAGCTGGGTTGTTTTGAATATCGAGCCAGCTCTGAGATCGATATTAGACTACAATATTGCAAATGCAGTGCGAATTTCGAGCTGGGGTGTTTTGATCGAGCCAGCTCTGATCGATATTCGAGCAGATTGAACATCCGTATTTTGAGCTGGGTTGTTTTGAATATCGAGCCAGCTCTGAGATCAATTCGATACAATATTGCAAATGCAGTCGAATTTCGAGTGGGGTGTTTTGAATATCGAGCCAGCTCTGAGATCGATATTCGAGCAGAATTGACATACGTATTTGAATTTCGAGCTGGGTTGCTTTGAATATCGACCCAGCTCTGAGATGGATATTCGACTACGAGATGGTAAATGCAATGCGAATTTCGAGCTGGGGTGTTTTGAATATCGAGCCAGCTCTGAGATCGATATTCGACTACAATATTGCAAATGCAGTGCAAATTTCGAGCTGGGATGTTTTGAATATCGAGCCAGCTCTGAGATCGATATTCGAGCAGATTGGACATACGTATTTGAATTTCGAGCTGGGTTGTTTTGAATATCGAGCCAGCTCTGAGATCGATATTAGACTACAATATTGCAAATGCAGCGCGAATTTCGAGCTGGGGTGTTTTGAATATCGAGCCAGCTCTGAGATCGATATTCGAGCAGATTGAACATCCGTATTTTAATTTCGAGCTGGGTTGTTTTGAATATCGAGCCAGCTCTGAGATCGATATTCGACTACAATATTGCAAATGCAGTGCGAATTTCGAGCTGAGGTGTTTTGAATATCGAGCCAGCTCTAATATCGATTTTCGAGCAGATTGGACATACGTATTTTAATTTCGATCTGGGTTGTTTTGAATATTGAGCCAGCTCTGAGATCGATATTAGACAACAATATTGCAAATGCAGTGCGAATTTCGAGCTGGGGTGTTTTGAATATCGAGCCAGCTCTGAGATCGATATTCGAGCAGATTGAACATCCGTATTTTAATATCGAGCTGGGTCGTTTTGAATATCGAGCCAGCTCTGAGATCGATATTCGACAACAATATTGCAAATGCAGTGCGAATTTCGAGCTGAGGTGTTTTGAATATCGAGCCAGCTCTAAGATCGATTTTCGAGCAGATTGGACATATGTATTTTAATTTCGATCTGGGTTGTTTTGAATATTGAGCCAGCTCTGAGATCGATATTAGACAACAATATTGCAAATGCAGTGCGAATTTCGAGCTGGGGTGTTTTGAATATCGAGCCAGCTCTGAGATCGATATTCGAGCAGATTGACCATCCGTATTTTAATTTCGAGCTGGGTCGTTTTGAATATCGAGCCAGCTCTGAGATCGATATTCGACAACAATATTGCAAATGCAGTGCGAATTTCGAGCTGGGGTGTTTTGAATATCGAGCCAGCTCTCAGATCGATATTCGAGCAGATCGGACATACGTATTTGAATTTCGAGCTGGGTCGTTTTGAATATCGAGCCAGCTCTGAGATCGATATTCCACTACAATATTGCAAATGCAGTGCAAATTTCGAGCTGGGGTGTTTTGAATATCGAGCCAGCTCTGAGATCGATATTCGAGCAGATCGGAGATACGTATTTTAATTTCGAGCTGGGTTGTTTTGAATATCGAGCCAGCTCTGAGATCGATATTCGACTACAATATTGCAAATGCAGTGCGAATTTCGAGCCGGGGAGTTTTGAGATCGATATTCGCGCAGATTGAGATGTGCATTTTAATTTCGAGGTGGGTTGTTTTGAATATCGAGCCAGCTCTGAGATCGATATTCGCGCAGATTGGAGATGTGTATTGGAATTTCGAGCTGGGATGTTTTGAATATCGAGCCAGCTCTGAGATCGATATTTGCGCAGATTGGAGATGTCTATTTGAATTTCGAGCTGGGTTGTTTTGAATATCGAGCCAGCTCTGAGATCGATATTCGCCCAGATTGGAGATTTCTATTTGAATTTGAATTCAAATGCACATCTCAATCTGCGCGAATATCGATCTCAGAGCTGGCTCGATATTCAAAACAACCCTGCTCGAAATTCAAATGCACATCTCAATCTGCGCGAATATCGATCTCAGAGCTGGTTCGATATTCAAAACAACCCAGCTCGAAATTCAAATACGTATGTCCAATCTGCTCGAATATCGATCTCAGAGCTGGCTCGATATTCAAAACACCCCAGCTCGAAATTCGCACTGCATTGGCAATATTGTAGTCGAATATCGATCTCAGAGCTGGCTCGATATTCAAAACATCCCAGCTCGAAATTCAAATACGTATGTCCAATCTGCTCCGGTGAATATCGACCTCGCAGCTTTGGATTCAACTCGAAATTCAACTCGATATTCAACTCGAAATTCAAACCGGTGAATATCATTTCGATTTTCGATGTCAGAGCCAACTTCACACTACTATGACAGACACAATGATAACACGATCCGGTTCACTTTGCTGTGTTATTATGTCAACTATGTCACATTTGGAAAGTTAATGTGATTTTCATAAAATACGAAATGTCGGCTATCTTTGATTGTATATTAAAAATTATGTTCTAGGAAGCTAGAAGTGTTTTGATTGCTTTAATGCAGACATCCACAATAGCTACATGTATCTACAACTGCCAATCACTTCTCTTTCACGTGACAAATACGAATACACTCGTAATTCGGTCCCATTTCTGAGTTACGGCGGCCATCTGGAATTTTCAGAACTTCTATTATATATTGCATAGGGCTGAATTCAAATGATGTCGTTGACCATAACACGTTGTTTAAACCATACAAATTACCATGTGAAAGGTAATGTGATTTTGATAAAATATAAAATGGTGGCCGTCTTGGATTCCATATTCCTGGTGTTGAGCAAACACTTGATAGGGTTATACCTGCTTATTTTCATTATATGGTTTTGATGAAGACATCCACATGGTCAAACCAAAAGTAGCACGCCGATCACCTCGGACCAACATGGCGCCTCGGTCGAACGTCAAAAATCAATGTACTACGGTGTTATATATTAAGTGACGAATCCAGATCCAGCAATGTACGCTATCCCCAGCAGCAGCAGGTGGATGTTCGTCATTAGACCGCAAAGTCTCCAGATCTCTCTTCAATAGAACACCGCTGTGATATGTTTGATTCGGCTTTGGCTCAGTACTCAGTATTGTACACGAGTAGAACGCGATACCGCAGAATGAAATCCAGACGCTTGTTTTGTCCATGCATTTTGTTTGCGTTGTTTTGTTTGCATTTCTGTGAGGGGTGAACATAGAGAATAGTAGGTTAGTGCCGTGAATGGGATAAAATATCTGGCAAGGCTCAGGAAACGGGATGGGCGAGGCTCTGCCGAGCACATCCCGTTTCCGTGCCGCGCCAGATATTTGTTCCCATTCACGGCACTAACCTACTATTCTATTTATCCAGTCAACACCTAAAAATGGCTGTTAAATGCAAAAATTGTATTGACTGGATATCAAAAATGTTTCACGGCATATACGCACTGTCTTACGTTGTTTTGTCTGCATTTCTGTGAGGGGTGAAAATAGAGAATAGTAGGTTAGTGCCGTGAATGGGAAAAAATATCTGGCAAGGTTCAGGAAACGGGATGGGCAAGGCTCTACCGAGCACATCCCGTTTCCGTGTCGCGCCAGATATTTGTTCCCATTCACGGCACTAACCTACTATTCTATTTATCCCGTCAACACCTACAAATGGCTGTTAAACGCAAAAATTGTATTGACTGGATATCAAAAATGTTTCACGGCACCGTGTTTCACGGCACATACGCACTGTCTTCACGGGATAAATGTTATTCTTGTGACGTGTTTAACTGCTATAACTAATTTGAAAATGTCATGCTTATTTTCATATCAAAATAGCGTGATATAACCGCGCGTCTCTATCAGTACATTCAAGATTACTAAATTACTATGTCTGTATAGCGAGCACTCATAAATGTCTAAAACTGATGGAATAGTTACACAAATAATACACATATTTAATTCCTATAAGGAACATTTGTGCCAAGTTGGTGGTAACGCAACTGTAAACATGTAGTAGTACATTTACAGTAGAATGTCTTGAAACATATCCGTGAGTCATTGTATATAATCTCTTGTGATAATGTGTGTTCATGTTTGCACAGCACTCAACATGTTGTATATTTTTCATATACACGAATTACAATAATCTTGTGATAATGTGTGTTCATGTTTGCACAGCACTCAACATGTTGTATATTTCTCATATACACGAATTACAGTTAAGTGGCACCTATCTAAAGCAGACATCCAGCATACATGGGTGACTTGAATGTTGATGTCAGTCATTGCTGTACTTAATTTCGGATGGTAATGTCGGTATATCGCATTTACCCGACTAATAGTGGAACATATCTCAACCGGACACCCGGAAAACGTCTTGGGATGATCATACTGTCGCTGCCGTTGATGCCTCATTATATCGTGACTGCACAGAACAGAATGTTACCGCATAGTTCTCGTATACCCGCGTACAATGGAACCTCTCTAAACCGGACACGGTGTGATGCTCCCACTTTACTGTAATACATATACGCATTTCTTGTACATATTTGGTTGTTCTTAGTCGAATGGCGAATAGTGTAGACCGCGGGAATAGTGTAGACCGCGGACAGATACCAAGGGTGCACAGGTGAGTTTGGATTAACAGTGATGGAACATATGTTAACCATTTCAACACTACATGCCTGTATTGTGGTATTGGCAAACAATGTACATCCAGATGAGCCGGCTCGTGACGAGCAGTCTCATCAGGAGCTGCACGTTTTACAAGTAATTATCATATTTTTTAGAACAAAAACACCCTCTTTTCATAAATGGACTGGTCTGAAAATCATATTGTGACCATTGGATTGCTTGAAAAATTAGCATATGAAATTCCATTTCAGTTACTTATGGGTGAAAGGGTTAATCACGGTTAACAATTTCAACCCCACAGTCCATAGTTGCAATATTCATGAATACCGAATACCCCGGTAACGCAACGCTCGTAACGCGCCGTCCCATCACGATCTACAGTGTTTTCTTTTATGGACAATTAGTTGATTTTCTAAATCAATATCGCCGACAAAGGCAACGTGGTAAGCAAGGGAATTCCCGAGTCGGGCTCGTTAGCGAGATAAATGTGACGATGTATAATCTATTAATGTACTATTTAATATATCCAACATTTGATAACATTGCTTATTCACACACAATTAAGTATGTAATTGGTGGACAGACTCGCCTTTGTGTGGTTTCGTCTGATGGCGGAAGAGACATTTTACATTGGCACAGTTACATATACAAGGTGCATGATCACGTGGTTACAACAACAACAATGTCGCCCACTCCAAAGTAAATATTTTCCTTAAAGGTACATGCCCACTCAGTAGGCACAAAATGTATTTGTATAGGAATTAAATAAGTGTATAATTGTTTCACTATTCCACCAGTTCTAAAAGTTGCAAGTGCCCGCTATACAGATATAATCATTTAGTAATAAATATTTTACTGATAGTGACGCGCGGTGGTATCAGGCTATTTTCATATGTAAATGAGGCATGCTATTTTTTAATTATTTCTACTAAAGAAATGATTATTAAGCATGATCATTGCACATCAAAATATAAATACAGATATTAAATAGTTATGTCCGTTAACATTTTAAGGAAACACGGTTATCGTCCTGATATCAGTGTGAACAATTACGTTTGATATAAAATGCATAATGATGCCAATCAATACGTGGGTAATGGTGAATGAATGTTTATTTTGCCAGAAAATGTCTCAGATGATGTCCCCGATATAAAGAACATTGTATGCCTACTGACTGGGCATGTACCTTTAATATGCAACGGATTTTGATTAAATATGGCGCAACAAACGCGTCTTCATGAGCTGCATTTGGTGGTCTATAGAGTTTGGCACAGACCTATGTCGTTTTTGCGAAGAATCAATTTCCGTGTCGGAGACACGGAAATCGATTCTTCGCAACAACGACAGAAGTTTGTGAGCAAACACAGAGACCACCAAATGCAGCTTAACAGGACGCGTTTGATGCGCCATATTTCATCAACATCCGTTACGTAATAAGGACACTGTGAAAGAATACGTACTTTAAATCGGTACTTGTTGTTGTTGTTGTTAGTACCACATGATCATACACCTTGATATACAAACGTTAGATTTATCCATATCGTTCATTTTATATGTGTACGCGCGTTTGAAACATGACGAACATTTATCCTGGTATGCCGATGTCTTCCTATTCGTGCTGTTCGTACGTCCGTCCCTCCGTGAGATTGTGTGCTTACTCCCGCTGTAATCCCGTTGCCCAGATAATATACTACCGCCTGTGTTAATCTTGATACAGCTCATGCTCAGACAATCAAAGTGTTTGATTGCGAGTTGGCATTGTCAATAGATGTTCAGAAAAGTAGCTAACATGTGCCAGATTACCACAGGCGGTTGTGCATAGCCATCAGTCATTACCACAGGCGGTTGTGTATAGCCATCAGTCATTACCACAGGCGGTTGTGTATCGCCATCAGTCATTATCACAGGCGGTTGTGTATAGCCATCGGCCATTACCACAGGCGGTTGTGTATAGCTATCAGCCATTACCACAGGCGGTTGTGTATAGCCATCAGTCATTACCACATGCGGTTGTGTATAGCCATCAGTCATTATCACAGGCGGTTGTGTATAGCCATCGGCCATTACCACAGGCGGTTGTGTATAGCCATCAGTCATTACCACAGGTGGTTGTGTATAGCCATCGGCCATTACCACAGGCGGTTGTGTATAGCCATCAGCCATTACCACAGGCGGTTGTGTATAGCCATCAGTCATTATCACAAGCGGTTGTGTATAGCCATCAGCCATTACGACAGGCGGTTGTGTATAGCCATCAGTCATTACCACAGGCGGTTGTGTATAGCCATCAGTCATTATCACAGGCGGTTGTGTATAGCCATCAGTCAATACCACAGGCGATTGTGTATAGCCATCAGCCATTACCACATGCGGTTGTGTATAGCCATCAGCCATTACACATGCGGTTGTGTATAGCCATCAGCCATTACGACAGGCGGTTGTTTATAGCCATCAGCCGTTACCACAGTCGGTTACGACAGGCGTTGTTTATAGCCATCAGACATTACCGCAGGCGGTTTTGTATAGCCATCAACCATTACGACATGCGGTTGTGTATAGCCATCAGCCATTACGACATGCGGTTGTGTATAGCCATCAGCCATTACCACAGGCGGTTGTTTATAGCCATCAGCCATTTCGACATGCGGTTGTGTATAGCCATCAGCCATTACCACAGGCGGTTGTGTATAGCCATCAACCATTACGACAGGCGGTTGTTTATAGCCTTCAGCCGTTACCACAGTCGGTTACGACAGGCGGTTGTTAATAGCCATCAGACATTACCGCAGGCGGTTGTGTGTAGCCATCAGCCAGTTCGACTGGCGGTTGTTTGTAGCCATCAGCCATTACCACAGGCGGTTGTGTATAGCCATCAGCCATTACCACAGGCGGTTGTGTGTAGCCATTAGCCACTAACACAGGCGGTTGTGTGTAGCCATTAGCCATTACCACAGGCGGTTGTGTATAACGTTCAGTCATTACCGCAGGCGGTTGTGTATAGCCATCAGCCAGTTCGACAGGCGGTTGTTTGTAGCCATCAGCCATTACCACAAGCGGTTGTGTATAGCCACCAGTCATTACCACAGGTTGTGTATAGCCATCAGCCATTACCTACAGGCGATTGTGCATAACCATCGGCCATTACCACAGGCGGTTGTGTATAGCCGTCAGCCATTACTACAGGTGGTTGTGTATAGCCATCAGCCATCAATACAGGCGATTGTGTATTGCCATCAGCCATTACGTCAGGCGGTTGTGTATAGCCATCAGTCATTACCACAGGCGATTGTGTATTGCCATCAGCCATTACGTCAGGCGGTTGTGTATAGCTATCAGTCATTACCACAGGCGGTTGTGTATAGCCATCAGCCATTACCACAGGCGGTTGTGTATAGCCATCAGCCATTACCACAGGCGGTTGTGTGTAGCCATTAGCCACTAACACAGGCGGTTGTGTGTAGCCATTAGCCATTACCACAGGCGGTTGTGTATAACGTTCAGTCATTACCGCAGGCGGTTGTGTATAGCCATCAGCCAGTTCGACAGGCGGTTGTTTGTAGCCATCAGCCATTACCACAGGCGGTTGTGTGTAGCCATTAGCCACTAACACAGGCGGTTGTGTGTAGCCATTAGCCATTACCACAGGCGGTTGTGTATAACGTTCAGTCATTACCGCAGGCGGTTGTGTATAGCCATCAGCCAGTTCGACAGGCGGTTGTTTGTAGCCATCAGCCATTACCACAAGCGGTTGTGTATAGCCATCAGCCACTAACACAGGTGGTTGTGTATAGCCATCAGACATTACGACAAGCGGTTGTGTATATTCATCAGCCATTAAGACATGCGGTTGTGTATAGCCATGAGCCATTACCACAGGCGGTTGTATATAGCTATCAGCCATTACCACAGGTGGTTGTGTATAGCCATCAGCAATTACGACATGCGGTTGTGTATAGCTATCAGCCATTACCACAGGCGGTTGTGTATAGCCATCAGCCATTTCAACAGGCGGTTGTTTATAGCCATCAGCCATTACTTTTATAGCCATCAGCCATTACCACAGGCGGTTGTGTATAGCCATCAGCCATTTACGCAATAATTAGTTGTTGGAGTGCGGCAGGAACCGACGCTTGTCAGGTGACCTTAGTGAGACCAATTACCAAGTATAGTAACGCACTCCCTTCTATTGACTACAAAAACATAATCTAACATTCGACTTGAAGGCACATAATTCTCAATGTTTTTCATTAAATGTACTAAACTGTAGATGAATGCTGATCTCATTCTAATATATAAGCTGTCTCACAAATTGCCGTTATCAAAGTATCATTCCTCGTTATCCTAAATAAAATAAATCATTGAAATTCGATTAAATAAAAGTATGCGTTTGGTTCAAATAGGTCATCTGCAGTATAAAGCGGACAATTGCATATTGACTATCAAGACTTAATTTTAGACACAGTTCATTTAAGTGGAACACATAGTACATATATGCCATCCACTCTGTTATGACCTATACGTTCCACGAGTGGTGATTACATAGAGTATCTGAATATATATGCCATTATGTCCTTAAATAGATACACTGGACTTTGTAGACGAGATCATTTTAACCAAGATGGCTGAAAATCAGCGCTGACAGAAAATAATGACCTTTCTTGCATTTTCATTGGTAATTACAAGAAAGCAAGACAGCAGTGTATAATATTACCATATTTGTACAGACATCATTAATGACTGTGAATGGAGAAATTTAGCTTACCGGTTTTGCGACCAGTGTACGTGTACAGTGTGGTCAGCGTGTAAGTGCACACACGAACGAACACGACAGGTTGGAAACAACCTGTCGTGTTCGTTCGTGTGTGCACTTACACGCTGACCCCACTGTAGATCCATAGCAAGTGGCACACTCCGGTATCCTGTTAACGATATATAATGCTTGTTAACAACATGACGGGTGTTTCATTTGCGACCAGTGCAGATCAAGGTCATCCTATTCATCCGCACAGTCTGATCAGGATCTGCACTGTTCGCCATTACATCAATGAAACACTCGTTATACTTGTAACAAATATTATAGATCGGTATCAGGCTACATGAGTGTGCTTTCATGAGTGTGCACCATTCCTCCTTCCACAGCCGCAGCTAATTAAACACGGCCGTGACTACCCAGCTAACAATTTTCGGTTGTAGGAATGTTGTTACAACGTCTTATGAAAGTTGCAGTTACGTTGCCATGAAGCCGTTGGTACAACGTACTCCAGGAAAGTTTTCCTGTCGAAGATTTCATGTAGTGATTTTACGTTTTATGACGACATTCACAAGACGTTTTCACAATGACGTTGGTACAACGTACTTCAGGAAAGTTTTCCTGTCGTAGATTTCACGTAGTGATTTTACGTTTTATGACGACATTCACAAGACGTTTTAGTAATGACGTTGGTACAACGTACTTCAGGAAAGTTTTCCTGTCGTAGATTTCACGTGGTGATTTTACGTTTTATGACAACATTGACAAGGCGTTTTCACCATGACGTTGGTACAACGTACTTCAGGAAAGTTTTCCTGTCGTAGATTTCACGTAATGATTTTACGTTTTATGACGACATTCACAAGACGTTTTCACCATGACGTTGGTACAACGTACTTCAGGAAAGTTTTCCTGTCGTAGATTTCATGTAGTGATTTTACCTTTTTTGACGACATTCACAAGACGTTTTAGTAATGACGTTGGCACAACGAACTTCGGGAAAGTTTTCCTGTCGCAGATTTCACGTAGTGATTTTACCTTTGTTGACAACATTCACAAGACGTTGTCATAATGACGTTGTAACAACGTACTTCAGGAAAGTTTTTCTGTCGTAGATTTCACGTAGTGATTTTACGTTTAATGACGACATTCACAATACGTTTTCATAATGATGTTGGTACAACGTACTTCAGGAAAGTTTTCCTGTCGTATATTGCACGTAGTCATTTTACGTTTTATGACGACATTCACAAGACGTTTTCATAATGACGTTGGTACAACGTACTGCAGGAAAGTTTTTCTGTCGTATATTACACGTAGTGATTTTACGTTTTATGACGACATTCACATGACGTTGTCATAATGACGTTGGTACAACGTACTTCAGGAAAGTTTTCCTATCGTAGATTTCACGTAGTGAATTTATGTTTTATGACGACATTCACAACACGTTTTCATAATGACGTTGTAGCAACGTACTTCAGGAAAGTTTTCCTGTCGTAGATTTCACGTAGTGATCTTACGTTTTATGACGACATTCACAAGACATTGTCACAATGACGTTGGTACAACGTACTTCATGAAAGTTTTCCTGTGGTAGATTTCACGTTGTGAATTTAAGTTTTATGACGACATTCACAAGACATTTTCATAATTGTACTCCATGAAAGTGTTCCTGTCGTAGATTTCATGTAGTGATTTTACGTTTTATGACGACATTCATTCACAAGACGTTTTCATCATGACGTTGTAACAACGTACTGCAGGAAAGTTTTCCTGTCGTATATTTCACTTAGTAATTATACGTTTTATGACGACATTCACATTACGTTTTCATAATGATGTTGGTACAATGTACTTCAGGAAAGTTTTCCTGTTGTAGAGTTAACGTAGTTATTTTACGTTTTAAGACAACATACCCAAAACATTGGCATACCGACGTTGAAACAACGTAATTAGGAAAGAGTTCCTGTCGTGGATTTCACGTAGTCATTGTACGTTTTAATACAACATTCACAAGACGTTGGCAGACTGATGTTGGTACAACATAAATTGGTAAAGTTTTCCTCACGTAGATTTCACTTAGGGATTTTACGTTTTATGACAACATTCAGAAAACGTTGGCATAATGACATTGCTACAACGTAGGGAATTTACGTTGTGCAACAACATTCCTGAAGCGTTGGCATACATGTAATAACGTTTGTACAACATATTTTAAGAAAGTTTTCCTGCCGTAGATTTCACGTAGTGATTTTACGTTGTATCATTGTCATAATTTTAACGTTGGTGCAGCGTTATCCAGAAACGCGTTCTTGGCTAGATTTGACGTAAAATTTCACGTAGTGATTTTTATGTCACATATGTTCAAAGTTTCCTTGAAGTACAGATCACAATGTAAAATCACACACTGCATGTCAAGAACATGTTCCTAAACAACGTCATTACGACCACGTTTTCATACAATGTAAAATAGTGCTACATGAACTCTAAAACGAGAGAACGTTGCTGGAATGTAAAAACATTAACTTAACCACATTTGGTGATTTGTTTTATTTAAATCGGCATGGCACAACTATGGAAGCGTCCTGGTGCCAATGAAGTATTTTTATCTCCTAATTGGATAGCAACTCCTAATTAGGACCTATTACCTCATAATTAGGACTTAGTATCTCCTAATTATGAGTTAGTATCTCCTAATTATGACTTACGATCTCCTAATTAGGAATTACTATATGTGTCAAAGCTAAAAAAATATCCTTAGTGTCTCCTAATTAGAGATAATAACTCCCAATTATGACTTAGTATCTCCTAATCAGGAGTTACTATCTACTAATTAGGAGTTAGTATCTCAATTAGGAGATACATGTAGTATCTCCTAATTAGGAGTTACATATATTTTAGCATTGGCATCAGGATGTTTTTATACACTACAGCAGCATTTGGAGTAAAACGGTATTGCTTTCATCAGCAATAGAATAGAACATTACTATCTCGGTTGAACAGAAATACAGTTACAACAAAGTATTGATTGTGACAATCTTGTCAACAGCTATTGTCAGTTTAGGTCGGGTTAACGGGGTCGAATCCCATGAAGTGATGGAACTTTAGGCAGAGCTGGCAGAAGTTGTCTACGTAGTGCCGTAGTCTTGTCCTTCTTTGGTTCTTGGTCAATCTCGCACATTTCATCGTCTCCTGTAAAATACAGACATGTACAGCCAAATGAAACACCATCTATGTTCTGGTCTACCAATACCAGCCAATATGTTACGGCTAATACATAACATAAAATAAGAGTGCCGTAGGTCATAATATACGCTCGTCGAGGCATAGCCAGTAAACGAGGGGAGATAACACGCTGGACAAAAATAAGAAACTCAATAGGGTTCTTTTTCTTGCCATAATAAACAAGTAGAAATTGTGATCACGAGGACAAAGATACAGACGCGAAAATTAAAAATAGCCATTAAGCGCGGAAATAGCTCATTTTTTTGTTTTGGAAAATCGATCAATTCCCTCTTGCATATGTATACCGAAGCATAACTTGCGTTATTGCATGGAAAATGACATAGAAGGCTAACGTAAAAAATAGCCACCAAGGGGACATAAATAATTCGATAGTTTTGAAATGTGATTCTTCGTATTGCCGTGATAAACATGTATGCTGAATTTGGTGGTTCAGATGTGTCAAGTGGAACTTGAGTTATTGCGTGGAAAAAAACTATCCACCAAGGGGAGATAAGTCATCTGCAACTTTTAAAAATCAATAGGGTCTTTGTCTTACAGTGATAAACATGCATGCCTAAGTTGGTCACGGCCCGTCGAGTAGCACTCTAGTTATTTCGTGGACAAGCTGTGTGCATGGCCCGCCCGTACAAGGTGAATACAAATACGTCCTCTATTTTTGTTTCGAACGGGCGTATACACAGATAGTACATGTATTGCATTAATAATATAATTCCATTATTTATTATACAATGTATTTGCAACTCAACTTTGAGTTGATTTTATGTTTATAGCAAAACATAAAATACAAATGTACAATTGGGAATATTGTATTTTTGGTTCGTTGTGCATTTCGATACTGTTACATGTACGGGATTATTTTGTCCCGAAAATACTACATTTTTCCGAGTGAAAATATGTATTTGCAGAACAGACGCAACACATTAAAACAAAATTGACAATGAGATTGAGTGCTGAAGATGACAGCTGCTCCAATCGGACAACGGGTTAAATTGTATTTGCAAAACAAAAGAAATAAATGCAAATGATAAAAACGTGAAAGTCCTCAGTGACCTTGACCTTGGGGAATCAAATATCAACACACAGGGTAGTGAACCATCAATGCCAGAAACGCATGGATGAAGTTTTGTGGTCCTGAGCACAGAGAAAGTGGGAATTTTAAAGAATGTATAAACATATTGGCGAATAGGTGAATACGTCTACCCCACGCATGTGTGGGCGACACAAAAATCCCGTTTAAAAACTATGCAACCATTATGTTGTGATAGTGGAGGAACTGTAATAGTACTATGGTGGCTCGTTAGGGACATTTCGTCTCTTCGTGGCGACAGAACGAAGATTAGCGAAGAGAAGAAACGAGGTTTATAAATAAACTTCGTCTTCTCTGCACGCTAATTATCGTCTCTTCGCCCCGAAGGGACGAAAATTATCGCCCTATAAGGTCGATTAAATTTGCGCCGCGTAAATTTGCGCCTCTCAAATTAACACCCCTTAATCTTCGTTTCTTCGTTTCGTCGCCACGCTGTTTAACGCCTGCAGGACGCGAATTATCGTTCCTTCGCCACGAAGGAACTAGTCAAGAGACGAAATTTAGTGTCCTTAATCTTCGTTTCCTCGTTTCTTCGCCACGAGCAAACGATAATTTTCGTCCCAAACGATAAGTATCGTCTCTTCGTCCCTTCACCCCCGAAAGGAGAAGAGACGAATATTAGCGCGTTCCGGTCGCACATGCGCAGATCCGTACTAACAAGCAGACTGCCATTTTATAATTAATTAATAATATATCCGTGTTGTTTCTCTGGTTGTTTTATGTATGCCGTTTTAAATATGTACTGTGTATGTAAGATTATACGAATTGAAATTTGGCTATCAAAGTGCATGTGAATTAAATTAATTCTAGTTTCTACTTTCGGTTTACCATGTTTACAGGAATTAAATCTGAAAATCAAAAGTATCTGATTCTATTATTATTACTTATACGTACAGTACATATATAAAACGGTAGACATAAAAAAAGAGAGACAACACATTGATATATTATTAATTATTCATACAATGGCAGTCTTAATTGTTAGTACGCATCTGCGCAGGTGTGACCGGAACGCGCTAATCTTCGTCTCTTCTAGTCTTCCGGAGAGAACGGACGAAGGCACGATAAGTATCGTTTATTTGCGCGAAAAGACGAGGATTAAGAGGCGATAATTATGATTTCTTCGCGGTTTCGGTCCTTCGCCACGAAGGAACGAAACCGCGAAGAAACGATAAATAGCGTCCTGAAGGTGTAAAACAGCGTGTCGACGAAACGAAGAAACGAAGGTTAAGGCGCTTAGATTTGCGAGTCGTAAATTTGCAAATTAATGATCTGACAGGGCAATAATTATCGTCCCTTCAGGGCGAAAAGACGATAATTAGCGTGGCGAAAAGACGAAGTTTATTTATTAAACTTCGTTTCTTCGTTTCTTCGCCACGCTAATCTATGTTCCGGCGTCACGAGGAAACGAAAAGACGAAATGTCCCTAACGAGCCACCATATAGTACAGTGGAATCCCTCTAAACCGAACACCCTCCGAATGTGTCTTATTTAGATGGGTTTCAATGTAATGTATGTCATTGTCCTGTCTGTTCATAACAGAAAATGACAAAACGTGACCATCGAGTGTTTAATTACAATGGTATCTCTCTAAACCGGAAACCCTGAGGACCTCCCAATGTGTCCGTTTTAGAGAGGTTCCACTGTATTGCCATTTTGCTATCACGGTTGCCAAAGCCACTATTGGTAAGTGCATAACACATACCTTCACTGGCCGAATCTTCCATTATGAGTCTAGCAGGTGTCCTATATGAATTTCCACCAGACTCCAAATTTGATGCGTCTCCCGCCATCCTTGCCTTCTGCGTTGCATTAATCCAGTTATCTGAAATGAAATTTAGTTGTAAGTTATAGTTGTACAAAGTCATGAACCTACCACATAAGAGTTTAATGTAAAAAAGATTATATAATTACTTCTATTTTTTTTTTCGAATGTATTAGAATGTCACTGATATATTTAATGTAATAAATAGTATTTCAGTGGAGCCTCTCTAAACTGGACACCCAGGAATAATTGACTTCAATGTAATGTATGTACACTTTATTAACTAATAAACTTATCTGTAAATAAATGGTATGGTCGGTTGCCATTAGTTACAAGCCTAGCTCTGATATGTGACTATGACTAGATAGACTGGCTTATTAAATGTTGCCCAGTCTAGCACCTGATCAAATCGAATAGCAGTATTATGTCAATCGAACTACTGCCTGTGTATAATGTGTCATTGTGTGATTACGGGGATATATAGCATCGGTACATTCCAACAACTTTTTACTAAATTACATTAAAATACGTTTTTGGCGGACGATTGAATAACTACGTGCAATTTATATTTTCTTTTGTTCATAATAACATTAAAACAACATATTGGACGTAAACAGTCTATGCTTTGTTTTGCATAATTAACATGGAACATGTAGAAAAGTACATACCTTTGCACAATCTGTCGGTCTTCTCAAATAGTCAGGCATTCACTCTTATATATCCAATGGCAATGAAATTCTGCTGAAATACCGCCCGAACATTAATTGTGCCACAGGTTTCAAGGGCAATTTTGATTGGCCATCGACAGAGCGTGGTATAATAAATTATTATGTGACAGCTTAAGGGAAAAGGGACGAGTTGAGGGAGGGGAGTTTATTGTTGGCGGCGTAAAAATTCTAGCATGTACAGTGGAACCCTACTAAACCGGACACTGGGGAAAATATAGATGTTTACCTTAGATGTGTGTCGCTGTTATGTATCTCTGATTACAATGAATGTTCATGATTGCAAAACACTACAACGAAGTATTATGAATGTCATGTGATTAAAAGTATCATGAAGTGCTCACATGTCTGATTTACAGTGGAACATCTCCAAATCGGACACCTTGGGGGCAAACCAGGGTGTCCGGTTTGGAGAGATCTGCTGTAGTTTACAACGTAATGATTTGGCAAGAGTATTTACGCCAGGACGTAACGTCATTAAAACCTGTTTTGTTTTTTTTAACATACGAAAAGTATTCAATAGGAATTAGACAGTATTTTCTTCCAGCATTTGTTTAATTATAAATATGTTGCCCTGAAGACACATGACCGTATCTCTAGGCTGGGTGTGTTAATCTGGTCGTACCAGCCATATTGCAAGAGAAATGACTGGGTATCAATATCTGTTCCGGACCGCACTTCCTGACAAAACAAAACACGTACACTGTACGTTTTAGTTACTATGTAGGCGGAGCCTAATTTCGAGTTGTAGCTGTGAATTCGGATCCATGGACGATGCAGGTGGCTGACATTGGTCATGTGAGAGCCGTTATATAATCACTGCTGACTGATAGCAAATAAACCGCAAAATAATTAGTTGTTGGCAGATCAGGCTGACTGTGGCGGTTCAATTAATTACATAGAGTAAACACATTACATTTCCACTGTATAAACCCCCGGGCGCGAAGGGTTGTCGGTAACTTCCGAGCGTACGAACCATTTGTTGTGCCAATATGTTTAGACATATATATTGTATTAATCTGTGCATGATAGACTTTTCACAATTCGCATAAAAAAGATGACCTCCAATGAAAAAGACATCAGCTACCGTATAATTATATTACATTATGGAACCAATATCAGGCGCATCTCAATATATTTAACTCGTTCAAGTAAATACTGGGACGATGTATGGTCCCTGGTAACTGGAATGGAATTTGATATGTTAATTTTGCAACCAATGTAACCCTCACAAAATGATTTTAAGACTAGTCCCTTATGAAAAAGGGGTGTTTTTGTTCTAAAAAATGGGAAAATTACTTGCAAAAAGTGCAGATCCCGAGGAGACAGCTCGTCACGAGCTGGCTCATGTCGATCTACACTATTTGCCAATACCACTATACAGGCCTGTGGTGTTGAAAGGGTTAATTAATAGCTGAACAGAACAGAACAGAACAGTACATACTTTTACTTAAAGTCAGGTTACAAGGTAACAACATGACTGAAATTGATAATCTATGTAGGTGGGTAAACATGGTTGGCAATGTAACGTATTTGTGTCAGATATAACTTTGAAGGGTGGGGGGGGGAGAGGCATGGGGTCAGTAAACAAACATGTATAAATATGTGAGAATTAATGTTTGGGTGTATGCTAAGCGCCGTGGAAAGCGGATTCTATGAACGATGACGGCTCTGGCTAGTCTGTACATCATCACACATTCATATTCATTGTGTATCATACAGCATATTAAAGGTTGGGTAATACAATAGTTAAGTCATGATCATTTGGTGACATTTGCAGCAGCGCTATTTTGACAACGTTTATATCAAATGCAAATAGTATATGTTATGAGAACTGTCACATATTTGGTTGCAGCGACGTTATTGTAGCAACGTTATTTTGACAACGTTTATATCATGTTGTCACGCAATGCTATATGACAACGTGAATTTGTTTCGTATTCTTGTGGCAATTATCTGATACGTTTCAAATTTAAAGATACATGCCAACCAAGTAGGCACAACATGTTCTTTATAGGAATTAAATAAGTGTATAATAGTGTCGCTACATTCCACCAGTATTTGTAACGATCCAGTTTAGGATTTCCCGTGTCCTCATTATTGATCATTCTGCGAATATAACAAAGGAAATCCGAAAGTAAAGCTCACGGAAGGTTATGTCAGAACAGAACAGAACAGAACAAAGCGTTTATTTGCAATATTCTCCGACCACACTGTGGTATATGAGTGCATACAAGTACAGAATAATTTGTATTATCAACAACAACAACATGGCGGACAATACATATGTATGCAAATATGTTCAAAACAGAATATACCAACTTAATTTTGGCTTGAGTAAATCGTGTGTTATCATCACCAATATTGAGCATTACTTTAAAATTTGTAGAAAGAACGTAGTTGGGGATAAATTTGCAAGGATCAAAATTATGTGATTGTCACGCAATGGGGTTGGTACTGTTAGTTTATTGGGAGAAATCCGGAACAATTACTGAAGAAAAAGCTCGAACATATTAAATAAACGACACAAATCAAATGCGCATACAAGGCCGCGTACTGCATACAACGAAACATGATGTAGAAATTTACAAGTAAAATAAAAAAATAAAAAACAATGTTTTGCTGAAACTTTAAAAAGACATGTATTTCCAACATAACATTGCTTGGCATATCATATCTGTAGGTTCGTGAAACCAGCAAACCCCAACTGCACTCCATCTTCAGTATAGGGTTAGCAAATATACGTATATAGCACGATGACAGCTACCATCCTCACATTGGGTCGAAAGTCGAAAGCATGTGAGAATTGTGTGTATAAACAGCTATATTAGTTTAAGGGAAACAAAGGCATACCACTGTAGTTACATATCATTAGTGAATAGTTACCAATTGGCTAATTCGGCGAAAGCAGGCAACAAACACAACTATACCATCCTGTGTCCCTGTGTTTTGCCGTCTGAATTCGCGAAACTCGTCTTTTTGGGTTTCACGGATACGTTGGTCAGGGCACATCATGATATGTATTCAACATGGATAATGTAACTCATTCTCTATGGAAAAAAATCGTAGATATTGATATAGAATTGTGATGTATTATAGCTTCAGTATAAAAATCAACGAAGACAGTAACTTTAACCAACGTTAAACTGTTATCCAAGTAAAGGTAGGATCCTGTACTGTTCAAATGACTGCATGGGGTACAGACTTGATATAACAGTCTTTGCGAGTATATACATGTATCTTGAGGTGTAACCATGGGTATTCGACGTGTGCTAATGTTTTATATAACGTGTATGAATGAAATTGACAGCACACAAAGATAAAATATATACAGTTTGGTACCTTCTCCTAAACCGGAGGACTGAGCTAATATATGTGATCTCATTTTTAGAGGTTTCCTGGTGGCGCATCTTAGATAACAAAGCATGTTCATGATTGCAAAGTATATAAGTATGTCCCAGAATTGTTAAATGCCTGAGTTACAGTGGAACATCTCTAAACAGGACACTCTGATGACATCCCGGGGTGTCCGGTCCAGATAGGCCTCACCGTACTTGTATGTAAACTATCTAGATCATGAATTGCATTTTATACATTCCTGATGACTCTAACATGATACATATTTATTACTCTCTTGCGAGTTATTTGCATGGGTTTCGCTGTGAGAGAAAACCCGTAATTGGGCGTCTATTTATTGGAAACCACGAACTACCATGCAAAATGTTTACTTTTATTACAATCAAAATAAAGTTATTTGAAAACTTGGAAAGGGTTTCGACTAATCTAGAATGTTAATGTGATTGAACACATTCAAAACATGCAGTCAAATATATCTGGTTCATAGAAACAGCTGCGTAATTTTGATTTCAAAAAGTTTACATGACGTCACATTTGACGTCACACAACATAACGTCAACACGCGGGCGATTCCGTCACTCCCGTCCAGTAGCTTGATGTTCAGGTATGCACAAGATATTGTCATAACTGGGTTTTCACGTCGGCTATTTTGAAAAATGGCTGCCATTTCTTTCCAGCAACACATTGTTTGGGTTGTAGGCCTAGAAGTTGTTCGTGAGTGTCCTTGAACACAATGACACCCCACAACCTTTTACATTTTACTGTAAGCCAGATGCCAGTGTACCTTTGCCAACATACACAACGAAATACATAAACTGAAATGGTATGTATTAATTTCCTATATACGTGTATATACGACACTACGTGTTGAATATCAATGCACGCGGGTCATATTTACTCTCCACATAATAGGCTTTCACTGTACTACAGTGGGGTCTGCGTGTAAGTGCACACACGAACGAACACGACAGGTTGGCGTGTAAGTGCACACACGAACGAACACGACAGGTTGGAACCAACCTGTCGTGTTCGTTCGTGTGTGCACTTACCCGCTGACCCCAATGTATTATAATTGGCAGGTATGTTGCAATAATTCCAGCACAAAAATATTTACACAATTCCCTAACATTTGATTGGTCCGTAGCAAGTCTCTGTCCAAAATTTATATCCCAGTAAACCCCATGCCGAACTACTTTCCGTAACCGTCAGGCGCAGTTAAAATAATTCTTAAGAAAACGGAAAATAAACACATTTTCTTGATGAATTTATTTCAAATGCTGGAATTATACTAGAGTGCAGTATGTGGGTATATACGGTACATGTACATGTGTGTGTTGTGTGGTCGGGTCAGCCAGTGACATACTATGCGTACATGTATTAGGTTGTCTGCAATGGCGACTCGTGTTGTTAACGGACAGGCAGACAGCTGACAGACGTTAAATGTTGGTGGAATATAATTGATACTACTGTGTCGTGTTCTTTCTACGAATTGTTAGCTACATTATCATGATTATATCGTATTTTATACTTCACATATTTTTTTTCTTTGTCAGACGTTTGTGAAACGCCGTTGGATTAAGCACACTAAGATGGCCGAGTTGGCCACGCCATGCACCGTATAGGATACAGTAATGATGGAATGTGCAGATATATGTTTGCTATACGAAAATCACATTTAGGAAGCAATTATGTTTGAATCATGTGATGAACAGGGGTCCCATGTGTCCTTAATTAAAACAAAATAATGTGTAATATTTTACATTGCCATCGAAGTTATTGTTTTATTATACATTCTAAAGCAATAATGTTAAGTGTTTTCGTTCACAGATATGTTTATAGACCTGCTCATCGGCTCTAAAATTGCCATAAAAAAACAATATGAATGATGCCAACGACCGCATCAGCCATGTGACTTCCGGCGATGCACTAAGCTCCATATCTAGAAGTGTACACTGACACCTCTCTGTGTCCGGTTTAGAACGGTTCCATTGTAACCAAGGACTCCAAGCAAGAACAAGTCACCGAGACATTTAATATGAGCGGTAACAACATATAATTCCGAATAGAAATAGAGAAAACGGAGAAAATTAATCTCAAAATTGTCAGACTGTCTACTGTAATTGGGCCAAAATGTATACATACACACGTATATACATGTACCCCGTACATGTATATACCCCGTATATGTATATATCCCGTACATGTATATACCCCGTATATGTTATACAAACGGCAGGAAAACAACGCGTACATGTAGAATTGTATTTAATTGGCTTCAGTGCCTCTAATTATGTTTGGAATAATATCTATTATCTATTGCACCCAATTTTATTTGGTTTACTGTCATATTATTTGCTGTATGTGTCAAACGCTCGAAGTGGTGAAACTGTACGATGGCTTGTACATACAAAAATGGCGGAGATGGCAACTCATATAGTATACTGCAACAAGACAATATGTGTATATGTTATATTATCACATCACTCTTATAAAGCAATTATCATTGAAGCTGAGTGTATCTATCTATGACCTACTACCCTAATAAATATCAAATTACATTACTTGAATTGTGATATGTTATTTATGACATATGCAAAGCATCATTCATTGAAATTGTACGTATCGCCTATCGCGTATTCTGCAGCTGTCTCATTCTGGGTACACAGTACATGGGCAATGTATGGCCACGAGGATGTGATAACGCCCCCCATTTATCACGTTAGTCGCATGTACAGGGGGGTCAGAGTGTAGTGCACCACGAACGAACACGACATGTCGTGTTCGTTCGTGTGTGCACTTACACGCTGACGCCACTGTACGATCATAATCCAATAGCTAAAGCTCGCGGGATTATCTTTTCGTATATGCGGACGTACCGTGATATAGCTATGACATAGTCTGAGTAATCGACAGACATGGCAGTATATCCAGTTTATATAAACCCTTACACTGCGAAAACGAAGCTTACATGTATGGAATTGTAAAGTGTTTACATGTTCAGTAGTGAAACATAAAAAGAAAATTAACCAAAAAAACATCTATACAGGTGAAATAGGATTTGCCCTGTTAACCGGCTGAATGACATTAGCTGTTGACAGGCCGTAACCATTAATTTAAAATAAATGAAGTTTCTGTGATAGTACATGTACCTGTTCAAAATTGCAACAGCATTGACATATTTATGGTTTTAGTGACGGGGTCGATCTTACAGGGTGTCCGGTTTAGAGAGATTTCACTATTATCTTGTCCGTAATTGACATAATGATTTTGGTATCATCACATTGAATTGTACTGAAATGCAGTGAAATCTCTCTAAACCGGACACCACGGGACCACCATTGTGTTCGGTTTAGAAAGGTTCCACTGCGTTTGAATTATAGTTTTAGGAACTGTTATCCCGATATCGAGGTTGCCATAATTAGCTACTGACATTTCGACATGTTATTAAGGAAACAAGCTTAATCCATTCAATATAATGACATCTGTCTGCAATTACTTTTGTGTGAAACGTGTAAAAAGTCGGAAACAATTTCTAAAAAGGCAACATATTCTCATGAGTTTTGAAACATAAATGCATATACAGGTCATTATCGTTATCTCGAAGTCGAATGGACTGATGAAAATATATCGACATATCATAACTTCGAGATAACAATTCGGCAAATTTCTCGAAAATAAATCCAAACAAAATCGCTTCAGAAATGCCCCTTTAATTTATTTCCGGGTTTTCATAAATCACGCACTTTCTTTTTTACACAATTCGTATGTTACTAAATATATCGAATACGCTATACAATTTCCGGCGAATTAGACACAATTTGTTTTATGCTTTTCGCAGCTACTGAGATAGTGTAAACGAGCGATTTTCAACACACATGTAATACACATCAATGAATAATCATTACATCTCAATGTCAACGCTCGTCGTCTCTTCCGACGATGTTATTGAAAGAAACAAATTCCGTTCCAACCACGTGGACCTAGCGCTGTCGCCACACACACAAAAGTCGGCCTATGCAAATCGGCCTAAATCTTTTTTTTTTTTTCCGTTTTGTCTATGTTTTATAAACAAAACATGATTGGCAGACATGAAAATTCGATCTCTATCATAGACGATTCATGTGACATTTAAATTAGAAACAGAAGTGGAGAAAACAATTTTGTCTTGCAAGTTTTTTTTTCATTTTTAACAAAAAACATGTTTGACAACACTGAGATGTGTCTCCATTGGTGGACGATTCTGAAGCACTGCCTAATCATTTGGATTTGTAAATCATTGGACAAATGTTGACCGATTATCATTGTCAAGGGGAGTAAAGATAACAACAAAACAGAATAAAGAAATCAACTTTTATTAAATATTATACATATATTCGTAGTAGTGTTGGCTCATTTGTATTCAGGTGCAATTCAACATCTGCTTTGTTATTCTTGTATCCATGTTTAATTCTTACTTATATTTGCGACAGTATTATGTATAGTAATAGCCGCGTACGTTCCTTGGGTTTTAATATGTTGCATTCCTAGCAAGTCTACGAATACGGCAATTACAGACACAATGAACTATTATTAGACTGACAATGCCCGATAATGTTGATGGCAATCTGGTGAGATATGAGTCACGAGAAAATAAACTTCCGGGTTGCAAGGGCCGTTATTAACGGTAATGCACTCAGTAGGCAGGAAATGTTCCATATATCAGGACATTCATCTGAGACATTTTCTTGCAAACTTCATTCACATTACCGTATGTATTGATTGCGCAGTATTATCACATTTTATATCACACGTAAATTTCCACACTGATATCAGGGGCGCTAACCTTAATATGTAACGGGGACACTACTATTTGTTCTTCTGTATTTATTTTTTGATGGGCAAGATCATCTGTCGAATAATATTATTTTTTCAGGTGACTCAGTTACTTAGTATAAATAATTAAAAAAATATTCATGGCCTCATTTGATATGAAAATAGCCTAACATACCATATTACTAAATGATTTATCGTGTATAGGGGCACTCGGAATTTCAGAACTGGCGGATAGTGACAAAATTCAGTATTTAGATTATAGAAAGAACATTTTGTGCTACTGAGTGGGCATGATACCTTTAATTTGGTGAGACAGTGTCGATTGTTTGAAAGCGTCGAATTTTGAACCGGACGTAATGGAATGTTTGAAGTAAAAGCACTTGTGCACTTTCATGATAGAATGGCGGCTGCGCTCAAAACGGGTTGGGATTTTCTATATCTATATATATATATCAGCACGACCCTACAGAGTTGCAAGAGCGTGTGTAGAAACATATAGGTTTATTAATTACGCATTTAATGTGTGGGACTGGAGAATGTTACTTTCACAATTCAAAATATAATAGTGAGGAGTGCTTACATGGACATGTAGCTATCCTTGTCTAGCATCCATTGCAAATGACGGGGCCCATAAAAGCAGGTTCGACCAATAGAGACAACTTTGGCACTTTTATGTCTTTGATTTTGGTCGGCATTCGCACTCACATATTGGAGTGCGCATGCCCGATATGTTCATGATTTCTCCTCGGGGTATGTCAAGGTATATGATCACGTGGTACTAACAACACAATAAGTACCGATTCAAAGTACGTATCTTTTTTTTTGTATAGTGTCTTATTACGTACGGATTTGTAATGATTAAGATGAATTGGTGGTCTCTTTATTTTCGCCCAAACTTCTGTCGTTTTTGCGAAGAATCGATTTCCGTGTCTCCCGACACGGAAATCGATTCTTCGCAAAAACGACATAAGTCTGTCCCAAACTCCCTAGACCACCAAATGCAGCTCACGCGGACGCGTTTGCTGGCCATATTTCATCAAAATCCGTTGCATATTAAGGAAAATATCAAATAATACTTACTTTGGAGTGGGCGACGTTGTTGTTGTTGTAACCACGTGAGCATGCACATTGTATGTCGTTCGCCTGAAATTCCGCACGCCAATATAGGTGGCTGTGTACTTTCGAAAACAAGGCGCAAATATAAATTGTTACAGAGTTTGCTGAATGTGTATTATTCCATGCGTGTTGTGACTCTGTTTGCGGTGATCTTAAACATTTATCTCAAGGGTCAGTTGAAATGATTTATGTCAGCGGTAGTTTGCACATGGGACACCCCAGCCGCCACATATACCGTGGTTTCAATGTCACGTGATGCCCAAAAAGGAAATTTGTGAGTTTTCGTTCAGCAAGTTATATTACGTTTTATTACACTCGTTGTTTGATTTCATAAGAAACTGGACACAGCCTCCTTTTTAATAGCAACAGTTTTCTCGCTATATATTTACATGTAATACGTATGTTAAATCTCTCTCGTTTATGCCATCGTACTATCGTCATCGTACCGTCGTGATATCGTACTATCGTCATTGTACCGTCGTGTTATCGTACTATCGTCATTGTACCGTCGTGATATCGTACTATCGTCATCGTACCGTCTTGATATCGTAATATCGTCCACGTACCGTCGTGATATCGTACTATCGTCATCGTACCGTCATGATATCATACTATCGTCATCGTACCGTCGTGATATCGTACTATCGTCATCGTACCGTCGTGATATTGTACTATCGTCATCGTATCAGTGTACAGGGATCCTTCAGATTATCGGACAAAATGGCTGTTTTGTTCCGTATTTTTCTTAAAGAGCTACGGGCATAATTTTTCACAGAACAATCGTCGGTTCTTGCTTTCTCAAACGCATGGAAACTATTAGGCAAACTGTGCCATCTATTTCCACTTAAAATTGGGTCAGATCTCAGTCGTAAACATTGCCAAAATTAACATCGACATTCAATTATCCGGACAAATGTATAACCGTCTTATAATTGTATTCTCACCTTAAAATAATAATTGTATCGCCTGTTAACCAGTATAAAACGAGGCATTGTGTTGTTTTGCAGAAAAACACAATTCACCCTCGCTTCTTGGAAAACATCGTATTTATAGAATGTATTGTATTTAGAGAAACAACTCTGCAATAACGTAATGGGCGCCTCGATTGAGCTCTTTCATAATTTGGTGGAAATTCCGAGTAATGATCGTTTCGTACACTGGTGTTTTCGCACCTGTCGATTTTATCCACGATATGATTGGGTGTGAAAATGGTGTTAATGGCTTGGTCGAAATGGCTTGGGGCGATTTGGCCTTGAAACAGTATTATTTTGTTTTTGAATAAGTAGCTCTTCGTTCTTTTTCTATCTGATACATTTTTCGCATGCCTTCCTATTGCTTGTATTGACATTGTGTATTAAAACAGTTCTGAAAATGATATTGGAGGAATGCATCGTACCGTCTGCATACTTCACACAAAAGAGTATTGAAACACTCTATAGGGCCTCAAATTATGCGCATGCGCAGTGAACAGATAACAAGCCGTGCGACGTTTGGGAGTTGTAAAAACAAAACTTTTGGACATAGTGGGGGAATGTTTTCGGCAAATTTTACTAAAATGTTTACCTTGGCGATATATTATTCACACTGGCATGGAAACAGCAAGCACCTGAGTGACTTAGATGTGTCCGTTGCAAAATCGGATCAGATGAATGCGTTTAATTAACAGCTATTTTGATTTGTCCGATAAATTGATTGTCCGGATAATTGGTAGGACCCCTGTACTGTCATTATCGTAGTAATGGGAAAGTAATGGCGAATTGGTTCCGCCACGCCTTCATTCGTTGTTTATCAAACTTTGATACAATTTCGAGTTTTGTTTATGCATTTACACAGCACATGGGCAATGTATGGGCACGAGGATGTGATACCACAGTTAGAATCACGTTCGTCCGCATGTACGATCGATAATCCACTCGATGAAGCTCGCGGATTATCTCCTCGTACATACGGAAGAACCGTGATATAACTGTGGCGTAGACCGTACTAAATTAATTGCGAGATTGCGTCATGTTTCTTGTTATAAGAAAAACATTTTAACCGATTTTTTATTCGAGCCCCGGTCCTGGATTATCTCCCCCTTTTCGACATAGAATTTTGCAATTTTGCTTTGCATGTGGGACTTGAAACTTGGTGTGTGCCTTCCTTATGGTGTGTAGATGCCAAATTGAATTTCGTTTTTTATTCGACCCCCGGTCATGGATTATCTCTTTTCGACTTAGTATTTGGGAAAAGTTGGTATATTACGATGGATCTCGTTCTCTGTGACATCATTTTTAAACTACATTGTCTTTAAAATATTCCTAAGAAACGGACGGATGTTTAATATGCTATATAGCTCATCTTAATGGTTGCACTAAACATTATTTACAAAACCTTATAACTTTCACAGCCGTGATGAAAATATATAATTTATTTTATTTTGGCCTCAGATGCGAATGCACATGTCCATGTAGAAGATATATCACAATGCTACGATGATGATAGTACGATACTACGATGAAGATAGTACGGATGCTACGATGGCGATAGTGCGATACTACGATGACGATAGTACGATAATATGATAGTACGATGTTACGATGACGAAAGTACGATTCTCAGGTTACGATAGTACGAAG
This sequence comes from Conchocele bisecta, assembly GCA_029237695.1. Lineage (NCBI taxonomy): Eukaryota > Metazoa > Mollusca > Bivalvia > Lucinida > Thyasiridae > Conchocele > Conchocele bisecta. The sequence goes on from CM055281.1 coordinate 37,899,641, forward strand.
CTACGATATCGATATACGATAGCCTGCATGTAAACGGAACTTCAACTAGTGAATGGCGAACGGCGTAGGCACAGATCAGACAGCGCGGATGCAAACGTCTTACATTGTAAGACCTATTGTCAGTTAAGCTGGCCTCAACGCCGTGAGTTACCATCCATCAGCCAGCGGTAAATGGTTTGCCGACTTTTAAAACAGGCACACTGCCATCGCGATGTATCACGCAGATGGACATTCCAGTATGTAGTAAATAATTAGGTTTCGTTCCTCGTGACATTTGTAATGATATATACACTAACTAGACCGCCTGCCCTATTCGATCTTCATTCTGTCCCGAAATCTAAATTAAATAAGTCATTGATTTAGATAGCAATTTCCTTGTAGACATCGGTGTAATTTGGGATTACAAAACTGGCCCCCCCCCCCCCCCCCCCCACGACACTAGTTTCACGACACGGAATGGACTGTAACCCAAATTACTATTATACAGACTTACATACAGGTACAGACGACACAGGTACAGACGACACAGTTACAGACGACACAGGTACAGACGTACAGACGACACATGTACAGACGGCACAGGTACAGACGGCACAGGTACAGACGACACACAGGTACAGACGACACATCTACAGACGGCACAGGTACAGACGACATACAGGTACAGACGACACAGGTACAGACGACACATCTACAGACGGCAAAGGTACAGACGGCACAGGTACAGACGACACACAGGTACAGACGACACAGGTACAGACGACACATGTACAGGCGACACAGGTACAGACGACACATGTACAGGCGATACAGGTACAGACGACACAGGTACAGACGACAGTGCCTTACAAGGCACATTCGCAGTGTAATCGCATGTGTTTCAACAGATGGTCAGCATGTTGGTGTCATATGGGTATTTTGGTGGATTTTGTGCAGATTTGAGTGGATTTCGTTGGTTTTGGGTAATTTACATAGTTTTGAGCAACTACTAATGCTCACTCGTTACACACGACAGAAATCGTCAATTATCTACATGTTCACTGTTCTGAACTTTCGGACCCCCTTTATAATTAATTACGTGCTTATACGTGTACTACATGTAACTCCCCGGAGGTGACGTAAATTGTATATTGGTAACAATGCACCCAAACCACCAGATTTTCCGAAATAACCCATAAAACACCGAAATATGAAGAACCTGTGAGTGTAATAACACAAGAACACCACCAACGGCATGTATCCCATCGATGTAGTGGTTGGATCATAAACATGCACTTTCAATTTTAAGCCAGTCGCTCATACAGTAAACAAGTCAATGGAGAATGGAGAACCGCGCACACATCTACTGTCTGTTCCACGTTTTGCTGCCGACGAACTTTTGGTTATTAAACACATTAAATCTAAAAAATATTTAAAGAAAGTACTTTTTCATCGATAACAAAAAAAGTCACCCTCCCCAAAAAAAATTGTTTCATTGAAAATTCCATCAAATATTTCTATGGGAATTTAACATGTGATCAAACAGCTTAAATGTGTGATGCTGTGCTTACGAATAAATATAATCTAGCATGTGTGTTGTCGTACTATGTATTATTACAAAACAGATAACAAACATGAGAAATTGTTTAATTAAATCTCATTATTTCAGTACTCATAAAAAAATCCTCTACAGATATTATAGGGAAATGTTCAATATGATACTCACTATTACTTATAACTCTGGAATTTGGGTTTTGTGTATAGTCGCGCTTTTTCGTCGTCGCGTTGTCGTCGTCGTCGTCGTCGTCGTCGCCGTCGCAGTCGTCCAACAATGTCCATGCGCAAACAATTATACACTCAATATGAAAAACACCATTATTACTTATTGGAGACAGGTTTTCGTCAGTTATGATGCAAGACTTCGTAATATATGTAGGCAGTCTCCAATTCCGATCTTTGCAATAACATATCAGAGAATCCCTATGCGAGTGTAGCCGAAAATTGTAGGAAGACGCTGAACATTTATTCTTTGAATGCAACAATTATCATGCACAGCGTCTCATTCTACGCCAGTCCTGCAACGATATCATACCTGAACGCGCACATGTTTTGACGGCATAAAAATTATGAACATAACAATGAAAAACAATATTCATTATCTTCAATCTGTACAAAATTATATTAAAACTACAAAGATTTGAGTAACTTCGTTGATAGATGTATGTAACGTAATCCATATCGGATGTATCCATTCGATTTGCCAATATCATCCACAACCACCGGTTATTAATGATCACTGAAATTTATTGAACTAGCACTACTACATTGATGGATTTGCTCATGTAAGTATATGTACTTGGCGACAAAAACATCTTTTATTCTTTCTCAAATTCATATTCACTATCCACCTCTTCTCTACCTTTCTGTCCGTTTTCATTCCATACATTATGTAAACATATATTTATCGCTTGATAATTGGTTTGTATCCGTGTTTATATGCCTGTATACATGTATTCATGTATCGCCACACTTAGGTGAGGGCTGTAACTAATGTTGAGAGAACTTGTAGCCCGAGCCTATTGTATTTATATGCAATAAACTATGTTTAAACAAAAAAAAATATGGTTGACCTTCACATGGTGGTGGAAAGAATTAGCCATTTTGTATGTCAAAAGGTTTCTTCAACCATGACATTTTTCCTATTTGAAGCATGCACTTCTCTGACGGTTTTTGTGATGTTTACTTTAGCACATGCCCATCATATTACTGTCAAATGCCTTGGCAGGCGCGACGTCGCTTCCGTGGAGGAATTATTGTTAATGTTCGCACTCTGTACCCTTGTCCACACAATAGCTCAATAGCACACATTTTGCAGTTCATGTTCTGTGATCGTTAAATAAATATGTACACCGCCGCCTGCGTTAATCTTGCCCAACTGTCAACGTTTCTGAACATCTTGTGTCAATCTCTACTCGCAATGAATCAATATGGTCGTCTGAGCCTGAGTTTTATCACAGCTCAGGCTCAGCCAATCAAGCTGCTTGATTTCAGGCACAATAGTCGTGTTTTTTTAAATAAAATAGTTCAAATTGGCACAGGCGGCTGTGTATATTTCCATTCACAGATTTTAACCGCATTACGTTGTCTTTGACGTTACCGTACCATAATATATCTTCTTTCAAACACGTGTTGTAGTTATGCCGCAATGCTTGTGTCGGATGTGTATCTGCTTGTCTGGAGTACACTGTTGTCATTGTTTGCGATATAATTATTTACTAGTTGCGGGTACAATGTAAGTGTGTATAGTGAGTAGATCAGAACTAGCGGCAACAGCGCAATCAATTGATTGGAACAGCACCATAGGAAAATCACATTCAATAGCGCTGCATTGTCTCAATAAATCCAAACGAACCTGCCGAACGACATGCGGACGCCACGATTTCTGGTCTAGACGCATTCACGAGCTGTCGTCGTAAAATGTATTTTAGCCTATTTGTGAGATAAATTGGACCACGGTCTGACAACGTTGACTTATTCAATGCGTGACCAGACTGAGTGTAAATCCTGTTAAACTGAAAAGTGACTCGACTTCTAGAAACTGAATTCTTTAATTAACTGTACGGCATCCGCAAAGTCTGATTTGTGTCGTAACTGTTCGGTATTGACTTGGGAAAATATGTCGGCGACATAATGATGAACTGCATAGTCCCTGATCAGGCTGCGTGGATGCGTCAGATGATTTGGAACTACGCTGATGACACATGTCAGACGGTCAGATTTGTCAACGTTTTATATGCACACTTTGCCAGTCAATCTGTGTCAACGAGCGGTAGTTAGGATCAACCGCACAATTACCCTGCTGAAGCTGGCATATTTTGATGTCAAGACTTGTGGGTTAACCGTTTCTAAAGTTCAAACTTCATTAGAACAATCGGAATGTCACTAAGTTCTTCCATGTGAGGCAAAGTTAAATGTATGACAGTGTATGCACATGTTTGTTGAAGTTTCCCACACAAAACAAACGAAAACGAAAACGAAAACGAAGTGAAAACGATCGTTTTGTACCACGAAATGCATAGAAAAGAGTATCGTTGTTTTATTTGTGTTTTATACATGAAAACGTGAACATGTTCGTTGTAATATCCGGCTTTCAACTACATGTATTTAGACTCCTGTTGTTTCTTCCAAGTATCGCTTTGACATCGTGTTCGATGTTTTTTATGCTTCCGGTCTCAGTAGAGCCGGAGGCATATACATGTAGTGTTTGGACTGTGTTTCTCAATTATGTTTAAAACTTCTATAACGCTTGAAGGATTACTTAAATATTTCAGTACAGTATACTTATGGAGAAATGCCACACATCCATGCGGCGCTTAATATAACCTTGACCTTCTGACCATGACAACTTTAAACCTTTTCACACATTAAGTTCGCCGCGGTTTCTCAATTCTGTCATAACTTCTATAAACGTTGAAGGTTTACTTAAATATTTCGACACAGCCTACTTGTGGACAAATTACAGACATCCATGCTGCCCTTAATATAACCTTTACCTTTAAATTTGAACTTCACAAATTTAAACTTTTTCACACATTAAGAAGTTCGCCGGAATTTCTCAATTCTTTTGACTGTTGCACATTGATAAGTTCGCCGGTGTTTCTCAATTATGTCATAAGTTTTATATCCCTTGATGGATTACTTTAATATTGCAATGCACTAAATATGTGGACTGATGTCACACATCCAAGCTGCCCGTAATATGACCTTGACATTTTGACCTTCACAACCTTTAACTTGTTCACACATTAAGAATTTTCCTGATTTTTTAAAAAAGTTCATGTAATAATCTTCTATATCATTTGAAAGATTCTTAATATTTCAATACATCATACCTGTGCACAAAATGTCACACAAGTATGCTGCCCTTAATATTACCGTCACCATTTTACCTTCACCAACACTGTGCTTTTGAATTGTTGTTACTTAACTTTGCTACCGTTTCTAATCTGCCACCGGATGCATTGAATTCGTGTGCCGACAGGCCATATTTTATTGTTGCTTAGAAAATGATGTTTTCCTTCGTTTAAACATCGTTTTCTAATTACAAACTTTCAGACGAAAACGATGTGCAACGATAGGCAATCGTTCGTTTGTGGAACCAGAAAATAATCCGGGCTGTATCAATGTGTTCCATAGGCCGGTGTGTGGGGTGGAGCCGCTGCAGGATACATACTGGGGGAATTAGACAGACAACTTATCCCAGGAGCGGGAAATAGGCCGGACAAATCGGGGCTGTGGATAGTAGATGTCCACAAGTTATCTTGCACTGTCCTTTCTAAGGAAATAGCCACACGCTCTGTAGCCTATTTCACCAACATTGCGAAGTATACTTATCTAGCAAAGTATACTTTCAGGAAGAAATATTCAATTTTATGATAAATTTATTATTTTTTATTATACTGAATTTATTACATTATCACAGCCATTTTGGCTGTGATAATGTAATAAATTTAGTATAATATTTCTGCATACTTTTAATCATCAAATATATGCAGTCGTTAGTTCTATATGAAATAATGAATTTCGGGAAAAATAAATGATTTACTCCCTCAAAAGTTATACTTTGCTAGATAAGTATATTTGCAATTGATGAAATCGGTACTGGAATTAGCGGAACATATTTAATTCTGAGAGCGCCGATCAAGCCCATGCTCACTGCGGCGGGCAAGACAATTTAGAAACGTATACATACCTGACAACCTGTCTATCGATGCAGTCATGCATGTACAATGTGTTTAATGATGTTCAGCTGCCCCATGTAATGCATCTATGCCAGGTTCTACTAAATATTACTAAGCATATGCACATGTTGTTTAACTTCATGAACTCGTACATGTAAGAATACTTCGTGCTATTGTCTCTGACATCTAAAATGTGAACAGTTTCGACTATATAGGTGTAGCAATTATCTTTGTGGCACAAAAGTAAAAATAAAATATGAAGCAAAAATAAAGGTGCCGGAATGCATTGTATATTTAAAAGAATGGAACATTCGTATTTGGCCGATGATGTACTATCCGTCTGTGCGAAATTCCCCACCCTACATCTACATCTATTTTTGCCCCAAGGTCAAGTTCATTTAGTGACTTATGTCGTACAAGTTGCTTCCCATATCCATAAAACATACATGTATACTTACATTGTAACATTTCTTGTAATGTCTGTTTCCATTTATGGAATGCATTTATATCTGGGCCCGGTTGCTCAAAGCTTCTGTTAGCTTAACAAACTGTTAAATCCTTAACATTGCTAAGGATTTAACAGTCTGTTAAGCTAACAACGGTTTTGAGCAACCGGGCCCAGGCTGATAACTTAGTAATACTACTTGTAACATCATCCTGCACCATTTGTCGGCAATTGCTGGACATATATGACCTGAATGCCCAAGGTCAATGACACATTACGGGGGTACATGTATCCGTTAGGCACTGCACACTTGCTCTAGTTTCAAATTCAATGTGAATTTTAGTTTTGCAAATGATTTGCTGAATTTATTCACTTGTTTCTTCCAATATATAAATGGGAATCAATGAGTAAAACATCTTTCCGCTCAAATAAATGAACTTTCAACTTTATTAAAACATGTTCACTCCTCAATTTGAAAGGCAATGGGCATTTATCCCGTCAACACAGTGCGTATGTGCCGTGAAACACGGTGCCGTGAAACATTTTTGATATCCAGTCAATACTATTTTTTTCATTTTACAGCCATTTGTAGGTGTTGACGGGATAAATAGAATAGTAGGTTAGTGCCATGAATGGGAAAAAATATCTGGCGCGGCACGGAAACGGGATGTGCTCGGCAGAGCCTCGCCCATCCCGTTTCCTGAGCCTTGCCAGATATTTTCCCATTCACGCCACTAACCTACTATTCTCTATTTATACAGTTGTGAGTATATTGTACCACCACTTACAAATCAACGTGTATGCAGCTACATGCAATATAAAATAAACACGTAAACTACGCGCCTTATATGTATCTGGAGCATTATCTAAAGTACACACATTTCAGTTTACCAGCTTAACAAGTTTATATTGGCCAACTACGTACTGACTGCTGACACCATGTCGTACATGAATTAGACATTGACCTGATTGGGATGTCCGGGTTACAACGAATAGAAAATCAACGTTTCATTGTGCGAACGGCTTCACAAGGCGGTACCGCATGACGTTGTCGACAGGTCGTTTCCTTGCATCCTAGTGGAACTGTTTTATATGCTTTAAAATTAATTGTGTTGACATTAATAATTGTTTTTAACATTAATTTTATTTCCCCTATTATTTATGCAGTACGCCATCTTTTATAAAGTTGTGGTGTCGTGATGCTGATGCAATGACGTCACGATGTCATGACGTTATGAATAAACATACAATAGTGAAATCTAAATGGATGCCACTTAGCGTTAAGTAGAAAACTAATCTTGATAAGGCCTTGTTCGAAACGTCGGAAGGTGGGTTCTGGATTTTGCAGAATTGTTGTTTTATATGATCCTAGATAGAATATTTTATAGTATACACGTTGTCTAATAAATCCAATTAATATACATGTAAATAAATAGAATACCAGCCTTAGGCAAGTAGGCATGGGCCAAAATATGGAAACCTCCCCCCTGTGGATACATAAGCAGACATATTTTTCTGATAATATAATCAATTACGAGTGTAATGCAAACTTGTCTGCGCTCTGTAACCCGCTGGATGATGTATGGCACCATTTTGAGGTATACCACCAGCAACTTTTTGACATATTAAAAAATCCACACTTTTTGTTAAAAAATGCTGACAAAATTCTATTGTTAAACACGGAAACTGCTGTTGTTTTGCAGTTTTGAGAGCTGTTTATAGCAAATACTTTGCATTTAAGTAGCATTTAGGACCGTCGGCTTTTAAGCAAATATTTTTCATATTTAATTACCCCACCACTCATTCAATGGTAACATGATTGCCACTCATCTCTTCCATACGGCTTATTTATAAAAAAATTTTGATAGCTATGGAAACTATAATGCATCTGCTTCATTGAGCGAAACTATGTCTCGAAAGACGTTTCTCGCTTACCCTGTTTTGTGTACGCCGAGTCGTACCTTGCACTAGTGTGATCAGCTTGTGCATGATGTAATCATCAAACCAACTGCTACATCTATGTTCCTCCGTCTCTCACTACACCTAACTCTAACTCTACCAAACCTGCGTACATCTGCGATACACATATTGCTGTCCGCCCTTATTAGCTGTCTCCACTTACATTACTTTTAATGGTACATAGAAAGTCAACTACTTCAACATGACACTGGGGACATCATTGCATACACAAAAAATATCGTGAGTTGTCATGATGAAAGTGATGGGTGACGTATGTATGCAGAACAAGTCGTGAAGAAAAAATGAATTTCCCCACATTATCGGGAAGAAATGATTCGATATTTAAAAACAAGATCAATGCTATATTTTGAAATAGGAACTATGTTAAACTGTTGTGCATCGATATAATGGCACAAACAACAGTTATTAGACATGCGTTTATACTGATTCGCGTATGTTATACAACATGGGTAATTTAATTTTCAATTCAAGGTTTGAAGCTCGCGCCTGTGGCATGGGACATCCCACATCATCAGTAAGAAACTATTAAGTATCTTTGCATCATCACATCAAATATGGATCATGAAATAATTAACATATACTTTGCATCAATATATATAGGAAACATACATACATACATACAGTTACATAATGTGTCAGGGCTTTCATTGTTCTGATTTGTGCTTGAATATACATGGTAATTAATTTTGAATCAAAGTTTGAAAGCACATTCGCGCCTATGGCGGTGACAATCCCCACAACAATCAGGTAGAACTATTTCATTATTTGCATCGTCATCAAATATGGTTTCTGAAATCATTAACATATACTTTAGCAGCAGACACATATACACATACACCCATAATACAGTTACTACATGTGTCCAGGGCTTTCAGATGTTCTTGATTTGTTCATGATTATACAACAAGGTAATAATTTGCACTCACGATTGAAAGCTCGGTACCAGGTTAAGACATATTTCGATATTTGACCAATAACAGATTGAAATAAAATATGGTACACAATATCATTTCATATCAGCATTTTCATATCAGCATATATAGACCTACTACAGAACATAAAGTGTCGGTGCATTCGTTGTTCTTGATTCACCTTATGGTTGGTTACAACAAAAGTAATTCAATTTCAATCAGGTTCGGAAGCATCGCACCTGTGGCGGAGTTCAATTTGGAGTCACTACCATGGCATCAGGGTACGAAACTCTTCGATATTTTCTTGACTTCAACAGCGCTCAGGTATTATCCTAACATGCTGTACAAATCGTAGATACAGATTAGTGAATCCGGCTTAAGAGAAAGCACCTAGTAATATGCTTCTCCGCATCAAACATGCTATCTAGTAAGTGTCGGGATCATGGGCAATTTGTTTCATAAACATCCACCGTATCACTTCTTTACTCTTCTTCTACCAGTAGATCTATCATTTCAGTTGGCAGGTAATCCCCCTCTAGTCCATTTGCACTCTAGTGTTCGTTATGACCTCCACCACAGCCTTTGGTGGCGGTTGCATGCATTCGATGGGTCAGTGCTGCACCAAATGAGGGGTTTCGGTGATTAGCTCTCATTATATAAATTCTTACGAATGACTGCATGGTGGCAGAATTGCTAAGATCTAGCGCATTGTAACTTGACAGCAGCTCTCCCGATGTGGACTGAACTTTGCAGGACTGCTCCATTGCGCAGTTTGTTTATGTCTGTTATACTAGTATAGAACTCCTGTACATCAGACACACAAGTGGTTCAAGGTGCTTCGAAGAGTGTTTGGTTTCTACAGAAGGGACAAAACAACTGCATGAATGTATCAGTGAATTCTGGGTTGCTTTGAAAGTAGTTTTAGCGGGTGTCACCTTTCCACGACGAACGAAAGCACTCGTGCTGTCACAGCCGGATGAATGCATGAAGTGTGGCAATGCCAACACAGCTGCGTACCAACCTCAGCAATGATTACCGTAGTATGTCAAGCAGTCGTCGTTTGTTGCCGACACCGTGTTGTTTGTCAAAACGCACCGCTGATTCACAGTGTGTAAACCTGCGTAACAGTACTGTACAAACACGTCGGTATCTGGAGATCTGCAACCAATTGTATTGTTCTCCGATAAATGCGATGCATGGTGGCAAACAATGCCATACAGTCGTGTGTCTGTTCCTCTTGTGAGAATTCAGTTCTTCTATTAGTCAGTGTATGTTGATATGCCATAATACTAGTAATTGACGCATTTGGTTTCCACACAAAACACAAGTGTTCTTCCTTTCACCTTAGGTTGGTATTTATCTTGCTCCATTCATTAAGTAGGAGTTTTCACCAATTGTTTCTTGTTGGACATCGTTTCGAGAGGAACCGCTTCGTCACGTGGACATTTTGTCAGCGGTCCCTTGATCAAGTAGGTATTTTTGGTACTCTTCGTTGTCGTTCATGGTTTTAATTGACAGATGGTGGTAGTGTTTGTTACATATCCACGCGTTCTGCTATCGGCATTTGGTGATATAGGATCTCGCCAGATCTGCAAATGTGTTGGGCAAAGCAGTTTGCCATATGTAGAATTGCATTTCCGTCCAATGTTGTAGCTCACTGTTATCGCGGAGGCCTGTAAACCATATGTCGTCTGACCTTCCAGTTGGTGCATCAATTCGCTTTTCAGTCCTTGCCGTTGATCCATTCAGCTGTTGCAAACGACCATGGAAATGGAACCTAACGGAGTACTGAAGACCTTAGCCATGTCAATGTTGTTTGCAATGGAAACGAGCTGTCCAATACATTCCGTTCTGCTACGAGTCCTTTGACATTCGCTGTGGACTCGTAAGTGTCACCGATTTGCAAGCGTTGCAATGTTTGATTTTTTGTTGCTTTATTGGCGCATGGAAAGCTAGCAGATCTTTCTACAAACAGACTTCAGTTCTTGCAACTGGCAGCTAATTTGTGACGTTGAATGACCCAAAATGTACCGAAATTCATTTGAGGAACCCGCGTAAACGCCAGATGTGACAGTATGATATGGACATGTGTTCGCTATTCAATCTATTTTATGAAGTGTCATTTCTATTGAATAATCTAAGATCCAGAAAACAGACTGCATTTCAATTCTGAGTAAGTCAAGACATCCATAGGTCGCATATGTCATAGATTAGGCCCAATGGGCCAACTATGGAAAAAAACTAGTACCCTGCGTAAAACACACATTATATTACGCAATTGCCATGTATATTGATATTCATCACATGGCATTAATTTGCGGTGTAAAAAGTGGTGGTTCAAATGCCACTTATCATCAGTTAACATGGAAAAATTGTTAACATAGACAATTGTTGAAAAAACGCCCTTTTTGGCGGCCATTTTGAAAATTTCCACCATTTATATCATGCTGTTAAGTCAATATGTATTACATAATTGATATGCATATTCATATGCATTACAAGGTATAAGTTACAATGTTAATAGCGGTTCCAATAAACACTTAACAGCAGTTACAGTGCAAACTTTCGCAAAAACACACACTTTTTAGCGGCCGTTTTGAAAATGGCGGCCATTTGGTAAAGAAATTGATTTGAATGTATCACACACTGTTTTATATTCAATTAGGGAGTAGATAAGAACGATTTAGAAAATTTAAATCGGTTCTAATACCGGTTAACAGGCGATAAAAGCTAGTCCTGTAAACCAAACATGTTTTTGTTTTTGACGGCCATCTTGGAAAATGGCCGCCATTTGTTCATCCAGCGGCTTTTTGATGGCAGACCTTCTGGAATGACAGAACAATTGACTACTGAATTTGAAAAAAATCAAATGGTGGCGTTATGTACCTACAGGGGGGGAGGGGGGGTTATTGGTGGCCCAAAGACTAAAGTGTCTGTTGATATCAAGTTCATCAGGCTCAGCTCGGAAATGGTAGGAATTTCTGGGAAAGCCTCGAGTTTTCTAGCCTTGCCTGATAAACTTGATATCATAATATATATAGCGCATCTAAACAGTTATTGATTGGAAATCGACCTGTTGATTTACTTGAACAACTGTTACTTTGTACTCAGTTCATGTGATGTTTCGATAGGTATAATGCCAATCGGCCTATCGAAACATCACATGAACTGAGTAGCGTTGTCTCGGATATCCGAGACAACGCTACTCAGTTCATGTGATGTTTCGATAGGTATAATGCCAATCGGCCTATCGAAACATCACATGAACTGAGTAGCGTTGTCTCGGATATCCGAGACAACGCTACTCAGTTCATGTGATGTTTCGATAGGCCGATTGGCATTAAACGCACTGTGTCTCGGATTGGCATTAAAGGCACGGTGTCTCGGATTGGCATTAAAGGCACGGTGTCTCGGATTGGCATTAAAGGCACGGTGTCTCGGATATTCCCTGGTAGTGTTTTGTAGATTTTTAAACATTTTAAATAAGTTATTTTTATATGCATACACCATTTCGTACACATGAGAGTCACTAGCTACAATGATTCGCCTCCGATATGTTATCTACGGCTACAATTTGACCCATTCAGAAAATGTGAGCAGCCCAAGTGCATACCCATACCTGTTGCATGAAGGTAACAATTTAGTAAACCGTATAGTTTATACCTTTAAACAAATAATCTTTGATGTAGAACTGGTAAATTGCCCAAAATAATAGAACAGGTAAATCAATATTCCCATGGAAGACATATTTTCTCTTGTTGTTGTTCAACATTCAACATAGCGAAACGAAGCTTTCAAGTTTAAAAGATATACATGTAAATATCAGATAAACACCTCGACATGGTAAAATAACCAATTTATGCATGTGTTTGTTTTTTATTAATAATTTATTGATACGGCTTTGACAGTTTTATATCGCTAACATATCAAACACGCCGGATAACCGATTGCAAAAATCACTCTTCCGTGTTATTTCGTGGGAACGAATTAATAAAAAAAAAGAATTATACGTCCCCTGCGCGGCTTACAGTGAGATAAAAGCGCTTTTACAAGAAAGTGACTTAGCGAGTGCATGCGGAACATGGCCAAAGACCGGGCCAGCAACTGTGAGTACTGTGAGTGAGTACTGTGAGTACTGTGAGTACTGTACTGTGAGTACTGCCACGGGGGAATACTCGTATCTAGGATAACAATATTTATTATATACCTACCCATGAAATACATAGTTATACGATGTAAATAAAAGTCATATGTTCTCATCGATGAAATAAACAACTTCCGGTGAAAATACGACTACTTCCGCTATCTATGTTCATAACGCGCACCTGCAGTGCCGGACTGCAAATAGGCTGCAAATACACATTCATTACCGTATACAGTTTAAAAAAACTGCTAATTTCCATGGAGAGGTATATAATAAATAGGATATTCATATTTTTGCAACGAATATGAAATATATTTGCATCTCGTGGTGTGAAATGTTCATATGTCACTCGTGCCTAACGGCACTCGTGAAATATGGACATTTCACACCACTCGGTGAACATATATGTCATATTCGTAGCAAAGATATGAATATCCTCTATGTCCTACTACATGTATATGCTTATTCGATAAATCATCGTTTCAGTGTTAAACCTTCGTTATATTAAACTTCAATGCTCAGTGCCAGGGTAAGCCATACTGATCTTCAATTTCCGTTAACATTTCTTCTATGTATTAGAGAGGTTGCATGTATGTACATGTATGCGTAACAGCCCGCTATGTATTGATATATCATTGGTGTCATTTGTATTGTCGTCTAGAGTCATTTACATACAGTGATCTACACATGTTTGGAAAAGCGCAATTCACGTGTTTGTGTATCTACATTTTGGAATTCGCACACATGTACTACATGTAATAACATGTAAACGCCATACATCTGTTACCTGGTCGAGTGTACATGTGTAAGGTGCCTGTGTTCTCTCAAGTGTTTTTGTTGTTTGTATTTACATTACGAAGAAACAATGCGATACGTAAACATGTGCACACATGACTTATTGAGACAGCAGGCAGTTTTGTAAATTTATCTACCGGCTTCAATGATGATTATACACGAGAGTATACAGCATACAGTTAGAACATATACATGTACATGCAGTTGCGACATTGCTCATTATGTAGTAGCATGGGCTTTACTTGACCGTCAACATTCCAGTAAAATACGCATTACGCCAATACTACGGTAATTGTAAATTTCGCATTTCGACGTTTTTTTTTATTATTTCTAATACGAATGAATGTATGATATTTGTGGTTTATTGACCCTCGCTGACTAAGAAAACTCCTTCATCTCCACTTTCTTAGCTGCAAACGAGTACATGTATAAAATTGCATTATTATAGTGACGATACGTGTAATACACTGAATTAATGAATTCATATGTCCATATAATGGATCCATATGTCTTCTGTTGAATAAATGCAAATTACTGCCGATTGTAAATGATTTTCGCTTCAATTAGCGTTACGTTTTGAACGACGTCATGAAACGCGGGCGTTATTAAAGAATACGTAAAAAGCGACGTCATTTTGACTTAACGTCGACAGTTGGCAAATTTGAATAATACGCTTGGCAGCGAAAGGGTTAATTAAAGAGATGGAGTTAAATTGCTACCCTCGCGAGTGGTATGGAACGGGGTAGCAATTTGTTTCTAGAGAGCCACATGACAGACAAAAAACGGGGTTTCTATATATATATATACTACTGAAAAACGTTAATATGTATTGATGGGTTACAGTTACCTTCATTAAATTCATTCGACACGTCTCTATAATAGTAAATGACTTCCATACTTGATATGTATGTAATATTATCATTTCGCAACGACAATGCGTTGTAGTTGACAAATTGTGCATTCTATTTACAGCAGCAGAAATGTGTTTTAGCAAAGTAACTGCCCTGTGCACATGTATCCCAGCAGCGTATGCTAGTATTTCGTAGAATGAATCACAAATGCTTGGCGTTCGGTAGGGACATATGTACAGTCGAACCTCCCCGAACGGCCACCTCTCTACAACAACTATTTTATATCCTAAATGGATGATTGTCTCTGTATCTAACCCTTAGACTGCTGAGCACGAAAAGTGTCGTCTGATGTTGCTTGTGCCTACTTTCTCAATAAAAAACATGTTTTGACAGCATTTTAGAATCATTTCCATTGGAAATGATTCTAAAATGTTGCCAAAGCATTTTTTTTATGAGAATTATCGAAGAAAATAAATAAACAGCGGACGACAAAATTTATTTCAGCATTAACCTCTCTACAACAGCCACCTCTCTACAACAGCCAGTTTTGCGTCTTCCCATGGGTGGCTGTTGTAGAGAGGTTGCACTGTAGTTGTAGTTGTAGTAAGCTGTGGTGCCATCAAATTATGTCACTTGACTTGTCAACAGACGATAGCTACGTTAGCCGTACATTCCGATGACGGGACGTGACACACACTACAATACAACACAATGTCATCCCATACAATTTAATGTAATTTGCAATACAGCACAATGCAATACGATGCAATGCAATACAACACAACACTCAATACAAAAGGCGATCGCCGTCGAGTATAGTCACCACGAAGGTCCAAGTCAACAAGGTCAAGGTCACCAAAAGTAACACTGTATGGATAGCCATCACCGATTAACGGGTCAGGGGGTATTCAACATTTGTGCGTACGGTCAAATTGTTAAATGAAGTAACTTAACTAGGTGATGAGCGTTACATGTACAGTAGTGCTTACAGAGATCGCAGATTGCACCCATAGCGAGCATATAGTTATATATATGGTATACATCTTAGTTCACCTCTCTCAACGTGTGTTCATTCTTAATCAAAAGGTTTTCATCCTTCGACCTACATGCTTTTTTGTAAATACCTCAGTAACTCCTGTTTTATGCGATGAAGCGGAGAGTCCCGAGAAAATATCACCTTTCCGCACACCAATGTTACTATTCTCATCGGTTTACATGTAGCCGTTTCGGAGATATTTCGATAAAACTTACAGATTTTCTAGAAATAAGTTCGAAACGGCTAAATATGTGAATATATATCCTGTCTTTGTATCTGCACGTGATCGCATAAAAAAGTCTCAATAAGTTATTTAGAAAAGTGTATAATGTATATGTCGAAATGTGCATATATGGAAGAGGTACTTTACAACACATTGAACAACTAGTCTAAGATTGAAATAGCATGATGGATTGTGTGACACCTCAAAAGTTGGTGACGAGTTTCATTATGTATGATAATGTGCTTATTTTTGGCGATTTGAGAAAGAATGACAAGAAGTATATCTAATCTTTAACCGACCGAATATTAAAACTTAAAAATGAACTTGAAAAACAATTTAATGAATCAAGGATTGGCCCCTTAACAAAACTGCACAGGCCTGAAGGAAGTACTCAATGAGATGAAGACCCCATAAGAATGCCACAGTTTGTATATATGCCACTACATGCCCTAATCTTGCTAATATTTCTCAATTTCTTTATTAGAAAATACTTGAATATTGCGTTTGAAGTCACGCAGTGTGATTGGCTGAGCCTGAGTTGTGTCACAGATCAGGCTCAGACAATCAAATTGCTTGATTGCGAGTTGGAATTGCCAATATATGTTGAGAAACGTTGATAATCTGGGCAAGATTGACGCCGACGGTGGTGTACCGTGATACTGTCCTTATTATAGGTTTACACTCGACACATTAGTTAAGAATTAAACCTATTGATTATAGGAATGAATGGCCTTTTTGTGGAATTTATCAGGGTGTAAACTTGGAAAAGTCGCGGGAATACTGGACGAAGGCCGGAAGGCCTCGTCCAGTATTCCCGCGACTTTTCCAAGTTTATATCCCCGATAAATTCCACAAAAAGGCCATTCATTCCTTATAATTCCAGCATTTGAAATAAATTCATCAAGAAAATGTGTTTATTTTCCGTTTTCTTAAGAATTATTTTAACTGTGCCTCACGGTTACGGAAAGTAGTTCGGCGTGGGAGTTTACTGGGATATACATTTTGGACAGAGACTTGCTACGGGCTAATCAAATGTTAAGGAATTGTGTAAATATTTTTGTGCTGGAATTATATACTTGTACATCACAGGTGATGGGAAAACTAATCTGTGTAAATAATATGCTATATTTGATCGTGTGATTTTTCCGTCACTTGTGAATATGCATATGTATATGATATACATGTATGAATATTGCTTCGCTGCTTCGCCGCGTATACAATAAACTAAAGAACGTTATATTTCGTTCCTCCGTTTGCCTATTCGCAAGATCACTGACAGCGCCATGACATGCGATTGCGAAAGTACGATGAGAAACCAATTTGAAAAAAATCAAATGCTGGCCTTAGGCCAATTTGCACAAATATCACTAGAGATTTGTGATAGGCGTAATCCCAGATCATTTGTAGAAGGTTTTCTATTGCAATTATGCATGTTTTGTGTCAATCAATCAATACGCCGGACTGCTGTATCCACAGCCGCATTAAAAAGGCAAGGTGTGATCTGTGAGAAGAAGCGGAGTTCGTAGTTGAGAAATGGGGCTTTTGTCATGTGTGGTCAGTTTCGTGCCTACTACATGTCCTTGACACCAATCATATGACATTTGTAGCGAGTGTAGAACTGGATGCAGTACAAAGTCTGGTTCTGCAAATCGATGACTTATATCACATTATTATTTTACTTGTGTTTTAATGCAAATCAAAATGCGATACATGTATCACTAGTATACAATGTCCACTAAGAATGTGCATAGTGCTCAACATCTATATAAACGCGTGGCTGGGTACGTCACGTGCACCTACTGTTTATGCCCGATATCGTTTACTCTGTGCTTCACTAACCAGCGGGACGCAGTTTCATAGTTACATGTATCACATGTCGTATACACGCCGTCACAGTGAATAATAATACTTGTCCAAGACATCGGGAAATGAAATGAACACACTATGGCATTTGCAAATAAATTCTTAGTGGGTAATTTACACGTGACTTAGTCGCAAAGTCCCAAATCGAACATGGGGGTGGAAGAAGGGGGCCTTTATATTAGCTCACTTTTTCCACTATCCCCTTCAATACTCGCCCAGCAAATGCCAATGTTCTGCCGCCTGTAATTACCAGACGTTTTTGTTTATTGTAATATCGGCATCCAATCTAACGGCACTTCTAGATCACGGATGTGACAACTACAATATCGACACATTTCCCAGCAAACCGCCTTAACACCATTTGATGAAACCCGCACGTAACTGAATTCTGCCACACAGTACAACACAGTTGGGGTCATATTGCAAAAACAGGACGCGCTACATGTAATCAAATCAAACATGTTGGTACTGAGTCAATTTTCCTAATAAGCAGTGGACACCTTATTCCACCTTATTCCAGCTAAGTAGGACACATCTTCTTTATCACATTGTCTGATACTAAACGTTTCTGTAGAATGCCAACATTTTGTACTTTTATCGAACGAAAAGGTGCGATTGGTTGATATAGGTCAGTTACAACGAATGACGAGAATATACAATGCATATTCAATATATGAGAACTCATCTGGGACAAGGCGCCTTTAATGTGGCACATAAATGGAAGCAGAAAATGGCCCTAACGAGCCACCGTAGGAAAATCCGTCATATAAACTTGCGCTCCACAGTAGCCGTGAGACATACATATGTACCGTCTAGCTTACAATAATTGTAGCTGTCACTGGCGAAATGGGGCTTATGGCCTGTGCGACCAGTATAGATACAGATCAGCTTATGCATCTGTTCAGTCAGATCAGGATCTGCAACGTTAGCCAATCCATCAATGAAACACCCGTGATGCTACTAAGAAACAATGTAGATCGTTATCCAGCTACAGGAGTGTACCCAAGAGCCACAACTGAGCCACACTGCGGTATTACCTCCCGTTAGGCCTTCAGCCAGAAATGGAACCCCCCTCCCCAGTTGGATTTTTGCAAGACACATTCAATTACGAGAGTTATGCCGTATGTCTGCGCTGTGTAACCAGCTGGATGAGTGTTTGGCATCATTTTGAAGTATACCACCCTCGGACTTTCCGCAATTGTGAAAAATCGCATTTTTCATTGAAATTCGACTGTTTTTTATCGTGAGAAACAGCTGATATGGCAGTTTTGTATGTTTTCTGATGTGTTCTTAACTATACAATGAAAATAAAGTTCAATTAAATAATATCTTCTAATTCCGATGAAGAATGTTGCATGTTTTATTACCCCACCCACTGAATTTCAATGGCAATACATGTACCTCAATAACTCCATAAAAGTATGGTCCTTTTGTATTTTCTCTCTGTAAATGGTACCTAGTAGTGCTCATTAGACCCCCACCCGCAAATTTTACAATGGGAATTTTACATGTAATGCATTTCATTTATGCTATGCGCTGTCACTTACATGTACTTCGAAATGGTTTAAATGCATAAACTATGCACTACGTATGCACTACTAATAGCTACCCGTGCATACTTCAGATACAGTGTATCCGCGTGTTCGTCCGTCTGTCTGTCTGTCCGCTTCGCATTTACTTAGTGAAGGTAATACCTACGCTATGTATCTCAATATGCAAATTTCTCTTGGTGTCTATTACTTGTATCGATGGTAATTGTACTTAGTGTTTGCAATAGATGCCCATTGCCCATATTCTGATTACATAATGTATATTCTCAATGGTAAAACAAATTAGTTTTAACTATTCCCTAACCACTTAATTTACAATGGCCATTTTACACGTAATACTTTTTCTTACGTTATACGCTGTAAAATACAGTCGAACCTGTGCTAAAGACCACCTCCGAATAGCAATCACCTGGCTGTAAATGCCACACTTTTGTTGTCACAATGGCACAATTACTATATAAATGACCCTGTGAATAAAGACCACCTGTGAACAAAGGCCATATGTTTTACTTCCCATGGCTGGCCTTTATTCACAGGTTTGACTGTACTTATGAAAGGTTCATATGAACGCGTTGCTAATAACACCTGTATTTTAGTTATCCACACACATTTCAGATACAGAATTCATGTCTGTTCATCTCTCTATACGTTCATTTCATATTTGGCAATTACCATAATTACTACGTTGTGTATTCCAATATGAACGTCTCTGATACATATAATTATCACTCTCAGCTGTTGACAGGCCTTGAAACACCATTAAGTAATTTATTACTGTAAATAGTATAGGTCGTATGTACTAATTTGTACATTGGATACAGAATATATACGTTTTCTACCATGTTGAATGAATGAATGAATTGTAGAACATATTACACCATGTATGACACAGTAAATACTAAACTACAGAACATTAAGATAGCTGCAAATAATACGAGCAAGCTAAGCTGGAATAAAACTTGACACACCCATTGTGTGTACACTTTCAAGTAAATAAGTTCATAATTTTCATATACACACAGAAATTGAAGGTGCATTGTCTTTCTAAAAGCACACATATGCTCTTAAAATATATCCACTATATTCATATAGGTGTTATGTACGCATACATAAACTATTTTCTCTAGCATGTTTTAAACATTCGGTGCTCTTAATTGTAGCACATGTTTTACTCTACACCTGTTGTGTAAAAATACAAAAACAAATATTAAAATATGATGTAGGTTGTAATTAACTTGTAATATTTCAGATTGGCACATACCAGCATAGCATTCGGATAGCATCATCATTACAGATTTCAAGCATGTACATCGCTTCAGTGTAGTCTTTGAATTTCTGTGCCAACATTAATATTTGACAACACATGTGGCTAAACGTATGAATGACTTCTGAAAATGTATATATATCCTGAAAGCTCATGTATATAGTTATATAACAACATATACAGGCCAATACTCAGGTAAGTTGGTAGTCTGAGAAAGCCATTCCGGGGTATTCAAAAATCAATTTAGTACAGTTTAAGTATGCATATCTGACATACATACTGTTGTAATATCACATTGAATTTCATACAAATGATGTATGCAAGATGTATAACTATGTGGTTTAAACCTCTACTGCAGCATGCCATGTAGTTGTCTACCCTGCTGTAGTTGATACCTATATAATAGTGTTGCTATCCTGCTAATTACTACTTTCACATACGCTCTCTCTCAGTGAACAGTCACATATATGTGTATGTATAATAAAGTGTATAGTTAGAATACCAAGTCATTCTTCATTACATACATATCAAATGCATAACATTACACATACATATAACTACAACACACAACAGGATACCATATTTAGTGGTATTGTTATTCCAACGGTGATCCAGATGGAAACTCATACATCAATAGGATAATACTATTACACAAAGGATGCCCATTTTTACCAAACTGCCCGAATTTATCAATTTACAGCAGTCAAATGCTTTTTATCCCGTCAACACAGTGCGTATGTGCCGTGAAACACGGTGCCGTGAAACATTTTTGATATCCAGTCAATACAATTTTTGCATTTTACAGCCATTTGTAGGTGTTGACGAGATAAATAGAATAGTAGGTTAGTACCGTGAATGGGAAAAAATATCTGGCGCGGCACAGAAACGGGATGTGCTCGGCAGAGCCCCGCCCATCCCGTTTCCTGAGCCTTGCCAGATATGTTTTCCCATTCACGACACTAACCTACTATTCACTATATATGTTCCTTATTTCTGAACCAAAGTATACGTTGTGACCACTCATTTGAACCGTTTGAACCGTCTCGGCGAGACGGTTCAAATGAGTGGTCACAACATATACTTCTGATGAGAAATAAAGAAATTATTGAGCCTTGCCGGATATTTTTTCCCATTCACGACACTAACCTACTATTCTCTATGTACTACACAAGCTCATGTGTTACCACGTGTAGCCACAAGGACCATCAAGCTGCGTTTAAATCCCCATAAATAGAGAATAGTAGCTTGCCGTGAAAGGGAAAGAATATCTGGCAACGGGATGGGCGAGGCTCTGCCGAGCACATCCCGTTTCCGCCGCGCCAGATATTTTTCCCATTCACGGCACTAACCTACTATTCTATTTATCCCGTTAACACATACAAATGGCTTTAAAATGCAAAAAAAAATAACCCCAGCCAGCGCACATATTCATACGCAGTGATTAGGTCGTCGTATTGACAGGATATCAAAAATGTTTCACGGCACCGTGTTTCACGGCACATACGCACTGTGTTGACGGGATAAATGATAAACGTGTCTCCTCAACATATTATGCAATGTATCAAAATGTTCATCTAAACAATATCACATAGCCTCTATCGAGATACAGTACATTTGGATTTTACTATGCATTTCAACTAATGTCTCCATGCCATTCTAACTATTTACGCAGGCGGTCAGAATCAGATTTGTAGAAGGCGTTTCCTGCCGCATTGTACAACAGGTTGTGTATTTTCTTTGGTTTCTTTGGCGGGCTGGCGGGCACAGCTTGTCCACGCAATAACTAGAGTTCTACTTAACGGATTGCAACCAAATTGGGCTTCCATGTTTATCACGGCAAGCCGAAGAAGCCTATTGATTTTCAAAAATGTCCCATTACTTATCTCCCCTTGGCGGCCATTTTTATTGTTCGAACTCTGTATCCTTGTCCACGC
This sequence comes from Conchocele bisecta, assembly GCA_029237695.1. NCBI lineage: Eukaryota > Metazoa > Mollusca > Bivalvia > Lucinida > Thyasiridae > Conchocele > Conchocele bisecta. The sequence continues at coordinate 37,922,357 of CM055281.1, forward strand.
AGTAACTAGAGTTCTACTTCACCGCTCGCAACCAAATTCGGTACACATGTTTATCACGGCAAGACGAAGAAGCCTGTTGATTTTGAAAAATTTCCGATACTTATCTCCCCTTGGCAGCCATTTTTAATTTTCGGACTCTGTATCCTTGTCCACGCAATAACTCAAGTTCTACTTGACCGATCATAACCAAATTCAGTATACATGTTTATCACGGCAAGACGAAGAAGGTTATTGATTTTGAAAAATTTCCGATACTTATCTCCCCTTGGCAGCCATTTTTAATTTTCGCACTCTGTATCCTTGTCCACACAATAACTCAAGTTTTACTTGACCGATCATAACCAAATTCGGTATACATGTTTATCACGGCAAGACGAAGAAGTGTATTGATTTTGAAAAAAATCCGATGACTTATCTCCGCATGGCGGCCATTTTTAATTTTCGGACTCCGTATCCTTGTCCACGCAATAAGTCAAGTTCTACTTGACGGATCCTAACCGAATTTGGTTTACATGTTTATCATGTCAAGATGAGTTATCTCCCCTTGTTAACTGGCCTTGCCTCGACGGGTGTATATTGTGACCTTCGGCACTCTTGTTTTTAAAATATAGTACACCCCTGATGGACAATAATATGTATTCGAGTATATGTCATGGGTTACATGTAGCACATTTTGGTGTCACCACAAGATGCAGGACCTCCTCGGGATAAAGGCATTATCAACTATTTTAAGATATTTAAGCTGTATTAAAAGTCAATATATATATATCCGTAAACGTCACATCCTAATTGCAAAAGCGGCCATGTTGATGGTCATATTGAAACTGAAAGTTATGGTGACATTGTATATGATTAAGTTTTGGGTGTATTAGTTTCAATAATGTTTAATTAGAAAAATAAATACAACACATGTAGTGTTTAATGTGTAACTGGTTACACCAGTGACTGCATTTATTATATCTCGTTAACACGTATTGTATATATTTTCCAATGTTTACAAGGATTAATTTAAGTTATTGGCACATGTGAAGACATATGTTGGATCATTAATGTGGGAGAAAGCCATGCATATTTGCAATACGCATACCCATGCTATTCATCATATCATACTACATACTGCATTGGCCAATTATCATCATGCTTGCTTAATTGTGAGAAGTGTACTCTCTACCAATCGCATTAACTAGACAGCTCAGTAATAACATTATATTCCTTGTCAATCCATTTAGGAAACACTTTGAAACATTTCTTCAACACACAAAATGATGGACATATATCCGTATTTGTCTTTGAAAATAAACGGAAAACCACTCTCTATACATAACAATGTTAGCGGTGTTTACTTACTGAAAACTGCAACGTCATCTTCAATGTTATTTAACATCTGATCATTTTGGCGGCCATTTTAAAAATATAATTATAGCATTGTATAGCTGGATATGTATATTTTATCAATTGATTTGATTTGTATATCGAACTGGTATGGATACATTTAATATGTAAATGAAATTGTGTTTATAACTCCGTGGAGTAAATAATAGAACAAAACAAGACGATTTCGGCGGTCATTTGTAATTTTTGGACAATTGTGGGAGGATACTGCATCACTGTCTCCTGTATTGTCCATTTATTTGTGATGGAAAGTAATGCATATGCGTGTCAACTTTATGAATATCTGTAATCGTTCGTAACAGCGAATCATGTAAAACAGCCTATTTTGGCAGCCATTTTGAAAGATATTGCCATTTGCTGATGTAATTAAATGTAAGATGTATTCTAAATCATTTTACATTCAAATAATCCAGTGGCTTTTTGAGCGCAGACAACCAGGTTTGATAGACAATAGGCTACTGAATCCGATAATTATTCTCGCCAAAAATCCCACATGGGGTGAGGGGGTTATTCCTGTCTCAATGCCTATGTATCGCACCGTCATGTCCCGCCAATACCGATCGCGAAAGAAAATATTAAATTCGCGTAAATGGCGCCGTCAATTCACACACAATTGAGAGCTCGTGTGGAATTAAATTCCTCAGCCGCACTGAAATTTGCGTTACTTTGTCGGCGCCATTTGTTGAAAAAAATACCCGAATTTACATGTCAATAGTTGTGAGATACGGTGAAAAGGGGAGTAATGTGACCGCCGTGGCGATATAATCAAATAAGTAAAGTAGAAGTGTAAGTATTTACTTCCAGGCACGACAGGCAATACAAGTTAATTTGTGTATTCTTCAGTTACGTGCGGAAAACTGTCAAATGTCGGCGCTGGTCCGGATTTGGCTTCTACTGCAGTATAGTTTTATAAGTTGGAACCAAAATTTGTTTTAGAAAATGGAAACCAATCGTTCCCAAAGTAAACCGTTTTTAAACGTGATTTTAACCCACATATAGATAGCCCCGTGCAGGCACCGGGGCGGGATCAACTGATCCTGAGAATAGTGCTGCAGTAGCCATTGCTTGTCGTAAAAGGCGACTAAACTGGCTTAACGATTGGGTTCATACTTTCCGGAACCCACTATACCGGATTTGGCCCTCATGTACATTTTTGGCTTTCTTGTATGTGAGAGTTGAGTCAGGCTATGCCCCATATATAAAAGTAAGATTAGCGCTAATCCTATTACTTTTAGGGGAGGGGATAAATGATGCTGGTGTGGCGAGGGCCTGGCACCAGATCAGGTTGTTCTAATTTCAGGACTGAATATATATTTTGATTGTAAATATTGAGTTCTTGATACGGGACACGACCCTGTTGACCCGTCTGCGTGTAGACACCCTGAGGCTTGTACCTCTATGTCAGAAAAGCGGACGTTTACCCTATTCACTCACTCACCCACATATATAATGCGATAATGTTAAATGGTATACTGTGTGCTATACATGAGTAAAAACATGGGTGGATGGTATAATGGGATGTTTTTTCAATCGGCATGTTCGAGTTTGTAACCTGTGAGCAATTAAGGGTTATGCATTTTGATCACGGTAAAACGTTGTAACAATAGCGAAGATTTGTTGGCGGTTCCCAAAACGAAACTAATGGAAAACGAAGTGAAAACTATCGTTGTGTACAACTACATACCTTTTGTTTGTATATGCTGAGAAACGAATATCGTTTGTTTTGTTTTGTATGCGAAAACGATATTTTCGTTCAAATATCCGGCTTTCAATTATTTAAACGTCTGTCGTTTCTTCCAACGCATCGTTTTGACATCGTTTTCGTTGTTGTAACCGATGTTTCCTTTGGCTTAAATGGTTCACTTTCTAACCAACGAAAACATCGTTTTTGTCTCACCCGCGAAAGCGGAAAGCGAGACATAGGTTTTGCGGCGGCGGCGGCGGCGGCGGCGGCGGCGGCGGCGGCGGCGGCGTCGTCAGCGTCGTCGGCGGCGGCATCATCATTCAATGTTACGTTTTCGTGTTACGGTCATTACTTCAACACATTATCAGTATGCTGTTGTTAGCTGACGGTTCATATCTAACATTTATAAAGGTTTGTAGGCTGTGTCTATTACGGGGTAAAATTGTCAATTTCTGTCGAATGTAGGTGTTCTACTGAGGGATATTCGGAGACAGTTTGGCGGGAATTACTGCACGTCCCACTTAAAGGCACTATACGTCTCCGATGATGTCGCCGATGTTCTATATTTGTGTATCTTTAGCTCACTTAAGCCAACGGCTCAAGTGAGCCATTGTTACCGCTTTTCGTCCATCGGCCATCCGTCGTCCGTCAACACTTTCAAACGTCTTCTTCTAATGAACCGCTGTGCCACTGTTGGTCAAACTTCACTTGGATAATATATGGGTGGGGGCACGTAAGATTTGGAAAATTGGAGGTCGTCGCATAATCCAAGATGGCCGCCGTTGAAAAGTAGTTCAAATTCTTACAAAATCTACTCACGAACAGCCGGGCCAATTTCAACGAAACTTGTCAGCAATGATCGATAAATTGATAATTGAACATTAATTACTACACTTCTCGATAGTCTTCATGTTGTCTACTCAGCGTGTATTAGCCCTTAGCAAGCGGCAAACGTTTATTGTCATCTGTTGTCTTTTCCCAACATTCGTGAAAAGTTTTGAAAAGTCGTCTCTGTATGTGTATTCCTGCGCGTGTGATGACAGTTATTGTTTTAGCATTATAAAGGTTAAACATCAGTGTTGATGAGTAGTCGTTTGCTCCCGACCCCGTCTCCCTTCCACCTTTGATGCACAGCATACTTATTACTGTCTATCGAAGTGAAATACACCAGGGCCTCTCTAGACCGGACTCACTTATTTTGAATGCGTTCCACTGTAACTTACTGTATTGCCGTTTCTGTCTCGTGGTTGGAAATGGCGAAACTCTTCATAGAGGGCTTACTTATAGTGGAGCCTCTCTTTAGCGGACTCCCTGGGGATCTACCGGTGTGTCCGTTTTCGAGAGGTTCCACTGAACTATTTTGACTTTTTCGGAGTGGAGACCACGTCTGGTCACACATGAATTAAGACCTAAATCTCTGTGAGCATTGATATGATAATTTATGTAGCATATTGTAAGAGACACGTAAATTTAATTACTTGGTTTTAAAAAAAACGGCAATGGGCTGGCAATGGATTAAATCAGTGTACTCGACGGAATTCAATTATAACTAATTAACATGTAATAAGTTTACCCTTGTACCTCGAAAAACATTTAAACCGTACTAGCTGCATACCTAAAACTTGGTATGTAGCTTCCGTATGATGATTAAATGCGCATAGACTATTTATATTTTTGATTCGACCCCCGGGTCATGGATTATCTCCCGAGTTTCGACTTAGAATTTCCCAATTTTGCCCTGTAACTCGCAATACTTTTAAACCGTACTGGCTACATACCTGCAACTTGGTATTTAGATTCCTTATGATGAGTAGATGTGCAAAGTATATTTCGACGTTTCTTTGCGACCCCCGTGTCATGGATTATCTCCCCCTTTCCGAATTAGAATGTCACCATTTTGCCTTGTACTACTGCTATGTAGCTTCTTTATGGTGTGTAGAAGGACAAATTTAATTTCTACTTTTGCTTTGACACTAAGCCATGGATTATCTCCCCTTTTGGACTTGCCTCGTTTCCATTCAAAGCGATGTGTGGGGCATCCGTGTTCTATGAATACACATTTTATAGTTTAGCGACGCAATATACGTCAACGATATATTTTAATGCATTATTGTGGAAAATAGCGTTTGATTTGAATTTGAATTGCGTGTCAATTGCCTGTCAATTACCCTTTAATATGATAAATACTTGTTCCGATTGTATTACAATCTGACTATAGCTGTAATAATTGTACATTGGCTCTGTAGGCCTCCGGCTGATGAGGGAACTGTATGACTTTTGCGAGCAACAAACACAAATAATAGCCCGTGCACATGCACAGTGTGAGAAGAGTCTATACTGACCACACTCTGACAATTGAAAAATGTGTGCCATTCAATTACAGTCATGTCATCCACGATTGAATAGAAATACAATATCAACCTACGCTTATACACATTGGGTCAGAGCATGGTCTCCCTTTTCAGCCGGTGGCAGTATACGGCAGTTTTTTTTGCATAGAAAACACACGAAAAAATGCATGTGGGTAATGATTGACGGATACTGTCAGGGCACGTTGCTAAACAACACAGACTGTTGTAAATGAGATTATCAATAAGATAATATTGTGTGAGTGGTATATTGAATAGTGACAATATATATGCATGTATATGCATTTATTCCAGCCACTGTAGGGCCGTTAAGCACCATTCCATTCCATTCCAGCCACTGTAGGGGTGTTCCAGTTCTCTTTCAATGATCCGTCCCGGGTCTACATCCGTTATTGTCTACACGTGTCGGTTTCATCTGCTCATTACGGTCGCAGCAAAGTTTATTATTTTGATCTCGTCCATCACGTGACTATAATCACCAACCGTTCAACCGTTTTGAGCGGATGCACATATCGTGTACGAAACAGGTTGCCTTTAGCACTCCATGCAATACTTTTATTCATATCTGTTCTCGAATGCCGCATTTACATTCAGCTTACTCTCTTCAGTTAGAGCCAATGCCACTTCGGCACACATGTCCAAACCTCTACAGTATCGTCTATTTACTCCACTTACTATTGTAATACAATGGAATACTCGATTCGCCAATAAGTGTGGATCAATAATATTCACCATAGTATGGACAGCATGGTTACTTATTCTTCTCTCTGGTGACGTCCATCCAAACCGGTCCCATATATAGTGATAACTCACTTGAATACTCATGGCCAGTATAATCGAAAGGTAACATCGATTTGTATACAATTTGCTTTAACGCATTGTATTTCCTCTGTGACAAATTTTACGGAACATTCGGAGTATTCGTTTCAAATAAAGACTCTGTAGTTATCAGTGGAGTGGGTGATCCATTCTTATCAAAGGAAACCCGTGTCCATTGTCCTATGTTCGGCCTTTTATAATTCTCCAAGCCAAAGGTGAAGCCATTCAAAAGTAAAATATGGCAATATGAGATTGGGAATTATAACATGTTACGCAGGGATATCTCATCAATAATTTGGGACGACTTAAATTCACAAAATAAAGATGAATATGCAAATAACATTATTACTACAATTGTATCACTTGCCGAGATACATATCCCTAATAAAGGTATACAGTGGGGTCAGCGTGTAAATGCACACAGGAACGAACACGAAAGGTTGGTTCCAACCTGTCGTGTTCGTTCGTGTGTGTACTTACACGCTGACCCCACTGTAGTCGTTAGACAATTCGTTTTTCCTTGGATAACAACTAACATAAAGAGGATGATCAGAAAACGGAAACGACTCTGTCAAAAAGCAAAACTAACTAATAATAACTCACATTGGTCAACATTTCGAAAATACTTAGTAATGATGTCATCTTAGCGATAGGAACATCAAAGAAAGATTATCACGATGGGATAAGTAAAACACTAATGTCAAGGAAACTCTGCTCAAAAGAATGGTGGTCCATATTAAAACATGTCATCAAATGAGAATGAAGATAAAACAATCCCACCACACTTAACCATAACGTAACAATAATTGACGATAATACAGAAAAAGCTAACATTCTAAATAATTATTTCCGCGACCAAACACTTTTACCGGACCACCCTTCACATTTACCTACACATATACGGTAACGCATAAGCTCGAATCTATCACGCTAAGCGAAATAGATATACAAACAATATTATCTAACTTACCTCTAGGTAAAGCGACTGGCCCAGATGGTGTCAATAATCACATCCTTAAAGAATTAAAGTCTGAGTTAGCCGTCCCTTTAAAGGGTTGTATTTTGTGATATCAGCAAAACATTTGATCTTGTCTGGCAAACCGGTCTGCTGCTAAAATTGACAGCTGCATGTGTTACTAACAACATACATGACTGGTTATCAAGCTATCTTAGTAATCGTAAGCAAATTGTTTGTGTTGCCTGGCGCCTACTCTCACTGGAACCACATTAGGACCGGTGTCCCGCATGGCTCTATCCTTGGACCTTCATTATTTCTCCTATATATAAATGATATTATCACGGACATAAACTACAACATTCGCGTTTTCGCTGATGACACCAGTGTATACCTTATTGTAGAGACTCCAGAAATGGCAACTAGATCCATTACTTCCGATCTTGAAATTATTACCAACTGGTCCAATAAATGGCTGGTATATTTTAATCCTAAAAAACAGAATCACTACTTATATGACGGAAACATATTAGGCCCACTCTCCGAAGCTGATATGTCTCAGAAATTGAGAGCCACACACACCTTGGTATATATTTTAACAATGAAGGAACATGGCATCAACATAACATATTACATAACAGGAAAGGCATGGCGTAGAATATACATTATGAGAAAACTAAAATACATAATTACTTGATAGGAAATGTCTCGAAATAATTTAGCTTTCATTTATCAGACCACTGCTAGAATATGCGGATAACGTATGGCATAATTGTACAAAATATGAGAAAAACTTCAAATAGAAGCTGCATGTATAGCTACAGGTGCAACTCGGCGAGTTTCAATTGATGCAGTATATGCCGAAACCTGCTGGGAAACATTAGAAAACAGACGTTACTCACATAAATTGTCACTTGTATCACCTAATGATCTTGTACCTATCCTTCCGCCGGAAACAGACACTACTCGCTACAATCTGAGAAATCCTGATAACCGACAGACCATTCGATGAAGAACAAGTCTCTATTATAACTCGTGTCCTCCCTCTTCTGTCAGAGACTGGAACTCGCTGACTGAAGACACTCGGAATGCTCCATCACTGAACTGTTTAAAACAAAAATAAAAACAAATACAGAAGAGGCTCTAACGTATTATTACAGTGGCATACAGAATATCCAAGTAATACATACACGTCTCCGAACAAAATGTAGTGCCCTTAACCGTGACCCTTATCGTAAAAATATTGTTGAGTCAGGAATCCAATTGTATTTGTGGACAAGTTGAAGATGCCTCTCACTACTTGTTTTGCTGCTCAAGATATACATGTACACTACATAGAAACCAACTAATAGACTAAATTCAAGCTTACTGTCAACTGACCATTCATTCTATACTCTATAATGGCAATATACAAATTGACGGTCCTACCATCTAATGAAGCAATATTTACATCCGTAAGAATCTACATTGAGATGAGAACTCAGGTCGTTTTAAACGGTATTTGCTAGTTACACCGCACCGACAACATGTATGCACGTAGCGTTGGGTCGCATGGTGTGCGAATGTTTTCTCGAACTCCTGTAGCCGATTTCATCAACATTGCAAAGTATACTTTACTAGCAAAGTATACTTTGAGGGAGTAATCATTTATTTTTCCTGAAATGCATTATTTCATATATAACTAACAAATGCATATATTTCATGATTAAAAGTATGCAGAATTATTATACTGAATTTATTACATTATCACAGCCAAATTGGCTGTGATAATGTAATAAATTCAGTATAATAAAAATTAATAAATTTATCACAAAATTCAAAATTTCTCCCTCAAAGTATACTTTGCTACTAAAGTATACTTTGCAATGTTGGTGAAACAGGCTACTGTTGTGGCTTTTCTTTTACTATTTCATTTTCTATGTCCCTATTTAGGTACACCTATTAGTAAAATAGGTTCTAGTACAGTTCGTGGATTTGAAAATAAACGAACTAAATCATAAGATTACTTATTAATAATTTAATATTATATTTTCTTTTTCTTTTTGTTAATAATGGTTAATGGATGTATAGTTAACATTGTACATTTTGTCATCTGTAATACAGGTATCGTAGGCAGCTGAAACTAGGAACACAACTAAGCATAAACTCCCATTTCTGGTAAAACCTGTACTACACCACCGCCTGCGCTAATCCTCCCAATAGTTGTCTATTGTTTGCTTTGAGAATGCTTAAATAATGTGCATGGGATCAGGTGGATTGATTAGTTGAACCTGAGCTAAGTTACAGCTCAGGCTCAGTCAATCAGGCTGCCTGATTGCGAGTTGAGTTTGCTATTATATGGTCAGAAACGCTGACAACTTAACGCTAGTTTAACGCAGACGGTTGTGTATTGATGGCTGTTATGTCCTGGTTTCGGCAGCCAGATACTTATGTCACATGTTAGGGAGAGGATTTATAAAACTTGCTTTCAATCCAATCCGATTTGCATAGTACAGATTATATTATTATTGATGTCATGCTTGTAACTGTTATACAAAATAAATATGTTTAAACCAATGATCTATAGTGAATGCCGTTTCAGATTTGTTAAAATGATGGCTCCTGGGTAAAAAATGGGCGGGGCCCGGGTGGGGGTGGGGGCAAGTAGGGGTCCATTTTTACATTTGACCAAATATGGAGTATTTTTGTCGAATTAGGATGATTACGTCATTCAAGATGGTCGTCGAAAGGTCAAAATGGCATCCTTGTATTAGAGATTTCAAACGTCGTCTTCTCGTGAACCGCTTGGCCGATGTTGGTCAAACTTCACAGTCCTGGTATGATCTGGGAGGGGGCATGTCAGATTTGTAAATTTGGAGGTTGTCGCATAATCAAAGCTGTGTAAAACTAGGCCAACTTCTTAAAACATCTTCTCACGAACCGCCGGATGGATTTCAACGAAACTTGGCAGAAATTATCGACAATCAATTCTGTTTCAGATATGTTAAAATCATTATGGTGACTCTGGGATCAAAAATGGACGGGGCCCGGCTGGTCAATTAGGGGTCAAATTACATATTTTACCAAATATGGTCATGTTTATATCACATCGAATATCACATTTTAAAAAACAGTACGTATTATGTTTTACCACCGGGCGGGCGGGCGGGCTACACGTGTTTTCATACCGAATTTTATTTTGGACTATTCATTCAATCGATCTGAAACTATACACACGTCTTCTACACATATTGAAGATGTGCATCTTGCTGTTTTTATGCCGAAAAACTATTGCTTTTAACAAAAATATCACCTTTTTAACTTGTTTCAGTTTTTCTACATTTTTGTATAAAATTCTATGTAGGGTTAAACTTTAAAACTATTGCTTTTAACAAAAATATCACCTTTTTAACTTGTTTCAGTTTTTCTACATTTTTGTATAAAATTCTATGTAGGGTTAAACCTTTGCGTGCACAACTCCTCTGAAATCGTTCAGTCAATCGATCGGAAACTATACACACGTCTTCTACACATATTGGAGATGTGCACGTTCAACTTGGTGGTTTTATGCCGAAAACATATTTTTTCACAAAAATATCACCTTTTTACCTTAGCCATTTTTTCTACATTATTGCATCCAATTCTATATAATTTCTACTTTACACAACTCTACCTAAATTAGTATACCTGTTTATCACAACAAGAGGAAGAAATAATGCTATAGATTTTCAAATTCTCATTAATGTTCCTTGCCTTGATGAGAGCTTCACATTTCTGCATCTTCACTGTCTGGCCCATCTTCGACGGGCTTATTATACCCACTTTTTTAGGGGAAAAAAATGGGTATATTGTTTTCGTCACGGGTGTCCGTCCGTCCGTACGTCCGTCCGTCCGTACGTCCGTCCGTACGTCCGTCACGTTTCTTGTAACTCGAAAAACTTTTTCACCTTCATACCTACGCGCCTGATATTTGGTATGTAGCTTCGTTATCATGTGTAGATGCGCAAAGTGAATTCGGATTTTTGATCCGACCCTCCATCATGGATTATCTCCCCCTTTCGAACTCAGAATTTCCCATTTTTTCCTTGTAACTCGAAAAACTTTTTCAACTTCATACCTACGCGCCTCATATTTGCTATGTAGCTTCGTTATAATGTGCACATACGCAAAGTGAATTCGGATTTTTCATTCGACCCTCCATCATGGATTATCTCCCCCTTTCGGACTCAGAATTTCCCATTATTTCCTTGTAACTCGAAAAACTTTTTCACCTTCATACCTACGCGCCTCATATTTGCTATGTAGCTTCGTTATCATGTGCAGATGCGCAAAGTGAATTCGGATTTTTCATCCGACCCTCCATCATGGATTATCTCCCCCTTTCGGACTCAGAATTTCCATTTTTTCCTTGTAACTCGAAAAACTTTTTCACCTTCATACCTACGCGCCTCATATTTGCTATGTAGCTTCGTTATCATGTGCACATGCGCAAAGTGAATTCGGATTTTTCATCCGACCCTCCATCATGGATTATCTCCCCCTTTCGGACTCAGAATTTCCCATTTTTTCCTTGTAACTCGAAAAACTTTTTCACCTTCATACCTACGCGCCTCATATTTGCTATGTAGCTTCGTTATCATGTGCAGATGCGCAAAGTGAATTCGGATTTTTCATCCGACCCTCCATCATGGATTATCTCCCCCTTTCGGACTCAGAATTTCCCATTTTTTCCTTGTAACTCGAAAACTTTTTCACCTTCATACCTACGCGCCTCATATTTGCTATGTAGCTTCGTTATCATGTGCAGATGCGCAAAGTGAATTCGGATTTTTCATCCGACCCTCCATCATGGATTATCTCCCCTTTCGGACTCAGAATTTCCCATTTTTTCCTTGTAACTCGAAAAACTTTTTCACCTTCATACCTACGCGCCTCATATTTGCTATGTAGCTTCGTTATCATGTGCACATGACCAAAGTGAATTCCCGTTTTTGATCCGACCCTCCATCATCGATTACCTCCCCCTTTCCGACTCAGAATTTCCCATTTTTTCCTTGTAACTCGAAAAACTTTTTCACCTTAATACCTACGCGTCTGATATTTGGTTCGTAGCTTCGTTTTGATGTGCTGATGCGCAAATTGAATTTGGATTTTTTATCCGACCCTCCATCATGGATTACCTCCCCCTTTCGGACTTAGCATTTGGGGAAAGTGGGTATATTGCGATGGCGCGCCATCGACTTTTTCTAGTTTTGTGACTTACGGCACTCTTGTTATCGAAATAGGATTATTATACCCCCGGCATATGAAGTGTGTCGAGGGGTATATAGTTTTCCTAATTTCGTCCGTCCTTCCATCTGTCCGTCCGTCCGTCCGTTTGTCCGGGCAAACATTGGGGGTTTAGGGGCTAGGGGGAGGAGCCTAAGACAATAGAATACAATAGACTTATTCCGTATAGCCCCTAAGCCTTTGTAGTTTAGGGGCTATTCCTGTTAGTACGTCCGTCCGTTTATCCGTCCGTCCGTCCGTCCACGTTAAAGTTTTTGGGTATCCAATATATCTTTAACGGTAAGTCGGATTGACCTCAAACTTCATATACTTCCTTATAATCATCCGCATTTTCATTCCTTACCACACCCAGGCGGCCTTCATGTCCAAGGTCAAGGTCAAATTACTTAGAAAGATTTGCGTTAAAGCTTGTGGGTACCCATTATCCATATTTTCATTCCATACCACATCCTTCATGTCCAAAGTCAAGGTCAAATTATTTAGAAATTTGCGTCCGTAAGATTTGCGTTAAAGTTTTCGTGTACCCATTATCTTTGCAACGATAAGTCGGATTGACTTCAAATTTCACATACTTCCTAAGCATCATCCATATGCTCATTTCATAGCAAACCTATGCGGCCTTCATGGCCAATGCCAAGGTCAAATTCAAATTTGAGTTAAAGATTTTAAAATAATATGCGTTACACTTTTTATTTGTAGGTCCAGGCGGAGGCCGGGGGTATACGTGAGCGCCTGCTCACTTTCTATAGTTACGTAATCCAGGATGGCCGCCAAAAGGTCAAACCGGTATTTTTATTAGAGATTTCAAACAGCCTTTCTTAATAACCGCTTGGCCGATGCTTCAAAGTTATTGTCTTTCGGTGAAACATTTGCAGATTTTTAAAATTGGATATCGTCACATAATCCAAGATGGCCGCCGTATAAAGTTGGACGAAATCTTTAAACATTGTCAATCAGCAGACTGGTGTCGACAAAACATCGTAGGCATAATGAATGTATAAATCTCTCTCAGATTGACTTCCATATATATCATAACCAGGTGAGCGATATAGGGCCACACTTGCCATCTTGTTTACTTTATGGATCGTAAATGTCAGAGTGTGCTTCATATTCGTTGTCTTTGAAAAATGCAGGGTAGCAGAATACGATGTATGTTACACGTAAAACCGTTTCCAATTAATGCATGGAATATGGTACATAAAACAACCACCTCAAACAGATGAATGTCCAGCCTACATGTCGAATATACTCTGCTACTCGAATACATTGCTCGGTTTCCGGCTGCGGTGGCGTAGATTTTTGGCTGTCAATGTTTCTAACATGTAATTGACCATAATGTGTCAAACATTAATAAAAACTTTAATTGCCATTACGGAAGGACATCGTATACTCGTTGGGTTATAGGTTAGTCAGGATTGATGCATCCAATATGCATCGTGATACGTGTAGAAAGTGTAACGTATAACTTATACTTATTAACTTGATGTTAAAATGTTGAAATGCAGGTGATGTGAGTAATACGCTAGACCGGTAATCCAGAGGCGCATAGTTCAACCCCGGTTGAAGTGAGGCAACTGCTTGACTGTAAACTTTTCTAATATAAAGGTATCCCTCAATACTCATATAACTCCCTTTAAAATAGTTTGGCTGTGAAGGATGTTAAATCATGCGTGTACATGTATGTACATTTAGCTAGCGGCGGTGGCAGCGATAACTATGTACATATTATTTTGTAAATACTGCTGGAAATATACTACATGTATGTTATATTGGACTTGCAAATTTTTACAAATTGCATAACATCGTGTCAACCGTAACAATGAGAGTACTGCGACTACAGTATAAACCATGGCACGTTTTTCAAAGCACACACATGCATATGGAGTCAGGCCAAGGATCATCATTTTATATCTGGCTTCACTGCTTGAAATATGCAATGTTCGATTATTAGACAAAGTCTTGCAAGTGTAACAACATTGTGTCAAGAAGATTATTCCGTGCTAAAATATGCTAAGTCATAATTAGTATTACACTTGCATTTATTTCTCTCTTTTAGCAAATGGCAAAATATGGTGTCAACCGTACCAGGTAATCTTACAAGTAATGATGCCATGTTTATGCAATACATGTACATGAACACAATGTGAGGGCAACAATGTATTGTTGGCTTCTCTGCTGGAAACCGGCAGCGTTGTATCAGACCTGCACACTCGGTGACACTGTTTGTGAATTGCATTCTATTTTTTTTACCTGAATCATAAAAACTTCCGACTGACATATTTACAAAGTACATAGACAGTACATAGAGTGGGGACAACTTGGTTTGCAGCACTGCTGGAAATATCGGAGTTCTATTTTTGGTATTTTTGCTGGAAATTAGATAAGTTAGACTAGACTGACGTATATAAATCATGACATGTTTACAAATGACATGCATAAGCAAATATACGTCGGCCAGAATTGGCAACGGGGCCATTGAGAATGTAAACATAAATATATGGTGAAACCGGTCCGGTTACTCTCCGGCGAAGTCTATAGCGCTGTATCGGAACAAAAAAGATGTCAGATCAGTAAGAAATCAAAGTAAACTATGATATTGAGACATGGCTCGTCTATTGTGAATGTACCTGCTTCCGCAGCCAGACAGCTCGTCGGAAGTTTTGACAGAAAACACGGACTGGTCTTAACCTTGTGTCAAACTAGATGGCTGGAGAAATATGCCATTATAGGAGCCATAGTGTGAGAAATACGGGCTTATCGCCTTTGCGACCACTGTAAACCCACACCAGACTGTGCATCTGTACACTGTTTCGTCATGCGTTAAACCAAAATCGAGCATATAAAATAAAATAACATTTACATAAAGGAATGTATCACTTAAGTTATATTATTTATCTGAATATTATTAGATACGTCTGTCTTGTTTCAACCAGTTTGAGAAGTCCGATTTTGCACGATTGGGGCCTGTAGGGTTTAACCTAATGTGGAAATAAATTGTTGCCATAATCTTGTGCTTACGGCGGAATTGGCAATGTAATATTTTGCACATTTCTGTTAATCAGTAGATGCCCGAGACGTCTGTAATCTCTGACTCCTGTAAGCAATATGAATTTATGGTAAAACCTGCGACATGGTTGCATTCATTACACACTGTATATATTATTGTCAGCAATAAACTAATCTCACCTAATGAATACCATCACGTTGGTGGCTTTGGATGCAAGTTTATCAGACAATGCTAGGAAAACTGTAGGAATTCCTAGGCCCAAGGGTACATGCATGTAAAGGAAGACTAGTACACGTATATGACATATATGTATCAGGCTAGGAACATTTGATAGCACGTTTATCATACACGGCTAAGCAACTTGTAGTAAGTCCTAGGCTCACCGTGTGTACATACACGTACATGTAACCGTAACGGAATACTAGTAGGAAACGCGTATGAATTCCGAAGCTCGCCGACGTCAAATACACTAGCCGGACATTCCATGTGTTCACGGTTTATGCTAGTCAAAGTATAATGGTTTGCTTGTTGAAGGAACACGGATTCGTTTCCGTTGCGTCATTCACGTGGCATACGGATTGATCGTGATAGTCAGTGTAGTGATAAAGTCTTTCGACGTAATCTTTGACGTCGTTTTTGAAGTTGATTTTATAAATCTTCAAAACAAACTGACAGCTATTTATGATATAAGCGCACCAAAGACGGTGACTTACATGTTTCATGGTTACACTAAACAAAACATTATAACTTTGAGTACCGTTTATTCTTATATTCAATACATGTAGCTCTTGATTTTGTATTTACCTTGACAGTAACTGAGAGTTATGAGATTGAAACAAATAGTACAAAAATGGCAAACAGTTTCGCATTTGCAGCCTTACGTTTCATAAAAACAGCCATACTCATAAATAATGATATTGTTTAAATAGAATTCCGGTACCCAGTTGTTATTCTCTTGCTGATAAAACTGTTTGATTTAACGGTGGCCATATTATAATACAAATATATATCAACAACACCCTAATTTCAGTATGTGACATAGTGATACATGTTACAAGGAAGGATTTCATTTACTGCATGATTGTGTAGATGATAATTCATTTTACCAACGAAATTGCTTGTGCTCAATTGAAAATGGCACAAAATGTATTGTTATAGTGACCATTTTGAATCTTAATATGGCAGACATATTTGTTATTGAAAAGAAATGTTACTATTTCATTTTTTAAGTATATCCCATAAATAATTTCACTAAATTGTTGTCGAAAATATGTTCAGTCTTTTGACAAAAAGAGGATATGGGTCTTGAATGGCGGCCATTTTTAAATTCAATATGGCCGCCACACGTGTGGCCGAAAAAAATGGTACCAATTTGTTTCTTGTACTATGTCACATACTCTGTCATAAAAAGACATTTCCAAAGACTATAACAAAATTTCGGCAGATTCACATTTTGACACCGACTAAATGTACTTACATACTCAATAGCAACAACAATTGTATGCGATATGTATTTATTATAGGAATGAATGGCCTTTTGTTTGAATGTATCGGGGTATAAACTTGGAAAAGTCGCGGGAATACTGGACGAAGGCCGGAAGGCCTCGTCCAGTATTCCCGCGACTTTTCCAAGTTTATATCCCCGATAAATTCCACAAAAAGGCCATTCATTCCTTATAATTCCAGCATTTGAAATAAATTCATCAAGAAAATGTGTTTATTTTCCGTTTTCTTAAAAATTATTTTAACTGCGCCTGACGGTTACGGAAAGTACTTCGGCATGGGGGTTTACTGGGATATAAATTTTGGACAGAGACTTGCTACGGACCAATCAAATGTTAGGGAATTGTGTAAATATTTTTGTGCTGGAATTATTCATACATTGTATGTATATAATAGTGTTCGAGTCTTATTAGACGTTTGCTATACAAAACAATTATCAAAATCAAATATGACTTGATTGCCTTTATTGTTAATCAGTTGTAAATATCGTTTCATTTTTTTTTTTACTTACTAAGATGGAGAGGTACTGAGCTGCTGACCAGGATGAGTGTATGTGAAATCTGAGAAAAAGAAATGTACACTGTTCATAGTCAATACATTGATTGCTCAATACAATCCTTTAAGTTTGAAATGTATCATATTACATTGTATGACTGCAAGGTCAAGCACAATCATTTTAGTTGACATTACAGCCACTGATCATAAACTGCTGAACAGCATTGGAATAACTGTGTATCTGTTTGTTTCATTCTTGTCACATACTATACCGTATACCAGTGACTTGGAATAAAAATGTAAGTGCTTCATTTCGCATGTTCTGTTGTTGAATACATTGAATCACACTACATGTGTGTGATTAGATTCAAGAAAATATTTTTCTAATGCATCAATGTGTGTCTTTACTGCATGTAGTAGACCAGCTGCGACTTATTGATTCCTGTGTTGTTTTGGCAGAGCATAGAACAACATGTATGATGGATGGTTGTAAAAAATTCAAATGTGAAATCAGACAAGATCCATTTTCTGTTTTCATCCCAAATGTAAATTGTTTACATATTATTATCTGCAATGTCAGATCGGTTAACCTTGGCCAATAAACGTTAATATAGAACGGTCTGAGCAGATACACGTAATGTCAGTTCGCAAGTGTATACAACTTGATTGGTTGAGTCTTAGCGAATCCAGCTACTTGATTCTGAATATTAGAATCATTTTGATATACGCATTCAACATTGTCAATGTTAATTTGTCTGGATATGTACATTCCAAACCTGCTAGATCCGAAAACGGAATACACAATTGCTGCAGAAACCTGGATGTCTATGTAACATTCATTGATTGTAACATTTGTTATATGTCTGTTTTGCATTGCTACACATGTGAATATGGATATACGCTAGTCAATATGATAATATTTATGTTTGGAAACTGGTAAAACTATCTCTACACTGAACTACCTGACACATGCGTATCATGTTGGTTGCAGCTTACTACTAAGCTTGCTTCAATAGATTATTACTGCCTTTCTAGTATAGTCATATACATCTTTGCGCAGTTATATCTACGACACATATGCGTCACTACAATAGCAAGTTCGTTTATATAAAAAAGGTAAAATAATATAGAAATGATGTAGAACGGTGTAAACAGTTATCAACAACATCAAGGCAATTGTGGAATTAATCAATTTTACTTTGATATTTTAGTAATAATAACAATATCATATGCGAAAGGATTTTTGCATCATTTGCAGCAATATTGCCCATACATGAAGAAGAAGAAGAAGGAAGAATAGTTTATTACATCGAGGCAACTGCCTCATGAGTATACATACATGACTATGGTATGATATACGTACAATGCAAGATGGCGTACATGTACAAGTAAAAACTATGTATATTGTCTCATGGATCATACAATACACTACATATAGACGTTGAACAACAACGAAAGATGCCATAGGTTAACGTTCAACGTATTTATATGAACACGGTGATATCGTTTGTTTCCAAGCGGCTATTTTGAAATTGAATTTGGTCAAATCATATATGCTACACATTGTATTGACGTTCTCAGGATATGTTTATACAGCATATAATTATGTTTTATTTATATAGTGTTGGTGGCCATCTTGGATTTAGCGGCCATATTGGTTTGGAAAATGTTCCACCATATTTGTTTTAAAACTCTGTAACATAAAGTGAAATTTTACAGTTAACAAACATTTGACACGAACTGTACATTCTGGTCTACACTACTGTGCGGCCAGTTGCATAAAAAAGGCAATCCATCGATCGATGCATAAGTTCACTCCAAACATTTTCTCTGCTCGAGTAGTCAGGAGACATGTTTTTCAGGTGTAGAGCTATATTAATTCCAAACACGCAATATGTTAATGGAACAACGTCGTGGAGAACAAAGTTTAACCAATCAACAACGTTGCGCGACGTCACGTGAGGCTAATGTAAACATTTGGATAAACAGACAATACATGTAATAGGCGTTTCCACGATCACTGATCTCTGCGTCATCATAAAAAGTTTCACGTCAATATAAGCGCCTGATTCCTGACAAACTCGGAATTCAGCGACACGCAGAAGTTACTAAATTTATAAAGCACATTTTCGCAGTGATTGGTGCAAGTAATTTGAGGTTACTAGACGAAAAATGCGTTTATACAATAGCTGAGTAGAGCCGAGTGGCATTTCGTCCGGAAACCGATGCATTTTTCGACGTGAAACATTTTACGCTGGTGCTTTTTATTCCATGGCAACCATAGTGGCAGCCAACTTGACGCTGTATGTTATTATTGTCCTGGCAAAATTAATTGAAATTAAATCTTAAAATATCCTGAATGAAATTTAACAAAAAATAGTGCATACATTTTGACGCCATTTTGAATTACGACTTCGTTCTGCAGGTACCGCAATGGCGTCACGCGGATCTGTAATCTAGAGACCAATACGAATATTTTGGTATATAATATTACATGTGTCTGTTTACCGTCCACCACCTCCTTAAATATGCCACTTTTCTGATGAGAGTTGCTGTACTATGATGAAAAATTCATGGAAAGTGTAAATAGTGTACGTTACCCACCGTGATTAGTCTCTTGACTTAGTACTAATCATATTGCTTTTATGGAGCAGGGATACATGTCTCTCGTGTGATGAGGAACTGACAGCATGTCAGGCTACCGTAATCTAATTACAGGACTACATATGGTTTTACGTAAATATTCCGTTCTTATTTTGGGATTTTCCCCATTCGTACAGATGAAATACGGGATTCGACCCTGTTAACCCGGCATAAAATTACATTAGTTGTTGACAGGCCGTTAAACATCATCAGATAAATAAATAGTGCCATGACGATTTATGAGCCACATAGTGGTATTGAAGTTGTAAAGTTGCTACACTTTTCCCATAATGCGCATAAACAAACGTCAGTCGAGTCGGTCGCCACCGCGACATTGTCTGGCCTCATAAGGAAGATGCTATAGAGAATAGTAGGTTAGTGCCATGAATGGGGAAAAATATCTGGCAAGGCTCAGGAAACGGGATGGGCGAGGCTCTGCCGAGCACATCCCGTTTCTGTGCCGCGCCAGATATTTTTTCCCATTCACGGCACTAAACTACTATTCTATTTATCCCGTCAACACCTACAAATTGCTGTAAAATGCACAAATTGTATTGACTGGATATCAAAAATGTTTCACGGCACCGTGTTTCACGGCACATACGCACTGTGTTGACGGGATAAAATATGATAATGGGTCGAGTTTGATGAAACGGATCTTAAGCGCACTGTGTCTCAGAATATGTATATATCTCTAATTGTCAGTATGTTGGTTTTCGCTAATAGATTCCAAGGAGTGTGTGTTTTATTCTGTACGCTAGTCCTGTACTAGGAAGCATCATTTGTGAAACATAATGCCTTTTTAGTTATTCACTTATAATGCAATACCACCTCTTAAGTTGAATTAGCTTAGATAAATTAAACTTGAAACCATTGATTGCAAAATTGCCAAAGAACGTACCATTATAAGACTATATATTTTGCAGTATAGTGATTGAATAACAAACAGCAACGAAAAGGCTCAGTCACAACAATCATGCTGCTCTATTTGAAGCACAATATTCAAGTATGTTGTAATAAAAAGAATGAAAACATAAAAATGTGACGAATTCCCCCGGTGGAAGATTGGAGAAGCAATCCTTCAAGGAATATAGAAGGTATGACAGAATTGAGAAACTCCGGTGAACTTCTTAATGTGCCGGTCACACGGACGGACGGACACACAGTGCAAACACTATATGCCACTGACTCTACGGAGACCGGGGACATAGACACTATTGGCAAGATTAGCGCAGGCGGTGGTGCCGTTACAGACGCCGGGGACATAGACACTATTGGCAAGATTAGCGCAGGCGGTGGTGCCGTTACAGACGGCATGGCGGTTACTGCTGTGACCGAACGGCGAAGAATGTTGGTCCTGTAGCCTATTTCATCAACATTGCAAAGTATACTTTAGTAACAAAGTATACTTTGAGAGAGAAATTTTCAATTTTATGATAAATTTATTAATTTTTATTATACTGAATTTATTACATTATCACAGCCAATTTGGCGGTGATAATGTAATAAATTCAGTATAATAATTCTGCATACTTTTAATCATGAAATATATGCATTTGTTAGTTCTATATGAAATAATGCATTTCAGGAAAAATAAATGATTACTCCCTCAAAGTATACTTTGCTAGTAAAGTATACTTTGCAATGTTGATGAAATAGGCTACTGGTCGGACTGTCTGGTCTATGTCATCGCTCGTTGACACTGTAACAATATAACCACGGACTTTTCAGTTGACAATGCATATAATCTGACTTTCATTCCCGAACTAATATGTTCGCGGGAGGCAATAGTATTAGGATTAGGAAACACGGATATAGGAAGGATTAGGACACATGCTTTATAAAAGCTTATATGAATATTTCTCCCTGGTATTGGTATACAGACAATAATACACTGCAGTATCGGAATTGAATATAATAACATTATATTGTTTTCGCTGACCATGCTGACCGTGTGTTCTCATTGAATAATTGACAAATAGCATCCATTGTGGGTTGCGATGAGACTGCATTGACGGGCATGCTGGCACGGACTACACTGATCGCAAACGTCATATTAATTTCATTGGTCACTGCGACGACATGTGGTCTATATTTAGACCCAAACGAAACTGTACATATGTACAGTCTGATCAGCATCTACACAGTTCGCCATTCAGTCGATGAAACTTCCGTAACGCTATAGAACCTTATCAGGAGCACGAGTGCGGATTAATAAGATTATGATGTGCTAGACTGGCCGCACGTGGCATTAGCCCCACCTGCTGCAGTCAGTCACATTTTCGTCCTGTCGTCCCATTATTTAATGGACGTCCAATTTGGCTGAGTGTAAATTGCAGATTAATGCCAACCAAATGTCGGTGAATGTGCTTAAGGTGACATAGGATTATTATAGGCCGGAGTTGTTCCTGGGTCCACAAACGAACAATTGTATATCGTTTACATATCGTTTTAGTTATTTTTTATATTAGACAACGATGTTTCCGTTTTATAATTAAAAACTACGAATTTCAAAGCGATGTAAACTTGCGTTAAGGAAAATCACACGGCATGGCGTTGAAAGAAACGACAACTTTAAATAGTTGGAAACCGCGTATTTAAATGAAAATATCGTGTTCGTATGCAAAACAAACACACAACAATCAAAGATAGTTTATTTGATTTAAACATATTGTATTGCTCTAGACAGTATACAGTAGTTTCAAGATATACAATTGACTATAATAAGAGCAAACGGGTTGGGCTACAAGTGTTAACAACATTAGTTACAACCCTTCCCAATTGCTTATTGCATGTACTATAAATTGTGGTATAATAGCGGTAGACATAACTGTTACTAGGTATAATATAACTTTGTCTAGAGCAAATACATGTAGAACTAGAATTTCAAAAATAATGATCAATATGATCTTGTTGCACTGTCCGGTGAATACAGACCAATTGACGTCCAAAGATCGGCCCACCGGGTAAGTCTAGCTTTCATAAAAAAACAGGAACACGTGAATAAGTGAATAAGTATACCTTAATTATTGAAACGACGAGTAACTTTAATGTAGCGTTGGACTTCTAAAAAGATGCTGGCATTACCTTCAAATTATGTTAAAGGTACATGCCCGCTCTGTAGGCACAAACTGTTATTTATAGGACTAAAATAAGTGTATAAGTGTGTCACTATTCCACCAGTTCTAAAAATAACTAGTGCTCGCTATACAGATAGAATCATTTAGTAAAATTTATTTTATTGATAGCTACTCGCGGTGGTATCAGGCTATTTTCATATGCAAATGAGGCATGGTATTTTTTAATTATTTATACTAATTAAATGCGTCACCTGAACAAATACAATTTTCGACAGATTATAAAGTATAATCATTGCACATCAAAAAATAAATACAGAGAATAAATAGTAATGTCCGTTAACAGTTTAAGGAAACACGGTTATCGCCCCTGATATCAGTGTGGAAATTTACCTCTGATACAAAATGTAAAATCTGCCAATCAATACGTGGGATAATGGTGAATAAATGCTTATTTACCCAGAAAATGTCACAGATGATATCTCTGATATAAAGAACATTGTGTGACTACTGAGAGGGCATGCACTTTTAAATTGTCTCCAAATAATAGACTATTTATAGATAACGGGTGGTGGCTGATGGAATGATGGCGCATTTAAAAAAGAAGTGCTCAGCATCTTCTACATTAAGATTACAGTGACACAATGGTGATTCTCGTAGATTATTTGTAAAAATGTCTGAATTTAGATTACTACCGTAACGTTGATTTCGTATACGGGCGTGGTAAACAGATAGCGTTCTATCACCGATCAGACAGTATTCTGGAACAATAGGCGGTTTGGATATTTGTTTTATCTCAGTTTTGACAACTGCTATGGAAGAAGAGCTATTAATTTCGTCATTTAAATCGTTCCATAATGCTATAGAAGAAGGTATAGCTGATTTAGAGCATATTTCTGTTCGTCTGGCTAATGTAATAAAATTGCTCCTATTACGCAATTAATATTGATTATATTCTCCTACAAGTTGTGGGAATAATTCGTGTAGATATGCTGGAAGTTTATCTGCCTTTTCATTATATATGATAACTATTTGTTGTGTGTTTTTCTTCGGTCTGATAGTGATACCCATCCAATTTCTTGAACGAGCCTATTAATTGTAACTGAACGGGTTAGACCAGTAACTGTTCTGGCTGCTTCATATTGGAGTCTTTCAAGGGAATCACGTTCATATTGAGTACAACTGTCCCAACCAATTGATGCATACCCAATAATAATTATCTCATGTAAGATATATACATTTGGTTTAGTGTCTTTCTGTTCAGTTTAAATTTAAGCATGTTCATATAACCTAATACGTTAGGTGCTGTTACCATTATATTTTAAATATGTTCATGCCAGGTTACATCCTGACTAAGGGTTAGCCCTAAGTGTTTGTGATGTTCGAAAAATTGAAATTGGGCGTTATTAAATATAAAGTTGGTTCTGTATGTCTCGCTAATGAACAAATCATAGCAGTTTTAGAGGGGTCGAATTTTACGTGCCACTGATTTGACCATTCTGTTAATTTATTCGAGTGATTGTTTATATTATGTTCTATTTTTATTCATGTCTGGTATCGAAACTGCTATAGAGGAGTCATCTGCAAAAAGTCGGGTTGTACTGATTAGTTTGTCTACAATATCATTTACATATATCAGAAAAAGGAGAGGACCAAGAACCGATCCAAGTGGAAGACCAGCACTAATTATTCTGTTTTCACAAAATGATGAACCTACAAAAACCTTCTGTGATCTATTTGATAAACAGTTTGCAAACCAACTATGAAGAATGCCATCAATACCATTCTGACTGAGTAATCCAAGAGGCTTGCAAATAATGGAGGAAGTTTCTCTTAGCATCCTATGGCTGATTTCATCAGGTCCTGTTGCTTTATGAACATGTTGTGTTGAAATTATATCTGTAATTTCTTGTACTGCGACTTGAATTTAATCGATTCTAGAATTTGTTCGAGGTACAAAGTTTGGTAGCGCCACGTTTGTATCATCTACTGTTGATATTGAAACAAATTAGTCATTTAGTACTTCAGCATTTTTTGTATTGTATTGTATTGTATTGTATTGCCAGGGTTACAAAGAGGTAGAATTGTTTCACAATTCTTGGAATTTTCTTTGACCAACATTTTTACTATTTTCCAGTACTCCCGTGGATTAGAAGCGTTAAGATATTGCATTGTGATTTATATGTTTTCATAAAATATTTGTATTGCTTGCTTTTTCATATTGTTTACTTTATTTCGTATTTTTTATATAACTTCCAATCATATTCATTATTGCTGTTGTTTTCTGACGGTCACGTTGACGGGATGTTTTTCGAATTATACCAAGGTTTATACAAAGCTGTGTTTAGGTTACCCTCATTATTGATAAATGACCAATCTGTTGTTTATATTATAATATTTAATAGGTTAAAATTAACGCGTTTATAGTTCAATACTTTTGTTTTAAAAGGAGTTGCAGAGAGATAAATTACAGTAGACATTGTATATATATATATGTGCATATGTGCCATAATGATCACTAATTTCAGACAGAGTCTTTATTATTCCACAATCATGTATAGATACTTCTGTAGCAAATGCAATTGGGTCGATAAGCGTCTGTGTTAGTTCGGTCACTCTAGTCGGTTCATTTATTATGTTTTTCATATTGTTAACCATAATTACATTTTTAAACTTGTTAGTTGGATTAAGTTGATCTTCATTTATATCAACTACTAATATTATATGTTTGGTTATTTCATATTCCCTTTCTATGCAGATATGTAGTTTTTCCCAAAAGTCATTCGCTAGATGTGGTGGGCGGTCTAGATGTGGTGGGCGGTAGACTTTGCATATGAGAAATATTCCATTTTTATCAGTAATTTGTATTCATATTGATTCGGGTAAACTCGTTTCTAGATCGGCGATTCTTTTGGAAATCATGGAACATGTGACATAAATAAGTAAGTAGTCCACCTGAGTATGCTGAGTTATCTTTTCTGAACAGTTTGTCAAATCCTTCAAGTTGTATACTACACTGTCAATCTGGCGAGACTCTGGCAAGTCGAGTTATTTGGTATAAACATATTTTATTAAATAATAATTTACATCGGTTTTAGGTGTAAAGAGGATTGCTATATTATAGAGTTACTTTCCTTAGTAGTTATTTGCAGTTTGGACATTGAATACGTTACTACAACTATTGACAGCTTATACCATTATTTCACTATTCATTGGGCCGCTAGCAGAGAAAGGGGACACGATACTTACAGCAAGCTACGATCGTTGTTGTTTGCATCGAATGAGGGATCGTAGCTGGTTATCTCCCCCTGCAAGTCCATCACAGAGATCCGGTCCTATGCAGTATTTCAGCGTTTATTAGGGCCTCGCCGAGAATCGGCGGTGCCCTATAGGTCCGTCCGTCCGTTTATTTTTTGAAAGTTTTTGTAATAGTTTCTCAAATCACCTATGCTTTCTGTTTGCCTTCAGCTACTGTCTTCATATTGCACACCATCGTTTGGATATCGTTTTCGTTATGTTTGATTAGTAAACGATGTTTTCTTTGGTTTAAACGTGTCACGTTTAAAAACGATTATAATTTTCTATTTAAAAACAACGAAACCGACGATAAAACGATGTACAAACGATAGATACTCGTTCTGAAACCAGTCCTGAAGCAATATGGGCTGTACAGACCTTCCAGTAGAAGTCTAGCGAACATTAACTCCCTCCGTTTGCGCCGCGCAGACTAAGCAATAAGATGTACTGCCATCACAATCAATTTTATCGGTTCTGGACAAGTAAATCTTTAACTTGTCGACAAGTGTGACGCAAACGGCGCGGGCTATTTATTATAATAACTGTCACACAGGAGACGATTACATGTATCACATATTGGTTGGCAACCGGAGGACGAAATGGACATTATATACAGTGGAACCCTCTAAGGCAACGGAAACACCGTTTTCTAGTTAAAAATACAGACCTGCCTGCTTCCGCTTTAATGTACGTAGATGTGTATACATGTCATGTACGGATGTGCCTCCTTACAGGGCACGCGGTAAAGCAGTGTACGGACAATGGGACGTGGGCTCGACACCCGCTGGACGGCAGCGAGTGGACAGACTACAGCAACTGTGTCAACATACAGGTAAACAATTCACTGTGTCAGTGCAATAACGCAGAGTATTAGAGATCATAATATACAAGACAATAACAGTGTAATACATGTAAACATGCAAGTGAAAATGCAATGTAAATATGCCACAGAAAGCATGTTATATGATCAGTACAACTCAGTTTCAATGTATTATGTAATAAACTCAATCTAACGTGTGTCTTGATTTAATTTACTTGCGCTAATCTTGCCAATGTGTGTCCGTTGTTTTATTTCAAACGTCTGAACGGCCACCTGTCTACAACAAGCCCCTCTGTAATAGTTTATATACCAAATGGACAATTAACTCTTATTTAATCTCCCTACAACAGCCACGTCTCGTCTCTACAACAACCAGTTCTGTTTCGTCCCATGATTGGCTGTTGTAGAGATTGTACACTGTACATAAAACTCAATGTTATTGCTAACTTTGAACGTTACTGGTTGCAGGCGTTTCGCGGTGTAGCGTACGCCGGGGTCATTTCCAGTTCCATCAGTCTCATACTGCTGGTTCCCGCTTGCTTCATTTTTCTCGGCTTCCGGTAAGTATAATGATTGGAAATTATTGTACCAACGCCCATTTACCGCTACACCGCAGATGTTTTGAAGGTTCCCAAACGAAACAAACAGAAACAATCATTATGTAAAACGAAGTGAAAACGACCGTTTTGTATAACGATAGGCATAGAAACGAATACCGTTTAAATACTTCATTTAAATACCTGGGGGTCGTTTCACTAAACTTCGTACGACTAAAATGTTCGTAAGTGCAAAATAAATTTCACATTAACAATAATTCTTGTAAACACTTAATAATAGCTTTACATTTATAGAGCATAGGCTGCATATGCAGCTGCTCAATAAGTGTAAATCCATCAATTGAAATTTCCAGACGTTCCTCAATTTGCACTTACGAACATTTTAGTCGTATGAAGGTTAGTGAAACGGGCCCCAGACATATATCGTTTCTTTCAACGCATGCCGTGTCTTTTTCTTCAACGCATGTTGTGTCGTTTGCACATAATGTTCACATCGTACTCGTTTTTGTCGCGCCTGCTTTAGCAGAAGGCGCGACTATAGTCGCCGCCTTTTCAGTCGTCGTCGTCGTCGTCGTCGTCGTCGACGACGACGTCGTCGTCGTCGTCCAAAATGCCAACAAGTGTGTACAATCTTAGTCATTATGGTATAATTGTAATATTACTTGACTGAGTGCTTCAATATTTGGACACTTGATACATTTGAGCATTTGGAACACACTCATGTCGCCATTAATATGACCTTGACCATTTTTACCTTCACTTTTTTTCGGAAACACCTAGCCATATTCAGCGTCAAAGTTTGTACAAGCTTCTTCATCATGGTATAACTTTAATATTACTTGATTGATGGATTGCTTCAATATTTGGATACTTGATATGTGTGAGCGTTCGGAACACACGCATGCCGCTATTAATATGATTTTGACCATTTTTACCTTCACATTTTTGCGGAAACACATAGCCATTTTTTTGCGACAAAAAGTCTATACACGTTTCTCCATCATACTATAACTTTAATATTCATACTTAACGGGTTGCCGCAATATTTGGACACTTGATACATGTGATCATTCGGAACACCCTCATGCCGCCATTAACATGACATTGACCTTTTTTTATCTTCACATGTTTGCGGAAACACTTAGCCATATTTTGTGTCAAAAAGTTTGTACAAGTTTCTTCATCATCGTATAAATTAATGTCACTGCTGGATTGCTTCAATGTTTGGACACTTGATACATGTCAGCATTTTGAGCATACTCATGCTGTCATTAACATGACATTGATATTGTTGCGTCAAAAAGTGTGTACAAGTTTCTTCATCATGATATAATATTACAGTCTTGACAGATTGCTTCAATATTTGAACACTTGATACATGTGAGCATTAACATGACCTTGACCTTTTGTACCATAACATTTGGACACAATTTCCTTCTTGCATCACTCACTACAGCCCACCCACAATCCACTCGCCCATCCATGCCCTTGACCTGCTTACCCCGCTTGAATTACTTAGCAATTGTATGCTCTTAAATCTTAGCTAACCTTTACATTCAAGCCATGTTCTCAACAACCCCTTCGCCAACGTTCATGAAACTTTGACACAACTTCCTTCTCGTATCACTCACCACGACCAATCAGAAATCCACCCACCCATCCATGTCATTGACCTACTTTTCCTGCTTGAATTACTTAGCAAAGTTATCTCTGTTAACCTTTACGTTCGATTGAGTCGTTTTCTAAACAACCCGTTGCTTTTCGTTCATGAAACTTAGACACAATTTCCTTCGTGCATCACTCATCACAATCCACATGCCTGTCCATGTCATTGACCTATTTTTTCTGCTTGAATTGCTTACTGAGCAATTTTATGCTCTTAAATCATAGTTAACATTTACATTCGAGTCATTTTCTCAACAACCGCTTCGTCTATTTTCATGAAAATTCAACATAACTGCTTCCTTTCATCACCTACCACATGCCACTCACAATCCACCGGGACCTTCCATGTCATTGACCTACTTTTCCCACTCACTTGAACTACTTAAAGTTAGCAATTTTATGTTCTTACATCTTAAGTCATTTTCGCAACATCACCATGGTCTATGTTCACGAAACTTGGAGATTAACTTCTTTCTTGCATCGCTGACCACAACCCACCTATGTACCACCCGATCATCCATGTCCTTGGTCGATTTTTTACTCCTAAATCTTGGTTAGTCTTTACATTTGACTAATTTTCGCAACAACCTATAAATCAGTCTCCGCGTGTTTTCTGTTACACCATATATATACTGTCTGCAGACATACACGACGCTCAGTTTAAATAAACCATCTCCAGACAAGTGCCATTATGTGCCTTCTTGCTAAAGGCAGCAAGCAATCAGATATTACATACATGTGGATAGCAGCGGCGTAGTTCGCAACAAAGGTTCATTGTTAACCGTTTGTATAGGTAGACATAGAGATCTTACGTATGGTTGGCCGTACAATTAGTTATTATGCCCTGGCCGATAGGCAAGATGGGAAATAGTGTTAGTCCATGTACGTGTTAGTAACACCTTTCATTTTTCAATAACTGTTTCACTGATTTTGATAATATTTGGTCACAATGTGTGTCTAGGGATCATGGTGCTTTGTTTTGCATACGACCCACGTCCGACCGCTCAAGGTAGATGTCACTGAGGCCTTACGTTGACCTTGTTTGTAAGGCAAGTTTTTAAGGCAAAAATGTTAAAGATGATCAACAAAACAGGTTTGTGGCTCGCTACGGATATGGGATCTCTTTGTTTCTACGCCGTGCAGAGACTAAAATGTGGCTGTGACTGGAGAAATGGGTCTCATGGATTCTGCGACCAGTTTTGATACATATCATATCGTTGGCTATTTCACACGGTATTACTCTCTCTGTACGTTCGATGTGGAAAATATATGGAAAGTGTTGGATTCGTATTCACCAGAGTAGGTTACGAATGTGAAACTAGTGCCCTTATCACATCTATATATATATGTATAATGGGTGTCATGGACCACCAACCCTATATATGATGGGGGTCCTGGACCGACTCACTACGCTCGTACTGGTTCAGTCCATCCCATCATATATAGTGAGTCGGTCCAGTCCATCCCATTATAGATATATATGTAAGAACTCTGATCTAACTATGCACTTTAATACTATATGTATACAACGTAAAAACATATGGTAGATACACTCCTACAAGAAGAACCAAAAACTATACCTGCAAAACCTATAAAAACCGAATCTACAACCTTAAAAACTTGCTTAAAATTCATAAACAAAACTATGCACCTGCAATCAATGAACTTAAAGATAATAAAAGCACTAACATAGAACTCGTAGATAAACATAAATGTGGATATTTCAAAGCATACTAAATATATGTTAACAAATATAAAGACCCTCACAAACTATTGTCTGATAAGAAAGATATTATAAAAATCAACTCATAGAGCCCTCAGATAGACAACGGTAGAAATCTCCCCACCCTCAACTAGACAACGGTAGGAAGCTCCCAACCCTCAATTATACAACGGTATAAATTTCCCCACCCTCAGCCACACAACGATAGGAATCTCCCCACCCTCAGCTATACAACAGTAGGAATCTCCCCACCCTCAACAAGACAACGGTAGAAAGCTCCCAACCCTCAATTATACAACGGTAGGAATTTCCCCACCCTCAGCCAGACAACGATAGGAATCTCCCCACCCTCAGTTAGACAACGGTAGGAATCTCCCCACCCTCAGCTAGACAACGGTAGGAATCTCCCCACCCTCAGTTAGACAACGGTAGGAATCTCCCCACCCTCAGCTAGACAACGGTAGTAATCCCCCCACCCTCAGCTATACAGCGGTAGGAATCTCAAAACTCTCAACTAAACAACGGTAGGAATCTCCCCACCCTCAATTATACAACAGTAGGAATCTCCCCACCCTCAGCTTGACAACGATACGGAATCTTCCCCACCCTCAGTTAGACAAGGGTAGGAAATCTCCCCACCCTCAGCTAGGACATACGGTAGGTATCTCCCTCCCTCAGTTAGGGGATCAAACGGTAGGGAATTCCCCACCATCAGCTAGGACAACTGTAGGTAATTCCAGTATTCCCCCCACCCTCAGCTATACAGCGGTGATCTCAAAACTCTCAACTAAACAACGGTAGGAATCTCCCCACCCTCAATTATACAACAGTAGGAATCTCCCCACCCTCAGCTTGACAGCGATATGAATCACCCCACCCTCAGCTAGACAACAGTAGGAATCTCCCCCACCCTCAGTGAGACAACGGTAGGAATCTCCCCACCCTCAGCTAGACAACGGTAGAAATATTCCCACCCTCAGCTAGACAACGGTAGGAATCTCCCCCACCCTCAGTTAGACAACGGTATGAATTTCCCCATCCTGAGATAGACAACGGTGGGAATCTCCCCACCCTCATATAGACAACGGTAGGGATCTCCCCTCCCTCAGCTAGACAACGATAGAAATCTTCCAACCCTCATATAGACAACGGTAGGAATCTCCCCCACTCTCAGTTAGACAACGGTATGCATTTCCCCATCCTGAGATAGACAACGGTGGGAATCTCCCCACCCTCATATAGACAACGGTAGGAATCTCCCTACCCTCAGCTAGTCAACGGTAGGAATATTCCCACCCTCAGCTAGACAACGGTAGGAATCTCCCCCACCCTCAGTTAGACAACGGTATGAATTTCCCCATCCTGAGATAGACAACGATGGGAATCTCCCCAAACTCATATAGACAACGGTAGGAATCTCCCCTCCCTCAGCTAGACAACGATAGGAATCTTCCCACCCTCATATAGACAACGGTAGGAATCTCCCCCACCCTCAGCTAGACAGCGGTAGGAATATTCCCACCCTCAGCTAGACAACGGTAGGAATATCCCCATCCTCAGTTAGACAACGGTAGGAATCTCCCCACCCTCAGCTATACAACGGTCGGAAACTCCGCAACCTCAGCTATACAACGGTAGGAAACTCCCGAACTTCAGCTATACAACGGTAGGAAACTCCCCACCCTCAGCTTGACAACGGTAGGAATCTCCCCTACCTAAGCTAGACAACGGTATGAATATTCCCACCCTCAGCTAGACAACGGTAGGAATCTCCCCCACCCTCAGTTAGACAACGGTATGAATTTCCCCATCCTGAAATAGACAACGGTAGGAATCTCCCCACCCTCACATAGACAACGGTAGGAATCTCCCCACCCTCAGCTAGACAACGGTAGGAATATTCCCACCCTCAGCTAGACAAGGGTAGGAATCTCCCCCATCCTCAGTTAGACAACGGTATGTATTTCCCCATCTTGAGATAGACAACGGTGGGAATCTCCCCACCCTCATATAGACAACGGTAGGAATCTCCCCACCCTCAGCTAGACAACGGTAGGAATATTCCCACCCTCAGCTAGACAACGGTAGGAATCTCCCCCACCCTCAGTTAGACAACAGTATGAATTTCCCCATCCTGAGATAGACAACGGTGGGAATCTCCCTACCCTCATATAGACAACGGTAGGAATCTCCCAACCCTCAGCTAGACAACGGTAGGACTATTCCCACCCTCAGCTAGACAACCGTAGGAATCTCCCCCACCCTCAGTTAGACAACGGTATGAATTTCCCCATCCTGAGATAGACAACGGTGGGAATCTCCCCACCCTCATATAGACAACGGTAGGAATCTCCCCTCCCTCAGCTAGACAACGATAGGAATCTTCCCACCCTCATATATAAAACGGTAAGAATCTCCCCCACCCTCAGCTAGACAGCGGTAGGAATATTCCCACCCTCAGCTAGACAACGGTAGGAATCTCCCCACCCTCAGTTAGACAACGGTAGGAATCTCCCCCACCCTCAGCTATGCAACGGTAGGAAACTCCCCAACCTCAGCTATACAACGGTAGGAAACTCCGCACCCTCAGCTTGACAACGGTAGGAATCTCCCCCACCCTAAGCTTGACAACGGAATGAGTCTCCCCACCCTAAGCTTGACAACGGTAGGAATCACCCCACCCTCCACTAAACAAAGGTATGAATCTCCCCACCCTGAGCTTGGCAACGGTAGGAATCTCACCGCCCTCAGCTTGACAACGGTAGGAAACTCCCCATCCTCAACTAAACAATGTTAGGAATCTCCCCACCCTGAGCTAGACAACGGTATGAATCTCACAACCCTGAGCTTGGCAACGGTAGGAATCTGCCTACCCTCAGCGAGACAACGGTAGGAATCTTCCCTACCCTCAGGTAGACAACGGTAGGGATCTCCCCACCCTCAGCAAGACAACGGTAGGAATCTCCCCCACCCTCAGGTAGACAACGGTAGGAATCTGCCTACCCTCAGATAGACAACGGTAGGAATCGGCCCCACCCTCAGGTAGACAACGGTAGGAATATCCCCATCCTCAGCTAGACAACGGTAGGAATCTCCCCCACCCTCAGGTAGACAACGGTATGAATCTCCTCACCCTCAGCAAGACAACGGTAGGAAACTCCCCACCCTCGACTAAAAATTGGTGGCAGGAATATCCCCATTCTGAGCTTGACAACGGTATGAATCTTCCCAACCTGAGCTAGATAACGGTAGGAATCTCCCCCACCCTCAGCTAGACAACGGTATGAATCACCCCACCCTGAACTAGACAACGGTATGAATCTGCCCACCCTGAGCTAGATAACGGTAGGAATCACCCCACCCTCAGCTATACAGCGGTAGGAATCTCCAAACCATCAACTAGACAACGGTAAGAATCTCACAACCCTCAATTATACAACGGTATGAATCTCCCCACCCTCTGCTAGACAACGGTAGGAATCTCACCTCACCACCATCAGCTACACAACGGTAGGAATCACCCCATCCTGAGCTAGCCAACAGTATGAATCTGCCCACCCTGAGCAAGATAACGGCAGGAATCACCCCCACCCTCAGCTAGACAACGGTAGGAATCTCACCACCCTCAGCTATTCAACGGTAGGAATCTCCCAACTCTGAGCTAGGCTAAGGTAATGAATCCCACCACCCTCAGCTATGCAGCGGTAGGAATCACCAAACCCGCAACTAAACAACGGTAGGAATCTCCCAACCCTCAATTATACAACGGTATGAATTTCCCCACCCTCGGATAGACAACGGTAGGAATCTCCCCACCCTGAGCTTGACAACGGTAGGAATCTCCCCCACCCTCAGCTAGACAACGGTAGAAATCTCCACACCCTCAGCCAGTCAACGGTAGGAATCTCCCCACCCTCAGCTAGACGAAGGTATGAATCCCCCAACCCTCAGCTATGCAGCGGTAGGAATCTCCCCACCCTGAGCTTGACAACGGTAGGAATCTCCCCACCCTCAGCTTGACAACGGTAGGAAGCTCCCCACCCTCAACTAAACAACGGTAGGAATATCCCAACCCTGAGCTAGACAACGGTATGAATCTGCCCACCCTGAGCTAGAGAACGGTAGGAATCTCCCCTCCCTCACCTAGAAAACGGTAGGAATCTCTCCACCCTGAACTAAAGAACGGTAGGAATCTCCCCACCCTGAGCTACACAACAGTATGAACCTCCCCACCCTGAGCTAGAGAACTGTAAGAATCTCCCCTCCCTCATCTAGACAACGGTAGGAATCTCCCTACCCTCAGCTCGACAACGGTAGGAATCTCCCCACCATCAGCTAATCAGCGGTAAGAATCTCCCCACCCTCAACTAGACAACGGTAGGAATCTCCCCCGCCCTCAGTTAGACAACGGTAGGAATCTCCCCACCCTCAGCTAGACAATGGTAGGAATCTCGCCCACCCTCAGCTGGCCAATCTCCCTACCCTCAGATGGACAACGGTGGGAATCTCCCCATCCTCAGTTAGTCAGCGGTAGGAATATCCCCACCCTCAGCTAGACAACGGTAGGAATCTCCCCACCCTCAGCTAGACAACGCTAGGAATCTTCCCACCCTCAGCTATACAACGCTATGAATCTCCCTACCCTCAGATGGACAACGGTGGGAATCTCCCCACCCTCAGATAAACAACGCTAGAAATCTCCCTACCCTCCGATGTACAGCGGTAGAAATCTCCTCATCCGCGGTAGGAATCTCCCCACCCTCAGCTAGACAACGGCAGGAATTTCCCGACCCTCAGTTAGAAAACGGTAGGAATCTCTCCATCCTCAGCTAGACAACGGTAGGAATCTCCTCCACCCTCAGATAGACAACGGTAGGAATCTCCCCACCCTCAGCTAGACAACGCTAGGCATCTACCTACCATCAGATGGACAGCGGTAGGAATCTCCCCACCCTCAGCTAGACAACGGCAGGAATCTCACCACCCTCTGCTTGACAACGGTATTAATCTCCCCCACACTCACCTAGGCAACGCTAGGAATCTCCCTACCCTCAGATGGACAACGGTAGGAATTTAACCAACTTCAGATGGACATCGGTAGAAATCTCCCCATCCGCGGTAGGAATCTCCCCACCCTCAGCTAGACAACGGTATGAATCTCCCCACCTTGAGCTAGAGAACGGTAGGAATCTCCCCTCCCTCAGCTAGACAACGCTAGGAATATCCCTACCCTCAGCTAGAGAACGGTAGAAATCTCCCCCACCC
Organism: Conchocele bisecta; assembly: GCA_029237695.1. Lineage (NCBI taxonomy): Eukaryota > Metazoa > Mollusca > Bivalvia > Lucinida > Thyasiridae > Conchocele > Conchocele bisecta. Next base: position 37,958,896 of record CM055281.1, read on the forward strand.
TCAGCTAAAGAATGGTAGGAATCTCCCCACCCTCAGCTAGACAACGGTATCCATCTCCCCACCCTAAGCTAGAGAATGGTAGGAATCTCCCCTCCCTCAGCTAGACAACGCTAGGAATATCCCTACCCTCAGCTAGAGATATCTCCCCACCCTCAGCTAGACAACGGTATCCATCTCCCCACCCTAAGCTAGAGAATGGTAGGAATCTCCCAACCCTCAGCTAGACAACGGTAGGAATATCCCCACCCTCAGCTAGACAACGGTAGGAATCTCCCCACCCTCAGCTAGACAACGGTATGAATCTCCCCACCCTGAGCTAGAGAACGGTGGGAATCTCCCCTCCCTCAGCTAGACAACACTAGGAATCTCCCTACCCTCAGATGGACAGCGGTAGGAATTTCCCCACCCTCAGATAGACAGCGGTAGAAATCTCCACATCCGCGGTAGGAATCTCCCCACCCTCAGCTAGACAACTGTAGGAATCTCCCCACCCTCAGCTAGACAACGGTAGGAATCTCCCCACCCTGAGCTAGACAACGGTATGAATCTCCCCACCCTGATCTATAGAACTGTAGGAATCTCCCCACCCTGAGCTTGAGAACGGTAGGAATCTCACCACCCTCAGCTAGAAATCGGTAGGAATCTCCCCATCCTCAGCTGGACAACGGCAGGAATCTCCCCACCCTCAGCTAGACAACGGTAGGAATCTCCCCAACCTCAGCTAGACAACGGCAGGAATCTCCCCACCGTCAGTTAGACAACGGTATGAATCTCCCCACCCTCAGCTAGACAATGGTAGGAATCTCCCCACCTTGAGCTAGACAACGGTATGAATCTCCCCACCCTGAGCTAGAGAACGGTAGCAAACTCCCTTCCATCAGTTAGACAACGCTAGGAATCTCCCTACCCTCAGTTGGACAGCGGTAGGAATTTCCCCACCCTCAGATAGACAGCGGTAGAAATCTCCCCATCCGCGGTAGGAATCTCCCCACCCTCAGCTAGACAACGGTAGGAATCTCCCCACCCTCAGCTAGACAATGGTATGAATCTCCCCACCCTGAGCTAGAGAATGGTAGGAATCTCCCAACCCTCAGCTAGACAACAGTAGGAATCTCCCCATCCTCAGCTAGACAACGGTAGGAATCTCCCCCACCCTCAGCTAGACAACGCTAGGAATATCCCTACCCTCAGATGGACAGCGGTAGGAATTTCCCCACCCTCAGATAGACAGCGGTAGAAATATCCCCCATCCGCGGTAGGAATCTCCCCACCCTCAGCTACACAACGGCAGGAATCTCCCCACCCTCAGTTAGACAACGGTATGAATCTCCCCACCCTCAGATAGACAACGGTATGAATCTCCCCCACACTAAGCTAGACAACGCTAGGAATCTCCCTACCCTCAGATGGACAGTGGTAGGAATTTCCCCACCATCAGATAGACAGCGGTAGAAATCTCCCCATCCGCGGTAGGAATCACCCCACCCTCAGCTAGACAACGGCAGAAATCTCCCCACCCTCAGTTAGACAACGGTAGGAATCTCCCCCCCCCCCGACCCTCAGCTAGACTACGGTAGGAATCTCCCCCACCCTCAGATAGACAACGGTAGGAATCTCACCACGCTCAGCTAGACGACGGTAGGAATCTCCCCCACCCTCACATAGACATCGGTAGGAATCTCCCCACCCTCAGCTAGACAACGGTAGGAATCTCCCCCACCCTCAGATAGACAACGGTAGGAATCTCACCACGCTCAGCTAGACAACGGTAGGAATCTCCCCCACCTTCACATAGACAACGGTATGAATCTCCCCCACCACCCTCAGATAGACAACGGTAGGAATCTCCCCATCCTTAGATAGACTACGGTAGGAATCTCCCCACCCTGAGCTAGATAACGGTAGGAATCTCCCCTCCGTCAGCTAGACAACGGTATGAATCTCCCCACCCTCACATAGACATCGGTAGGAATCTCACCACACTGAGCTAGACAACGGTATGAATCTCTCCACCCTGAGCTAAATAACGGTAGGAATCTCCCCCACCCTCAGCTAGACAACGGTAGGAATATCCCCACCCTCAGCTAGACTAGAAACGCCTAGTACATGTTTCCTAACGAACACGGTATGTATGTCACCTTACAACGCGGGAAACGAAAAATTTCGTCTGCTGTTGTATCTTATTTTGTCGTTTTCCTCAATAAAAATATGATTTGGCAGCACTTTAGATTCATTTCAATTGACTTGGAAATGATTATCAAGTGCTGCAAAATTATATTTTTTTGGAAATTTAAATGGAAATTAAAGAATAAACAGCAGACGACAAAATGTAATTCAGCAGCTTAAGTGAAAGCGAAAACCTTGTTTTTGGAACACACTCCTGCTGTCATTAACATGACCTTGACCTGTTGTACCTTCATATGTTTGCGTAAACACTTAGATAGTATGTGCGTCAAAACGTTTGTACAAGTTTTTGCATCATCATATAACTTTAATTTTACACGATGGATTGCTTCAATATTTGGACACTTGATACATGTGAGCATTTGTAACACATGCATGCCCCCATTAACATGACCTTGACCTTTTTGACCGTCACATGTTGTGAAAACACTTACTAGCCATTTGTTACGTCAACAGGTTTGTACAAGTTTCTTCTTCATCATCATATAACTTTAATATTCCTTGATGGATTGTTTCAATATTTTGACACTATATACATGTAATCATTTGGAACATGTGTAGTGTCATTAACACGACATTGGCCTTTTTGACCTTCACATTGTTGCCAAAACACTTAACTTTCGTTTACATCAAAATAGTTGTACAAGTTTCTTCATCATGATATAACTTTAATATTACATGTACTTGATGAATTGCTTCAATATTTGGACACTTGCTATATGTGAGCATTTGGAACACACTCATTCTCTCATTAACATGACGATGACCATTTTGACCTTCACATGGTTGTGGAAACACTTACCCATTTTTCACGTTAAAAAGTTTATACAAGTTTCTTCATCATGAAATAACTTTAATATTACTTATTATTTATTATAACAAATTGTTTCAATATTTGGATACGTGTGAGCATTTGGAACACAATCATACTGCCATTAACATGACTATGACCTTTTTCGTGTTTAAAGCATGCACTTCTCTGATGGTTTGTGAGATGCTTACTTTAGCACATGCCCATGATCATGTTATGGTCAAATGCCTCGGCAGGCGCGACACCGCTCCCGTGGCGGAATTCTTGTATAATTAAAAGAAAGGAAACGATGTGAAAACGATAATGTAAAACAGAATAGGACATTGTTCGTTTGTGGAACCAGGAACAAATCCGGACTGTATGTCGTAAAAAACACGACTGGTATCTGGTAACATATTCTGACAACTCCGTTATAATCTACATCCGTGTCCTATACCTGTGCATATGATAGTTGCTATTATACCCGATCAGACGCCGTTGATACACATAGTGATCTGTAGACTATTTCATCAACATTGCAAAGTATACTTTAAGTAGCAAAGTATACTTTGAGGGAGAAATTTTCATTATTTTTTTTTAATTTATTGTTTTTTATTATACTGAATTTATTACATTATCACAGCCATTTAATGGCTGTGATAATGTAATAAATTCAGTATAATAATTCTGCATACTTTTAATCATGAAATATATGCATTTGTTAGTTCTATATGAAATAATGCATTTCAGGAAAAATAAATGATTACTCCCTCAAAGTATACTTTGCTAGTAAAGTATACTTTGCAATGTTGATGAAATAGGCCCCTGGTGTCAACCACATTAAGCCAATTTTTCTTACGTGACACGTTTCATTTCATGTCACGTGGCGCCGTCGGAATCCATACAGCATATGACCAATAGTGTTGATCCTGCTCCAGTTGCAGTCACACAGTTATAACGGTACCTGGTTATCGGACTGTTTATAGTAGATATTGCGCAGTTGTGCAGCCAGATCCGACGCTGCATTTGTATTTATACCAATCGTCGTCACCAGCTTAAAGTTGTCAGCCACGGACGTTATATGTACTTAAACTTAGCAAAAGCGCTTCCAAACAAATCCAAAACAGCCACATTGTCTGGTAATTAACGTTTCTTATTCGTAAACAACCAGATTAAATAACAAAACGACCGTAAAATCTCCCACTTGATGGAATTAACCTTGAAGATATTGAATTTAAATTTTGAAAGCCTTTTAGAATAAATGTCGCTGTGTTACATTGGCATGTTTTGGCTTTGTGTTATATTATGTACATGAACACATCGCGGGCAGATTCATACAATTGAGATCCGAATCCAAGATACACACATGTGGCTGTGAAGCATATCCGACTTCGTTAATAGCCTACATTCTCATTGATGTTCACGTCAATGCTTTAGAGGACCTGGGGACCGTTTCACTAAACTTCTTACGACTAAAATGTTCGTAAGTGCAAATTTAGGATCGTCTGGAAATATCAATTGGTGGATTTACATTTATTGAGCATAGGCTGCATATGCAGCCTATGCTCAATAAATGTAAATCCAACAATTGTTTACAAGAAAACATTGTTAGTGTGAAATTTACGGACTATCATAATTTTGCACTTACGAATATTTTAGTCGTAGGAAGTTTAGTGAAACGGCCCCCAGTTCTGTGCATGCGTGACAACTATGGACAACATCATGACCATAGTATTCTCGTTCCGTATCAAGCTTAGTCACCGCAGGTAGGAAACGTGCAAAGAATACGAATCTTGGCTTGCAATTCCTGGCACTTTCCCGTATTATAACTTTCAACTATTTAATACTGGTGTAGGCTTTCGCTTTATAGAATGCAACTGACATAATATCGTTAAAACTCGCCATTTTATTTCATCAAATTCCAAGGGTTTTGTGTTGATCCTTATCTGCGGTAAACACTAGCATGGTATTATATAAAGAAATGTTATAAGAAACCTCGAATTTTTCAGGACAACTCGCAGGTAAACGTCAGAAATCTGAGCTACAATAAATTATATATTACTTGCCGTGCATACCTATAACAAAGTGAGAGGAAGATGATGCATGCATCACTTGGACATTGCCATTTCGAATACCGATTTATCATATACTTACTCCTGGAATTAAATATGTGTCTAATTCCCAAGGGTGTACACTGTAATACGTATACATGTCTATATACATACATAGAGGTGAACATATCAGATATAATTACCCCCTGCCGAATCATTGGTTGGCTTTCCAATCCCCAGCTCTGTGTAATATACCCTGCCGATTCATTTGTTGGCTGTCCAATCCCCAGCCCTGTATAATATCCCCTGCCGAATCATTGGTTGGCTGTCCAATCCCCAGCTCTGTGTAATATCCCCTGCCGAATCATTGGTCGGCTTCCAATCCCCAGCTCTGTGTAATATTCCCTGCCGAATCATTGGTTGGCTGTCCAATCCCGAGCTCTGTGTAATATTCCCTGCCGAATCATTGGTTGGCTGTCCAATCCCCATCTCTGTGTAATATCCCCAGTCGAATCATTGGTTGGCTGTCTAATCCCCAGCTCTGTGTAATATCCCCTGGCTGTCCAATCCCGAGCTCTGTGTAATATCCCCTGCCGAATCATTGGTTGGCTGTCCAATCCCCAGCTCTGTGTAATATCCCCTGCCGAATCATTGGTTGGCTGTCCAATCCCCAGCTCTGTGTAATATCCCCTGGCTGTCCAATCCCGAGCTCTGTGTAATATCCCCTGCCGAATCATTGGTTGGCTGTCCAATCCCCAGCTCTGTGTAATATCCCCAGTCGAATCATTGGTTGGCTGTCCAATCCCCAGCTTTGTGTAATATCCCCTGCCGAATCATTGGTTGGCTGTCCAATCCCCAGCTCTGTGTAATATCCCCTGCCGAATCATTGGTTGGCTGTCTAATCCCATCTCTGTGTAATATACCCTGCCGAATCATTGGTTGGCTGTCCAATCCCCAGCTCTGTGTAATATCCCCTGCCGAATCATTGGTTGGCTGTCCAATCCCCAGCTCTGTGTAATATCCCCTGCCGAATCATTGGTTGGCTGTACAATCCCCAGCTCTGTGTAATATCCCCTGCCGAATCATTGGTTGGCTGTCTAATCCCATCTCTGTGTAATATCCCCTGCCGAATCATTGGTTGGCTGTACAATCCCCAGCTCTGTGTAATATACCCTGCCGAATCATTGGTTGGCTGTCCAATCCCCAGCTCTGTGTAATATCCCCTGCCGAATCATTGGTTGGCTGTCTAATCCCATCTCTGTGTAACATACCCTGCCGAATCATTGGTTGGTTGTCCAATCCCCAGCTCTGTGTAATATCCCCTGCCGAATCATTGGTTGGCTGTCTAATCCCATCTCTGTGTAGTATCCCCTGCCGTTCATTGGTTGGCTGTCTAATCCCATCTCTGTGTAATATACCCTGCCGAATCATTGGTTGGCTGTACAATCTCCATCTCTGTGTAATATCACCTGCCGAATCATTGGTTGGCTGTCCAATCCCCAGCTCTGTGCAATATCCCCTGCCGAATCATTTGTTGGCTGTCCAATCCCCAGCTCTGTGTAATGTGTTTCAGCCTAGTTCCCCAAGTGAGACGGACGCTGTCCACAATCCCATACACCACACACACACAGCACGGGCAGGAACGATTTTTATGTGTGGCTGTGACTGGAGAAATTGGGCTTGTGGGATGTGTGACCACTGTAATCAAATAGCACCCGATAACTAATAGTATTAGTTGCTACAAGCATGACGGATGCTTCCTTCATGGAATGGTGAACAGTGCAGATCCTGATATACACTGGTTGTAATACCCATACGCCCATCTCGCCAGTCACAGTCGCATATAAAAAAAACTATGGAGAACATTGACATTCGTGTACATTTTTGGCTTTCTTGTATGTGAGGGTTGAATCCGGTTATCCCCATTTTAATGGTACCTGCCCACTCAGTAGGCACGTAATGTTCTGTATAGGAATTAAATAAGTGTATAATTGTGTTACTATTCTACCAGTTCTAAAAATTACGAGTGACCGCTATACACCATTACCACACGCATTGATTGGCATTATTACATATTTTATATCAGACGTAAATGCATGTAACCGTGTTTTTTAAAATGTTAACGGAAATTTTTACTATTTATTCTCTGTGTTTATGTTTTGGTGTGCAATGATCACACTTTATAATCTGTCGAAAATATAAATTTGTTCAGGTGACGCATTTAATTAGCATATGAAAATGCTTGATACCACGGCGAGTCACTATCACTAAAATAACTATTACTAAATTATTATCTCTGTAGAGCGGGCACTTGTAATTTTTAAAACTGGTGGAATAGTGAAACACTTATATACACTTATTTAATTCCTGTAAAGAACATGTTGTGCCTACTGAGTGGGGCATGCACCTTTAAGAGTTGTGAGATATAGTGTCAATCCCATAATAGCGACTCTGGTGTCGTGACGACTTGGCACCAGGTCAGATTGTTCGAATTTCAGGGGTGAATATGTAATAATTAATATAATTATATTATATACATGTATATACATGTACATGTATCTTTCTGATTTTGGACCCCACCCCCCACTCCCACCCACCCCACCCCCCCCGCACCACCATTCGTATAAGTGAAATACGGGATTCGACCCTGTTGACCCGACCTAAAAAATGACCTTACATGTACCTGTTGAGAGGTCGTTAAACGCTATTAAAAATACAAACAAAACAGATGCATTATATTGCCGATCGCTTCCAGGAGTAAATTGGCAAAGCGTGGACATGGTGGAAACCATATAAATATACGTTTGTGATTATATGAAGTCTTGCAATGTGTTCCTTGTTATCATCCAAAGTGCCGCCAACAAAACACAAACGCTGTCGTGCATCGGAAATTTCACGACGGGAATTTATACAATCAGAGATGAAAATACACGAGACCGGTATTATTCTATTGAACACGTTAACGTTTGGAATGACGCCATTAGTAGGCCTACGTCGGACGACATTTAACCCATTCAACCCTACGTAACTGGAATGGATTTTTGATATGTTAATGTTGCAACCAATCCAAACATCACAAAATGATTTTCAGACTAGTCCATTTATGAAAAGGAGGTATTTTTTTGTTCTCAAAAATATTAAAATTACTTTCAAAAAATGCACATCCTGATGAGACGGCTCGTTACGCTATAGCGGGCTTTCGGGTTCAGAGTCGTAACCAGTGGGGTAACCAGAGGGGTAACGAGTAGGGTGACCAGTGGGTAACCCTTGGGGGTAGGTAACCCAGAGGGGTAACAAGAGGGGTAACCAGTGGCACGTCCGTGGAAGAACAGCGATGTTTTGTTGAAGGTTCCCAAATCAAACAAACGAAGTGAAAACAATCGCTTTGTGCAATGATTATACTAAATTTATTACATTATCACAGCCATTTTGGCTGTGATAATGTAATAAATTCAGTATAATATGCATAGAATCGTTTGCGTTATTTTTTACACGAAAATTGACTCCCAACTATTTAAACGCATGGCGATTCTTTTAGCCCATGTCGTTTCGTTTTGTTGTCGTTATTCAACTAGTGTCGTGTCGTTTACACATTGTTTTAGGTTTTTTAATTAGGAAACGATGTTTTCGTTTTTTTAAACCTGGCACGTTTAAACCAATGAAAACATAATTTGCTAATTAAAAGAACGAAAACGATATGTAGACGATAGACAATCGTTCGTGTGTGGAACCAGGAACAAATCCGGGCTGTATAGTTTTAAATCCGGATTGGCTGTGCCACATCGTGTCGAAGTCAGTCAATATGATCCTTCATTGTGTTGCCGCTCAGTGTGTAGTTGGTCAATACACAGCTAGCTCCCTGATAAATGGAGAATGTCTCCTGATATCAAGTTTATTAGACAACGTAGGAATTCCAAGGCGAGACGTTTCAACACCTATTAAACTTGATATTAACCCTTACTACGTTGAATTAAATGTTGTCGTCTGCTGGAAATGTTTTATTTTCAATATTTCGCGACAAAAACACCTGGTTTTGACAGCACATGAGAATCGTCACCAGTGGAGACGATTCTCATGTGCTGTCAAAACCAGTTTTTTGTTAAGAATTAAAGCAAAAATGAAAAACAGCAGACAATTTCCGTCAACAGCGTAGGAAGGGTTAAACTATATTAGCTTGGTATCCTACGTATTATCTAACGTCAATGATTAACGTACGAGGGGCGTTCAACAAGTTCTGATACAGATACTGTATCTTTTACATTAATTGAGCAATAAGTTTGATTTTTGTCTCAATTTGAATACACGTCTGTTGAAGATGTTCCATAAGTTTCTCGGAAAATATAAATACATGGGTGACACTTCAGGTGAGATACATTCATATAATAGCAGCTCAGTGTATAAAGTAACAGCATATTAATAGTGTGTAGCACACTATATTGTAACATACAACAATGACTGTGTGTGGCGATTATCTTTCATCACTTTACTGTGGGTTGAAATTAAAATTTCAGTTAGTTTTCATAGAGGAATGAAACATGGTTCTACTATATAATGCAACACGTGGCATCCACGCGTTAATGCCTCTCATCCGTAATTGTTGGCGACATCCTCAGATAAGTTATCATGACCGCCACACACATTATATAAAACATACATAAATATTGGTGTCAGTGAGTATTCTGTAAATACATAGCTGATTACCTGGCAACTGTACTTGCGTGACAAATGTCAGCCATGTCCACTCCTACATTGCAGACAGCTGCGCGGCCAACAGCGTATCCAGTTACACCTCCATCTGTGTACCTCATTTACGTTAGCGTCGGTTTTGACGTTGCTATGGGAGATACTGGTTTATTACGACCGGACTCGAAATCCATGGTCGGAGACGTTCATGGTCCAGCAAGAGGCAAGTTGAACAGAAATTTAATTAATTGAACTTTGTTTCTGCTGTTCATTAGATGATGAATACGCACCGTCACATGTGCCCGTGGAACGCGTCCAGGAGTGTTTAGCATATGGCCGTGCGTGATCACACAACGAACAGTCACACATCTCATATCACTTGTAATCATTTCTTTATGCGAGTGTCGCAAAGAAATCTGGCTTATGGCGTCATGCAGCCTGTCTACAGTTACGTCCATATACACATGTTTCATCGACTGACTGACTGACTGACCGGTGAGACTACACAGATGAGCATGCTGATCTGTGACTACACTTGTTGCAAATTATATAAGCAACGTTTCTCCAGAACCGAACAGAGCACATACCGTTAGTTTGCACATCTCAGACTGCGGTACTTGCGGTATATGTATGGTGGCGGATTTAGTCCATGGATGCACCAACCACCATACATGAAAGTACATATATTTGTCATCTCAGTCAAAACTACAGCTGATTGATGCAAACGTCGGATTGTTCCTTGTCACCTAGTTGTATCTTGCAATGTTACTCTATACATAACAAAACGTTATTTCCATCTATCTGCAGGGCAGTTGTAAGGTTATCTACATCCTACTGCGGTACGCGCGCAGTACCAACTATTTCTGGATGTTCTGTGAGGGGCTTTACCTACACCGGCTACTGGTGCACGCCTTCACCATCCCCCGCCACATAAAGCTCTACTATCCTATAGGCTGGGGTAGGTCATACTGTTACAGGGCTGTATATACACCGGCTACTGGTGCATGCCTTCTCCATCCACGTCACATAAAGCTCTACTATCCTATAGGCTGGGGTAGGTCATACTGTTACAGGGCTGTATATACACCGGCTACTGGTGCATGCCTTCAACATCCCCCGTCACATAAAGCTCTATACTATCCTAGGTAGGCTGGCTGTAGGTCCATACTGAATACAGATGTCTACACCGGTCGACTGGTGCACGCCACATTCTCCATCCACGTCACAAAAAGCTCTACTAACCTATTAGGCTGGGGTAGGTCATACTGTTACAGGGCTGTATATACACCGGCTACTGGTGCATGCCTTCAACATCCCCCGTCACATAAAGCTCTACTATCCTATAGGCTGGGGTAGGTCATACTGTTACAGGGATGTCCTACACCGGCTACTGGTGCACGCCTTCTCCATCCACGTCACATAAAGCTCTACTATCCTATAGGCTGGGGTAGGTCATACTGTTACAGGGCTGTATATACACCGGCTACTGGTGCATGCCTTCAACATCCCCCGTCACATAAAGCTCTACTATCCAATAGGCTGGGGTAGGTCATACTGTTACAGGGCTGTACCTACACCGGCTACTGGTGCATGCCTTCAACATCCCCCGTCACACAAAGCTCTACTATCCTATAAGCTGGGGCAGGTCATACTGTTACAGGGATGTACCTACACCGGCTACTGGTGCACGCCTTCACCATCCCCCGTCACATAAAGCTCGACTATCCTATAGACTGGGATATGTCATAATGTTACGGGGATGTACCTACACGGCTACTGGTGCACGCCTTCTCCATCCCCGTCACATAAAGCTCTACTATCCTATAGACTGGGGTAGGTCATACTGTTACAGGGTTGTACCTACACCGGCTACTGGTGCATGCCTTCAACATCCCCCGTCACATAAAGCTCTACTATCCTATAAGCTGGGGTAGGTCATACTGTTACAGGGATGTACCTACACCAGCTACTGATGCACGCCTTCACCATCCCCCGTCACATAAAGCTCGACTATCCTATAGACTGGGATAGGTCATACTGTTACGGGGCTGTACCTACACCGGCTACTGGTGCACGCCTTCTCCATTCCCGTCACATAAAGCTCTACTATCCTATAGACTGGGGTATGTCATACTGTTACAGAGATGTCCTACACCGGCTACTGGTGCACACCTTCTCCATCCCCGTCACATAAAGCTCTACTATCCTATAGGCTGGGGTAGGTCATACTGTTACAGGGCTGTACATACACCAGCTACTGGTGCATGCCTTCAACATCCCCCGTCAGATAAAGCTCTACTATCCTATAGGCTGGGGGTAGGTCATACTTTTACAGGGCTATACCTACACCGGGTACTGGTGCATGCCTTCTCCATCCCCTGTCACATACAGCTCTACTATCATATAGGCTGGGGTAGGTAATACTGTTACAGGGCTGTACCTACACCGGATACTGGTGCATGCCTTCACCATCCCCCGTCACATAAAGTTATACAATCCTATAGGCTGGGGTAGGTCATACTGTTACAGGGCTGTACCCACACCAGCTACTGGTGCATGCCTTCAACATCCCCCATCACATAAAGTTCTACAATCCTATAGGCTGGGGTAGGTCATACTGTTACGGGGCTGTACCCACACCAGCTACTGGTGCACGCCTTCACCATCCCCCGTCATATAAAGTTCTACTATCCTATAGGCTGGGGTATGTCATACTGTTACAGGGCTGTACCTACACCGGCTACTGGTGCACGCCTTCACCATCCCCGTCACATAAAGCTCTACTATCCTATATGCTGGGGTAGGTCATACTGTTACAGGGCTGTATCTACACCAGTTACTGGTGCACGCCTTCTCCATCCCCCGTCACATATAGGTCTACTATCCTATAGGCTGGGGTAGGTCATAATGTTACACGGCTATACCTAAACTGGCTACTGGTGCACGCCTTCTCTGTCCCCCGTCACATAAAGCTCTACTATCCTATATGCTGGGGTAGGTCATACTGTTACAGGGCTGTACCTACACTAGTTACTGGTGCATGCCTTCTCTATCCCCCGTCACATATAGGTCTACCATCCTATAGGCTGGGGTAGGTCATAATGTTACACGGCTATACCTAAACTGGTTACTGGTGCATGCCTTCTCTATCCTCCGTCACATAAAGCTCTACTATCCTATATGCTGGGGTAGGTCATACTGTTACAGGGCTGTACCTACACCAGCTACTGGTGCATGTCTTCTCTATCCCCCGTCACATAAAGCTCTACTATCCTATATGCTGGGGTAGGTCATACTGTTACAGGGCTGTACCTACACCGGGTACTGGTGCATGCCTTCTCTATCCCCCGTCACATAAAGCTCTACTATCCTATATGCTGGGGTAGGTTATACTGTTAGAGGGCTGTACCTACACCAGTTACTGGTGCACGCCTTCTCTATCCCCCGTCACATAAAGCTCCACGATGGTATAGGTTGTAACTTGTTTATATCGTTTCCACGAGATAGTATCTCATTCCCACGACATAGCATCTCTTCTGCAATATAGATCTTATCTCGTTTCCACGATATCCTATCTCGTGGAAACGAGATGCTATGTCGTGGGAAAGAGATAAGTGTGCATGTCCCTTTTAAGCTGCCGGATATATGTTCTACTTTTATGGTTGTAAGTATTGTGGCTACATTTTGCATTGTTGTTACATAAACTATAATTAAAAATAAAACTATAATTTATAAATAATCAAATCAAATTGCTTGATTCCAAGCACAATATTCAAGAATTTTGAAATAAAGAAATTGACAAGATTAGCGCAGGCGGTAGTGTGTATACATGTACATGCACCTACCATTCGTATCTGCAAAACATTTCCCCCAATGAATCATAAACCGATGGCTATGGCGATGTAATACCAATGTATATAGAGGATATTTCATCGCACATTTTGAATAACGGGAAATATGTTTGTTTGTTGGGGTTTAACGGCCTATCAACAGCTAAGGTCAGTTAAGGCCGGGTCAATGGGTTTAGTACTAAATCCCATATATTACAATGTTCAAGTACATGTACAAATGGGGGGAAATACCAAAATCAGAACTGAATATTTGCAATAACAAAACTATATATTCAGCCCTGAAATCAGAATAATCCTGATCTGATGTCAGGTCTCGCCACACCAGAATCACTTGGCCCCTCCCAAAAGCAGTAGGATCAGTAATAATCTTACTACTTTTATAATGGGCAATAACCCAATTCAACTCCCAGGTAACTAAAGAGCCAACGATAATAACGTACCCGAGAACCAAACCAGGCAAATCGTGATTCCTATAAGCAGGAACCCATACCGTTAATATACGCCGTCTCATTCGCCCGACCACCACCCACGAATAGCGGGAAATAATACACGAGTGCGCGTCGGTTTCCGCGTAAGCAACGAGTGAGCGTAGCTAACGAGTTGCTTGCACGGACGGCGACGGACACGAGTGTATTATTTCCGCTATTAAAACATGTACGATGGAATATCCTATTTATTACACGTCCACGGCGGATACATATGCACATTTAGTCTATTTTTCAGATTATAATCAATGAAATGTGATTTGCGCATGAATAGTTATACAATAACGTGTTTTCCCGCGTTTTGACGTTACGTTGTGTGACGTCAAATGTGACGACATGTAAACTTTTTGAAATCCAAATTACGCAGCTGTTACTATGAGCCAGATATATGTGAGTGCATGTTTGGAATGTGTTCAATCACATTAACATTCTAGATTAGTCAGACCATTTCCAAATTTTCAAATAACTTTATTTTGACTGTAATAAAAATTAAACATTTTGCATGGTAGCTCGTGGTTTCCAAGAAAACAGGCGCGCAATTACGGGTGTTCTCCTCACGGTGTATTATTTGTAAGGAGTTGATTACGGGTTTTCTCTCACAGCGAAACCCGTGCAAATAATTTGCAAGAGTGTAATAATAAGTGTTATTCTCGTACTTTGTACGTTGCGTCATGTATACATTTGTACACCGCAGCCCACTCTATCACTGGTGCTGTAATCCACGCCGGCGTAAATGTTTCACGTCGAAGTTGGCGCCGGATTCCTGACGAACTCTGAAGATACTGCATAAACACATTTTCGTCTAGTACATGTAACCGGCGCAAGAAATTTGTGCCGGTTACTAGACGAAACATGCGTTTATGTGTCTAAGTAGAGCTCCGTAGTATCTTGTCCTGACCGTGCATTTTTCGGCGAGAAACGTTTTACGCTGGCGCAGAGTGCAGCACCCGTGTATATGTTCCACATTAAACTGCAGAGTGGACACATGCCTACTATCTGTTTCACGAAATCTGCCCAAATGTTACGGCTATATAAACCAAGCAAAAACAATATTGTTTCCGATAATATTAAATTAGCAAAATTTAAAAATGAGCCTTCTTTTTATTTCGTGAGTTCAATGTTGATTTTATTACGAAAAATTGATTTGTCGAAGTTAACATGGGGAAAGGGAAGCGGAGGAGCTGGAGGAAAAGTAAAAAAAAAAAAGAAAAAAAAAAGGGAATTGACTCCGAAACCTGGATAAATAGCTTGGAACTGATCTAAGAAAACAAAAGTTAAATTTTGAAAAACGGTCCACTATTTCTGAAAGTATAAACATTTCCCCATGTTAAATCCCCATGAGGAAATTTGTTTTTCGCAATACAATCTATATTCGACCAAATGTCACGAACTAAAAAGAAGGCTCATTCTTAAATTTTGATAAAATTTAATAGCATAAAAAAATATTGTTTTTACATCATGCTTAATATTTATGCAGGTTAGTGAAACATACAGTACATATATCTGTCCGTTCTGTGAGTTGCCGCTCAGTATTTACTTTGTTTATTTTTGTCAGGTATACCAATTCTGCCTGTGATGCTGTATTCGTCCTTCCGGTGGGTCTATGCGAATGACATGTAAGTACACATTACAGTAAGTACACATTACAGTGAGTACAAATTACAGTAAGTACACATTACAGTGAGTACTTACAGTGTGTACAGTAAGTAGTACACATTACAGTAAGTACACATTACAGTGAGTACACATTACAGTAAGTACACATTACAGCGAGTACACATTACAGTGAGTACACATTACAGTGAGTACACATTACAGTGAGTACACATACAGTAAGTACACATTGCTAGTAAAAGAGTACACATTACAGTACACTTACAGTGATGACGTAGTACACATTACAGTGAGTAACACATTACAGTGAGTACACATTGCAGCAGTAGTAACATTTACAGTAGAAACAGTATAAGTTCACATTACAGGTTTTTGAGTACAAATTACAATTTGATTACACAATACAGTTAGTACACCTTACAGTTTGAGTAAAAAATTACAGTAAGTACACATTACAGTGAGGACACAATTACAGTAAGTACCCATTTACAGTAAGTAACACATTACAGTGAGTAAAAATTAACAGTTAAGTACACATTACAGTGAGTAACACATTACAAGTTGGAGTAAACACCATTCACAGTTAAGTACACATTTACAGTTGAGTAAACATTACAGAATTTAACACCTACAGTGAGTACACTTTACAGTAAGTACACAATACAGTTGAAGTACAAACCATTACAGTAAGTACACAATACAGTAATACATTATTACAGTGAGTACACATTAACATTTAAGTAACACATTACAGTGAGTACACATTACAGTAATACAAATTACATTTAAGTACAACATTACAGGTGAGTACACATTAACAGTAAGTACAAACATTACAGTAAGTACACATTACAGTGAGTACCCAAATTACATTAAGTACACAATACAGGAGATTGTACACATTACAGTTAATACCACATTACAGTTGAGTACACATTACAAGTAAGTACACAATTACAGTAAGTACACATTACAGTGAGTTAACACATTACAGGTAAGTACACATTACAGGTGAGTACCACTACAGTTAAGTACACATTACAGTGAAGTACAAACATTTCCAGTAAGTACACATTACAGTTAACGTTTTTTACCAACAATTTTACAGTGAGTACACATTACAGTAAGTACACATACAGTAAGTACAACCTTACAGTTAAATTACACATTACAGGTGAGTACACATTACAGTGAGGTACACATTAACAGTGAGTAACCCATTACAGTGAAGGACTCATTAACAGTTAGTACAACATACAATGAGTAAAACACATTACAGTAAGTTACACCATTAAACGTTGAAAGCAACTTCCAAATTACAGTGAAGTTAACACATTACAGTGAAGGACACATTACAGTTAGTACAACATTACAAGTAAGTACATAGTACAGTGAGTACAACATTACATTAGTACACATTACAGTATACACATTACAGTGAGTACACATTACAGTGAGTACAACATTAAACAGTGAGTACACATTACAGTAAGTACACATTACAGTTGAGTACAAACATTAACAGTAAGTACACATTACAGTGAAGTAAAAATTACAGTAAGTACACATTACAGTGAGTACAACATTACAGTGAGTACACATTACAGTAGTACAACAATACAGTTATTACACATTACAATGAGTACACATTACAATGAAGTACACATATACAGTTAGTACACATTACAGTGAGTCCACATTACATTAGGACACATTACAGTTATACACATTACAGTGATACACATTACAGTGAGTACACATTACAGTAAGTACACATTACAGTGAGTACACATTACAGTGAGTACACATTACAGTGAGTACACATTACAGTTAGTACACATTACAGTGAGTACACATTACAATGAGTACACATTACAGTGAGTACACATTACAGTGAGTACACATTACAATGAGTACACATTACAGTTAGTACACATTACAGTGAGTACACATTACAATGAGTACACATTACAGTGAGTACACATTACAGTGAGTACTACCATACAGTGAGTACACATTACAGTAGAACACATAACAGTGAGTACACATTACATATGAGTACCACATTACAGGATCACATTACAGTGAGAACACATTCCAATGAGTACAACATTACAGTTAGTACACATTACAGTGAGTACACATTACAATGAGTCCACATTAACAGTGAGTACACATTACAAGTGAGTAAACATTACAGGGAGTACACAATACAGTTAGTACACATTACAGTGAGTACACATTACAATGATACACATTACAGTGAGTACCCATTAACAGTGAGTACACATTACAGTGAGTACACATGACAGTTTATACACATTACAGTGAGTACACATTACAGTGAGTACACATTACAGTGAGTACACAAATTACAGTTTAGTACACATTACAGCATACACAATACAGTGAGTACACATTACAGTGAGTACACAATACAGTAAGTACCAATTACATTGAGTACACATTACATTGATTACACATTAAATGAGTACACATTACAGTTAGTCACACATTACATGAGGTACACATTACAGTTAGTACACATTACAGTGGAGTACACTATTACAGTGAGTGCACATAAAAGTTACAGTTAGTACACATACAGTGAGTACACATTACAGTGATTACACATTACAGTGAGTAATTACATTACAGAGAGTAAACATTACAGTTTAGTACACATTACAGTGAATACACATTACAGTGAGTACACATTACAGTGAGTACACATTACAGTTAGTACACATTACAGTGAGTACACATTACAGTGAGTACACATTACAGTGAGTACACATTACAGTTAGTACACATTACAGTTAGTACACATTACAGTGAGTACACATTACAGTTTGTACACATTACAGTGAGTACACATTACAGTAAGTACACATTACAGTGAATACACATTACAGTGAGTACACATTACAGTGAGTACACATTACAGTTAGTACACCCACATTACAGTGGAGTACACATTACAGTTAGTACACATTACAGTGAGTACAACATTAACATGATAACATTACAGTTAGTACACATTACAGTGAGTACACATTACAGTGAGTACACATTACAGTGAGTACACATTACAGTGAGTACACATTACAGTGAGTACACATTACAGTTAGTACACATAACATGTGATTACACATTACCCGTGAGTAACACATTACAGTGAGTAACATTACATGAGTCACATTACGTAAGTACACATTACAGTGAGTAACACATATACAGCTAAGTACACCTACAAGTAAGTACACATTACATGAGTACACGATTACAGTAAGTACACATTACAGTGAGTACACATTACGTGAGTACACATTACAGTGAGTACCATTACAGTGAGTCACATACATGAGTACACATTACAACAGTAGTACACATTACAGTGAGCTACAGTACAATACAGTTTAGTACACATTACAGTGAGTACACATACAGAGAGTCACACAATACAATGAGTACACATTACAAGTTATACCACAATAAGTGAGGTACACATTACAGTGAGTACACCTTACAGTGAGTACACATTACAGATAGACACATTACAGTGAGTACACATTACAGTAGAGTACACATTACAATGAGTACACAATACAGTTAGTAAACATTACAGTGAGTACACATTACAGTTTAGTAAACATTACAGTGAGTACACATTACAGTGAGTACACATATACCGTTAGTACACAATACAGTGATTACACATTACAGTGAGAACACATACATGTGAGTACACATTACAGTGGAGTACCACATTACAGTTAGTACACATATACAGTGAGGTACACAGTACATGAGTACACATTACAGTTAGTACTACATTAAAGTTAGTACACATTACAGTGAGTACAACATTTACAGTGATACACATTACAGTGAGTAACACATTACATTAGTACACATTACAGTTTAGTACACATTACAGTGAGTACACATATAGTTTTTTGTAACACATTACAGTGAGTACACATTGCATAAGTACAACATACAGGTGAATACACATTATAACAGTGAGTACACATTACAGTGAGTACACATTACAGATTATACACATTACAGTGAGTACACCATTACAGTATAGTCACACATTACAGTGAGTATACATTACAGTGAGTAACACATTACAGTTAGTACACATACAGTGATCCCCATTACAGTTAGTACACATACAGTGATACACATTACAGTGAGTACAACATTACAGTGAGAAACATTACAGTTTAGTAACACATTACAAGTGATTACACATACAGTGTCCACATACAGTGAGTACACATTACAGTGAGTACACATTACAGTAAGTACACATTACAGTGAGTACACATTACAGTAAGTACACATTACAGTAAGTACACATTACAGTGAGTACACATTACAGTAAGTACACATTACAGTGAGTACACATTACAGTGAGAACACATTACAGTGGAGTACACCATTACAGTGAGTACACCTTACAGTGAGTACACATTACAGTGAGTACACATTACAGTTAGTAACACCTACAGTGAGTACACATTACAGTGAGTCCAACATTACAGTTAGTACACATTACAGAGAGTACACATTACAGTTAGTACACATTACAGTGAGTACACATTACATGTGGTACACCATTACAGTAAGTACACATTACAGTGAGTACACATTACAGTGAGTACACATTACAGTGAGTACACATTACAGTGAGTACACATTACAGTGAGTACACATTACAGTTGAGTACAAATTTACCAGTGAGTACACATTACAATTGAGAACCCAAAACATTACAGTTTATACAACATTAACAGTGAGTAACAACATTACAGGTTAGTTACACCATTACAAGTGAGTACACATTACAGTTGAGTTACACATTACATTAATTTACAAATTACAGTTTGAGACACAATTACAGTTTGAAGTTCACATTAACAGTGATACACTTAAGTGAGTAAAACCATTACAATTTGATTACACATTAACAGTAAAGTACCAAATATCCCACAGTTGAGTACATTCATTACAAGTGAGTAACACATTACAGTGAGTACACCAATTACAGTAAGTACACATTACAGTGAGTACACATTAACCAGTTGGGAGTAACACATTACAGTAAGTAACAAATTTAAACAAGTTGAGTACCCACATTTTACAGTTGAAGTACCCACAATTACAGTTTGAGTACACAAAATTACAGGAAGTTACACATTAAACAGTGAGTAACACATTACGTGAAGTAAACATTACAGTTGAGTACAACATTACAGTAAGACACATTACAGTTAAGTACACATTAAACAGTAATACAACATTTACAGTGAGTTACACATTAAAGTAAGTTACACATACCAGTGAATAACATTACAGTAAGTAACACAATTACAGTGAATTACACATTACAGTAAGTTAAACTTCATTACAGTGGAAGTAAAAATTACCAGAAGTACTCATAAACAGTGAATACCATTTACAGTAAGTTACACATTACGTGAATACATTATTACTTACTTGTGAGTACACATTACAGTGAGACACATTACAGTAATAATTACATACAAAGTATAGTTCATTACAGTGAGTACACATTACAGTAATACCACATTACAGTGAGTACACATTACAGTGATACACCTTACAGTGAGGGGAACAAATTTTTTTTAAACCCCCCAGTTGACAGTGAGTCTTCCAATACAAGTGAAGTACACCATTACAGTTGATAACACAGTTACAGTGAGTACACATTACATTGAGTACACCTTACAGTGAGGTTACCAACATTACAGTGAGTACACATTACAGTGAATTACACACATTACAGTTAGTACACATTACAGGTTGAAGTACAATTACAGTTAAGTACATTCCTTAACAAAGTGAGTACACAAATACAGTGGAGTACACATTACAGTTAGTACACATTAACAAAGTACACCATTACAGTTATAAACATTTAACAATGAAGTACACCTTACGTGAGGACACATTACAAAGTGAGTACACATTACAGTAAGTACAAATTACTGTAAGTACACATTACAGTTAGTACACAATACAGGTGACAGTACTCATTTACAGTGAATACACATTACAGTGAATACATGAACACCTTTCACAGTGATGACACATTACAGTGAGGACACATTTACAGTAAGTACAAATTACAGTAGTACAAATTACAGTGAGTAACACATTACAGGTTATGGGGTACACATTACAGTTAGTAACAACATTACAGTGAGTACAACATTACAGTTAGTAATAACACATATACAGTTAGTACACACATTACAGTTAGTACACATTACAGTGAGTACACAATTACAAGTAAGTACAAATTTCAGTGAGTCCAAACAATTACATGAGTGTACACATTACAGTGAGTACAACATTACAGTGCATACACATTCGGTGGAGTACACATTTAACAGTGAGTACACTTACAGTTGAGTACACATTACAGTGAGTACACATTACAGTGAATACACATTATTCAGTGAGTACACATTACAGTGAAGTACACATTTACAGTGGATTAACACATTACAGTTTGAGTACAAATTACCGTGAAGTAAACATTACAGTTAAGTACAACATTACTTTGAGTACACATTACAAGTGAGTACACATTACAGTTGAAGTACACATTACCAAGTGGATTACACATTACATTGAGGTACACCTTAAAGTTGGTACACATTACAGGTGAGTACAAACATTAACAGGTGAGTACACATTACAGTGAGTACACACATTACAAGGGAGTACACATTACAGTGGAGTACACATTTACTGTGAGTAACACATTACAATGAGTACAACATTACAGAGATACACATTACATGAGTACTCCTTTACAGTTGAAAGTTACACATACAGTGAATAACACATTATCAATTGAGTTACAAATTACAGTTAAGTACACATTACAGGTGATACAACATACAATAGTACAAAAACATTACAGTGATACAACATTACAGTTGAGTACACATTTACAGTGAGGTACACACTTACAGTGAGATTAACACATTACAGTGAAGTAACGACATTACAGTGAGTACACATTACACAGTGTGTACACATAACAGTGATACACATTACAGTGAGTACAAATACAAGTGAAAGTTCGACATTCCAGTGAGTACACATTACAATGAGTACACATTACCTAGTGATAACAAAACAAAATTACAGTGAATAACACATTTCAGTGAGTACAAATTAACAGTAAGTACACATTACAGTGAGTACAAAACATTAGCAGTGAGAACACATTACAGTGAGTACACATTACCGTGAGTACAACATACAGTGAGTACAAATTTACAGTGAGAACACATTTACAGTGAATACACCTTACATGAGTACACATAACAGTAGGACAACATTACAGTAAGTACAAATTACAGTGAGTAAAATTACAGTGAGTACACATTACAGTTAGTACACATTACGTGAGTACATAACAATTACAGTGAATACAAATACACTTACAGTGAGGACCACAATTACAAGTTGAGTAACACCTACAGTGAGGACACTATTACAGTGATTACAAACATTACAGTGAAATACACCTTACAGTGAGGAACCATTACATGTGAGGACACATTACATAAGTATCGAATTACAGTTAGTACACATTTACAGTGAGTACACATTTCAGTTAGTACACATTACAGTGAGTACACATTACAGTAAGTACAAATTACAATGAGGAAACATTACAATGAGTACACATTACAGCAGGACACATTGCAGTAAGTATACATTACAATAAGTAAACATTACAGTAAGTAATAAGTAAACATTACAGTAATTAAGTAATTACACAATACAATGAGTACACATCACAGTGAGCACACATTAAAGTGAGTACATATTACATTAAGTACACATTACAGTAAGTACACATTACAGTGAGTACAGATTATAGTAAGCACACATTACAGTAAATACAGATTTCAGTGAGTACACCTTACAATGAGGAAACATTACAATGAGTACACATTACAGCAAGTACACATTACAGTGAATACATATTACAGTAAGTACACATTGCTGTAAGTACACATTACAGTGAGTACACATTACAGTGAGGACACATTACAATGAGTACACATTACAGTATGTACACATTACAGTGAGTATACATTACAGTAAGTACACATTGCAGTAAGTACACATTACAGCAAGTACACATTACAGTGCGTACACATTACATGTAACGTTCGTCCAATAAGACAGCCATGAAGCCCACGAGTGTGTATATGTACCCGTATATGTACCCGTATATGTGTGGCTGTGACTCGTGAACTGGGGTTTATGGGATTTATATAAGTTCGTGATCAATGTAGCTCGTGATTGAATGGTCGACTATAGTAGCCTATTAACGATCTATATTGCTTGTTAGGAGGATGACAGGGCGACCAGCGAAGATCCTGGCCAGACTGTGCGGAAGCACAGGCTGATCTGGATCAACACTGGTCGCATACATCATAAGCCCCAATTCTCCATTCACAGCCACATTTGATAGTTCCCGCATGTGACAATTAAATGCGTAATGCTTAATAAACCAAAAACACACGGCACCACTACAACGTTTTGTCCGAACACCTTGATCAAGGAATTAGGTGACCAAGTATTAACAGCTAAGTGGCTTCCATTGCACAATAACCATGACATTAAGTAACGTAGCTGTTGGTAGTCAGCTAATTCCTTGATAATGGGAATATGCCGAAACGTTGGGGTTCTGTTCTGGTATATTTGATGGCTCTATCTACAAATTATCTCTGCCGATAATGCTTGTTCATGATAATCATTGCAAAACTGACTACATATCTCGGAGTGGTGCATGTACATACATATGATGTTACAAGCTCATTGCCGCCATGTAGTGTGCAATTGTTATGCCACCGGGTTTCGAAGAAACGGGTGGCATATAGTGTTTGGACCGTCCGTCTGTCCGTCCGTCTGTCTGTCCGTCACACTTTTCGGTTAACCACTTTGTCACAGTTTCTCAAATATGCTGCAGGTGGCATCCGCGTTCGACAGACGCATTTCTTGTTTATTAGGTAACCCGAAAAAGACTTCAGGCTACCCTGTCCGCCTGTTCGTCCGTCCGTATGTATGTGAGAGATCTGCCCTACAGTTTCCGGATATCTGTTATCTATGTTACCAAAATTCGTATTTGGTTAAAACTTCATATACGTATTTCTCATCATCATTATATTAATTCTATGTGACCAAAATTCGTATTTGACTTAAAATTCTTATACGTTTTCTCTATTCATTTATATTAATTTATATGACCCACCCATGCGGCCACTGTGCCCAATAAACAGGTCAAGTGACTAAGAAACATGCGGTAAAGATTTTCCTTTTGATTCCCGTTTTTGAGGGGTACATTTATCACAGTGGCATCGGAATCTTCATAAAACTGGGGGCCGTTTCACTAAACTTCGTACGACTAAAATGTTCGTAAGTGCAAATTTAGGAACGCCTAGAAATTTCAATTGATGGATTTACATTTATTGATCATAGGCTGCATATGCAGCCTATGCTCAATAAATGTAAATCCAGTAATTGTTTACTAGAAAACATTGTTAATGTGAATTTTACAGACTATCATAATTTTGCACTTACGAACATTTTACTCGTACGAAGTTTAGTGAAACGGCCCCCAGGTCCGGTGAAGGTAGGTTGGTTCCCACCAAACACCCAAAATGTATGCTGTTACCACTCAGCTGAGCGATAAGAACATAAACGTTTGATGAGAAATGAGCAAATGCGGAAAAATATTTAGAAATGTGTACATCCGCTGATATAATTGGCTTACTATCAAACGAAATCATGCAGACACGAAACACATGTTCAAGTCAACAGTATGGGAAATGCATAGTTCCTGGTTTTTGCAGAATTGTTGAACATAATTATTGTATTATTGCGGAAAGATTACTATATAATATTAATAATACTAATTACATTCCTGACCGTTTTTATTTTGTACATTGTACATGTATATATGAATTCTACCTACATGTATTTCAAGTATTGGTCGGTCACCAGACCAGTGCTGACGCCCCTGTATCAGCATTACTCATGTCTTGTTCTAGTTGCTGGGTAAAGAACGCTGGAGGCTTCGAGTGGATCCTGTACACCCCAAACCTGCTGTGCATTGTGGTAAATACACACACAGCTGCGGTAACCCTACCGATATAGTATCGGTTGATGGTGCAGATAATGTATTCAAGATGATGCTCAAAATCAAGCAGTTTCATTGGCCGAGCCCGAGCTGTGTTCGGATTGGCCGTTGAAACTGATTGATTTCAAGTTCAAACTCCGAAGTCATCAGCATAGTTAGTAGTTTGTTTTTGCACGACACAAGGGATTCGCAACTTTTGTGTCACCGAAGAATACTGTACGAGCCCATTTGGGATGCTGTAGTATACACCAGCGACCAAAAAAAATGGCGATTCCCACTCAAATCTGGAAAATAAATATATGCGTTATTTGTAGATAAATGAATCTCGGTTTTCTGCTTAGGAACTATACTTGGTTTCTGCTGATGAACTATGCTTGTTTTATGCAATCTGCAAATGAACTATACGTATATTTGTCTCCAGATGAACTGTGAGTGTTGTCTGCAGATGAACTATACGTGTTGTCTGCAGATTAACTATACTTGTTTGCAGATGAACGATACTTTTTCTGCAGATGAACTATACGTGTTATCTGCAGATGAACTATACTTGTTGTCTGCAGATGAACTGTACTCGTTTTCTGCAGATTAACTATACTCGTTTTCTGCAGATGAACTATACTTGTTGTCTGCAGATGAACTATACTTGTTTTATGCAGATGAACTATACTTGTTTTCTGCAGATGAACTGTACTCGTTTTCTGCAGATTAACTATACTTGTTGTCTGCAAATGAACTATACTTGTTGTCTGCAATCTGCAAATGAACCATACGTATACTCGTCTCCAGATGAACTGTATGTGTTGTCTGCAGATGAACTATACTTGTTGTCTGCAGATGAACTGTACTCGTTTTCTGCAGATCAACTATACTTGTTTGCAGATGAACTATACTCATTTTCTGCAGATGAACTATACTTGTTGTCTGCAGATGAACTATACGTGTTGTCTGCAGATAAAACGTAACTCGTTTTCTGCAGATGAACTAACTGTTTTCTGCAGATTTAACTAACTTGTCTGCAGATTAACAATTTTTAACTATGTTGTCCTGCAAATGAACTATACTTGTTTTTGTCTGCATGAATGTAACTACTCGTCTGCAGATGAACTAATTCTCGTTTTTTCTGCAGATGAACAATACTTGTTGTCCTGCAGATGAACTTACCGTTTCTGCAGATGAACTATAACTTGTTGTCTGCAGATTGAACTGTACTCCCGTTTTTTCTGCAATGGAACTATACTCGTTTTTCTGCAGGTGAACTATACTTAAGTTGTCTGCAGATGAACTTGAACTTAATCGTCAAGCGAATGAACTATACCGTTTTCCTGCAAGAAATGGAAAACTATACTTTTGTCCTGCAGAATGAACTGTAACTCGTTTTTTTCTGCAGATGAACAAACTGTTGTCTGCAGATGGAACTATTACTTGTTGTTCCTGCAAGAAATGAACTGTAACCTTCTTTTTTTGCAGAATTAACTATAACTTGTTGCTGCAAATGAACCTATAAACTTGTTGTCGCAATCTGCAAATGAACCATACGTATACTCGTCCCAATGAACTGTAACGTGTTTGTCTGCAGATGAAAAACTTATTTTGTCTTGGCAGATTGAACTAAACTTGTTGTCGCCAAGATGAACTGTTACTTCTTTTTTCCTTGCAGAATTAACTAAACTTGGGTTGTCTGCAAATAAGAAACCCCTATACTTGTTATGTCCCTTTGCCAATCTGCAAATGCCATAACTAACTCGTTTTCCCTTCCAGATAACTTACCGTGTTGTTTCTGCAAGAAAATGAACAATAACTATTGTTGTCTGCGATGAACTATACGTGTTGTCTGCAGATGAACTATACGTGTTGTCTGCAGATGAACTATACTCTTTTTCTGCAGATGAACTATACTTGTCTGCAGATGAACTATTCTCGTTTTATGCAGATGAACTATACTCGTTGTCTGCAGATTATATATACGTGTTGTCTGCAGATGAACAATACTTGTTTGCAGATGAACCATACGTGTTGTCTGCAGATGAACTATAGGTAACTACACGCGTTTTCTGCAGATGAAGCGTACTTGTTTTCTGCAGATGAACTATATTCATGTTCTGTAGACGAACCATACTTGGTGTCTGCAGATGAACTATACTTGGTGTCTGCAGATGAACTGTACTCTTTGTTTGCGACGAACTATACTTGTTTTCTGCAAATGAACTATACTTGTTGTCTGCAGATGAACTACTCTTTTTCTGCAGATGAAGTGTACTTGTTTTCTGCAGATGAACTACATATATATTCATGTTCTGTAGACGAACTATACTTGTTGCCTGCAGATGAACTATACTTGTTGTCTGCAGATTAACTATACTTGTACTTGTTGTCTGCAGATGAACTATACTTGGTGTCTGCAGATGAACTATACTTGTTGTCTGCAGATGAACTATACTTGGTGTCTGCTAGACAGATGAACTATTCTCGTTTTCTGCAGGTGAACTATACTCGTTGTCTGCAGATGATCTACTGTCTGTTCCACGTTTTGCTGCCAACGAACTTTTGGCCATTAAACACATTAAATCTTAAAAATATTTAAATATAAGTACTTTTTCATCAATAACAAAAAAGTCACCCTCCCCAAAAAAAATTATTTCATGAAATTCCGTAAAATATTGATTTTATTGCGAAAAAAATATTTTCCTATCGGAATTTAACTTGGGGGGCTAAAAATAGATTTTCTTTTAATAATTTTGTATTTGTGTACCGATTTTCAAAATCTAACTTTTGTGTTCTTAGTTACATCATTTCCAAGCTATCTAGCCAGGTTTCGGAGTCAATTTCTAATTGTTTTCGTTTTTTTACTCCTCCCATAGTGCTTCCACCTCTTTTCCTCCCATGGTAAATTCCCATGGAAAAATCGTTTTTTCGCTATAAAATCACTATTTGATGGAATTTCATCAAACAATTTTTTTTAGGGATGGTGACTTTTTTTGTTATTGATGAAAAAGTACTTACATTTAAATATTTTTTACATTTAATATTTAATAGCCAAAAGTTCGTCGGCAGAAAAACATGGAACAGACAGTATACTTGTCTGCAGATGAACTATACTCGTTTTCTGCAAATGAACTATACTCGTTAAATGAACTATACTCGTTGTCTGCAGATGAACTATACTTGTTGTCTGCAGATGAACTATACTCGTTTTCTGCAGATGAACTATATTTGTCTGCAGATGAACTATTCTCGTTTTCTGTAGATGAACTATAGCAAATGCACTATACTCGTTGTCTGCAGATGAACTATACTTGTTTTTTTGCAAATGAACTACACTTTTTACAGATGAACTTGGCGTTCCTACTCGGGATACTGCGGATTCTTCTCACCCAGCTGCACCACCACACGAACGAGCCGAGTAATTACAGGTGCATTGTACCATCTACTGTCTCTTACACATCTGCCAATCAGTGTTGGCTAATTCAACATATTAACCATTTCGATAGAATTATCATGTTTGTTAATTATTTTATTAAGATTGGATTTAATTTTAGCGATGGGACATGCGTGAATGGTATGGCTTAAACGACATGAACGAGATTAAGTTAACTAGTTAGTTAGTTAATGGTGTTTAAAAACCTGTAAACAGCTATGGTGATTTTAGGCTGGGTTAACAGCAGGGTCGAATCCCATATTTTCATATTTTTTCTTTTTGTGGGGGGAGGGGGCAGTAGAAATCCCAAAATCAGAACTGAATAGTTACAGACAAACTGAATATTTACAGAAATAGAATATATTCTGCAGTGAAATTAGAATAAGCTGACCGGGTGTATGTGTTACAGGGTAGCCCTGAAGGCGACGTTTGTGTTGGTTCCCCTGTTCGGTATCCAGCTGTTCCTAGTGATATATCGGCCGACTGACGTCAACATACAGGACATCTACGAAATGGTGTCTACTATCATCATAGACTCACAGGTAACAAAGGGGCAGAAGGCTGGGAGAACTACAAACTTCACACTATATTATCAAATAATTCCAGCACAAAAATATTTACACAATTCCCTAACATTTGATTGATCCGTAGCAAGTCTCTGTCCAAAATTTATATCCCAGTAAACTCCCACGCCGAACTACTTTCCGTAACCGTGAGGCGCAGTTAAAATAATTCTTAATAAAACGGAAAATAAACACATTTTCTTGATGAATTTATTTAAAATGCTGGAATTATAAGGAATGAATGGCCTTTTTGTGGAATTTATCGGGGATATAAACTTGGAAAAGTCGCGGGAATACTGAACGAGGCCTTCCGGCCTTCGTCCAGTATTCCCGCAATTTTCCAAGTTTATACCCCGATAAATTCCACAAAAAGGCCATTCATTCCTATATTGCAACAAATATATATCTTGGTCATTTCCATGGCTACATCAGGGTTGAATAATTTTGCTGACGTCAGTAATCGTGACCGAGTGACTGAATAATGATCAGACTGTGCTTGGCCCATATACAACCAATTCATATCACTACCTTCAGATTTGTACAGGTCTTATTTAAAATTGCAGTAAACTGAATCAAAATTACATATACATGTACATACTTACAGGCACTGAATCTCAGATATGCATAGGAGATGAAGCGGATTAGGAAAACAAAGTTTGATTACAAACTGTATAGATGTGTATCCTATTGCTGAACCCAATTGATTACACTAAGTCGCCGGTGAAAACAAATCGGGAATTGGTAAAACATGTTTATAATACTGAAAAATAACCATGATAACTGGCATTTGCAACTGTAGTTATTTTTCAGTATTACAAACATAGTTTGCAATCAATGATTACTATAGTGTATTTTATGGAAATTATTTCTAAATGTGGTACAGTATAATTATTTCACAACAAAACATAAGCAAATGTCACAATTCTTCCCGACTGGTTTGTGTATAGCGAAAATTCCTAAATATCCATGTTACAGTGTTTCTGATACAGTCGAACCTCCCCGAACGGCCACCTCTCTACAACTAAACAGCCACCTCTCTGTAAAAGCCGCTATTTTATATCCCAAATGGATGATTTCCTCTATATCTAACCATTACACTGCTGAGCATGAACATTGTCGTCTGATGTTGATTTTGCATTCTTTCTCAAGAAAAACATGTTTTGACAGCATTTTAGAATCATTTCCATTGGAAATGATTCTAAAATGCTGTCAAAACATGTTTTTATTGAGAATTATTGAAGAAAATAAATAAACATCAGACGATAAAATTGTATTCAGCATTAACCTCCCTACAACAGCCACCTCTCTATAACAGCCAATTTTGCCTCTTCCCATGGGTGGCTGTTGTAGAGAGGTTGCACTGTAGTATGAAACTTGAATATAACACACGTTTTTGGAAATTTCATCAAACAAAATGGTGGGATTGATTAATCTTTGTCATTTATTGTGCATGAAGCAGAAATGCACATAGTATATATATTGTGTATTGTGCATTTAATCTATTACACTGTGTGAACATTGTCACAGTAATGTTCAAATTTAACCATGTTAATAGTGATATGACATTGTTGTGTATATTGCAGGGAGGCATTGTGGCTCTGATATTTTGCCACTTTAACAAAGAGGTAAGCTTAAAGGTAGATGCCCACTCAGTAGACACAAAATGTTCTTTATATCAGAGACATCATCCGAGACATTTTCGGGCAAATTAAACATTCATGCACCATTACTCCACGTATTGATTGGCATTATTATACATTTTATATCAGACGTAAATTTCCACACTGATATCAGGGGCGATAACCGTGTTAACGGAAATTACTATTTATTTTCTGTATTTATTTTTTGATGTGAAATTATCATACTTTATAATCTGTCGAAAATATTATTGTTTTAGGCGACGCATTTAATTGGTATAAATAATTAAAAAATATCATGCCTCATTTGCATATGAAAATAACCTGATATTCTGTATGAATAAATATAAGTAAAATAAATATTACTAAATAATTATACATGTATCTGTAAATTTTAGAACCGGTGGAATAGTGACACAATTATACACTTATTTAATTCCTATAAAAAGCATTTTGTGCCTACTGAGTGGGCATATACCTTTAAAGTGATATGTCATGTACTGTTAGTTAGAAATTCTGTCACCATTATGTGCAAAAATTCACGAATTACATGTCATGGATGGTATATGAAAAATATGAAAACTTTGATGCCACTGTTTGATTACACTTATTGCATAAGCACAGCATTGAAGCTGTTCCGATTATCTAACGTGTTTTCGTCATTTACATATAGCATTACACTAATATTGCATTTTTATTTAATACACCGTGTTATTACATCATAATTCCAGCACAAAAATATTTACACAATTCTCTAACACATGTATATCGTGTTATTGCATAGACTTGGCTTTCATTATAGGAATGAATGGCCTTTTTGTGGAATTTATCGGGGATATAAACTTCGAAAAGTCGCGGGAATACTGGATGAGGCCTTCCGGCCGGAAGGCCTCGTCCAGTATTCCCGCGACTTTTCGAAGTTTATATCCCCGATAAATTCCACAAAAAGGCCATTCATTCCTATAATGAAAGCCAAGTCTATGCAATAACACGATATACATATAGAATCTTCTCACGTTCGTTGTGCTTCACATCCCAGGTATTGATGTGTGTGAGAAACGCCACGAGGGACTTGATGTCCCGCAAGAGACGAATGACGTTTGCCACGACGTACACGGTGGATGGGCGTGGTCACAACACCATCAAACACGAGCGCAGTCTGCACACCGACCCAGCTAACAAGGACAAACGCTACATAGCCCTACAGCCAATGAGGGACACAAACCATTGTAACAATGCGGTCAATATTGTGGTTAGTTAGAATCACATAGCACATATCAGACACGCCGTGTCATTTTGTACATAAGAACACGTGAGATTTTTCATGAAATGTATTTACAGAAACTGTGATATTTTCTGTAAATGACGTCAAAAGATTGAATTACACATTGACAATGAAAATTTTGTCTACTTTGGACATGACGTCCAAAGTAGACAAAATTTTACGAAAGTATCGTAAATCTTGAAAATATTTATCGCGAAACATCGCGCATGTTTCTAGGTACAAAATCACATGGTGTGTCTCACATCTGCTTTTTCGAGCGAGTTGTACTTGTTGGATCATGTAAACATTATTATCGGGCGACAAAAGCATTATGGCTATTAACATTTTAATTGTTAATTGACCACTGGCGGCGGGCGGCTTACTTTAATACTTACTATACCACCTGGAACCACCAGACTTGCACAACGTCATAAACATCATAACCAACAGGTCCCCACCACAGACCACTACCCAACATGTGGCATTGTTTTTTTTACCTGGACCGATTTTTTTCCACTAAGCCATTTTCATTTCGTATTTAGGTCCATTTCTCTGTAACTATACCACCCAGTACCATCATACTTGCACAGCTTCATAACCAACAAGTGCCCACCACATACCACTATCCATCATCTGACCTTTGTTTTTACCTCAACATTTTTTTCCATATTACGTTTTCTCATTTAGATCTGTTTCTCACTTTCTGTACTACCTAGTACCACCATACTTGCACAGCTTAATAATTCCAGCACAAAAATATTTACACAATTCCCTAACATTTGATTGGCCCGTAGCAAGTCTCTGTACAAAATTTATATCCCAGTAAACTCCCACACCGAACTACTTTCCGTAATCGTGAGGCGCAATTAAAATAATTCTTAAGAACACGGAAAATAAATACATTTTCTTGATGAATTTATTTCAAATGCTGGAATTATAAGGAATGAATGGCCTTTTTGTTGAATTTATCGGGGATATAAACTTGGAAAAGTCGCGGGAATACTGGACGAAGGCCTTCTGGCCTTCGTCCAGTATTCCCGCGACTTTTCCAAGTTTATACCCCGATAAATTCCACAAAAAGGCCATTCATTCCTATAATAAACTTGGAAAAGTCGCGGGAATACTGGACGAGGCCTTCCGGCCCTATCGTCCAGTATTCCCGCGACTTTTCCAAGTTTATACCCCGATAAATTCCACAAAAAGGCCATTCATTCCTATAATAACCAACGAGTGCCCACCACATACCAGTATCCATCATCTGACCTTTTTTACCTTTACCTAGTTTTTCCGCAATATATTTAACGATATATAATTAACTTCAATTTTCAATGTTAAATTGGACAACACTCATCAGACAGCTCAGATGTTCACTCATATGTTGTACTAATACATGTATGCCAGCCTGCAACTGCATGTAGGTGTTCTCATACATTGGCTTCTTTTGCCATCTTAGGCCACTGACAGTTTTCACTTTCAATCACGGTCATAATATTAACATTAATAGCCAATTATCTGTTATCCAATTTTCTATGCCTTGAAGAATCAAAGTACTGAACGTACTGAACATAGGGTACTACAAGATTAAACTAGATTGATTGATTGATTTATTGTTGGTGTTGCGGTTTCATTAACCCTTAAAGGTACATGCCCACTCAGTAGGTACAAAATGTTCTTTACATCAGAGACATCATCCGAGACATTTCCTGGCAAAATAAACATTCATGCGCCATTATCCCACGTACTGATAGGCATTATTATACATTTTATATCAGACGTAAATTTACACACTGATATCAGGGGCGATAACCGTGTTTGCTTAAAATAATATTTTTGACAGATTTTAAAGTATGATCATTGCACATCATACTTTAAAATCTGTCGAAAATATTATTTTTTCAGGTGACGCATTTCTTTAGTATAAATAATTAAAAAATATCATGCCTCATTTGCATATGAAAATAGCCTGATACCACCGCGCATCACTATCAGTAAAATAAATATTACTAAATGATTATATCTGTATAGCGGGCACTTGTAACGTTTAGAACTGGTGGAATAGTGACACACTTATACACTTATTTCATTCCTATAAATGACATTTTGGACTTACTGAGTGGGCATGTACCTTTAAAGCGCTGGAAACGACAATTGTCGTCTGCTGTTTTAAATATTTTTATATTTTCTCCTCAAAAACATACCGAGACGATTCTACTGCGTTGCCAAAACAGGTTTTTAAAGAGATTAAAATATACAAAATGAGCAGATGGCAATTTTATTTTTCAGCATTTTAATGGTTAAGGGGTAAACTATTGATATGGCACAACTTGAAGTACAATATGCACTGCTACAGTATGTACCAAAACATTCAACAACATTACAGATTATGCATAGCAATATCAGAAAGATACAATAACACATATACAAGACATCATCAATTCAAGTATACAGATTCCAGATATCTATGATCATAATTATAGATATATTGAAAACTGATTGAAGAGCAATAGTTACAATAATTCCGCCACGGAAGTGGTGGCGCGCCTGAAAATGCCTTATCGGTACATCGCCAAGTTTACTTCTGTTTTGTAAATTAAATAGTTGGCCCCGGATCGAGTATATTAAAACATACAAATGACGTCATTGGGGAAACGCTGACACAATTTTCAATGTATGGAAGCCCAAACTTGTTAGATTTTTTTTGTCGTATTTCAGTACTTGCATTAATATGGGTATTAATATACGCTGGATGTGTTATACTGTCATTAATTTGTTCCCTGACTGTAAGTTATCACCTTAAATACCGACTTATTGACCCCCTTCCCTGAACGTAGAATTGACACTCATGTTGGCGTGTATTGGCCACCACAGATAAATGTCAATCAATATTAATATTATTTTCAATTAGCGGTTGCGTATGACAGTTAAACGTTGAGTAACACAATGCATTTTGTTGTTATGGTTACTCCAAGATATCACTACCTACCATCGCATCGAGGGGGGTCTGGGGCGTGGTTAACTGTCGGAGGCGATGCCAATACATAGGTATACCCTATGTAAAAACAGGCCTTCATGTCTTTGCCTCGTCTCTTCTTGAAAATAAATACATGTGTATTCAGCTAAAATAAATACTGTATATTAAAGCCGGTCAGACGAAAATTCATCAAATAATGCACAAGTAATTAGATGAACCAAGCGAACCAAGTTTGTTTAGCGGTAGCTCACCTGTTTAAATAAACATTTTCTTACATGTCACATATGAAACTTTATAAGAAAAATGAAATCAAGTGCAAAATACGACCAGTGCAAATGAATTTCTGCAGGCGGGCCGTAGTGATGGTAACTGTCTCACGATTAGAGCAGTGTAGACAACATGATTTGATTGTTCGACAGAAACATCATTGCCATATTACTGACGTCCTTTCTCCTGAAATGGGAAACACATGAGTGGTGTAAACTACTACCGACCTACAGAATCAAGTGATGTAATTCACCATTCTGTTTTGTGTAAACTACTGGGTCCGGTTGCTCAAAACCTCTGTTAGCTTAACAGACTGTTAAATCCTTAGCAATGCTAAGGATTTAACAGTCTGTTAAGCTAACAGAAGCTTTGAGCAACCGGCCCCTGGTTGAAATGTAAGAAATACATAAATATATGCACCAACACACATGGAGCTCTGTATCCATGGTATCCATTCAACCATTGTATACTTATTATCATTCAAACCACAGTATTGTATATAAACCATGTTTTGTTACATGTAACTGTCACCAAAAAATAGTGTTCCTCCAGAATTTATTTTTTTAAATATATTATCCATCATAGTATGTGGCAGTGACTAGAGAAATGGGACTTATGAGATTTGTCACCAGAATAACTGTTGATCAAATAACACACTCCTGTTGTCTGATAACAATTTAAGTTGCTTGTTAGAAGCTTGATTGGCATCTCATTGGTGGAAAAGCGAACAGTGCACATCCTGATCAGACTGCGGATGCACTTGCTGATCTGGATCTACAGTGGTTGTAAAACGCATAAGCCCCATTTCTTCAGTCACAGCCACACATATGTAGCATGTACAAGGGACCTTCTTAGAATCACAAACATGGATGATATGTGGCCACCAAATGCGGTAATTGACATGCACAGTAAATGTTCCTTTAAAAATGTTTACAACGTTCACACCATATTTTAGTATGATCCACATGCATACCGGTATATTGACAGTAATTGATTATTTCCCAAAACGATAAATATGAAAACCTAAATGCACTGTGATCTCTATTTGATGTATTGGTGTTAACTGCCTATCAACAGCTCAGGTCATTTAAGGCCGGGCCAACTTGTGGGGGGATCCAAAATGAGAACGGAATATTTACATTGAATACATATTCAGCCCTGAAATTAGAATAACCGGACCTGTAGCCTATTTCATCAACATTGCAAAGTATACTTTAGTAGCAAAGTATACTTTGAGGGAGTAATCATTTATTTTTCCTGAAATGCATTATTTCATATAGAACTAACAAATGCATATATTTCATGATTAAAAGTATGCAGAATTATTATACTGAATTTATTACATTATCACAGCCATTAAATGGCTGTGATAATGTAATAAATTCAGTATAATAAAAATTAATAAATTTAAAAAAAAAATGAAAATTTCTCCCTCAAAGTATACTTTGCTACTAAAGTATACTTTGCAATGTTGATGAAATAGGCTACTGGTGACAGGTCCATACCACACCCTTCCCCTAGAAGTAATACCGGTAGGATTACAGTTATAAGGAGCATAACTAGATTTAACTCTCATATACAAGAAAGCCCAAGTAGCCGATTTCACCAAAATTGCAATTACACATACTTATCTAGCCAAGTGTACGTTGAGGGAGTAATCATTTATTTTTTCCCGAAATGCATTAATTTATGTCATATAAAACAAACAACTGGATATATTTGATGATTAAAATAATGCAGAATTATTATACTGAATTTATTACATCATCACAGTAAAATGGCTGTGATAATGTAATAAATTCAGTATAATAAAAATTAATAAATTTATCCTTAAATTGAAAATTTATCCCTATAGCAAGATAAGTATACATAGCAATTTTGGTGAAAGTGGCTACAGGTCACCGGTCAGGATGAATCGCGATTGCTAAATTACCCATCGTATGCTCCCAAGCAACCACCACCTGTGATCTCTATTAAACCCAGTTTCTTGTAAACCAAAATATGCCAACAATTTGAAATTGATATTCAGAGCTCCAGATAAGGTGCGTATTTGCGTAAATACCCAACTAAAATTGCCAAGAACCCAATTGAAATCAGAAGTAGTGAGTATAAAAAAGCAATGAAAAATTTGTGGTATCTTTATCATGCTACAGAAAACAATAAGCAGACCACAAATACAGCATATTTTCTTATTTTCCCATGAAAACACATCTTGGTATTTCATTAGAATTGTCTCCAAGGAGACAATTCTAATGAAATACCAAGATGTGTTTTCATTTAGAATCAAACTATTCAATAAGTGTGGTCTGCTGATGTGTAAACAGTAGTGTAATTCTATTTTACACAATTAATATTTTGAAATACCCAATTGCTTCAGAAATGGAGTGACAATACTCAATTACTAATTCCTTATCTGGAGCCCTGGATGTTACTTTGCGTATAACCATTACATATTCTATCTGGTTCCTGGCTCTGGCCAAATCATAACACACCACAGAACCAGCTTTCCTGGAATTGAGATCTTTGGATAACCCTGGCTTTCATCCAAGCCATATGTACTCTCCTTCTCCAACACTTGCCGTGACACCATCGACCGTATATCACGACATGATAACATGTTGGAATGGCAATGGGCATTTACAGCGATGTTTTGTTGAAGGTTTATAAACGTAGCAAACGAAAACAAATGGAAAACGATCGTTTTTTACAACGATATGCATAGAAATGAAATATTGTTTGTTTTTCTTGTATGTGAAAAAGATAGTTTCGTTTAGCATTCAACTATTTAAAACACCTGTCGTTTCTTTCAACGCATTGTCGTTTTTTTTTAAAGCATGTCGTGTCGTTTACACATGATGTTCATTTTTTTTTAAATTAGAAAACTATGTTTTCGTTGGTTTAAATGAGACACGCATTGATTTTCAATTAAAAGACGAAAACCATGTGAAAACGATGTATAAGCGATATGCAATTGTTTGTTTGTGGAACAAATGAGGGCTGTAGCCCTCCAGTAAGTATGCCCCTGGGATGCAATAGAAGAGCATTGTATCCTATGGTTATATTTCATTACAACAAACTGCCGTGTCCCCAATATAACATACTCAACCACACCAGCTATTTTACAACAACATGTGCCTGTGACTGGAGAACAGCACACTCCTGTAGTCGGAAAGTGATCTATATTGCTTGTTAGAAGCATCTACATTGGTCGCAACACCCATAAGCCCAATTTCTCCAGTGACAGCCACATACATGTATATGGATTGAAGGCCGGTTAAAGTGACCGTATGCTATTTGAAAGAAATAGGTTGCTGGCAGAGGAAAAGTACCTAAGAACATGAAAATATCAACACGTACAGCGGGGGGAGAGCTATCCGGATCATCAACAGTTGGATCGCCCGCTTAGTGAGGTTTCACACTATTTTCTATTACACAACTGGAAATGACAACAACAACAATAATAATAATAAAAAAAATCAGAATCAGAATAAAAAATACTGACACCCTGGCTGAGAATCAAACCCGGGTCACCAGCGTGGCAGTCCGACGGTGTTACCACTCGGCCACGGTCTGCTCTTTGCACGAGACAAAGTACCTCCGAGTATCATATGTAAAAACTGAAAACGAACCAATGTCAGAGTCAAAAGTTGTTATTTCGTCAACATTAATTATTCATATCCCAATGTTGAAAAATGATAATCCAGTACAATCGGAAAAACAGGAGTCTTTGAAGAGGAATTGTTTTCTGAAGTGGGGGAAAAACGATACTTTTTCAAAGGGGGATGGGACCTTATATATCTGAATATTTGGGTGAAAAGAAAAACACTGACGGTAAATTTTTCTCAGCTGGGGACTCCAGATAACCCAGACCATCTATAACATGAGACACGCCATATATCTTTGTACCCAAGAACAAGTGCGGTATCTCATGGGAAATATTTACAAAATTTAATTAATTCTGCATTTGCTATGAAAATTTCATAATTTTTCGATGTCATTTACGGGCAAATATCAATTTTTGTAAATATATTTCATGAAAAATCGCACATGTGCTTGGTACAAAATCACATGGCATCTCATATATACTGCTGTATGTTAACAGTGTTTGGTTACAATGGACGACACGTGATATTCGAGAGTTTCCAGACAATAGTATTTATTTGAGGAGAGCAACAAGGTATTGCAACTCCACAAGCCATGGCGTGGCCTTCTCTCCAATACTGGCACCATCTCCCTCCATCTCTCCCATTTCCACCACCTGTTAAAAAAAAAGCTGTCGGTTGCAGATGTCAAAAGGTAAAACACAAACACTGCCGAACTGAAAGTGTGGACTTTTTGGAAAATAAAATAGTGACTTTTTTTGTAAAACAAAAACACCACATGAGCTGAAATTTTTGTAGAAATAGGTACTTTTTGTAAAAACACCGCATGAATTCCGCCACGGAAGCGGTATCGTGCCTGCCGAGGTATTTGACAGTGTTGTGAAAAAACAATAACTAAAGCAGGCACGACAATAAATGACCTTGAGAATTTGGACATGGGGGTGTGCGTAACAAAGCATCATCCCTAGACAAACATTGATGTGAAATATTATCAAAATGCGGCAAGGATTTAAAGAGATATTGTGAAAAAACAACAACTTTAACGCATTTCTGTTACAAAACAGGTGAACATTACAAGTAAATAAATGACCTTGACCTTCAGAATTTGGATGTGGGGGTGTGCGTAATGAAGCATCATCCCTAGACAAACATTGATGTGAAATATTATCAAAGTATGGCGAGGGGTTAAAGAGATATTGTGAAAAAACAATAACTTTAACGCATTTCTGTTACAAAACCGGTGAACATTACAAGTAAATAAATGACCTTGACCTTGAGATTTTGGATGTGGGGGTGTGCGTAATGAAGCATCATCCCTAGACAAACAGTGCTGTGAAATATTATCAAAGTGTGGCAATGGGTTAAAGAGATATTGTGAAAAAACAATAACTTTAACGCATTTCTGTTACAAAACCGGTGAACATTACAAGTAAATAAATGACCATGGCCTTCAGAATTTGGATGTGGGGGTGTGCGTAATGAAGCATCATCCCTAGACAAACATTGATGTGAAATATTATCAAAGTGTGGCAAGGGGTTAAAGAGATATTGTGGAAAAACAATAACTTTAACGCATTTGCCTTACAAAACAAGAATTCCGCCACGGAAGCGGTATCGCGCCTGCCGAGGCATTTGACCGTGAACATTACAAGTCAATAAATGACCTTGACCTTGGGAATTTGGATGTGGGGGTGTGCGTAATGAAGCATCATCCCTAGACAAACATTGATGTGAAATATTATCAAAGTGTGGCAAGGGGTTAAAGAGATATTGTGGAAAAACAATAACTTTAACGCATTTCTGTTACAAAACCGGTGAACATTAAAAGTAAATAAATGACCTTGACCTTGAGAATTTGGATGTGGGGGTGTGCGTAATGAAGCATCATCCCTAGACAAACATTGATGTGAAATATTATCAAAGTCTGGCAAGGGGTTAAAAGAGATATTGTGAAAAAACAATAACTTTTAACGCATTTCTGTTACAAAACCGGTGAACATTAAAAGTAAATAAATGACCTTGACCTTGAGAATTTGGATGTGGGGGTGTGCGTAATGAAGCATCATCCCTAGACAAACATTGATGTGAAATATTATCTAAGTCTGGTAAGGGGTTAAAGAGATATTGTGAAAAAACAATAAGTTTAATGCATTTCTGTTACAAAACCGGTGAACATTAAAAGTAAATAAATGACCTTGACCTTCAGAATTTGGATGTGGGGGTGTGCGTAATGAAGCATCATCCCTAGACAAACATTGATGTGAAATATTATCAAAGTCTGGCAAGGAGTTAAAGAGATATTGTGAAAAAACAATAACTTTTAACGCATTTGCCTTACAAAAAAACGGACGACACGGACGACGATGATGCGGACGACGACGACGCCGACGACAGAAAAAGCGCCGACTATAGTCGCGCCTCTGCTAAAGCAGGTGCGATAAAAACCGGACGACGCGGATGACGCGGATGACGCGGATGACGCGGATGACGCGGATGACGCGGACGACGGAAAAAGCGCCGACTAAAGTCTAAAGCAGGCGAGACAAAAATGATATTACATGTGAGCAACTGTTACAAACTTTTCAACATAACAAAATGACTGTTAAAGTGTTTCAGCGGCATTTGGAAGGTCACGGTTGTGTTAATGGTGGCACGAGTGTGTGACAAATGTTCAGGTGATTCGAGTGTCCAAGCATTGAAGTGTTGGACAAACTGCAGCAACACTTTAAAGGTGCCAAAGGTCAATGTCGTGTTCATTGTGGTGCGAGTGTGACAGATGTTCATGTGATTCAAGTGTCCAAGTATTGAAGCAATTCACATAATATTGAAGATATTACATGTTGAAGAAACTCTTACAAATCTTTTAGGTAACAAAATAGCTACGTGTTTCAGCTACATTTCGAAGGCGACAAATGTCAAGGTCGTGTTAATGGTGGCGCGATTGTGTGACATATGTTCAAGTGATGCAAGTGTCCAAGTATTGAAGCAATCCTTCACGTATTATTGAAGATATTACACGTTGGAGAAACTCTTACAAACTTTTCGACGTAACAAAATGGCTATTAAAGTGTTTCAGCGACATTTCGAAGGTGACAATTATCAATGTTGTGTTATTGGTGGTGCGAGTGAGTGACAAATGTTTATATGATTCAAATGTCCTACCTAGTGTTGAAGCAATCCTTTGTGTAATATTGATTGAAAATATTACATGTTGGAGAAACTCTTATTATAAACAAACTTTTTGACGTAAAGGTACACGAACTGACGGACGTACGGACGGACGAACATACCTCACATCAACAGCAACGAAACATGCCCCCTTGCTATAAAGTATATACGCTATAGTATATAGTATATTGCTACTTTGTATGCCGTGGGTATAATATGTACCTTGGTATCAGACTTCATAACTGCGACTATTTGCCTCATAAGTTCAGCACAATCAGATGTGACCGAGTCTCGTCTCTGCTCCGACAGGAACAAGCAGAGAGTCTTCGCCATCATAGCGTAGCTCGTTACTCCTGAACCTGGAAGCCAAAGCTTGTGATTATAAAACTTTCAAGCCGTCATCAATTTATTTATTTGTGGCTGTGGCTGGAGAAATGGGGCTAGTGTAGCTTCCAATCAAATAATCACATTCCTGTAGCCTGGTAATCATCTATATTGCTGGTTCGAAGCATGCGTTTCTTTGACGTAATGGGGAACAGTGCAGGTCCTGATCACAGGTGGAAGACTCGGACCTATGACACCAAAAAAATGCCTATTAAAAAAATCCCATTACCCCACCCACTTGGTCTCGTACAGTACCATATTCTATTTATAAAGGTGAGTATAAATATGGATATTATAGAAAGAGCCCTATCTTTTCCGGCTCGCACAAACACAATAAACATCGATTAAATGTATGACTTCTGTCTCTGGCAATCGATAAAGGTATTAGGTGTGTGAATATATTCACTTCAAATCGCTGTTTCCAGCATTTATTCAGTTATTCGCATTTTGTATACCCCATCCAAAGCGAAATTTGCATGTACGAAAGAATCTCACACAGAATCGGAGGCCGTCCGGCGTGGATTATCGGTCATATTTGGCCGATAGCTGATCGCCAGCTCAAACTAAAGTCGTGCACCATGACCATATGCATTAGAAATTCCAACCATACAAAGTTCGTCCAATTCTGATCGTTCACCGATCTAAAAAACACTTTTTTTCTAATTTCATTGGCTTTCATTCATGATTCGCGTACTATCAGATTATGTCTTCCGGAAACCCTGATAAGCCCCATTTCTCCAATCACAGCCACATATGATCAAGTT
The DNA here is from genome assembly GCA_029237695.1 of Conchocele bisecta. Classification (NCBI taxonomy): domain Eukaryota; kingdom Metazoa; phylum Mollusca; class Bivalvia; order Lucinida; family Thyasiridae; genus Conchocele; species Conchocele bisecta. The sequence goes on from CM055281.1 coordinate 38,002,796, forward strand.
CAAATACCACACAATTCCTTATGTCACAAAGCAGGTGACATGTGCCACAGAAAACGTACCGTTGATTCTGTCGAGAATTTTGTGTAACAGCTGCTTCACCCCGGCTGGTAGACTGATCAGCAGCACACAGGTCAGTTCCCTCAGTGGAATCCACACATGCTGATTGGTCAACTCGGACCACATGACCGACTGGTGAACCAATGAGATGCAGAGATTTGTAATGAAGGTGGTGGCGCCCCCTGAGAGACAGTGGCTGAAAAACTCGGAAAGTTTACACAGTCCATATGCTGTCTCTGCTTGGATAACATGGACATCGGACGTGTCTGACATCTGAAAATATAGCAAAATTGTGTGTTGGCAAACAATAATTTTAAAAGTAATGTGGCTATAGTGAAGATAGATAGGGTGAAAATTCAACGTTGAAAATTAAAAGTACACATAATTTAAGAAAGAAAAACAACAAGAAAATGTGGCCTGTCGTATTACAAATGCCCTTGGTGGCAGATTGGAGAAACTCTGGCAAACTTCTTAACCAGGCCCAAGGACACATACATCGACACACACACGGACGAACACAGTCCAAACACTATATGACTCCCGGCTATACCGGGACCACGGGCATAAATGTGTGCGTAAATAATAAAGTATTAAAGTAATCCTTCAAGTTATATTGAATTAAGGGACAACATACCACATGGTTGTGCAGGATGTGCACGATGACGTCTACCACCTGGTTAGTGTTGGTCAACTGTCGAATGAGGCCACACACCACCTACAAGTGAATAACAGAGTGTCAGACCACAGTAGAAAGGTGTAAGGCTACAAGGTATATATCTATTTATTTAATTGTGTTTAACGACCTGTCAACAGCTAAGGTAATTTTCGGCCGAGCTAGTGGCTAATATCTTTCCTTTTGTGATTGGGGGTTGGGAATCCCAAAATCACAACTGAACATTAAGAGACAATTATATAGTCAGCCCTCAAATTAGAATAACCTGACCTGGTGCCAGATCCTTACCACACCACTCCACTCCTTAAAAATAATATGATTAGTACTAATTTTACTACTTTTATAATGGGTAACCAGATTCAACTCTCAGTCTCTGATCGCTTTATCATTATGAGAAAAGGTCAAACTGTTTACCTCGACAATATAACAATGATGGAGCCATGCACTTTCCCCGCCACCACCCTCTGTTGTCGGGGCGTCATACACACACTGGAACTCGCCCAGGTATCCTTGACTGGACGACGGCTCTATCACTTGGTGGGAAACCTCCTCCTTTGTAAAGCCTTGGAATATAAATAGGTTATGAATATGTTTTCAAACGGATGCGCAGATGATCTGGGGCTACACTGGTCACAAACACAAACAAGGTGATCGTCTGCGAGTGTCTCACCCACAAGTCAAGGTGATCAAGGTCAAGTTGTAAGGAAGCTATTGACTAATAAGTCACACATGAGAATGGCTGTCGTTGAAAACATCTGAAAATCCACTGAAACCCCCTCACCCCACTTGTAAAAGTATCAAATTTGAGCATACCAGATTGATTCTGAATCATTTTGAAAATGCAAATTATGACAAAATCCACTGAAATCAGCTGATCAGCTGAAGATTCTCATGCCTGATAAGTACAGTAATGATCCGACTAATGGATCAGGAGGTATTCAACATTTGGACGTAGATCCATAATTGTTAACACAAAAGTCAAGGTGAAAGTGAAGATCACCCAATGACACTGGGTGGAATAGCCAGCGATGTTCGAAAGTCATTTATGAAGTTTGGTAATACCGGTAACTAAACTAACAGATCAGCAGATATTCAACACTTGGACGTACATTCAAGTGTTGATACGAAGGTCAAGATCAATTCAACTGATCTATTTTTTTACAATTTGATTTCCATTTTGTTCACACATTATCACAGGCATTTTTTACAGCAGACTTGTGGAAATGAAATAAGCCATTTAAGTCATGACAATCTATTATAATGTAAATAACACATACAATGTTTGTTTGTTTGTTTATTAGTGTTTAACGGCCTATCAACAGCTAAGGTCATGTAAGGCTGGGCAAACGGGTTCGATCCCATTTTAACCTGCTGCATTGGGGGGAAAATCCCAAAATAAGAACGGAATATTTACATCGAGAACAAATATATTCAGCCCTGAAATTAGAATAACCTGATCTGATGCCAGGTCCATACCACACCAAGTCACTTGGCCCCTTCCCCTAAAATAGGATTACGAATATCGTAATACTCACATAAGGGGTATAACCAGAGTCAACTGTCACATACAAAATGTCAAAGACGTATGTGAGGGCCAAACCAGGTCTCCAGTCGCGATTCCGGTAAGGATGAACCTTGATCGTTAAATTACCCATCGCGTGCTCCACCTGCCACTCACACATATAATGATAAACTCACCCATCGCGAGAGTAGCCAGGAATCCCAGGTAATGTACAGCATCATCTGCCTGCCGACTCAATACCAAGTACCTATACAGTATAATGTCATGGAACACTTTCAGAATATAGTTACCGGTAATGTGTTGATTCATCAAGAACTGATCGATTAATCGATGAGTGGACTAATTATAACATATAATACTCCTGGACCAGGAGCATTATATATTTCATTTAGTCCACTCATCAGTTAATGGGGGATCGTAGCTAGTTATTTCGCTTTGAATTTATTTATAGAAATCCGGTCCAAATTGTATATTTTATGGCCTTGTTGCTTGTCACATGATTTATTATGAAAGGGAGCCAATACAGTGTTTGACTATAGTGTTGATCCAGGTTATCCTACATAGCTGCAGTCTGATCTGGAACTACATTATTATTTGCAGTCTGATCTGGGTCTAATCTGTTTGCATTTAACTCATTGTTTGTGCTATTCAGTAAGAAACAAACACTGAAATACAGCAAAGGACCGCATTTCTATAAATATATTTGCAAAGGGAGATAGCTATTAAACTACGATCCCTCATTGATCAGTTTCTAGACTAGATTAATGGACAAATTCATAAGTCTAACCAGATGGCCGCGGCCCGCATCTCGATCCCGCCGAGGTATTTGATGGTATTTTTAAAAACTTTAACGCAGATTTCGGACGGAAAAGCATGCACACACAGACGCACGCACGCACGACGCACGCACACATGCACACCCTGACGTCATTGTGATCACTATGTCTCGCTTTCCGCAAGCGTGCTCGACAAAAATGTATTAGACAATTGTGTGAACTGTGAAATTATTATTTATTGTGACTAGATAAATGGAGCTTCAGGGGCGGCGGAAGCGGGGGGGCAGGGGGGGCGACCCCAATAATTTGGTTGGGGGGGCATAGCCCCCCCAATAATTCTGTAAAAAAATTATTTTTTACTGTAATATATTTGTGTAATCATGATTACTGGGAACCCGACTCTGACTGAGCCAACTCATTTAAGAGAGGGAGGAGCAGTTGGGACCTGCCGATCCGGCCTAACCGTCCATCCACGGAGTTTAATCAAACATTGTTCAAACATTGCTGAGAATGCAGGAAATTGTGTTTCACACCACTTGGATTTCAAAAAATTTACGGGGGGGCATGCCCCCGGACCCCCCTAGCGAATTCGGCCCCTTCGGGCCCTCACAAAGTTCGCCCCCCCAATAATCAATTGCTTCCGCCGCCCCTGAGCTTATATGACTTGTGACTGGTGTATAGATCAGTCTGCACATCACACAGTCTAATCAGGGTCTGCACTGTCACTAAGTGGAAACACGTTTTATGCATGCAACAAACAGTAAAGACCCTTCCATGTATATGGCTGCAGACCAGGCTAGTGGATCAGGGGCTATGCCAACACAAACTGTAAAGCCACATTTCTCCATTCACAGCCACAGGTGGACAAAAAGTAAAAAAGAATTGGTTTAACGTCCCAGCAACAGCTAAGGTCATATAGAAGTGGGATCTCTGTTTAAAGTCTCAAGTTGGTCACAAACCTGTTATGGATAACTTGCAAAAGAAATGCCACCTCAGACTCGTGAATTGTGCGACATTTCACCAATATAGCGAGTGTCCTCAGGAGAGTGCTATCCATGGCCGGCAGGTAGTACAGTAGGCCAATCAGATCTCTCCGTACAGCTGGCTGCAGGAGCAGAATGGCCCCCGTGTCACCATCTGGAAGGGTAAATATAGAACATCAGGCTTTTGTCTCTTGATATCAAATCAGGCAAGGCTAGGAAATGCATAGGAATTCTAAGGCACGCCATGAAATTCCTATCATTTCCGAGTCGAGCCTGATAAACTTGGTACTTGATATCAAAAGACACTAGACTAGTATTCTATTTATCAGGTAACATGATAGTCAAAAATAGAATAGTTTTTGTTGAAAAGAATACAGACTTATTTACATAGAGGATATTCCATCGTACATGTTTGAATAGCATGAAATAATACACGTGTACGTCAGCTTCCGTGTAAACAATAAGTAAGTGAAGCGAACGAGTTGCTTATGCGGAAGCCGACGTACAGGAGTGTATTATTTCAAGCTATTCAAACATGTACGATGGAATATCATATTTATCACAATTCTGAAGAAATTTTTTGAACAAAAATGCACTTACTTCTGTCGTTTTTGCGAAGAATCGATTTCCGTGTCAATAGACACGAAAATCGATTCTTCGCAAAAACGACAGAAGTATTAAAGTTTCGGGGGCGTTTGCATCTGCAGATGAATTTTAGTGGTAAGTGCTTATGTAATAATGACTGCGGGAGAGCGCACACGGGTGATTACGGTGTGATATTCGTTAAACAAAAAGCACCACGCGGGTGATTCTCTTCACGGTGTTTATTTGTAAGTTGACAATTATGAATTTTCTCTCACAGATAAATCCATGCATATATTAGCTTGAAATGTATTTGTTTGTTTGTTTATTTGTTGGGGTTTAATGGCCTATCAACAGCTAAGGTCATTTAAGGCCGGGTCAATGGATTTAGTACTAAATCCCATATATTACCTGTACAAGTACATGTACATGTTCAAGTACATGTACAAATGGGGGGAAAATCCTGGCTTGAAATGTAATAAAATGTGTCAATACACAGATGTCATTCGGTAACATCAAGTGACGCCATTCAACCAACGAACCGTCAGTTTTCAATTCATTGTAACCCAGATACGAGGGTCCTCCTAGAAGTAGTACTATATTTAATTTATATATAAAAAATAAAAAAAAATTGGCTATTTTTCTTTCGGTCTTTACGAAATATCACCTTTTACCATTACGTACCATGATTACTAGGTGAAGACATTATCAGCATGATTGCGATGTCATTCCAGCGTTCGCAGATTAAAATCGGAACGTCAAGACATAATCGGCAGTTAATTTGATGACCACTTTGCAGGATGTTTGTGGCAATATTACCCAAGATTGTTTTGATGTTGCCAAGTAGATATTGCTTTTCCAGACCGAACGAGGTGGGGTTTAAGACAACAACCATAGATGAATAATTTTGACCTTCATATTATATAGAAAACAGAAACAGATATCATTATTGAGTATAGCCACATTACATGAGAAAATATAGACAATAAGAAGGTATAAACAGATGTTGGGCCCATACACTACTATGGAAACGTTTCGTTATGAAACGTTCATTCAATGTGCATCTTCCCGAGTGTGACCGATCCTTAAGCAAAAACATGAATCCAACAAGAGTTGTCAGAAGACAATGAAGCGCGACTGGTGGTGCTTTAGTTTAACGAATATCAAGAAGCTGTGTGAAAGGAAACAGACATTAAAAGAAATTTCCGCCAATGTTAAGTTTGCGAAAGCGCTGAGATTGTGATGTTGACCTTGGGTTAGCGGGGGTTTGAGGGTCATGGATTTGGCAGGGCATAATAGAGAACCATTAGAGGAAAGGGTGTGTAAAATATCACAATGAGCGATAAAATGAAACAAATTTATCCCAACGTTAAGTTTATGTGATCTTGACCTTGGGGTTAGAGGGTTGTGGATTTGTCAGAGCATGATAGAGAATCATTATAGAAAGGCATGTGTGAAATATCAAAACGTTTGGTGAAAGGAAAGGAATTTTTGAAGACGGACGGACAGACGAACCAGATGGACAACAAGACGGACGTACGGGAGACACGGACAGATGGACGGACGAACAGACGGACGCACGGACAACCGGACTCCAGTATAAATAGGGGGGGTATAAATATGGTACTACTTATTGGATCATCCTTGTGTGTTTGTTGGTGTTTAACGGCCCAAACTCAGAACGGAATATTTACATCGAGAAAATATATTCAGCCCTGAAATTAGAATAACCTGACCTGGTGCCAGATGCATGTATACCACACAAAAGTCACTTGGCCCCTTCCCCTAAAAGTAATACGATTAGGAATAAAAGTATTACTCATACAAGGGGTATAACCAGATTTAACCCTCACATACAAGAATTCCAAAGACGAACCTGAGGGCCAAACCAGGTCTCTGTTCGGGATTCCGGTAAGGATGAATCCCGATCGTTAATTTACCCACTGGATCACCCTCATATTCGTATCTGGCATTGCTATTATGTCATCAGTCGGTACGTATTCGGCCAATAGAAAGTTTGTTGCCTGATAAATATACATGTGTTGGCGTGGGCTAGTGGTACAGACACCTATGCATAATAGATAGCTTAAACAGTATTTGAGTTCATTAGAATACTAAAAATGTGGCCTGTCGACACACGAATGCCCCCACATTTGAAAACACAGAGGGCCAGAGATGCGTGGATTTGTCACAGCATGAAAGCAGACCAACAGAGCAATGGGTGTGTGAAGCAGATCCATGCAAGGAAAGCAACATTATAAGACACTTACCAAAGTTTCGAATGCACGGAAGTATGTGACCTTGACCCTGGGCTTAACGCGGGCGGGACGATCATGGAAATGTCACAGAGCGGTAGAGGACCATTAAATGTGTGTGCGAAATATCAAGCTGGCGAGGTGTATAAAATTGCTAACGAGTTACAGAAATCTCATATCAAATGGAAACGAGTTTGAGATTCTGTCTATTAGGGACTTCACACTCCAAATAGCAGAAAACTTGGAGATATCCAATATGCTTCAGCGAGAATACGCCATTCACTATTTGTGCATCTGGTTTAAAATCTCCACAAAGAAAAATAGTTTTTAATATTAGCACTCAACAGGCTATAAATCTGTCATATTATCAGTTCACGCTCTTTGTAAGCACTTCATATTACTATACGGGAGCCCATTCTAACAACTGCAGTAATTTTAATTAGTCACAGGACACTTCTAATGATGTTTAAAACACGCTGACGTCAACATCAAAACAACATTGCTTGTCGCGCCATTAGGGACGTCATTTGGAACGTCTTCATTTTGTTTGTTTGGCATAACGTTAGCGCATAATACGAATACGTAATTAGGATGATTCGGCTAGCCAATCAATTTTGCTCCAGGTGTTATTACAAATCTGTCGTATCACTTTTATGAAAGGGGTTACAGCACGCCATAATAAGGTAAGTTTTCATGTGATAAAATACACTATGTATTATGGTTTTAATACACTGTAATTAAAGTGTGAAAGCCCCTCTAGGCATTTTATATTTAGCTGGTCTGTACTCACCAAACAAAGCGTTACTCATTTCGCAGATGTCGTCAAGTAGACTGGGACACTTGTGGCAGGCCGCTTTCTTCATGGTCGCTACCACCAGTGCTGCCACCTGGGGGCTCTCCTTGGCAACCAGGGGCAGTAACTCTGGTAGTGTTGTCAGAAACTGGACACGCAGCTCTTCACTGTCGAAATACATTTATAAGTGAGCAACCATTTTATCTGGATTTCTGGATTGTAAAGGCAAAATTCTCAGAAATAGTAGCGTCTGCGCGTTTGTTCCGAGCTTACATGTGGCATTTGAGTTTGACCCACATTTGTGCTAAATGGCCACTAAACTGATTTGTGTAGTTTCCTTGTATTTCCCCAAATTCTCTTCACTGCACATATGCAGCGCTTAAACATTTTCTGTAAATACACAAAGGAAAATCCATTTTGCATTTTTATTTCAGTGAAACATAAAAAAAGTTTGAACTTCGTAAAAACCGGGAAAACACGTTTTCCAGGTTTGAAAACAGTGATTTGATTGGCTAATAGGAATACAGGAAACGTTCGTATGTACCACTTTGAACCATATTGTGACCACATGGACTTCTGGTTTCCAAGTGGAACACAAACGCACACGTTACTGTATGTGTAGGAAATGATGAATTAGATGAAATGTCATTGTGAAGGTGGATTAAGGGGGCTAACTCCCTAACTCCCTTACTGTTTATAATACTGAAAAATAACAAGCACTGCAAATGCTAATTTTTGTACAGTCAATGGTTACTAAATTAATTTTATTTATGTATTTCAACTACGAGGTTTGCTGGTCAATAAGTCATACGTCTACGGCTTACAGGTGATCGCTGGTCAATAAGTCATACGTCTACGGCTTACAGGTGATCGCTGTTCAATAAGTCATACGTCTACGGCTTACAGGTGATCGCTGGTCAATAAGTCATACGTCTATGCCTTTAGGTGATCGCTGGTCAATAAGTCATACATCTACAGCTTACAGGTGATCAATAAGTCATACGTCTACGGCTTACAGGTGATCGCTGGTCAATAAGTCATATGTCTACGGCTTACAGGTGATCGCTAGTCAATAAGTCATACGTCTATGGCTTTTGAGGTGATCGCTGGTCATTAAGTTATACGTCTACTCTCCAGAACTGCTTTGCTGCCATTAACTGGCATTACCATCAGAGGTGAACTGCAATGAAAGCCAGAACTGTACCTGATGACATTCTTGGTTTCCCACTGTAACGAGACGTTGGCGAAGAATTTCAGGTAGACACGCTTCTCTGCCGACATACAGTGAGCTCCCCTGTACCGCATGTATGCAGCAGACAGCAGCTTGTGTAACAGGTCTGAAAACAAGAAATGTTGTCTGTGACAGGCAACAATACAAAAACAAGAGGGCCACAAAGGCCCTATATCGCTCACCTGACTTGAAGAGCAGGGAAAAATAATGGCAGTGAGGGTTCTATATATTATTTTACCTTATGAATTACTTGTAGACCCCATGTGACACGTTATATAAAGACAATGGCCCTTTTGTAACCATGTTTTCACAGTGTAAAGGGTATTCAAGAAGCGACAACCTCCATTTTAACACAAGAATTTCGCCACGGAAGCGGTATCGCGCCTGCCGAGGCATTTGACCGTGAACATTACAAGTAAATAAATCACCTTGACCTTGAGAATTTGGATGTGGGGGTGTGCGTAATGAAGCATCATCCCTAGACAAACATTGATGTGAAATATTATGAAAGTCTGGCAAGGGGTTAAAGAGATATTGTGAAAAAACAATAACTTTAACGCACTTCTGTTACAAAACCGGTGAACATTACAAGTAAATAAATGACCTTGACCTTCAGAATTTGGATGTGGGGGTGTGCGTAATGAAACATCATCCGTAGACAAAGATTGATGTGAAATATTATCAAAGTCTGGCAAGGGGTTAAAGAGATATTGTGAAAAAACAATAACTTTTAACGCATTTCTGTTACAAAACCGGTGAACATTAAAAGTAAATAAATGACCTTGACCTTGAGAATTTGAATGTGGGGGTGTGCGTAATGAAGCATCATTCCTAGACAAACATTGATGTGAAATATTATGAAAGTCTGGCAAGGGGTTAAATAGATATTGTGAAAAAACAATAACTTTAACGCATTTCTGTTACAAAACCGGTGAATATTACAAGTAAATAAATGGCCTTGACCTTCAGAATTTGGATGTGGGGGTGTGTGTAATGAAGCATCATCCGTAGACAAACATTGATGTGAAATATTATCAAAGTGTGGCAAGGGTTTAAAGAGATATTGTGAAAAAACAATAACTTTAACACATTTGCCTTACAAAAAACCGGACGACGCGGACGAAGACGACTACGGAAAAAGTGCCGACTATAGTCGCGCCTCTGCTAAAACAGGCACGACAAAAAAAAGCGCCGACTATAGTCGCGCCTCTGCTAAAGCAGGCGCGCGACTATAGTCGCGCCTCTGCTAAAGCAGGCGCGACAAAAAATGAAAAGGCTTCACCCACAGGCCATAACTGTGAAGTTCACAAGAAGATGTTTGAAATCTCTAATAAAAGAATTACCTTCTGGCGGCCATCTTGGATGACATAATCATTCGATTTCAACAAAAAAGGCTCTAGAGTGATTGATATTTCACACATTCCTTCCTCTAATGACATGACCATATTCGGTTAAATGTGACCCCTACTACTAATCCCTACTTGACCCCACGGGCCCACCCAGTTTTGAACCCTTTTTTAACAAATCTGAAACAGTGTTAACTATTGATCATTCCTGCCAAGATTCGTCAAAATAGGTCTGGCACTTCATGAGAACATTTTTTAAAAATTTTACATATTTTTCTACACGGCCATCTTGGATTATATGACGACTTCCATTTTAAAAAAATATGAAAAGACCCACGGACCATAACTTAGAAGTTTGGCCAATATCAGCAAAGCGGTACACGAGAAGAAGACGTTTGAAATCTCTAATTAAAGGATGACCCTTTGACCTCCAATTTAGCAAATCTGATGTGCCCCCACCCATGTGCATGTAACATCTATCTCTGTGAAGTTTGACCAACATTGGCCCAGTGGTTTCAAAGAAGATGTTGTGAACGGACGGACGACGACGGACGCAAAGTGGTAACAAGAACGGCTAAGTGTCTTAGTGACCTTGAGTCATGTTAATGGTGCCATGATGTGTTGCATGTGGTTCAATGTATTAAGTGTCCAAATATTGAAGCAATCCTTCAGTAGTATTGAAGTTATGTCATTTAGGAGAAACTGTTGTTACAAACTTCTTAACTGGACAGACAGAAAGACAGGGCCCGGTTGCTCAAAGCTTCTTTTAGCTTAACAGACTGTTAAATCCTTAGCATTGCTAAGGATTTAACAGTCTGTTATAAAGCTAACAGAGGCTTTGAGCAACTGGGCCCTGCTTGTCAAAATGTACATACCGCCGGCTCATTGACCTCGAGGTATAATACGTTCTAATTTAGTCGAACACTGACCTCTCTACAATAACACCCTCTCTGTAACAGCCAGTATTTCATACTTTGATCTCCATAAGCTCCCTTTGGTTGTGACATACATGTATAAAGTTCAACATCTCTACAACAGCCACTCATGGGAAGACACAAATTTGGCTGTTGTAGAGGTGGCTGTTGTAGGGAAGTTAAATATAGAGGTAATTCTCCATTTGGGATATAAACTAGAGCAAGTGAGCAGAGGGTCACGGATACTCCCGGTCGCCGCCTGGACCCGGTTGTTCAAAACATCCGTTAGCTTAACGGACTGTTAAATCCTTAACTGAATGGTTAAAATCTCTGTTTTAACAGAGATTTTAACCATTCAGTTAAGGATTTAACAGTCCGTTAAGGATTTAACAGTTCGTTAAGCTAACTGGTGTTTTGAACAACTGGGCCCAGGACGATAAATAAAAACTTTAATGCAAATCTTACGGACTTGATGGAATGACGAAAACTATATACCCTGGACATACTTCGCATGCCGGGGTTACAAATATTGGCTGTTACAGAGAGGGGTCCGGGATTTTGGTAGAGAGGTGGCTGTTTGGGGATGTTCCACTGTATCAACTGTCACCATTACCTGTGTCTAATGGGTGTACGACCAGCCTTTGTAATATCTTCACAATGACGTTGGAATTCTGACCAATCAATCGCTTGTTGTACTCCCCATTCAGAAAGCCAATCAGGTAACTTGTTACATCTTCAAGCCAAGCTGATTGGCTACGTGGCTGCTGATTGGATGGTGGTTTCTGCTCCGATAGTTGATTGGTTCTCTGGCACAGGAAGTTAGTCATGATGTCACAAATGGCCAGATTTAATGATTCTGCCGATATCTGTAAGAGATGATTTAGTATTCCAGCTGAAAGGGTCATCAGACAAGACCACCCTAGGTTCGCGCTAGTGCTCGCCAACATCGCCATTCGATGATTATTTGCCTGATGGTGATTAAAAATTGAACAAGAGTGCCGTAAGTCACAAAATATTAGCATTATTTCTTCCTCTTGTTGTAATAAACAGGTATACTAATTTAGGTGGAGATGTGTAAAGTAGAAATTATATAGAATTGGATACAAAAATGTGGAAAAAAATGGCCAAGTTTAAAATATATTTTTGTTAAAAAATATTTTTTCGGCATAAAAACACCAAGGTGCACGTCTTCAATATGTGTAGAAGATATGTGTATAGTTTCAGATCGATCTACTAAACGTTTTCGGAGGAGTTGTGTACACAAACTCTGTACCCTATATAGAAAAAATGGCTAAGTTAAAAAGGTGATATTTTTGTTAAAAAATATTTTTCGCCATAAAAACTCCAAGGTGCATATCTTCAATATGTGTAGAAGACGTGTGTATAGTTTCAGATCGATTGACTGAACGGTTTCGGAGTAGTTGTGTACACAAACTATGCACTTTTTCTGTCCGTACCGTTTTTTAAAAACGGTCGTATAAAAATGCTCTATTCCAGCAATTGATAATTTCTCTGTAAAAAAATAACTAGTTCACAAACTTTCCTCACATCATTTCGCGATTCACTAAAATAACGCCTACCCGCTGTGACAATAAAAGTCACGGGTTAATAGTTTCAATAATCCCTTAGCCAAACATTGCCTCTGGCAACTGAAATCGGCAGCTCAAAACATGTGTTAGTCACGTGGCGAAGTTATTTATACAGCCAATCGCTGGTAAGTACAGGGGGCCCTTAGTGTTAAGCTGAGGCATGAATACCCAGGCCTCGATAAATCCACTCGTCCGCTCGTATTTACGAGTAACTTTTCAGTCTGGGAGAGTGAAAATTGAAAGCCGCTCGTCCAGTCGGGCGAGTGGAAGTTTCAAGATCACCACTGAGAAAATGCAAATGCGAAGTTTTGCGAAGCGAAATACTAAATTCCAATAAAATATTCAACTGATTACCGAGCGTGGTAAAGGGAGACTACCTACTACACTCGCCTTTCTGCGTTGCCAAGATACACATATACAATGTAGACAGTGTCCGACTTATTCCCATTCATGGCTTAAACTACTGAATTTAATACGTGCATTCTACAACCAACCACCATGACTCAGCATCCTGTTTAACTGTTGTCTGCTCTGTGTTTACAAACAAAACAAGATGTCAGACATACGCTGGTTTTTGCAGGGCGGAGGAGATATTGATAGATCCAATTAACAACTCGAAAAGGCGAAATTAATCACGGGTATCTGGCGAATTATATCTAAAACTTGGCAATCTTATTATTCCTGCAATACACAACGCTACGCTAAGCAGTTTACAATAAGACACAAACTGCAGTGTACTAACAACGGCCGAGTGTGAATGCGGATTCAGCAAGCTGAATCAAATCAAAACTGCTTCCCGAACATCACTGAAGCAAGACACTGTATCTCTTACGTATCAAGTTAGACGGTACATCACTTGAAGATTACAACCCGACCAAAGGCATTGTGCATTGGCTAAATCAGGCAAGGGTAGCAAACACATCAAAGGCCATGTTCACCCGTCGCCAAAACTGAAGTCTCACCGTCTTCACACCGATGGTGCAGCAGCAGGAACAAACAAGGATGCTGATCTAATGCCATAATGTATCCTTCTAAATAACTCTGCCACACATGACTGCTTGATTAGTAGACCTAGTGTTATATTGTGTTGTAATGTCAAATTAAAGACATTAATTATATAATTACCATTTCTGTTATTTGACCAAAAGTTTGGACGAGTAGAAGTCCAGTCTGGACGAGTAGATTTTTAGGTTCTCTCGTCCAGTGGGACGAGTCAGAAAATAAAAATTTGTCGAGGCCTGATGCCACGTGACGCCAAAGACGTCGGTGCTAGATCCTATCAGCGATTGATCATGAAGTGTACTGTCGGCACGCGCTTTGTTTTTTCAAAGCCACATGCGTGTCGGTCGATCAATAGTAATTTGCCAGCTCGCTTCTCGCGTTTTCCCAGCAGAGTTAACTCCCCTCCGAATACTCTCCACCGGGTAAACAAACACATGCAAATATGTGCATAACACAGTAAACGATATCGAGTGTTACTTTACGACAGTCCAGAGATGTGAGCAGTTTCTGGGTTGGGCTAGCAAAGATTACATGCTAGGTCGCCCGGTGGCAAACACATTTCAAGGAGTTGAATAGATAACTACATAGACTAATTTTCTACAAACTGTGTCGGTTCTTGATGCTGTGACATTCCATTTCCGAAATAAATCAATATATAGCATCCAATCGTTAGCTACGATTGTGGGAATACCCACTTGAGGCGCCACCGAGTCGTGATGATGGCAACTTTCTTTTTTGCAGAAAAGTGTGAAACTTTTTTTCAAGAATTACATACGAAATCAATATATTATGATGAAATCCTTTAGATGCCGAGAACAAATATTGTTTATTAAATTATTAACTATTTATTTCAACCAGATTTGACTAACTCTATTGTCAGAAAACATGAAAAAGTCTGTAAATTTTGGCGATTTTGTACTGTTGCAACTTTTTCCAATCTATGATACCAGACAACCGATTGTGTGATATTTCAGTTGTGTATTAACTAAATATGCAGAATTAAGGCACATCCAAGTTCATAAATGGTATTTATGTGAATTTAAACACATTACTTCTAAAATAGTGATATACATGCTTTTCAATTACATGTATACGGTTACAGAGGATACAGTAGTATACAGCAGGTGGAAAAATAATGTTTTGCGCGCCAACATTGGGCTACTACTTGTTTCTCCCTAGCGCCATCCTAGATCACCTGTTGGCAACCAAGAGACATAGGTGGCGCTGATATTTCAACAGCATCAGTCAAGCAAGATCTTGCAATAACCCCTGGGTCTGTTGGAGGAGGGGGCTGGGGACGGGGCTGCGATCAAAGATTTGTTATAAAATGATAGAGGATCGCCATGTGACATTATATGACAGCAAACAGAAATTATAAGAAATTACCTCAAAGTTAAGTTTTATGATCGTGCCAAGTTTGTGACCTTGACCTTGGGATTACTAGGTGTAAGAGGGTCGCAGATTTGACAGATTATAATAGAGGACCATCAGGAGTGCATGTATGAAATATCAATGTCAAAAGAAACAGAGAAATTTACCTGAATGTCACATATGTGAAAGCGCTAAGTCTGTGACCTTGACCTTGGGATTACTGGTGGCGGGAAGGTCATGGATTTGTCACACCATGAAAGTGAATTGGTTTAACGTCCCAGCAACAGCTAAGGTCATATAGAGACGGGACCACAGTTTAAAGTCTCATCCGACAGACCAGTGGGATGGAAATACTATGGAAGTACTTTTGATGCCCATGGCGAGTTTTGATGTGAAGGTCACAAAATTGATATGAAGGTCACAGTCATCAAGGTAAAGGTCACACAAATAACATTAGGTGGATAGCCATCAAAGTGAGGAAGCTATCAGGAGATATTCAACATTCGGACGTACATCCAAAATTATTGACATGAAAGTCAAACTCAAAGGTGACCGTCAAGGTCATCAGAATGACACTGGATGGATAGCTATCTTAATTATGAAATTTGGTAATGATATGACTATTGGATCAGGAGATATTCAACATCTGGACGTATGTCCAATTTTTTTGACACCAAGGTGAAGGTTACCGAGGTCAAGGTCAGACGAATTACACTAGTAGATTTCCATCAATGTGAAGAAGCTATTGATGAAGTTTGGAGATGATCCGACGAAAGGATCAACAGATATTCAAAGCTTGGATGCACATCCAAACTTGACATGAAGGTCAAGGTCACCATGGCCATGGTCACCCAAATGAGACACTGGGTGGATAGCTATCAATGTGAGGAAGCTATTGATAACGTTTCTGTAAGGAACCGACTAACTGATCAGAGGATATTCAACATTTGGACGTATGTAAAACATAATTGACACAATGGTTAAGGTAACCAAGGTGAAGTTCAAGGTGACCCAGTGGGTGGATAACCATCAATGTGAGAAAGATATTGATGAAATTTGGTAATCAAGATCCGACTAACGGATCAAGAGATATCGGAAATTTGGCTACATCCAAAAGTTACGTCCCACAAAGGTTAAGGTCACCAAGGTAAAGGTCAAGATCACCCTATTGACACTGGATGGACAGCTATCAATGTGAGGAAGATATTGATGAAGTTTGGTAATGATCCAACTAATGGATCAAGAGATATGGGAAAATTGACTACATCCAAAATTGACGTCCCACAAAACTTAAGGCGAGGTCAACCAAATGACACTGGATTGATAGCTATCAATGTGAGGAAGCTATTGGTGGACGCTTGGTAATGATCCGACAAACGGATCAACAAATATTGGAAATTTGGCTACGTCCAAAGTTTACGTCCCACAAAGGTGAAGGTCAATGTCACCGAATGACACTTGATGAATCACCAAGGTGAAGGTCAAGGTCACCCAAATGACACTGCTTGGATAGCTATCAATGTGTGGAAGCTATCGATGAAGTTTGGTAATGATCCGACTAATGGATCAAGAGATATGGAAAATGTGCCTTCTTTTAAGTCCCACAAAGGTTAAGGTTACCAAGATGAAGGTCAAGGTCACCAGAATGACACTGGATGGATAGCTATCAATGTGAGGAAGCTATGATTGAAGAAGTTTGGTAATTATCCGACTAACAGATCAAGAGATTTGGCTACGAACAAAATGTACGTCTCAGGGTCGAATCAAAAATCAAAATAAACTTTGCGCATCTACTGATCATAAGGAAGCAACATACCAATTTTCAGGTCTGTGGTTTAAATGTTCTATGAGTTACAAGGTTGGTGATGGACGGAGTGAAGGATGGACGGGACGGGACCCACGAGGCGAACACTAAATGCCCGCTCCACAAATTTAGCTGATTTATAAAGTAATTTTTTTTTATCCCTGTGCTGCAAAGTCCAGGAGTCAAAATAAAATTTCACGGTCAAAGGGCCTCAAACAGTCACAATTGAAACCCCTGATCGCATTAGCATCATTTCTCCAGTAACAGACACATGTGAGAAAGAAATAATCTGGATACGGACCTGGCCAGGCTGTTTGTTGCGATTGTCGAGCCTGCCGGCAGGGGTGTGTACACAGTACGGGAAGTTGGCAAGGAAGTGGTGCTGGAAGTCCTTCACGTATTTACTCACGGGTACTGTGCTGCTGTCCTGCAAATGTATATCCACTATTAATATATACACAGATATTCTTTCAGCCGAGAAAACGTTTGATATTTCTAAGAATTACATATACATGTATATTTGTATCCTCTTGCACATCTTGGAATAGTTAACAATGGTAATGTTTCTTGTGAATGAAATTAGAAAATGTGTTCATAGAACACGGATGCCCCACATATCGCTTTGGTAGTAAACGAGGCAAAATTCCAAAGTCCAAAAGGGGGAGATAATCCATGGCTCAGTGTTAAAGCAAAAATAGAAATTCACTCTGTGCATCAAAACACCGTAAAGTAGCTATATAACAAGCATCAAGCCTCCAGCTATTACGGTTTACAAGTTTTACAAGTTACAAGGCAAAATGGTGAAATTCTAAGTAAAAAAGGGGAGATAATAAATGACCCGGGGGTCGAATAAAAAATCAAAATAAACTTTGCGCATCTACTCATCATAAGGAAGCTACATAACATGGTTCAGCTATTACGGTTGAAAAGTTTTAAGAGTTACATGTACAAGGCAAAATTTCCAAATTCTATGTCGAACGTGGGAGATAATCCATTACCTGGGAGTCGAATCAAAATAAACCTTGCACATCTACTCATCATAAGGAAGCTACATAGTTTCAGATCTAAGTTTTACAATTACAAGGCAAAATTGGGAAATTCTAAGTCGAAAAGGGCAGATAATCCATGACCCGAGGGTCGAATCAACAATTGAAATAAACTTTGCGCATCTACTCATGATAATGAAGCTACATACCAAGTTTCAGGTCTGTAGCTAGTACGCTTTAAAAGTTTTACGAGTTACAAGGTTGGACAGATAGACGGACGGACGTGCCAACAATATGGAGAAAGGTGCCATTCCATTGTTCTAGAATAAAAGAAATGGCCCGTTGAATAGAATAAGGGGCCACACGGAATAAATCAAAGGATTCTTTTGTGTTAGGCTCCTCCCAATGGCCCCTTCCTCCCGTTTGTTTGCCCGGATAGACGGACGGAACTGACGCGACGGACGGAAAACGGTAACACTAGATACACCCTCCACCATCGTGGTGGGGCTTAAAAATGAATGAAAGAATCTGAACGAATGGCAAACCGTGTAGGCCCTTATCAGACTGCAGATGCACAGCCTGATCAAGGACTATGGTACACAATGGTGCCAAACTGATCACTGATTGACGAGTCGATGACCAGTGTCATCCTTAATCAGACTCCGTTTTTACTGTATTTCTATACATCAGCCCTTAAACAGATTGCACAGTTGTGCAGGCTACATGTCGAGGTCAGATCGTTTTAAGGTTCTGTTTATCAACTGGTGGCCTATGCTAACTGTGACTGTGATATGATTGATGGACTCACTGGTTTATTGATTGATTACAGTTATACATTTGTTCATATATATACCGTTGGGAACGGTGACATGAGACCATTGTTAATGGCATTTACGACCAGTGTAGACCTAGATCAGCCTGCACTTCTGCGCAGCCTGATCAGACTACACTGTCCGGCATTCTTCAGTCAATGAAGAGCTCTACTTGCATTTAATCTCCAGCATTGATTCTTATCAGGCTGCAACAGTGTGTTACATGTAGGTGATCAGGAGCTACACTGGTCACACATGCCATAAGCCCCACCAGTCACAGCTGCATAACATGGTGGTTTACAATACCTGTATGTCGGCCAACGCCATACAGTCCCACAGTAACTGGGTGACGGTCAGTATACTGGACATAATGCCAACACTGTCCGCACTTAGCAAGTTCCCTGGAAACATAAAATATAGAACTGGTCATGTCAGTGGTGCTACATGTTACCTTACATAAAGGTGTATGATCACGTGGTACTAACAACAAGTACTGAAACTTCCAGAATCCATCTGATTCAAAGTACGTATTCTTTTATAGTGTCCTTATTGCGTAACAGATTTTTATGCAATATGGTGCATCAAACGCGTCTTGTTAAGCTGCATTTGGTGGTCTCTGTATTTTCGCCCAAACTTCTGTCGTTTTTGTGAAGAATCGATTTCCATGTCTACCGACACGGAAATCGATTCTTCGAAAAACGACTGAAGTCTGTGCCAAACTCCCTGGACCACCAAATGCAGCTCATGAAGACGCGTTTGCTGCGCCATATTTCATCAAAATCCGTTGCATATTAAGGAAAATATCAAATAATACTAACTTTGGAGTGAGCAATGTTGTTGTTGTTGTAACCACGTGATCATGCACCTTGATATACGAGTGGTGATGTCTTTATTCATATTACAGTGATACTGCCTGGTCTTGGAAGATTGGTAGGCAAGGCAAGTCACACAATTGTACAGCATTCTGGTTGTGTGAGCTTGCAATCACCCTGACCATGTACCAACATCAGTAGGTAACCTTATAACTTACACATTATTAGGCCACAAAAAGGTACTTGGGTTTGCGGTCTGTGACACGAGAGGGCGGATGTTTTAATATATATTTGGTACGAGATCTTCGTCAAAAGATGCCTTTTGCATATTAATTCAACATGTGGTTCACATATATGCTTTAAATACTAAAGTTACTATAACCTCTTTAGATGTGAAAAGTTATCACCAGATTTTTGTAAGACATGATTGGATTTAACATATTTTTGCAGGGTAGTGTTTCTGATTGACGTGGCGATTTACAATAGGATTGTATGTGTTTATGACAATAAAATGCTCCAAAGCGTATAGATTTGTCTGACGCGGTGATATTCGATAAACACAGTACTTTTTATGACCTTACTAGAGCATATGAGTAGCGGCTCACTGATACCCCCGGCCACTGCCAGGACAGAAAAAACAAAATTGGAAGAATGTGTTAAGGACGGACGGAGAGGCGAACACTATATACCCGTTGGCATACTACTTTGGGCTAATCTGTTTCATCACTTTGACACACATCAGTGCCTTTAACCTGTTACATTCTCACTACACTTTGGAGTGTATGAATATTTTGAACCATTTTCTTTAATTTTATACTTATTTCTCAATGAAACTATATATTGCAACCACTCATCTGAACTGTCTCAATGAGGTGGTTCGAATGATGGTATATATATTTATGATGAGAAATAAATGTAATGGATGACTAGACCGTTACATGCTCCGTTGGCCAACTGCTGTGAGGGAGAAGACTCGACCCACGTAATGGATGACTAGACCTTTACCTGCTCCGTTGGCCAACTGCTGTGAGGGAGCAGACTCGACCCACGTAATGGATGACTAGACCGTTACCTGCTCCGTTAGCCAACTGCTGTGAGGGAGAAGACTCGACCCACGTAATGGATGACTAGGCCGTTACCTGCTCCGTTGGCCAACTGCTGTGAGGGAGAAGACTCGACCCACGTAATGGATGACTAGACCGTTACCTGCTCCGTTGGCCAACTGCTGTGAAGGAGCAGACTCGACCCACTTAACGGATGACTAGACCGTTACCTGCTCCGTTGGCCAACTGCTGTCAGGGAGAAGACTCGACCCACGTAACGGATGACTAGACCGTTACCTGCTCCGTTGGCCAACTGTTGTGAGGGAGAAGACTCGACCCACGTAATGGATGACTAGACCGTTACCTGCTCCGTTGACCAACTGCTGTGAGGAAGCAGACTCGACCCACATAACGGATGACTAGACCGTTACCTGCTCCGTTGGCCAACTGCTGTGAGGGAGCAGACTCGACTCACGTAATGGATGACTAGACCGTTACCTGCTCCGTTGACCAACTGCTGTGAGGGAGAAGACTCGACCCACGTAATGGATGACTAGACCGTTACCCGCTCCCTTGGCCAACTGCTGTGAGGGAGCAGACTCGACCCACGTAACGGATGACTAGACCGTTACCTGCTCCGTTGACCAACTGCTGTGAGGGAGAAGACTCGACCCACGTAATGGATGACTAGACCATTACCTGCTCCGTTGGCCAACTGCTGTGAGGGAGCAAACTCGACCCACGTCATGGATGACTAGACCGTTACCTGCTCCCTTGGCCAACTGCTGTGAGGGAGCAGACTCGACCCACGTAATGGATGACTAGATCGTTACCCGCTCCCTTGACCAACTGCTGTGAGGGAGAAGACTCGACCCACGTAATGGATGACTAGACCATTACCTGCTCCGTTGGCCAACTGCTGTGAGGGAGCAGACTCGACCCACGTAATGGATAACTAGACCGTTACCTGCTCCGTTGACCAACTGCTGTGAGGGAGAACACTCGACCCACGTAATGGATGACTAGACCGTTACCCGCTCCCTTGGCCAACTGCTGTGAGGGAGCAGACTCGACCCACGTAATGGATGACTAGTCCGTTACCTGCTCCGTTGGCCAACTGCTGTGAGGGAGAAGACTCGACCCACGTAATGGATGACTAGACCGTTACCTGCTTCGTTGGCCAACTGCTGTGAGGGAGCAGACTCGACCCACGTAATGGATGACTAGACAGTTACCTGCTCCGTTGGCCAACTGCTGTGAGGGAACAGACTCGACCCACGTAATGGATGACTAGACCGTTACCTGCTCCGTTGGCCAACTGCTGTGAGGGAGCAGACTCGAACCACGTAATGGATGACTAGACCGTTACCTGCTCCATTGGCCAACTGCTGTGAGGGAGCAGACTCGACCCAGCACTCCAGCAGCAGAGGAACGAGTGTTTTCACAAAGTCCTCGAACTTCGCCGACAAAATATCCCCGCTCTCAGACTTCTGATCCACCGACGAGGAACTGGAAATAAGAGAAATGTGGCTGTGACTGCACAAATGGGGCTTATGGATTTTACGAATAGTGTAGAGCGACATCAACCTGTGCATTTGCAGTCTGATCAGGATCTGCACTGGTCGCCATTCCATTATTGAAACACACGCCATGCTTCTAACAAGCACTATAAATAGTTATCAGGCTTCAACAGTGTGTTATTTGATCAGGACATACAGTGGTCACAAATTCCATAAGCCCCATTTCTCCAGTCACGGCCACAGATGTGGGTTCTTTGATTGGTTATTTGTTAATATTTGTTGAACAGTAAGGCCATACCAGATGATTAACTCGACATTGTTTTGAGAAACACAGACATAATGGCATATCCCTCATTGACATGTACATGTAGGACCATGAAAGGGAATCTTGCAATTTGCTAAACACATAATGTGTACATCACCAGTTAGACATATATATCTCCACACACATGTGGACAGACCTCAAAGAAAGGCACATAAATAATAGATATTCGGCAAGTATATGACATTTTCTGCCTTACGACATATGAAGAGTTCTCCAAAATTCGTTATTATACCATTACCCACTATACGGCCACTTTTTAAAAACAAGAGTTGTCAGAAGACAACAATGCGCGCTTGGTGGTGCTTTAGTTAATGAATACCAAGAAGCTGTGTTAAAGGAAACTTTCCCCCAATGTTAAGTTTGCGAAAGCGCTAAGATTGTGACATTGACCTTGGGGTTAGCGGGGGCCTGAGGATCATGGATTTGGCATAGAATGATAGATAATCATTAGAGAAAGGCATGTGTGAAATATCAAAACTAATTTACCCCAACGTTAGGTTTTTAAAGCACAAAGACTGTAACCTTGACCTTGGGATTAGCGAGGGTCTGAGCGTCATGGATTTGTCACAGCATGATAGAGAATCATTAGGGTTAGGGTGTGAAATATCAAAACGTTTGGTGAAAGGAAACATAAATTACTGTGACCTTGACCTTGGGGTTAGTGGGGGTCTGAGTGTCGTGGATTTGTCATAGCATGATAGAGAAAGGCATGTATGCAATATCAAAAGGTTTGGTGAAAGGAAACAGAAATTATAACAAATTTCCCCCAAAATTATTAACTACTAATTTTTTGAAGACGGACGGACAGACGCTGACTACGATGCCGAGAGTTTGCCATAAGCACTCCTTTCTTTGAAAGGCGCGCTAAAAATGGATTTTGTTTTCGTTAAGGGTATCCCATATTTTTTACCATAATAGCTGCAGACTTGATATTTGGTAAATATCTTCTAAAAAGTGTGCAGATGCACAAAGTCAATATCAATTTTTGATTCGCACACGTCATGGGTTATCTCCCCCTTTTACAGTTAGAATTTCTCAATTTGCCTTGTAAGCCATTATTATTGGGTCAAATGATGGTTAAATTATCTGATAGAGTAGAAAACATTGTGGGAAAAGGAGAAATTGCTTGTTACAAGCAATTTCTCCTTTTCCCACAATGTTTTCAAAAGACATCTTCTGCAGAGGCGTGAAAAGTCGTCTCTATCAGGGAAAGGGTTAAGTGGAGTAAACACTTATTCTCCCTTGCCGTATTATTCCAACATGGCCATGTGTATACGAACCCGATTATGAAGGCTGTTGCCTCCCACTGGTGTCTAAATGAGGTCGGGAACATGTCCACCTGCACACCTTTTCCAATCGACCAATCAGATATTTCCCTCACAGTATCTGCAGCACCCCCATCACCACAGGATACAGTCTGGCATTGCAAAATGGCCAACAAAAATTTCTCAAGTCTGTTTAAAACTGAATTTCTCCATTTCAACGACGATGTTTTACTATTCGGGTTTGTCGCGAGTGACCTTGAAGTCTTTTGCTGACCTTGACTCTGTTGCCGAGATATTTGCTCCACAAAATTGGATAAAACTTGGTTCGATTTATTTACCATTAATTTCGGATAAATCTCCAGCAGCAAGTCCAAAATTGCCAAAGAATCGACCTGAATATCGTCAAAAATATGCGTCATTGCACAACACAGGTGCGCACACAGCAACGGAAAGAACGGCGATATCTGCTTGTCCGAAACATTTTTCAGAAATATCTTGTATAGTTTTATCAACCCTTGGCGCACATTTGAGTCTTTATCAATGAGAAGTTTTGACGTTTTCTCCAGAATGATCGCTAAGTGTGACGTGGCTATTTCTGAATGTGAGGAGATGAGCTCGCGCAGTCCTGAAACCGCATCGACGCGGACCGAGGAACTGTAATGGCGACACTGTGTCAGCAGGTCCTGAAACATATTTGTATTTGTGGCTGTGACTGGTGAAAAGGGGCTTATGAACTTTATGACCAGTGTAGATCCAGATCAGTCTGTACATCTGCAAAGTCTGATCATGATCTGCAGTGTTCGAAATTCCATCAATGAAACACCCGTTATGCTTCTAACAAGCAAATAGATTGTTATCAGGCTGCAGGAGAGTGCTATTTGATCAGGAGTTATATTGGTCACAAATCACAAACACATCTCACTGTGACTGCACCAGCTTGTGGAATCATGCAGTATCAGAACTGTGTAACACAATGCTTGATGTTTGGATTTTCAGTAGATTTTCCTTCAATAAACAATGCAATGTTTTTTTTATAAAACATGGCGTAAGAAATACAAAAAATATTTGCTTTCAATTTTCTGCTACATGTACATTTGAAAATAGTCACATATCTATAGTTTTGCCGAAGATTAAAATTCAGTCAAACTAGGCAGAATTGTCAAGTACATGGATGATGGTATGACAAAACAGTGCGCGATTCTTTGTGGAAATACATGTACATGTAATTGTCTTAAAAAAACATATAGTGTGACCACAAAAGATGTAAATTACTGCATTTGTTGTGCCATATATCATAGAAATCCATCTGTTTGTTATGACGTTATGAACAAAAATATGTTGTAAAAGAAAAAATAACAAGTCAAAATCCAGAGCCCCAGATAAGCTTTGTGTCTACTCTACCCTCTTATTTCAAGTTCTGTTTGCTTTTTTTCCATCTCATAAATGAAGTGACGTTACTACTTATTATAGCATTTTTTAATACACCTAATTTTCAATGTCAATGCTGAATAATCAAATTGTTGTGCATATTTTGTACTCACTGATCAATGTGTATTCAGCTACAGAAGAAATCAGTAACGCTGATGGAGGATGTACCCGTAACATTCAGCAAATTTCAGTCATTTGACTATGAGAGCATGGGTGGGCTATAGAATGTAAATAATGGATGATGACAATAAAGTATATCAACTTTCAAGCCAATCCAACTGGCAGTAACAGATAGAATTAGGTACACAAAACCATTAACACAAATGACAGGGTGGCGACTATATGCAGTTATGTACAACAACATTTGTGTAGTGATACAAAATAAATGAGCAAAATATAACAATATGGTACGTGTCTTATCTGGAGTTTTTTAAATTTGATTTGTACTTACAGTCACATTATGCTTCTTGTGTGTGATTGGCTCTGCCCCGTCATGTGACTTGATGTTCTGTGTGACCTGTATGGTGCGTGTTTTGAAGCTTGCATTTGTAACATTGTCGCCTTTCTTCAGCACTTTTCCCACCTTCAACTTGACCTTATGGAAATCCTGTTGTCGCTTCTTCTTGCTTTTGGCCATGTCTGTAGATCAATCTACAAATGTGGCCATGTCTGTATATCAAACTACAAATGTGGCCCTGTCTGTAGATCAATCTACAAATGTGTTCATGTCTGTAGATTACAATTCTACAAAATGTAGTTCAATGTCTGATTAGATCAAGATCCTAACAAAATGAGGAAATAAGTTCTGTAAGATCAATCTACAAATGGTGATTCAATCTAAAATGTTGGTCATGTCAGTAGATCAATCTACAAATGAGGACATGTCTGTAGATCAATCTACAAATAGTGGTCATTTTGGGTTGTCTGTAGAATCAATCTACAAATAGTGGTTCATGTTCTGTAGTATCAATTCTAACAAATGTGGTCATGTTCTGTAGATCAAATCTAAAAATTGTGGTTGGTCGTGTCTTTGGTAGAATCGAATCTAACAAATGTGGTCATGTCAGTAGATCAATTACAAATGTGGCCAAATGTCTGGTGATAATTACAAATCGTGGTCATGTCAGTAGATCAAATTCTAAACAAATTGTGGTCCATGTCAAGTAGATCAAATCTTACAAATGTGGCCAATGTCATGTAGATTCAACTACCATAATGTGGTCATGTCAGTGATCAATCTTACAAATTTGGCCATGTCTGTAAGAATCAATCTACAAATGTGGTCATGTCAGTAGATCAATCTACAAATGTGGCCATGTCTGTAAGATTCAATCTACAAAGTGGTCATGTCAGTAGATCAATCTACAAATGTGGCCATGTCTGTAGATCAATCTACAAATGTGGTCATGTCAGTAGATCAATCTACAAATGTGGCCATGTCTGTAGATCAATCTACAAATGTGGTCATGTCTGTAGATCAATCTACAAATGTGGTCATGTCTGTAGATCAATCTACAAATGTGGCCATGTCTGTAGATCAATCTACAAATGTGGTCATGTATGTAGATCAATCTACAAATGTGGTCATGTATGTAGATCAATCTACAAATGTGGTCATGTATGTAGATAACACAAATGTACAAAATTGTGTGCATCAAATGTCCATGTAGATCAATCTACAAAGTGGTCATGTATGTAGATCAATCATAGCATGTATGTGATCATGTCTGTAGATGTTGCGAATCTATCACAAATGTGATCAATCTACAAATGTGGTCATGTCTGTAGATCAATCTACAAATGTGATCAATCTACAAATGTGGCCATGTCTGTAGATCAATCTACAAATGTGATCAATCTACAAATGTGGCCATGTCTGTAGATCAATCTACAAATGTGGTCATGTCTGTAGATCAATCTACAAATGAGGACATGTCTGTAGATGAATCTACAAATGTGGTCATGTCTGTAGATCAATCTACAAATGTGGTCATGTCTGTAGATCAAACTACAAATGGGACCATGTCTGTGATCAATTACAAAATGAGGACAATGTCTGTAGATCAAACAACAAATGGGACTGGTCTGTAGAGCAATCTACAAATGAGGACATGGTCTGTAGATCAATCTCAAATGTGTCATCAATATAAACATGCCATGTGGTAGATCAACTACAAATGTGATAATCTACAAAATGTGTCAGTAGTCAATAAACGATGTGGTCTACAAATGACATGTCCTGTAGTCATCTACAAATGTGGCCAGTCTGAAGATCAATCTACAAATGAGGGACGTCTGTAGATGTATCTACAAATGTGGTCTGTGTAGATCAATCTAACCAAATGTGTCTATGTCTGTAGATCAAACTACAAATGACCAGTCTGTAGATCAATCTACAAATGTGGCATGTCTGTAGATAAATATACATGTGATCAATCTACAAACTAGTGGCCATGTCTGTAGATAATCTACAAATGATGGACAATGTCTATTTGTGGATCAATCTACAAATGAGGACATGTCTGTAGATCAATCTACAAATGTGATCAATCTACAAATGTGGTCATGTCTGTAGATCAATCTACAAATGTGGCCATGTCTGTAGATCAATCTACAAATGAGGACATGTCTGTAGATCAATCTACAAATGTGATCAATCTACAAATGAGGTCATGTCTGTACATCAATCTACAAATGTGGCCATGTCTGTAGATCAATCTACAAATGTGGCCATGTCTGTAGATCAATCTACAAATGGGACCAAGTCTAGATCAATCTACAAATGGGACCATGTCTACAGCACAGGTTGAAGTAAAGGACCGAGGTCTATAAATACATTAAATATGCCTAAAAGCATCAATAAATGAAGAAAAAAATAATATAATGGAGTATATGGAGGGAGTATATTGATGCTTTTAGGCATATTTAATGTATTTATAGACCTTGGTCCGTTACTTCAACCTGTGGTCTACATATCAATCTGCAAATGTCAAATGTATTTGATTTGTAAAGTAACGAGACGCGCATGCGTCAACTGGTATTTGATTTGTAAAGTAACGAGATATGTATGCATCAACTGGTATTTGATTCGTAAAGTAACGAGACATGCATGCATCAACTGGTATTTGATTCGTAAAGTAACGAGACATGCATGCATCAACTGGTATTTGATTTGTAAAGTAACGAGACGCGCATGCGTCAACTGGTATTTGATTTGTACAGTAACGTTACTTCAACCTGTGGTCTACAGATCAATCTGCAAATGTCACGCGTGAATATTAGTTGGTTTGCAGGATGAAAAATGACTCGTCAAAATGTGTAATACAGTCTAATTTATAAAAAAAATATGGCAAAATCCCAAAATCAAAACTGGGTTTAGACATATACTACAGATATGGGTAACTCTTTATATAACGTATATAATAGGGTATTAATCAATTACGGTTACCTGGTGTGCCGTTAAATTCAGGCGAGACACTGGGGCAATTGTTCACCAGCCAATCACAGCAAAACTTGCACCGGAGTTCTCACGCTACTAGTTCTTTTCATTTCTTGCTATATTTGGATAATTTCTATTGTAATAACAAGATTTCTTGATAGGATAGACTACATTTAAGCAAGAAATATATACATTTTCTGTGTAATATCCTTAATATTATAACACCATTAATATTGTATTTTAGCTGTTTTCGCAAAACAAATAACTTGTGTCAGAGTTCTGACGCTACTATTTTTTTATTTCTTGCTATATTTAGATGATTCCTTTTGTAATCACAAGAATAACAATTTCCTGATATATATAGAAATATGCACATTTTCTGTTTCATGTCCTCAATATTAATACATCATTAATATTGCATTTTAGCCATTTTCAAATATGCGTGAATTTGCTTGCTGGTATTACATCCCTTCTGCAAGGTAGCTAGCTAGACATGCATGCGTCAACTGGCATTTGATTTTTAAGTAACAAAACATGCATGCATCAACTGGTATTTGATTAGTAAAGAAACGAGACGTGCATGCATCAACTGGTATTTGATTTTAAAGTAACGAGACATGCATGCGTCAACTGGTATTTGATTTGTAAAGTAACGAGACATGCATGCATCAACTGGTATTTGATTAGTAAAGAAACGAGACGTGCATGCATCAACTGGTATTTGATTTTTAAATAATGAGACATGCATGCATCAACTGGTATTTGATTTGTAAAGTAACGAGACATGCATGCATCAACTGGTATTTGATTAAAGTAATGAGACATGCATGCATCAACTGGTATTTGATTTGTAAAGTAACGAGACACGCATGCATCAACTGGTATTTGATTTGTACAGTAACGAGACATGCATGTATAAACTGGTATTTGATTTGTAAAGTAACGAGACGTGCATGCATCAACTGGTATTTGATTTGTAAAGTAACGAGACATGCATGCATCAACTGGTATATGATTTTTAAAGTAACGAGACATGCATGCATCAACTGGTATTTGATTTGTAAAGTAACGAGACGCGCATGCGTCAACTGGTATTTGATTTGTAAAGTAACGAGACATGCATGCATCAACTGGTATTTGATTTGTAAAGTAACGAGACGCGCATGCATCAACTGGTATTTGATTTGTAAAGTAACGAGACGCGCATGCGTCAACTGGTATTTGATTTGTAAAGTAACGAGACATGCATGCATCAACTGGTATTTGATTCGTAAAGTAACGAGACATGCATGCATCAACTGGTATTTGATTTGTAAAGTAACGAGACGTGCATGCGTCAACTGGTATTTGATTTGTAAAGTAACGAGACATGCATGCATCAACTGGTATTTGATTCGTAAAGTAACGAGACATGCATGCATCAACTGGTATTTGATTTGTAAAGTAACGAGACATGCATGCGTCAACTGGTATTTGATTTGTAAAGTAACGAGACGCGCATGCGTCAACTGGTATTTGATTTGTACAGTAACGAGACATGCATGTATCAACTGGTATTTGATTTGTACAGTAACGAGACATGCATGCATCAACTCGTATTTGATTCGTAAAGTAACGAGACATGCATGCGTCAACTGGTATTTGATTTGTAAAGGAACGAGACGCGCATACATCAACTGTACAGATAGGAAATGCGATTGACGCAATCGACGCGATCGACTATACATCATGACAATCATCTTGTTGGAAGTAAACGTCAATTGTCACGGAGGCCGTTCATCTTTTCCCGCCACTACGTCAGCTGTTATTCGAAATACGTATGGTCGCTCATTAGGGACATTTCTTTCCTTCGTTTCTACTCCGAGTGGAAACGATATTAAGAACCTTAAAATTTGTTTCCTCGTCGTGAAGGAACGTAAATTATTCCTAAAAATATTCGTCCCTTCGCCTGTCGATGGGACGAAATTAAAACTATAATGTTAAGTTTCATTCATTTCGTTCAACGCTGATTACAACGATAAGTATTAGTACTAATCATATGACATCTAGGGATTTTTAAACACCATGAAATATGTAAAACGATAATTATGTGTTTAAGTTCGTCTTTTCGTACCGAAGGTACATAAATTTACGCCTCTCATTCTGTGTTGCTTTGCATTCCTATCTGTTTTTGTCTTGGAAGAATAGACAAGAAAAAACCAAATTTTTATTCATTATTCTTCGTTTCTACGATGCGAAAAACGATAGTTAGCGTGTTTATTATCCACACACATCGGCGAAAAACAACAACATTAATGTTTGTTTATAAGCCATTAAAGAATGGCTAACGTAGTTATTGATATTTGGTGACGTAGAAATGAAATTTGAGATTGTGAATGCTAAGGGACGAGGCTTGAGAGGCATACATGTACGTTCTTTCGCGCTGAGGAAATGGAAATTAAGGTTCTTCATTATCGTTTCTACGCGGCCTAGAGATGAACAGAAGAGACGAGCCACCATATGCATGCGATCATATACTAGTAGCCGACATGTACATGTAAATGCTACTATGAATAGATATAATGCAATTGAGGCGAAATATCAATAATGCAATTGAGGTGAAATATGTCACATAGCTATCTATAGCATACCAGGCCAAATAATCGAAAAGTTGATCTGGGGGCTGTTTCACTAAACTTTGTACGACTAAAATGTTCGTAAGTGCAAAATTATGATAGTCTGTAAATTTCACATTAACATTGTTTTCTTGTAAATAATTATTGGATTTACATTTATTGAGCATGCATATGCAGCCTATGCTCAATAAATGTAAATCCATAAATTGAAATTTACAATCTTAAATTTGAACTTACGAACATTTTGGTCGTAAGAAGTTTAGTGAAAGGGGCCCTTGTTCTGTTCGTCAGCATTCTGTTGGAATTCGTACAGCGGTAGACGATTTATTATTATCACATCGGAAAGGTAAAAAAAGAAAATCTTCAACGTGACAATATAATTCAATATGCACAACCTTATTATTTTAAAATTTTATATTTTCTTTAAAATATACGAAAACAAATCTAATATTTACCATAAAATGACTATTGGACAATGTCCACTGTACAGGTATTATTCCGTGCCGAATCGGCACGAACGCTCAATAAACATTTCTGATTGTCGTTGGCGGCAGAACATTCCTGTCCGGCACGAATGTCCCAAATTCGGTCACGACGCGCGTGAAAATAGTAATTCCGTTTTCAGTACCGATCGGCACGACACGCGACGTTTGATTGTTTCGTCTGAGCTGGACTATATAACAAAAAATTTATTTAAGTCATTATATATCAATTCTGTTCAAGCAAATGGTCCGTTTCGTCCGAAATCTGGTCCGTTATGTGAAATATTTGACCAATACATTGCGCTGAACTCGGTCCGAATGCATACATGTACATTACAGTACGAGTACACGTGCCTACTGCCGTTACATATAATGTAGTGCACTGCTGTCGGATCGGACCGATAGAACATATCACGATTGTGTTTGTTGTTGCGCAAATTTTACGACATCCGTAAAATGGAAAGATCCGGGTCAATTTGTACCCATACCATTTCATACCCATACCATTTCATAATTTCATACCCATAGGTGCGTGTTTTTCGGTCATTTCGTACCTATAGGTTACTGTCTTCATTGTAGGGCAATTGGCGCTATATTTTCATGAATGGCCCAAAATAAATTACGCTAATGCGCCCCGACGGCACACATAAATTCGCCCAATTGCGCCTATCATGAACGAAACAAAACTACCGATTATGAACATCGCGTTATTTTTTTTATTATTTTTCGCGAATGGCCCCAAAAAATACCTCTGTGGAACATATGGCCCCATTCACGTTTCATGTATGTATGAACACTGAAGGTACGAATTGACCATGATGTTTGGTAATTTTGTAAAAATTGTATTTAAATCAACAATACACGTATAATGCTGGTGTAAATGTAAACTAGGGTTCAATCCACGTGTTTATACAGTTAGATGCTGTATATGTATAAAATGCCAATAAACAAATAGCAGCCATCTTTCTTTCTTTCTTTCTTTTGTCTTCGATCCACTCAGTGTTGAGTAAACTCTTTGCAGAGTAGAAATGCTCCTTCACCACAATGTAAACCGTAACCAGTATTTATATACATTTGTATATTGCACTTGTGTTGAAATTTTCTATCTTTTGTTAACGTTGTGTGCCACGACGACTGTGCTTGATTGGGTCGGTGATGTTCTCGACTAGACTAATGCTAGTTGTATCCTGTAACTCTGTGACCCTCCCGTACCGTACGTACCAGAGTTACTGTTCCTCCCATAGCATTCATTCCCCTGCAGAGTAGCAAATCAGATCTGATTCGCACTTCAAATGTTAATTATGAGCAATTTTGTGTATTTTTGATATGAAGTAAATGTCTGTATTATGAAACTACAATATTACATTTACATTAATTATTTCATAAATTGACCAATGCACAATACCTACTAAGTAAATTTAAGCTAAAATCTATTAGAGACTCAATCACTACTAGACATAGCACTATGGCTTTACTACTGTTATCTATAGCAAAGTAAATAATAAATGATAAAAGTCAGATAATGAAAAATAGAAGTTAAAACTCACATGAAATATTTTTGTTGGATCCTTGTTTCTAAGTAGACTAAGTTTTATTCCCTGGATATGCTGCAAGGATAACAAGAGCTGTAGGAGAACAGCATAGCTCGACTACGAGGGTTGTCGATGTACACATAGCTTGACAAACAAGGTGGCTGCGGCCTGCATAACAAGAGCTGTAGGAGAACAGCATAGCTCGACTATGAGGGTTGTCGATGTACACATAGCTTGACAAAGAAGGTGGCTGCGGCCTGCATAAAAACCTTAACCAAGGTTGACTAAAAACATTAACCAAGGGAAATTAAGTAAGTAATTCAAGGTTAAATGTAGGTCAATGTCAGATATAGGTCAGGGGTTATTGATGTACATCACTAGGAGATAAAGTTTTCCAAGTATGGTTGCTGTAGGCCCAGGAGTATTCCATTTACAAGCTTGACTAAAAACAGTAACCAAGGGGAGATAACTAAGTAATCCAAGGATAAAAGTAGGTCAAGGTCAAATATAGGTCAGGGATTATTGATGTACATCACTAGGAGATGAAGTTGTCCAAGTATGGTTGATGTAGGCCCAGAAGTATTCCATATACAAGCTTGACTATAAACATTAACCAAGTAATTCAAGGTTAAATGTAGGTGAAGGTAAAATAAAGGTCAGGGGTTATTGATGTACATCCCTATGAGAAAAAGTTATCCAAGTATGGTGTCTGTATGCACAATAGTATTCCATCTACAAGCTTGACTAAAAACCTTAACCAATGTTAAGTAAAAACCTTAACCAAGGGGAATTACATAAGTAATTTAAGGTTAAATGTAGGTCAAGGTCAAAAATAGGTCAGGGGTTGTTGATGTACATCACTAGGAGATGAAGTTGTCCAAGTATGGTTGGTGTAGGGCCATGAGTATTGCATCTACAAGCTTGACTAAAAACCTTAACCAAAGAGAATTAAGTAAGTAATTGAAGAGGAAATGTAGGTGAAGGTCAAATATAGATCAGGGGTTATTGATGTACATCACTATGAGAAAAGGTTGTCCAAGTATGGTGTCTGTATGCACAATAGTATTCCATGTACAAGCTTGAGTAAAAAGCTTAACCAAGGTCGAGTAAAAACCTTAACCAAGGGGAATTAACTAAGTAATTCAAGGTTAAATGTAGGTCAAGGTGAAATATAGGTCAGGGGTTGTTGATGTACATCACTAGGAGATGAAGTTGTCCAAGTATGGTTGGTGTAGGGCCAGGAGTATTGCATCTACAAGCTTGACTAAAAACCTTAACCAAGGGGAATTAAGTAAGTAATTCAAGAGGAAATGTAGGTCAAGGTCAAATATAGATCAGGGGTTGTTGATGTACATCACTAGAAGATGAAGTTGTCCAAGTATGGTGGGTGTAGGGCCAGTAGTATTCCATATACAAGCTTGACTAAAAACCTTATAACCAAGGCGTGACGGTGACACCGGGGTGACAACATAAGCTCTAATTATTCTTCGAATAGTCGAGCTAAAAACTACTTTAGAAGTAATAGTTTATACGGGCGACGAAGTAGCCCGCTTTATGTTACGCGTATATGAAAACTTACCATTCAGTGAAACTAGGTTGAACATATGATTGAAAGTGTAAAATTTGTTTTACCGTAAACCAATCTGGAGCTGGGTGTTTTACGACAGGTGGTATTTTACTAATACGGGCGACGAATATGCTTCTAAAACAAAATGTAGATAACATCGGAAAGTATACTGAATATAGCTTACGAAGTTATGCATTGTAAAATATTTGTGTTGTCCTTCAAGACTAAATTTGCTTTTATCACAACGCTGAAGAGAGTCCCCCATGGGCGATAATTCTATTTTTTCTGTTGCAACAGCCGACAAACCGTGGAACTGTGCGAATGGGCCGAATGCAGTGAAAGTAACGGAAGACAGAAACAGTCGTTGTATCTGGGCTATTTTAGTTTTTAACCCGAGTTATGCTATGTCAGAAAACATACTGAATATAGCAGGCGAACTATTCTAGTTATTAAATTAAAAAACACCTGTCCTTAACAACACTCGAGAGACGTTTGAAAATATGCGCTTCAAAT
The DNA here is from genome assembly GCA_029237695.1 of Conchocele bisecta. Taxonomy (NCBI): domain Eukaryota; kingdom Metazoa; phylum Mollusca; class Bivalvia; order Lucinida; family Thyasiridae; genus Conchocele; species Conchocele bisecta. The sequence continues at coordinate 38,038,033 of CM055281.1, forward strand.
GATCGGAGTACAAATGCCTTAAATGCGCATTGAATATTTTAAGGAAAACAAATAGAAAAATTGCGCCTGTTCCAGTCTCCGCGAAAGTCCCCAAAATATTACTGACCACGAGGACTGACAACCCAGCAATTATTACTGGCCCAGACGGAATAACATAGTTTCTGGTTTATTTAATCTGCATTTTAAGCATAACAAGCGTACACATTAAACGTGACATGTACATGGATGTGAGGAAATTTACAATCAAAATCAACACTGAATTTATAATACGACAAAATAAATACTATGAAAACAGACAATCATATTAAAGCAAGCTTACTGCAGTTTCAACTTTCTACATCAACTGGTTTAAGAGGATTAGTGGTGACAGTAGGGTGACGGACGTACTACGGACTAAAGATGGACGGCTACGTTCAAACATTAAACAAGAAATGTGGCCTAGCGGACCACAGATGGCCCCTGTCGCTGATTTGAGTAACTGTTACAAACTTATTACGGATGGACGCACGGACGGACGGTCCAAACACTATATGAGTTGAAATTAATATACACTATATAAATTCATGAAACTGTTGAAAACAGTATATTTTATTGCTCAGGGCCGTCAGATATTATCCCCTATTAGGCTATTATAATTAATTTATATTAATCAATTAATATATTTAAAATGATATAAAACAGTGAAATTATCATTTCTCACAAATTCAAACTGTGTGGGGGCGACTTGCTCGGGTGTCAATCGATAAGACCATTATTCTTTCAGCTTAAAACTCACTTTCGATCGTAAATAACTGTATTTTTTTTGTTGAAACACATTCTCAATTGAATATATTCAGTGTTTCTTGCCTGTTTGGATCGGTTTTGACGCTAAATATGCAAAACTATAACTTGGAAGTTGAATTTAAAAAACGTACGCATATTCGTTTCCGCGAAATCGCGTGTGGTTCTATTATTAGAAATAAACTTACTTGATTTCCTTATTAAGAAAGTGTAGAAACCTTTGTGAATAAATTAATTATAAATGTCTGAATGATGATAAACATCCATGTGAAGTATCAAGGTAATGGGTGAAGCAGTTGCAGAGATATAGTACACAACAAGAAACGAGGCAAAGCCACGAAGGCCAGGTTTTTTCCAAGCATAGACACTTGGATAACATAATTATACCCACTTTTTGTAGACTAGATGGCCGTGGCCTGCATGTCGCGCCTTGGGGCGAGGCATGGACACTAACAAAATAGATATAGTAGATGGAAAAACTTTAACGAAAAAAAAACTTTAACCGGACACACGGACGTACGGACAGACATATGCCAAAATGCCGACGATATCGCGCTCTCCGCAAGCGGGTGCGACAATGATGATAAACACCCATGTGAAGTATCAAGGTAATGGGTGAAGCAGTTGCAGAGATATAGTACAGGAAAAAACTTTAACAAAAAAAATCAAAGTAATTTGACCTTGACATTGGGCACAGGGGCCACACTGGGGGTAGAATGAAAATATGGATGATGATAAACACCCATGTGAAGTTTCAAGGTAATGGGCGAAGCAGTTGCAGAGATATAGTATAACAAAAAACTTTAACCAAAAAACTTTAACCAGACGTACGTTAAAAAGTTAACGTTGAAAATGGCTAAGTCAATTACGTAGAAATAATAGGTCAAGGTAAAAATAAATGGTCACATGTTGGATAGTTGTATGTGGTGGGCACCCCTTGGTTATGAAGCTGTGAAAGTTTGGTGGTCCTAGGTGGTACAGTACCAAAGAAATGGACTTAAACACGAAAAGTTAACATTGTAAACGCGAAAAGTTAACATTGAAAATGGCTAAGTCGACTGCGCGGAAAAAATGGGTCAAGTTCAAAAAAAGGTAACATGTTGGATAGTGATATGTGGTGGGCACCCCTTGGTTATGAAGCTGTGAAAGTTTGTTGGTCCTATGTGGTACAGTACCAAAGAAATGGACTTAAACACGAAAACTTAACATTGTAAACGCGAAAAGTTAACATTGAAAATGGCTAAGTCGACTGCGCGGAAAAAATGGGTCAAGTTAAAAAAAAAAGGTAACATGTTGGATAGTGATATGTGGTGGGCACCCCTTGGTTATGAAGCTGTGAAAGTTTGTTGGTCCTATGCGTTACAGTACCAAAGAAATGGACTTAAACACGAAAAGTTAACATTGTAAACGCGAAAAGTTAACATTGAAAATGGCTAAGTCGACTGCGCGGAAAAAATGGGTCAAGTTCAAAAAAAGGTAACATGTTGGATAGTGATATGTGGTGGACACCCCTTGGTTATGAAGCTGTGAAAGTTTGTTGGTCCTATGTGGTACAGTAACAAAGAAATGGACTCAAACTTAACATTGATTGTGAACGCCGCCCGCCGCCCTCCCAGCTTTCGCCAATCCAATAGCCTGGATTTTTGAAAAAAAAAAAAAAAACCCTGGCTAATAAAAGCATGTTTCAGCAGCACATGAGAATCATCTCCTCAGACTATTTTTACCATCTCGCATTCTAGCGATATCGAGCATAGGTTGATCGCGCAAATGTGAAGTATGATCGCGAGCTTGCGAGATGAAAATACGCGGTTCTATCGTATTCAATCTTGTTTCGCCCACAGATGGAAGATCGCGCATTTTTGCTTCGCGATCTGCATCAACGCGCATGAGCAAAACTAACCCGAATGTTCTGTCTATAACACAGGGTAAGTCGCCCTGCGTTACTGCGTTTTATAATTTGGGTGACAGCAAAATATATTTCCAAAAGCGGAAGGCGAGATGGCAAAAACGCGAGACGATTCTCATATCTTTAGGAGACGATTCGCATGTTTTCGCAAGACAGAAAAATAGCGAAACGACAGCTCTAGACGAATCATAATACTTTTAAAATGACAGACATACCTTTGTCCTTTATCAAACTGTTTGCAAACTGTAGATCCCGATAAGCCGGCTATTCACGAGCCGTCTCATCAGGATCTACGCCATTCGTACGTACTTTATTAATACCAAAAATTACCCCTAATACAGCGTAATGTAACAATTCCACACTTAATATGGAATAGTCCGTGTCAGTTACTTGTAACTTGGGGATGAAATGTGTAATATTAAATATTACAAACACGGATATTAACCACAGTGCATAGGTTCTTTATTTTAGTTTAAATACGCTAAAGCCAGTCTATTTATAAACCGCTCTACAGCTATCGAGACCTTCACCTGTAACAATTACCATGCGCGTGTTATGAAAAATCGATACGTGGAGAAATGTGTTGAAAGGCGACCAAACACACAGGCATTCGGCGTGTTTCGGCTTTCATCGGTATAACCATATCGATGAAAGCCGAAAAACGCCGAATGCCTGTGACCACACAACGATGTTTGTTAACACGGATATTCCACGGATATGTGTCACAAAATTTACATTACTTGGTGTCAACATCGTTACATTTACACGGTTGATAGGAAATAGCAGCAAATAGGTAATTTTTCTTGGACCGATTTTTAAGACTAGTTTTCAAATCTCAATCTAAGATCTAAGATATCAAAAATCAGTCCAGAACCGATAAACTGAAAATTTTAGAAGCCCTGGTCCAGGATACAAACACATCTGACACAGCACTGGGTTAATCAAAAGTAAATGTAAACACAATTTATACAATGGGCAAAATGTGTATAACTCTCGAAGTGACAGTCGTGCTCAATGACGATTGAGATTGCGAATATTGGGAATAATATCACTGAAGATGCTTAGCCTTGTTATTTGTTCTTAAATACTAATACAATATACGGACATCCATTGATGTAATGTGTTTCCTGCACAAGTAGTGTCATTTTCATTAGTGTTGGTCCATTTAGCCCTTTTCTGGTCATTTCCCGCGAATGTGGCACATGCGGCTATGAGGTACACCCATATCAATGACGTCATATGCCTACTTTAGTGACGTTATACACACAACCTTTTCCAAATGACTTTGACTTTCAAATGTCGTAAACATTTTTGGGCGGGAAAAATACACTCGAACTGGGTATACATTTTGAATGTGTTTCCTGAATTTTATTCCTGCCAGTAAAACAATTATTCCTGAATCAATAACGCTATTCATTTACACAATTGGTAACAGAGATATTACAAAAAATATAAAATAATAACACTGTCCGTATTAAACCTATAATTTTTTGATGGTCGTAAAACTACGGACAATCCAGTCCGTATTTTACCATATCAAAATAGCATTCTGCAGTAACTTTGAGTCTGCATGCATATAGTTTACTTAATTGATTGTAAGTTATACACACTTATTAAATGAATTACTAGTGATTATAGCGTCTAAAGCATTGCATTTTTTTTAAATCTTTTTTGTCCGTATTTATCCTATCATAGTTTGCTATCTCCGTAATTTGCCGACTCTATGTCCGTGATTCCCCCGGTCCGTGTCCGTATTTCACCGTTTTCAAGTATCTTCAATTATATGTAAAAGTCGGGGTTTGAACGACCTAAAGCACTCTATTTGAAATACGGACTAATTATTTTGGACACCCTCGCAGATCAACATAGCGAGACCGATATTATATTGCGACATACATCAGTATTATGACCACAAACATCAGCTTCTGCAGAAAGTTGTCCGTATTTACCCGGATTGCCCCCACTACGGTACCGTTTATAGCATACTAACATCATGGTAAAGCTATCAATTGGTAAATTTACTTTCATACACTAACGTCGCCCGTCATAGGTAGTACCTAATTCATATTATTAGTTTCCTAATTCTAACACAGATTTCAGTCAAAGAATTTAGGATCTTTAAATCACAAGCCAGTCGGTCTGTGGTGATGATGCCTACTGTCTGTTTCACAAAAGCTGCCCAAATTTTACGGCCATATAGACAATTCAAAAACAATATTATTTTCGATAATATTAAATTAAAGGAAAATTTAAGAATGAGCCTTCTTTTTATTTCGTGAAATTCGGTCAAATATTGATTTTATTACGAAAAATTGATTTGTCTATGGGAATTTAACATGGGGGAAAAAAGTGGTAAGGAAGTGTGGGAGGAGTCAAAAAACGAAAAAAATTGGAAATTGACTCCGAAACCTGACTAGATAGCTTGGATATGATCATACTAAGAAAACAAAAGTTAAATTTTAAAAATCGGTCCAGTATTTCTAAAATTAAAAAAAAAATTCGCCATGTTAAATCCCCATAGACATCTTTATGGATAACATGGGGAAATTGTTTTTTCGCAATAAAATCAATATTTGACCAAATTTCACAAAATAAAAAGAAGGCTCATTCTTAATTTTTCCTTTAATTTAATATTATCAAAAGAAATCTTGTTTTTGAATTGTTTATATAGCTGTAAAATTTGGGCAGCTTTCGTGAAACAGACATTAGATGATTAGTAACCTGGGCGAGTTGATGTCGAAGTAAGTAATTTGTAGACGATGCCAGCTGCCAATGGACCTGATAAAATACATATATATATAGCAACAAGCATGAATCAGTCTTAACTCGTATGTATACCTTGTGTGTACCCTTGTGCTAATTTATGACAGTAACAACGAGAACAAATAGTTATGTTCACGGCCTGCTTCGGCTTATGGGCGCAGACATATTGGTTGGATATAAAACTAGCAGTCATACATTTAACGAAATTTTACGAAACGTTAAATTCACATAAATTAATGATTAATGTCAGCCACACACACACACTCTCTCTCTCTCTCTCTCTCTCTGCTCTCTCTCTCTCTCTCTCTCTCTCTCTCTCTCTCTCTCTCTCTCTCTATATATATATATCTCTCTCTCTCTCATTTGATCATACAGTGTGTATGGGCCACAGGTGATCGGCATATTTCTAGGATAGTGTATGAAGTATTATATAATCATACGTTGACTATTAGGACGTTAGCCAGAAATGGAAACCCTCCACTCCCCACCCCGTGGAATTTGTGCAGACATATTTTTTTCTCAAACTACATTCAATTACGAGTGCTATGCCGTATGTCTGCGCTCTGTAACCCGCTGGATAAATGTTTGGTACCATTTTGAAGTATACCACCTTCGACCTTTTCGCAATTGTGAAAAATCACATTTTTCATTGAAAATCGACTGTTTTTTATCATTAGAAACAACTGATATGGCAGTTTTTGTACGTTTTCTGATGTGTTCATAACTATACAATGTAATAATGTTCAATTAAATAATATCTGCTAATTCAGATGAAGAATTGTGCACGTTTTATTACCCCACCCACTCAATTTCAAAGGCAAAACACCAGACCTTAATAACTCCATAAAAGTATGGTACTTTTTTGTATTTTCTTTGTGTCAATGATACCTAATAGTGTTAATTAGACATGTTAATTGCATATATGCCGATTATCTGATGTCTGCAGTCTATGATACAATGTTAATCAAAGTACTGAAACTACTGAGCCGCGAGCCCAACTGAAATGGGTGGTAAACAATGTTTTAGTATATTCTCCTTTTAAATATTTCAAATAGAGTAATTGTATTAAATGGTGTTATGGGAAACTGTATAACACTCGACATATTTTGTATGTGGAGAGGGGAAGGAGCTGTATAGAAACAGGAAGAATCCAGTAAGGCTTAGCATTTGTTTTTTATGCATTACATACACATCCGCATGAGCTCTGAAATTTTTAATAATTTTCGACATCATTTAAGGAAATCATAATCGGCGAAATACGGCGATGCGATAAGGGTGGTAATTCCATATCGGGTCTCAATTATTGTAAGTGAAAGTGTACGCTATTACCACTCATTCGAAACATGCCGAGGTGACGATTCAAATGAGTGAACCATCATCTAGACGACACGGTTCAAATGAGTGGTAACAGTATATTTTTATCAATTTTCGACATCATTTAAGGAAAATATGACTGATTTTCGAAATCACTATCGGCGAAATACGACGATGCGATAAGGGTGGTAATTCCATATCCGGATTCACCCTTCAAACACCTGTGGTTATAGTGTTGTTTTATGCAAATTTGTACACGCCGTGAAAAATCCAGAAAGGTGCCAGACAGGTGTGATTCGGGTTTACACACCATTAATGCGCGACCAAAATCGCCGTTTTATTTGTGGAAAATGAACGGCTAATATAAATATGAGGTTCCATTGGTTTTTCTTCAATTAATTATGTACCAAAGATATACATTCTAATAAAACAAAGTATGTTTCACTATTCCCCACCCACACATTTTACAATAGGAATTTTACATGTAATGAATTTCATTTATGTTATGCACTGTCACTTATTTATACATTGTTTAAATGCATATGCAACTACTTAGGCACTACTGATAGCTATCCGTGCACACTCCAGATACAGTGTGTCCGAGTGTTCGTCCGTCTGTCCGTCCGCTTCGCATTTACTTAGTGATGGTAGCAACTACCGGTATATACGCTCATTATGCAAATCTCTCTCGGCGTCTATTATTTGTATCAATGGTACTTGTACTTACTACTGTTTGTAATATATATTGAATGCTCATGTTCTGATTACATAATGTCTACAGCAGATGATGCAATGTTAAAACAAAGTAATTTGATCAGGAGCCACACTGGTAGCAAATCCCATAAGCCCCATTTCTCAAGTCACAGCCACATATTAGTTATCCACACACATTTCAGATACAGAATGAATGTCTGGTCGTCTCTCTATATGTCCATTTCATATTTATGCAACCATGACAATTGACAATGACCATCATTACTATGTTGTGTATTCCAATATGAACGTCTCTGATTAATTATTACTCTCAGCTGTTGACAGGCCTTTAAACACCATTAAGTAAAATAAATATATAAATATAATTATTATTGTCAATATTATAGGTCATATAGGTACTAATTTGCAAATTGGATAGAGAAAATATACCTTTTCTACCATGCTGAATGGATGATTTGTAGCACATATTACCCCATGTATGACACAGTAAATACTAAAATACAGAACATTAAGATAGCTATAAATAATACGAGCAAGCTAAGCTGGAGTAAAACAGGACAAATATATTGTTATACACTTTCAAGATGACAGTCACGCAAGTAAATGAGTTTAAAAATAAAATCAGGTAATAGAACCGATGAAACTGAGATATATATATCCCGGTGTCACATAATGTACACACTATTTATCGTGCATTATAATAATATTCTTTCAACCCAAATGAGATATATATATCCCGGTGTCACATAATGTACACACTATTTATCGTGCATTATAATAATATTCTTTCAACCCATTCCGAGTCATCAGCAGGAACAGGATTCAAATGTGTAGCACCTGTACTTATAAAATCATGTATATAGTAAAAATGTATAACTTATATAACTACTGAAATACAGTATGTGTCATACGAGCAAATGTGTGTTCCAATTTGTATGAGCGTCATCCATTACCAGTGTAAGTGCACACCAGTGCATGCATCATGGCCATTGCCTAGTAATACATGCAGCTACATGTATTGCTCCATTAGTCGATATTGTATTGGGTAAGTGAGGCATTGTGAGTAAATATATATGGGCCGCGCTTTGTGAAAACCAGCCTTAATGACAACGTCATGAAAGCCTGAAAATGACGTCGCAAAGTTACGCTTAAATTTACCAACGTCACGTTGGATTTTGACACTTGAAATAGTTGCGTCATTGCAATAAGTTGACGTTGTCCTATTTATAACCGTACGCTTTACTATTTGTGGCTCTCAAACATTTTAATGCTGGATACGCGTAGCAGAATTTTATAGTTGTTTCCATAGTGGTTCAGACCGTTGTGTATTTTTTCGGTTTCCTTCAATGAAACACGTAGTGATTTTGTCGATTATTTTTTATAATATATGGACTTGTGCCCTGACATTTGAAACCAAATTATAAATAACCATACAACCGGTAATTTTTAGATAACACCATCACAGAATCAGTATTATGTAACAAATAGAACTGGGCACAGGGCTTAATTCGTTTAATTTACTGTTTCACCTGTCGAATGTTTCAAAAATCAACATAAAAATACGATTTAGAAATTTTCAGAAAAATAAGCGTATCACAGATGTATAACTAGATCTGTCAGTAAGCGAGGCTTACGGAATACCCCCCGCGTGGGCCCAGGTACCCCTAAAATATGTAAAATTTTCCAAGTGTGTGGGATTGTGACATTGACTCTGGGATTAGCGGAACGGCATGAACGTGAAGTTGTCACAGGTTGGTAGAGGTCCATTGGAGCAATGCGTATGTGAAATGTGAAGCAGATCTGAGCAAGGAAATAGAAGTAATAACCGATTTCTCTGATGTTAAGTTTTGTAAAGAGACTAACTATGTCACCATGACCTCGAGATCAGCGGGAATTTGTCACAGCATGATAATAGAGCCTTAGAGGAATGCATGCATGAAATATTAAGAATTTCGATGAAAGAAATATTTCAGAAGCTATAACATATTTCTCCGATGTTAAGTTTTGTAGAGACTAAGTATGTGACCTTGACCTTGGGATCAGCGGGGGATTGGACAGTCGTAGATTTGTCACAGCATGATAGTACAACCTTAGAGGAATGTCCGAGTGAAATATTAAGAATTTTCAATGAAGGAAATAGAAGTTATAACTTATTTCTCTGATGTTAAGTTTTGTAAAGCGACCAAGTACTTGACCTTGACCTTGGGATCAGCAGGGGTTAGACGGTCGTAGATTTGGCACAGCATGGTAGTACAGCCTTAGAGGAATGCATGTTTGAAATATTAAGCATTTTAGATCAAGGGAATAGAAGTTATAACATATTTACCTGATGTTAAGTTTTGTAAAGGGGCTAAGTATTTGACATTGACCTTGGGATCAGCGGGGGTTGGACGGTCATGGATTTGGCACACCATGGTAGTAGAGCCTTACAGGAATGCATGTGTGAAATATTAAGCATTTTAGATGAAGGAAATAGAAGTCATAACATTTTTTCCAGGATGTTAAGTTTTGTAAACATACTAAGTATGTGACCTTGACCTTGGGATCAGCGGGGGTTGGACGGTCGTGGATTTGGCACAGCATGGCGGTAGAGCCTTACAGGAATGCATGTGTGAAACATTAAGCATTTTAGATGAAGGAAATATAAGTTATAACAGTATTTCTCTGATGTTAAGTTTACGGACGAACGGACGGACGGACGGACGTAGCCTACTGATTTCTATCTGTACCTGCTACCACTTATGTGTACGGTTTCATGTAATATTTAGCGACTTATATCATGTTTTCAAGCAAACACACACGTTCCAATCACAATACCATTTTAAAGAATATAACTACAGCCATAGGAATACTAGAACAAATATTTAATGTGGCGATGTACATAACACTTAGTTTCGGTGGCCATCTGATTCACATTGAATCAGCCGTACGATTGCCGTTTGATAACAATGTAAATATTATTTAAAATGACCGCTTGTAAATATGGTTATATGAATGTATATAGTAATTTTACTAGTATATTTGCAATCATTGCAGACACTGATCAGACTGCACAGCTGCACAGGTCTCCAACATTTACACATTTAAGAATTCCGACGTTGCCAGATTGTTGTTCATTTTCTTACATTGTACTACATTGTAAAGGGCCGTTCTACTCGGAGGTGTGTAAATAATATAAAGCAAACACACATGCACACATTAAACTCGTCTAAATTCAAATGAGCCGCTTTGAATTGCACATTTCATTTTCAAATTAATTATTCCCGACGAGAGAATATACTGCCGGTATTTTTATCGGGACATGTAACACTTATACAACCATGTATGTTACATCATTTTCCCGGCAGTGGCGGTGGTGGCCAGCCGAGGGAGTGGGGGTCAGCGCACAGCATTTTCCCATAGACCTGCTACCTGCTAGTACGGGGTACATGTACATTAGCCCGTCCGTCAGTCATATTGGCTACACAGGAAAATGTTCATCCCGCTTTCTGAGATGTAAATTTAATTCCGAGAGTCGGGGAATGGACAGTAGATTTTTATTTTGTTAAAAAATGCCCGGGGGTGTCCAACTACCCTCTAGACCCCATCGGGCGCTGAAGTCATTGATATGTGCAGCCATAGGCCTATCCAAATTCTGGTCATTCATTTCTACAGAAATAGAATGCATTTGTTTCAATCACCGATACGATGTGCATATAATTTACAATTTCCAACACCAGGAATGCCGTTGAGTTTTTTGGTCTTTGGTGACGTATTGTCTAAATCAATAAATGACGTCACAATTAACTGTCAATGACGTCAATTCTGAAATAATTACAATGTATCTTTCTGACGACACACGTATATGAATATATTATGGCGATGGTGGCAAATTACGAAGCCACAGGTCGGCTAATTATAGATTTAAAATCGTTTGTTTTGTTCACTACATGTACATATCATAGTTTTATTCTGATGAATGTTTGATAGTATACATACTAACACTTGTAGATACATTTAGTGTAACTTATCAGCAAATACAGTTTACAGCAAACACAGTGAATGAGTCTATGAACACTCATTTCTATTGTAGGCTGTTGAGTTGCATTGTACAAACGTGCGTGATTCACATGGTGCTTCAAAAAGTGAGATAAAACAAAATCTATTAAACATAATGGCATTTTCTTTTCAGAATATTGTTTTTGAAAGGTGTCCGCATCAGAAAATGTAAAAGAATGCAAATCTAAAATGTTGTCATTAAGGCCGGTTTTCACAGAGCGCGGCCCATATATATTTAACCATGATTTCATAATTAGTGACATTTAATAACCTGTAAGGTTGATATACCATTTCATAATTTTCATATAAACAACGAAATTGAAGGTGCATGATCTTTCTAAAAGCATGCATGTGCTCTTCAAATATATCCATTATATTCATATAGCTGTTATGTACGCATACATAAACTATTTTGTCCAATATGTTTCAACATTCGGTGTTCTTAATTATAGCATACGTGTTATTCTACATCGGCTGTGTCAAATTACCAAAAACCAAAAAGGATGTAGGTTTGTAATCAATGTGTAATAGTTCCGATTGGCATATACCTGCATACCATTCGAATAACAGCATCATTACAGATTTCATATATACAAGTACATCGCTTAAATGTAATCTTTGCATTTCATGCTGTGCCGAAACAAATATTTGACAAATGTAGCTAAACGTATGTATGACTTCTGAAGATATGTATATGTCCTCCAAGCTCATGTATATAATTATATAACTATACATACAAGCCAATATTAGTACGTATTGTGAAAAATCCATTCCAGGGGTATTCAAACATCAATCTAGTCCAGTTTGAGAAGAATGCACATCTACAATGTGTAGACACACACTCATAGGACCATCAATATACGTTTAAATCCCCATGAATGATAACGTATCTTCGTAACATATAATGCAATGTATCAATAGTTTCTTCTAAACAATATCACATAGCCTCTATCGAGACACATTGAATTTTACTATGCAATAGAACTATTGTCTACGTATACATGGCAATCTAACTATTTACGCAGGCGGTAAATATCAGGTTTGTGGAAGACGTTTTATGCCGCATTGTACCACAGTTGTGTATTTTGCTGGCTCTTTGGTGTCATCGGAATATATATTTCTCTATTTGACAACAGTTCATGTCATTATAATGATTAAAAAAAAGCTTTACAATCGTGTACCATGTGTACATTTATTTACTGAATGCAGAATTATATTTACATTGAACCTGTTTAGCACATACATACCACACATAGTTTGGAGCTAATATACATGTCTTTGCCTCCATATACCACTATGTGACATTGAGTCCGCATTAAAATCCCTACGGGTGTCTTTCAAATATATTACACAGCTGATGGATAATCCTAGTTCATTACTATAGCAACCAGAGATATGTATTCGAGAATATATCATGGGCTAGCACATTTTGGCGCAAGATGCGGGACCTCCTCGGACTAAGGGTATTATCAACTAGTTTATGAAATTAAAGCTGTACAAAAAGTGGACATATAGATCCGTAAATATCACATCAAAAGCGACCATGTTGATGGTCATCTTGAAACTGACAGTCATGGTGATACTATACGTATATCATTAGGTGTTTGGTGTATTAGTTTCAATAATGTTTAATTAGAAAAATAAATACAACACATGTAGTGGTTAATGTAGAACTGATTACACCAGTGACTGCATGAATTACATATCGTTACCATGTATTGTATTTATTTTCCAATGTTTGCAACTCGCGACTAAGGGTTAATTTAAATTATTGTCACATGTGAAGACATAATTATGCGGGATGCTTAATGTGGGAGAAAGCCATGCATGTTCGCAATAAGCATACACATGCCATTCATCATACCATACTACATACTGCCGTGGCCAATGTTCGCTTAATTGTGAGAAGTGTGCTCGTTGCCAATAACAATAACTTTGTATTCCTTGTCAACAGTCAATCCATTTTGGAAACACTTTGAAACAGTTCTTAAATACTCAAAATGATTGAAATACATCCGTATTTGTCTTTGAAAATAAGCAGAATATCACATAACTATTCATAACAGTGTTAGTGTTGTTTAATTACTGAAAACTGCAGCTTTATCGTCAATATTAAGAACATCTGATCATTTTGGCGGCCATTTTGAATATATAATTATAACATTGTATATCTGGATATGTATATGTTATCAAATGATTTGATGTGTACACCTCAAACTGGTATGTATATATGTAACAGGTGCATGGAACAACTCCATACAGTAAAGAATAGAACAAAGCAAGAACATTTTGGAGGCCATTTTGACTTTTCTGACAATTGTGGAAGGATATCGCATCACTATCTCCTGTATTTTCCATTTATTCGTGAATGAAAGCAATGTATATGTGTTTCAACTTTATGAATGTCTGTATGTGTTCGTAGCCCCACACGACTCGGAGAAAAATGTTGTAAAACAACCTATTTCGGCAGCAATTTTGAAATATATTACCATTTACGGATGTAATTAAATGTAAGATGTATTCTAAATAATTTTACATTCAAATTGTGACTTAATTATAGCAATTTACCCAGTTAGTTAACAGTCCTTAATAAAACAATATAATAATGTTCGGCGGCCATCTTGAAAAATGGCCGCAATTTGTGCATCCAGCGGCTTTTTTAACCGCATACAACCAGGAGTGATAGACAATAGGCTACTGAATCCGAAAATCATACTCACACAAAATCCCACATGGGGGGAGTGGGGATATTGCTGGCTCAAGGTATATATACTATACAGTATAATGACTACATTTTATTTGTTTTATCAGGCGCGGATACAGGGGCGGGGGGGGGGGGGGGTGGGGTCCAAAGGGTCCGGACCACCCCTGCTCTAGGCAAAAAAAAAAAAGAAAGTCTACAATACTCGAATAGTTGGATGACTTTTTTCGTGGCCTAGGTGTCAGGAAATCGCATCTACGGAAATCTGGCATTTAAAAATGTCATGGGGGAGGACCCCCAGACCCCACCCCCCGACTTTACGATTTCGCGCTCGCGGAGGTCGGATGCCGACTTGTAATTACAGACCCCCCCCCCCCCCCCTCCCCCTGCAATTATTTCTGTATCCGTTTATGCATGTATAATACACTATCCTATCAACATGTCGATCGCCTGTGTGTATGTACATGTACATGATGTAGTACGGGCGATATTTGGCCATTTTTTGACCGAACCCGCGGGACTTGGCGTATATACAATGGATTGTTGGTGATTTTGTACCTACACACCATAATTATTGGATTCCGATGGATGGCACTCTGTCATCCTTGAGTATTTTCCAAAAACCAAGATGGCTGCCCAAAGCAGCAAAACCACATAATGTATTGATGAAGATCAAGATTGATCAAGATTGCAAGATCTACGATAAACTGCATGCAGACTTATGTCGCAACATTCAAATTCGGTTAGAACGACATCCCTCATTTTGGGCGCGCCAGAACACATAAGGACACCGTTGTTTTTGTTTCCAGCCTTTTTTAAGCGTGGGACATATCTGTCTACTATCGTTCCATGTCAAACTGTGTGAAGAAAACAATGACTGGTCTGGAATTTATTTTTTCGTTGTAAAATCAACATTTCAGCCGATATAAGGAAGATACAAAGTTCATTAGCGGATTTTCGGTAGGTGGAGCGTGTTTTTTATGACGCTCTAATTAAACAGACACACGTATTGTCATGTAACGTTGAGTAATGACTGACGTTTTTTTATAAATTGTTTTATTGTGACGTAACGCTGCATGATGTCATTTACGAGATATGACGCAGGCACCAACACTGAAGTAGCATGATTATAGGTGTCTGGATGGTATGAGCCTCTTAATAGTGTAAAATAGACAGCTTTTTTTCTTTTACATTATGCATTGCTTTAAACCACATCCTTAAAACGCCATGTAACGTGTGTATATTCAAAATGGTATTATAATTGCCGCCAATACTGTACATGGTAACGAAATGTGTTAACATGGCTGAAAAATGTTCAAATCTGCGTTGAAAATCCATTGTGTTCTTTAAAATCTTTTTAACGGTTAATAACCATTCAACTATATACAATTATTATGGCTTCCAAGATAGGCGCCGAAAATAATGTTGTTTTTTTTATCAAAATATTATTTATTTCCATTTAACACCGTTCTGTCATGCTCATTTTCAATAAAATAAATCATACATTCATGTTTCATTGCTGTGCTCTCTACCACGTTTCCGAATGTCTTGCATGGTGTAAATTCGTGCAAGACGCCATTACATTAAACAAACGTGATCGCTTACAATGCTTACAATCGAATCCCAATGGGGAGTTTCATACATAAGTGCATATGTTGTCAATTTCTAGAGCTCTTAGTATATTAGCTACAATATTTAGCCTCCGATATGTTATCTACGGCTACAATTTGACCCATTCAAACAATGCGAGCAACCGAAGTGAATACCCAAACCTGTTGCATGTAGGTCAACATTTAGTAAACTGTATATGTTATAACCTTTAGACAAATAATCTTTAATGTAGAACTAGTAAATTGCCAAAACTAATAAAACAGGGAAATAATTTTCCCATGGAAGCCATCTTTTCTATAGTTGTTGTTCAACATTCAACATAACGAAATGAAGCATTCAAATTTACAAGATATACATGTAAATGTCAGATAAACACATTGACATGGTAAAATAACCAATTTCTGCAAGTGCATGTTCTTTATTAATAATTTATTGATACAGCTTTTGACAGTTTAATATCGCTAACATATCAAACACGCCGGATAACTGATTGCAAAAATCACTCTTCCATGCATTACATTAAAGAGATGGGGTTAAATTGCTACTCGCGAGAGGTATGGAGCGGGGTAGCAATTTTGTTTCCATTAGTATATTTGAGGGCCGGACTCCGCTAGTATTAGAGAGCCCCTCTCTGACATGTATATACTATAATATGAACATGGTCTGGTTAGGGTACACTATATGATACATTGTGTTGTCACGTCGCACATCTTAGTATGTATAATGTACAAGACATCGGCCAGTTTCACCGATTGTAGCGTTTGACACAGATAACACAACATAGGACATATAGAGTAATACGATTTGGTATACATGGAACATGAACCGCCAAAGACAAATATTTGCAAGGTGCTATACAATATATCATGTCAAATGATACACATATTTCATATATAGTGGCTATTATTTTGTCTACGTTGGCAATGTTATACTGTGTAAATCATCAGGTCACTCCATTCACCTAATTTTAGGAGAACGGGTATGACAACGTTACCATATCTAGTCTGCTAGCAACACCTTTGTGATAGAAACATACGACTACGTCCATGAAAACATTATGCATGAATGCAAGCAATGTAGTATATGTGGTACACCATGTGTGTAAATGTATTATCGTCTATTTGACTGTGCACTATGTTGACCAAAATGTGTCTTGCTAGTGTTGTAACAATGGGGAAAATGTATCGTGAAATGAGACCCAATATACTTTGGCTAACCATAGCATGGCATGTTGTATATGAACGTCTTGTGAACATATAGCAGTAATCGTTATTAGTCTATCTGGCATATTCATAGATGTATGTGCGAAACACTACACAAAGTGATAACTCGAATACCAGGCTTTTGATATCAAGTTGAGCAGACATGGCTCGGAAACAGTAGGAATTCCACGGCGATCCTCGGAATTCCTACACGTTTCCTGGCCTTGCCTGATAACTTGATGTCAAAAGACACTTGTCTGATATTAGTAGGCACAACGGCGTAGTGTAATATTGGTATCTGTTGTTTCCTGACCATGTAAACATATGGTGGTATACCTGCAATATTACATATAGGATCCAGATCCAACGGTGTATATGTGCAGAATGATCAGGATATACATTGATCAAACGTCACATGTGCTCCTTTTTATTTAAAGGTATTGCGTCTCAGATGATGTCTTACACATATATATACAGTAAGACTATTTTTGTCGCTTCAAATATACCAATCAATAGCACCATCTTATTTGAGAACATTTCCAAAAACATGCGTTATGTTCCAGTACATACGATCGGAAACTGTGATAAGCAGGGGAGATAATTTGGTTTGGCATAAACATTTTCGCATTACATCTAGGGAAACATTTTGGAATTTATTTATTTTGTTGTGAAATGATCATACTTTACCACATTTAGCAGGAAATCACCATTATACTCGGACGCTATAGTGCAATTAATTTAAAATATAATAAACCATGTAGTAACCATCCACTGTGAATCATGTTTATAATACTGACAAATATTTAGCGTTACTAACGAGTTATTTTTCAGAATTATAAACATGTTTTACAAATCCCATATTTTTCCCAGGCGACTTATAGGCTTCAGTCATACCATACACATCAGTTATATAATGAATAACATTATATGTATATCTGAGACCAAGTTTAGCCACGTCCCAATGTCAAATGTAGACAGTCCACGAGACACAATTACAGTAGTACCAACATTTGGAGACTTATTTCGCTATTTCCCTGTTATTACCACTCATATGACAGTCACTACGTAATGAGTGGTAACAAGATATACTTTTTATGGACAAATAAACCAACTATTCAGGGTTTTTTGTTTAAATAAAAAGTATTCTATCTAATATACGTCAATGGGTTACATGTAAACACACGTACGTTGTGTAGGTGTCCAGTTTAGGGAACTTCCAGCGTTTACGACTGACGCTGATTTCAGAAAATGAGAATACTACAAGTGCTTGATAAGTGATTTATTTAAAATGTTCAAGATAATGAATATGTCAGCACAACGGTGTTAAAATTATAAATTATTAAATACATGTATAATAAAATACAATGTGAATGCCTACCCAAAAACATGAATGCAAAAACACAATCACGCAATATCACAAATATAAATATGCACAAATGTACTGAAATAGCACAACATATGACGAAACTATGTGAACCAGGTTTGTCAGTAAGATTAGGCGATGGTTGCAAACACCCCGGTGAGAGCATCGAAGCCAAATATCATTGACATTGACATAGGATGTAGTTGTCACGGGATTTCATCACAGAATGCTAATGCACTCACGAAAAACCGGAAAGCCCATCGAGAATGGCGATTGAATGGCTCATCTATGAACATTAATAATGAATACTATTTAAGTAGAAAACATACCAAAATGACATCGAGATCTGAAATTCGGAAAGAGCATGCGAAACGCATAATAGAGACTCATACAAATATTATGAATGCCTAATGTTACGATACTAAGTTATTCTACGATCTTGTAAAAAAGCAACGTGCTACAGGAAATGTATTCATCACTGACCTGCCTTAGCCGAACCGCAAAATTCAGATAATTATGATGAACATTTTCATAAATATGTTACAGACGACATTGATCATATCAAATTCCTTGTCAGCTAGGACAGGCCATATGTTGCAAACAACAAAGCAAGAAGTCGTAGAAGCTATCAAATCATTAAACATAGGAAAGGTACCAGATATATATGGACTGTCTGCAGAGCATTTGAAATATTCATCTGAATCACTAGCTGAACTGATAGTTACAATCATCAATCAAATATTTAAAGACGGACAAATCCCGAATACTCTTAAACATGGAATAATTACACCTGTTTTCAAGAAAAAAGGAAATCCAATTGACTCCTTCAACTATAGAGGGATAACTGTTCTTCCCATCATATGTAAACTGATCGAGATCATACCAAGACAAAGACTAGAACCATTTATCCAAGAATCACAAAGTGTCCTCCAGAGAGGCTTTACACAATTTTCGTCCCCACTCAACTGTGCACTAATTGTAGATGAATTCATCAGGGAATCGAGAGATAAGAAGTAAACCGCATATGTCGCAATGATAGACGCAAAATCCGCATTTGATGTTGTCTCACACCACACCTGATGAGAAAAGTATACAATATTGGAGCACAGGATGAATTATGGACTCTTATAGATGACCTCCATTAAGAGCAACATCTTCTGTGAAATGGAAGTGAAATATCCGAATCTTTCCATATCTATCAAGGTGTCAGACAAGGTGGCATACTAAGTGCAGACCTATACAAACTTTATATCAATAACCTATTAGAAAAAGTCCGATTATCGACACATGGCGCCCAGATCAGAAACATACCTGTATGTGCTCCCTGCTGTGCTGATGATGTGGCTCTCCTGAGTAATAATGCTGACAATCTCCAAACACTCTTGAATGCTGCTGCAGAATATAGCAACAAACACAGATATGTACTCCAGCCAAAGAAAAGCGTAATACTACCAGTGCCATACTCGAATAGACATAAAATACTAGATACACAAAACTGGAATATAAACGGGATACATTTACCGACTGTAGACAAAATTACACACCTAGGTATAATACGAGCAAATACACATGAAAAGTCAGTGAAAGAAACAGTAAATGAGAACATAAAATAAGCGCGAAGAACATTATACAGTCTGATGACAACTGGGATGCATGGTGAAAACAGATTAAACCCTGAAACAAGTATGCATTTACTCAAAACATATGTCATTCCTGTATTGATATACGGATTGGAGATTTTACTGCCAGAAAAGGGTAATCTACAACTACTAGAAACCTACCTACGTAAGACTACCAAACATATCTTGTCACTCTCTACTACCACCCCGGACCCTGTGATATTTATATTATTATCAGGACTGATTCCACTAGAAGGACACATCCACCTTAGAGCATTGACATTCCTTAATAGCATATGTCTACAGGATGACTCCAGTATCAAAAAAACTACTTATCATGCTTATGATAAGAATGTATCACTGAAAGCAGGGAATAGCTCAAGTTGGTTCTCCGTCATGAACAAAATACTCATCAAATATAAGTTACCAAGCTGCTCATCTATTTTGAATACTAGAATTGACAAAACGAAATGGAAACATAAGATACATCACGCTGTTAACTCATACTGGTAAAATCGTATTTTTCAGCAAGATGAATTGTATACACAGCTTACAAATCTGAACATTCATACATATAAACCTGGACTATTACACCCTACTGTACTTACGCAGGAAGCGTGTGTTAGAGAATCCAGAAGACTCTCTGTGAAAATTAAGCTAACATGTGGCACCTATATACTGCAAGAGAATAGGACTAAATTCAACCAATCCGAAGTGAACAAAACATGCTTACTTTGTGAATCTGCAGATGAAACGCTTGAACACTTCCTATTGAACTGTGAAATATTAGATACAGTTAGAGCAAATATAACCCTGGACATTAACGAAACATTGGACAAGATATGTAAACAGCAACTCCACGACTTCGAACCGTCTGCTCAAATACAATTACTACTAGATTCAACCTTTATGCGCAAACTCGTATCTACATGTGAAGATAGTTATCTACCTGATCTTGAACATATCACACGTCTTTGTTACACTCTTCATAGTGAGGGTCAAAAATATCTATCAAAAATCGACGCGGCACACAACGTTGACAAAAATTAAACTAGATTGGTCAGTAAGCGTGGGCCCAGGTACCCCTAAATATGTAAAATTTTCCAAGTGTGTGGGCTTGTGACCTTGACTCTGGGCTTAGCGGGGGCGGCACGAACGTGAATGTGAAGCAGATCCGAGCAAGGAAATAGAAGTTATAACCGATTTCTCTGATGTTAAGTTTTGTAAAGAGACTAAGTATGTGATCTTGACCTTGGGATCAGCGGGGATATGTCACAGCATGATAGTAGAGCCTTAGAGGAATGCATGCATGAAATATTAAGAATTTTAGATGAAGTTATAACATGTTAAGTTTTGTAAAGAGACCATGTATTTGACCTTGACCTTGGGATCAGCGGGGGTTGGACGGTCGTGGATTTGGCACAGCATGGTAGTAGAGCCTTACAGGAATGCATGTGTGAAATATTAAGCATTTGAGATGAAGGAAATAGAAGTTATAACAATATTTCTCTGATGTTAAGTTTTGTAAAGAGACTAAGTATTTGACCTTGACCATGGGATCAGCGGGGGTTGGACGGTCGTGGATTTGGCACAGCATATTAGTAGTAGAGCCTTACAGGAATGCATGTGTGAAATATTAAGCATTTTAGATGAAGGAAATAGAAGTTGTAACAATATTTCTCTGATGTTAAGTTTTGTAAAGAGACTAAGTATTTGACCTTGACCTTGGGATCAGCGGGGGTTGGACGGTCGTGGATTTTGCACAGCATGGTAGTAGAGCCTTAGAATGCATGTGTGAAATATTAAGCATTTTAGATGAAGGAAGTAGAAGTTATAACAATATTTCTCTGATGTTAAGTTTTGTAAAGAGACTAAGTATTTGACCTTGACCATGGGATCATCGGGGGTTGGACGGTCGTGGATTTGGCACAGCATGGTAGTAGAGCCTTACAGGAATGCATGTGTGAAATATCAAGCATTTTAGATAAAGGAAATAGAAGTTATAACAATATTTCTCTGATGTTAAGTTTTGTAAAGAGACTAAGTATTTGACCCTGACCATGGGATCAGCAGGGGTTGGACGGTCGTGGATTTGGCACAGCATGGTAGTAGAGCCTTACAGGAATGCATGTGTGAAATATTAAGCATTTTGGATGAAGGAAATAGAAGTTATAACAATATTTCTCTGATGTTAAGTTTTGTACTAAGTATTTGACCTTGACCTTGGGATCAGCGGGGGTTGGACAGTCGTGGATTTTGCACATCATGGTAGTAGAGCTTTACAGGAATGCATGTGTGAACTATTAAGCATTTTAGATGAAGGAAATATAAGTTATAACAATATTTCTCTGATGTTAAGTTTACGGACGGACGGACGGACGGACGGACGGACAACCTGACTCCAGTATAATAATTTCAGTGAAAAGTGTTTTGTAAATACCATATTGGTGATTGGAAAATACATTGTGGTGGAGGAGCTGTTATACTCGACAACGAGGTTACTCAACACTGAGTGGACGGATAAAGAAGAAGAAGAATGGCGGAGACTCAACACACAAATGCATGCGTGAACCAACACATTATGTCAAAGGAAAAGGAAATAACAACGTTTTGTTATAAACCTAACATACATGGCTATACGATGTAAATAAGTCATATATTCCCATCGATGAAATAAACAACGTCCAGGGAATTATCACTACTTCTATCTAAGAATGTACATGTAATTATTCATATGCGCTCCTTACAAAACTGACATAGGCTGCAAATGTAAACACACATTTCTTACCATATACAGTTTACAAAACTACAATCATTTTCTTGGTGGGGTTTCTATAAATTAAATTGTTATATTTTTGCAACATATATGACATATATGTCCATCTTGTGGTGCGACATGTCCATAGTTCACGAGAGCCGTTAGCACTCGTAAACAAGGCGATCGTCAAGGAGTGTCTCACCCACTAAACGAGGCGATCGCCACGGATGTCAATGTCATCAAAGTCAAGGTCACAATATGATGTTCAAACTTATTGATACGAAGATCATGGTCACCAAGGTCAAGGTCACACAAATGACACTGGGTGGATAGCTATCAAAATGAGGAAGAAAGCTTCGCTCAAGTTTGGTAATGATCCGACTAACAGATCAAGAGATAATGAATATTTGAACGTACATCAAACAATATTGACACACAAGTCAAGGTCACCAGTCTTGGTCAAAGTCACCGTCAAGGTGAAAGTCACCGGAATGACATTGGATGGATATCTATCAATGTGAGGAAGCTATTTATGAAAGTTGCTAATGATATGACTAACGGATCAGAAGATATTCAACATTTGGACGCATGTCCAAAATTATTGACACCAAGGTGAAGGTCACGAAGGTCAAGGTCAGCCGAATTATACTGGTAGATATCCTTCAATATGAAGAAGCTATTGATGAAGTTTGGAGATGATCCGACTAACGGATCATCTGACTAATGGATCAAGATATTAAACGTTTTGATGTACGTCCAAAATCATTGACATGAAGGTCAAGGTCACCATGGGCATGGTCACTCGAATGAGACACAGGGTGGATAGCCATCAATGTGAAAAAGCTATTGGTGACGTTTAGTAAAGGACCCGACTGACGGATGAGGCGGTATTCAACATTTGGATGTATGTACAAAATTATTGACACAAAGGTTAAGGTCCCCAAGGTGAAGGTCACCCGAATGACAGTGAAATTTCGTAGTGATCCGAGATATGGGAAATTTTGATACGTCCCACAAAGGTGAAGGTCACCAAGGTGAATGTCAAGGTCACCCGAATGACAGTGGGTGGATAGACATCAATGTCAGAAAGCTATTGATGAAATTTGGTAATGATCCGACTAATATGGGAAATTTGGCTACATCCAAATTTTACATCCCACACAGGTGAATAGCTATAAATGTAAGGACGCTATTGATGAAGTTTTGGGAGACGGCATGCAAGTCCATAGAGTCAGTGCGGCCGTTAAACGTAAGCATCAAGTCAAGATGAAGTTTGGTAATGATCCAACGAATGGATCAAGAGATATGGGAAATTTGGCTATGTCCCAAATTGTTGATGATACGACACTGACGCCGCTGACGACTGCGACGCCGGAATTGTGAATGCTATATATAGCTGTTTTTAGAACAGTTCAGACCTCGACCAGACTGCGTGGACACCGTTGATCAAGCCCATAAGCATTAAATCTGCAATGCACTACATAATTATGTTATATGCAAATTAAACATATATAGGTACACATTAAATAGGCAACACATGAAATACGTAAACCATTGAACTAAATTTGAATTACCATTTGAACTAAATTTGAATTTCCATTTGAACTAAATTTGAATTTCCATTTAACTTTACAATGCATTTCCATTGTACATAATGCATTCAGTAATGGAATAGCTTGAAGAAGTGATGAGTGTAAGTGCTGAAGTAGATCCTGATCATCAATTATTAGACTGCTAAAGCATTTTAGGTACAACATTGCGTGATTGTCCGAATAGCAACCGGCATTGACCCTGATGAGGTTGTGCGTATGCCGGTGCCAGTCCACACATACATGTCCGTAATCATGAATTCGCAACACTATACATATGCATGTACATGTCTAACCTGAATGTAGATACAATATATAATTAATTTCATTTCGATGTATGGGCACACTTATTTGAACAGATTCCAAGATGTGTATTCAAGGGCGGGTACAGGAATTAGTTCTAGCAGGGACGGGATTCTCAATTGTAGCTGAGATACGTGTGATGTCAACACTCATAACAGTACAAATATTTTTCTGAATTTTTTATCATCAAAAGTATATGGTGTTGCCACTCAGTTGAATCGTCTCCACTGATTGGTAACAACATAAGACGTACACTCTGGATCACAGGTTGAAGTAACGAACCAAGGTCTAAACATACATTAAATATACCTAAAAGCATCAATATGTGAGAGAAAAAATAAGCTAACATTTTTTTACTCTATCTTATAACATATTACCAAGGTCCCTACGTTTTTTATAGGCCGTTCTCTGACGGCCTCGAGACAACGGAGTCTCACGAAACAGTCAAACGATTTATAGCATTGTCATCCATTGCAGAAGTTAGGAAAATGTTTGCCCCCTGCAACGATATATTCCTCAATGCGCTATGTCAACGCCTTTTCGAGCTATGGATTATTTTGTTGGCTTTCCCGATGACGTGTCAGCTGGTACCATTTCATAGCTTCGCTGACGCTATAAGCAGGTGTCCGACTGGTAACCAGTCAATGTGACATGACGCTTACGCGGGACACTCCACGAATATCAGTCAATCATCAGCTTAGCGATGACGTCATTGGCAAAACTCATCAAGATTTGACAACATGGCTTTTGGAGAAAATATAAAAATGTAGGTGCGATTCAATTGTCTGTCGTGACGCATTTGACGCGGTATACATGTAGGTTTGATCAAAGGTTCGATTGGAAACTATGTTTTTTTCTATGAAAATGTTTCTTTACGGGCCGGGACGACGTAAAAGTGTAGTTTGAAGCCAATGTTTGCGCTGTCATATAACAGTATTGATTCTCTTCAGACTAATAAAAAATGCTCGATTTTGTTGAACAAAATAATCGATACCTCGAAAACTCGTTGACATAGCGCATCGGGGAATATATCGTTGGGGAGGACTAATATTTACCTAACTTCTGCAATTGGCGACAATGATATAAATCGGTTGACTGTTTCGCGAGAGTCCATTGTCTCGAGGCCATCCGAGTACGGCCAATTAAAAACATAGCGACCTTTGTTAATGTGTATAGGAGGGAGTAAAGATTTTGTATTTAATGTACTTATAGACCATGGTCCGTCATTTCAACATGTGCTTTGAATGAGAAATAAGAAAATAATCCGATCTTTACACAATTATTTTTCAATAAATAATATCTGAGTCACACTTTATATGCTGATCTGAGACAAAGTGTCTTTATTTAATACACATAGTAATGTAAGCGGGTTGGCAGCTTGCAACTATCGACTAATTCCACAGATTCTAAAAATCAACTGTCACATTCGCACCTCTCTGTATTAAAGAAATGCTCCCCATATACTCAACAGCATGAGCAGAATTGCGGACAGGTGATATGCTGATACGTGTAGGATGAGGTTCCTGTCACTATACCATGATTACCGCCGCTGAGCGAGTGCCAAAGATATGAGACAATCCATGTGATTTTACCAAAGGAAATGTGTAATGTTGATGAAAAATATTGACAAAATTTACGATATTGTCCGTACATGAGGTCAACAGTTGACAAAATGTTGAGCAAATGTGGAATTCCGCATTTGCCCTGAACAATTTGTCAACTATATAGACGTTATTTACATAAATATCACAGTATCTGTAAATAGTTTTAATGAAAAGTCGCACATCTCCATAGGTACAAAATGACATGGCTTGTCTCATATGGACATACACTTATTTTGTATGATAGCATTTTACAATTTTACAATACTGGATTGTAAAAGATTGCATAAACAAAGAGGTAGTTGTTTCTGCAAAACAAGACAATATATTTCCGCACAACATGGCTCAGTAGCGTTGCTGTGCAATATAAATGTATCCAAAACAATATCCAGCTATTTGGACATCTATTTTGTTGGTCATGTAAGTTTATGTTAACATGGCTAACCTATATGTTACAAAGCCACAAATCTAAGTCACCTTCCATGTGTTTGTGACGGTGAAGCAATACTCAGACTACGTGTATCTGTCTGTACGAGGGGATATCTCCTCATACAAGCGGACAACCGTGCTCTAAGTTAATTGTAACATGAAACACACCACATACCTGCTCCATACCCCGGTTCCCGAAATAACATGAGGACAAAACACAGCATTATTCGTCCTATGGAATAAGAATCATTTGTAAAATTGCACAATTACAGTTTTAGTATCATAATAAAACCCATCAATTAAACTTGTAATTGTCAACTTTGACCTTCTTCCCTTGTACAATCCTGTCATATATAAACGCCTCACAGACAATGTCGACATTTTTCTTCTCTGCCTGTTGTATCTTGGCTGTCTTGATTTCGTATTCAGTTGCCGATGCCACCAGTAAGTTAAATACCGCCTTTGTGCCTGTGAATATAGAACATATTATTTATATTATAAACGTATTACATGTATTGCCTAAAAGCCAGGGTAATAACACACACACACATCATAATACACAAATCTAGAGATTATGTTTTAAAACATGGGTATGCCACCTGACAAACCGGATCATAAAAGGAACTGTTACAAACATTTTGACGCACAAATATGCTGACTGCGACCTTGTGAATGTCAGAAAGGTCACAAACACGTTTCACTGAATGGTTGCGTCAGTGTGTGGCATATGTACACATGTATCAAGTGTGCGAATATTAAAAGGAATCCATACAGGAATATTGAAGTTATACAGACGGACAAAACCTCAAGAGCATGATAAAAAGTGAAAATGCATTGATTCAATGTCCCAGCAAAAAGCAAAGGTCATACAGAGACGGTATCTCAGTTTATTGTCGTCCGAAAGACCAGTGGGACAGAAATACAAGGTACTATGAAAGTAGTCCACTTGCCGAGGGCAGAATTGATCCTACTGTATGATCTCCGAGGGTAGCATTGATCCTACTGCATGATCTCCGAAATTGTTCCATTGCCTAGGGCAGAATTGTAGCTTTGTCACAGAATGATAGAAAACCATTAGAAGAAGGCATGTTTGAAATATCGAGAAGTGTGGTGAAAGAAAACACAAATTATAATACATTTTCCTGAAAGCTAAATTTATGAATGTACTAGGATTTTGACCTTTATTTTGGGGTTAGTGGGGGTATGATGATCGCAGATTTGTCACAGCATGATAGGCATGTATCAATAAGTGGGACGAAAGGAAACAGAAATTATAACAAATTTCCCTGAAGGTTAAGTTTATGAATGCACTAAGATGCACTAACCTTGACCTTGGGGTTAGTGGGGGTATATCTGTGGTGGATTTGTCACAGCATGATAGTGAATGAATCATTTGAGGAAGGCATGTGTGAAATATCAAAACGTTTGGTGAAAGGAAACAGAAATTATAACTTTTCCCCTCAGGTTAAATTTTTTGAATTTTTGTAGACGGACGAACAGAGGCTGACTACGTTGCCGGGGGTATGTCATAAGCACTCATTTCTTCGGAAGGCGCGCTAAAAGGGCATATGTAATATGAGACACGCCATGTGATTTTGCACCTAAAAAGATGTCTGATTTTTCATGAAAACTTAACAAGATTTGCGATATTTTCCGTAAATGACGTCGAAAGATGAAGACATGTTCAGAGCAAATGTAGAATTCTATTCCGCATTTGCTCTGAAAATTTCGTCAACATTTACAGACTAGATGGCCGCGGCCTGCATGTCGCACCTTGTGGCGAGGCATGGACACTAAAAAAAAAGATATAGTATAACGAAAAACTTTAACCAAAAAACTTAACCAAAAACTTTAACCAAAAAACTTAACCAAAAACTTCAAAGAAATTTGACCTTGACATTGGGCACAGGGGCCACACGGGAGGGGGGTAGAATGAAAATATAGATGATGATAAACACCCATGTGAAGTTTCAAGGTAATGGGCAAAGCAGTTGCAGAGATATAGTATAACAAAAAACTTTAACCAAAAAACTTAATAACCAAAAAACTTATCCAAAAAACTTAACCAAAGAACTCAACCAAAAACTTTAACCAAAAACTTAAAACAAAAAACTTAACCAAAAAAACTTAACCAAAAACTTTAACCAAAGAACTTAACCAAAAACTTCAAAGTAATTTGACCTTGACATTGGGCACAGGGGCCGCATGGAAGGGGGGTAGAATGTAAATATAGATGATGATACGTACGTACGCCAAAGTGCCAACTATATCGCGCTTTCCGCAAGCGGGCACGACAAAAACTTAACCAAAAACTTTAACCAAAAAACTTAACCAAAAACTTCAAAGTAATTTGACCTTGACATTGGGCACAGGGGCCACACGGAAGGGGGTTAGAATGAAAATATCGATGATGATAAACACCAATGTGAAGTTTCAAGGTAATGGGCAAAGCAGTTGCAGAGATATAGTATAACGAAAAACTTTAACCAAAAAACTTAACCAAAAACTTTAACCAAAAAACTTAACCAAAAACTTCAAAGTAATTTGACCTTGACATTGGGCACAGGGGCCACACGGAAGGGGGTTAGAATGAAAATATCGATGATGATAAACACCAATGTGAAGTTTCAAGGTAATGGGCAAAGCAGTTGCAGAGATATAGTATAACGAAAAACTTTAACCAAAAACTTTAACCAAAAAACTTAACCAAAAAACTGAACCAAAAACTTTAACCGGACACACGTACGTACGTACGTACGCCAAACGGCCGACTATATCGCGCTTTCCGCAAGCAGGAGCGACAAAAATGAGGGTCTGAGGGTCGTGGATTTGGCATGGCACTAAGACTGTGATCTTGACCTTGGGATTAGCGGGGGTCTGAGTGTTGTGGATTTGTCACAGAATGATAGAGAATCATTAGAGAAAGGCATATGAAATATCAAAAGGTTTGGTGAAAGGAAACAGAAATTATAACAAATTTCCTCCAACGTGGTTTTCAATTGGATAGACGTACAGACGGATGGACAGATGCTGACTACGATGCCGGGGGTATGCCATAAGCATTCCTTTCTTAAAAAGGCGCGCTAAAAATGGTACTGAAAGAGAGAACCGCTACAGCAAACGCATTATGATGAACAGTACATCTAAACCAAGCAATGCAATGTCAAGCCAACCATTTCCGTCAATACGAATGCCGAAGATGCGCAGAAAGTACTTCTAAGGGAAATTACTCGTGATGTTCCAAAGTCCGGTAACATGTTTACAAGTTAGACTTATCTATTGTCTGAATTAAATTATGACTGTGACCGCAGAAATGTATGGACGGTAATATCCGCCATACTTCTATTAGGCCTGATGCTTATTACAATTCTATGTGGCTTGATGCTTGCTGACTGGTGCCATTACAACTTACTTTCATGTTATTTTATTCGTCATTCGTTTTTATGACATTTGAAATCTTCTTGGTTGTAGTCTAAATTGCATGTGCATTTGGCTTGATGCTTTATTCATTCGCACTGTTTCAATGCGTTTGTGTTGATTACATTCTAAGCGGCTTGATGATTCATTCTTAGCGACATCTGGAGTTCCATTATTGATTATTGCATCGCTGTTTTGTCATGCGTTTTGTTACCTCGCTAAGCCACGCCCCTTGACAACAATAATTGCAACAGTAATTTGGGAACAACCATTATGACGCAAGGTGCGCTGCTAAAACTTAAAATAGTTCTCCCTAAAATGATTTAATATGCTGGTACCCGTCCTCGAATGCGTTGCTCTCTAAATTGGTTCCATGTCCCTAACGGTGTTGATGTAGATTGATGCCACCTTTTCTGTTGCGCCATGTTTAGGTTAAAAGACACCAAATAGTTTTACTGTATAATTTAACCGAATCCCAGCCAGTCTTTCCTACTTTCACTATTCGTGTACTATGGATGTTGTGGGACCAACCTCGTCATGTCCCCCACTATTGTTTACATTCTTTGGCCACGGAAACTGTTTACATCACGTGACCAACAGGCTCAATGTTTTCTTTTAAATGTTTCAAATATGCTGAAAACTGGTGTTACAAACACCACGACATGTTCCTCAAGTGAAACAGGGTAGTAATGGATCAAGATTTGTAAGCAAACTGTGTCTCTGACCTTAAAACACCGGGACTATTTTTTATGTCGGACTACTTTTGCATACTCAATTTCTCTAACCTTAAAGGCCCTGAACGGCTCAGTATTACAATTTTCCGATTTTTTCAAACACAAAAACATGTTTGGCAACTGATTTAGTACACAAAACTAACATATACTGCCTAATAGATACATCTCAAGTCTTGAGATTTACATCTTAATCGCAATGTGAAGACAACAAAAACTTGTTTTGTGTACCACTCGGTGCAAAATGTCAATATTGACAATTTAATTTCCGTAACCCAACGGCTTCGGTTCGGAAGCGAGTCGATAAACTCCGGCTATCGGAATTCATCGGTCGCGAATCGGGTAGTTGAGGAGTTGACCCGAGCGTCTATCGGAAAATCGATCGGGCTTTGAAACACGTACCTGATGTTTGTTTATCAACAACTATTGATATTTTCATCGACTACAAACTCATTTTTGTACCAAAATTAATGCAAACAGTTTCAAAGTGTGTGTAAATAGAAACCTGTTGGATTTTTGTGTGGGAAAACCCAATAGGAGGCCAAATTCGGCAACTTGAGCCGTATAGGGGCTTTAAACCTAGAGTGCTACATGCCAGGTTATAATATAGGGAGACATGTTTTTCTTTATTCTTTCAATCTGACATTTTTCTGGCAAAATGAACATTGATTTGCCATTACCAGACGTACTAATTGACATTATTATACTTTTTATATCAAACGTGAAATGCCAGTTTGATATCAGGGGCGATAACCGGGTTTCCTTAAAATGATAACGGAAGCAACAATTTATTCCATTTATTTATTTTTTGATGTGCAATATCATACTTTATGATATGTCGATAAAATTATTTATTCAGCATTTAGTTGATATAAATAATTTAAAAATACTGCATCATTTGCATATGAAACTAGCTTGATACCACCGCGAGTCTCTATGAGTACATTAAAGATTATTAAATAATTATATCTGTGTAGTGGCACTCGTCATTTTTAAAAGTGGTGGACTAGTTGCAATTATACACTTATTTAAGTTCCATAAAGAAAAGTGTGTACCTACTAGATGGGACCCCAGCTTCAACAATAATTAAATCTATATTTTAATTAGTCAAGATCGAGATCAGAATGGGTGCAGGTTATTGGAAATTAGGTCCCACAACATCCATAAGAAAAATGAAAGTAGCAGAGAAAAGCAAAATGTGGGGTAACGGGTTAGTTTTTTAGGGAAAATCAATGGTGGTGGCCCACCTTAGTCTGATCCCGGACGGTTATTGGTTATTGGTTTGCATCGGTAACGGGCCAGTTTGACAGTCATCCTGTGTAAGTTACCATATAGTAAAACTATTTGGTGTCTTCTAACCTATACTGTGATCATTTGTAGGTGAAATCTTACATCAACACCGGCATTGGAGGTGTGCCACAAACAGCCAATCACATCTCGTACTATTATTTATTAGTCGGATGATTCCTAACATTGACAGCAGTGCCATCTGGCGTCATAATGAGGCACTACTAACTCATATATTGCTTGCATCATTCTGCTTGTGGCTTGATGCTTTCTGCTTGCGGCTTTCCGCTTTCGGACTGTGGCTTGATGGTTACATCCTGCGGATTTGTCCTTACTGCTTTCGGCCTTATTCAAAGTGCTAAGTGCTTTGTTCTTACTTTCTATTGCAAATGCTTAGTGCAATAAAACAGGGACACGAATAAGGACGTATCAATAATTGTAATGTAAATAAGACGAATGAACAAAGCAATCAGCAGAATGGACATGTAAGAAAAACAAATACAATTACAACAAGCAGATTTCAAATGTAATAAATACAAATGACAAATGAAATAACATGACTATAAGTTGTAATGTCATCAGCACGCAAACATCAAGTCACATAGAATTATGGCGGATATTACCTTCCATAGAAATGGGGCTGACACTGTTTGCTATTCAGTAAGTAAATTACCAGTCCTACTGTTAACAAACTGACTGCAGGAATGTGCTACAATAATATCAGGACCTAGAGTGATCAGAAATGCCCCATTTCTCCAGTCACAACTATACCTTTCTTGGCCCCGTGAGTTATCACCAGATCATACATTTCCTTCTGTGTAAGCATCAGGGTGCCTGTAATCGTTATCATCAGGTTTGCCAATGCCCTGGAAAGGAAAGGTGAACAACATTTTCTAGATAGGTGGCGTGCTACTGCAAAGTTAAATTCAGCACTGAATGTCCTCCACATGCTGATTGCGACTACTCTAGCCGACATGCAAATGCGATAATCAGCAAGCAACAGCATGTCCATGACCACAGACAAGTTGTGTTTGAATTCATAGGGGTTGTCGATACACTTCAACTGTTTTTGTGAAATGCATCTTTTATAGAGGTACCATCGGAGTGATTAAATCAATTAGCACAACATAATTTAGTTACTAGTATTCAGTTTCATCGTATTTCTCGGCCTAATTGTACACGCATGAAAAATAAATTTATAAAATACAGTGTTTATAGTACTGAATATGAACTAGTATTGTGAAACTACTCCTCCTACAATCGATGGTTTCTAATTGAATGTCAGATGTGTGGCAAATGAGGGATTGTAGCTAGTTATTTCCCTTTGAATTCATTGATCATGTTGATAGAAATCCGGTCCAAATTGTATATTTTCGTGCCTAATTGCTTGTAAAAAGGACTTAATTTCGCATGGTTTATTGTGTAAAGGAGCCATTATAGTGTTTTCGACTAGAGTCGATTCAGGTCATTCTATATATCTGCACAATCTGATCCGGGACTACATTATTTGCCAGATTCATATTTTCACACTTATTAATGTTATTGCAAACAGTGTAGACTCAGATCAGACAGCACATATGTGCAATCTGATCTGGTTCTACTCTGTTCGCAAAACTCAATTTTTGTGCCATTCAACATGTTCAATAAGAAACAATCGCTGAAATACAGCATAGGACCGCATCTCTGTAAATAGATTTGCAAAGGGATATAACTGAATATGATCCCTCATTGTATTAAAAGAGTCAAACAGTAAATCAAACGATATGACTTTGTGGGTTACACAAGGTGTCCTAGTTCTTTTGGGTCACCATGTAATGTAATATACATGTACATGTAGTGTGCTTACACACGTTTTCCCTACGTGTGTGCATAGCGAAACTACATAAGTGACTAAATTATCTGCCCTGATTTCACAGTTTCAATATATGTATTATCAACTTGCATATAACGCAAACATTTTGAAGATAACTCTAGATATATAGTGCAAATACTCTTTTGTGTTTTCGTACATTGGTCATTATGCAGTTGAATTGGTATATCATGTTTCTCTCATCGGCTAAATAATGTGATATGTATAAGGAGTACATTTCTATATTACTTATAACTATTATTTTGTTTTATATTATTTGTTCCTTACTTCTATGTACATTGCGTATCAAGTAAAAAAAATTAGTAAGGTTAATTGTTCCATCAATATAGAAGAATACAAATACATGTAAATGTAAAGCACAACACAATACCTCTTACGCGCATTGCCTGCCTACATGAGCTTTATAGACGTCACCTTACTTAGTACTTATCATATATGCCTTGCTTGTTTCTTATTCCACCTGCGGTGTGGACTGAAACTCTTTGTATAAATACAATGTGTTCTGTTCTGTTCTGTTCCGTTTCCAGAAGACCTCACATCCTTCTGTAGACAGTAAATGGTCTAGCGTGGCTGATCTATTTCACCATTTGCACTGCGTTGGAAGACGATCCGAGATTGATTGTATTAGGTACATGACTGACCATTGATCATGTTGATAATGATACTGCACTATTGTAACATGCACGGAGACTACAAAGGTACAGTGTATCACCGTCAATCCGTATTCAGTGTTTCAGTGGTTTTCCAGCAGGCCGTTTCATTCTGCTCAAACTCATGAGGCGGCAGTTCTAGTTCTGTAGATCTTTGTTGAGCTGAGTGGAATCTAACATCAGTAGCCTATTTCACCAACATTGCAAAGTATACTTATCTAGCAAAGTATACTTTGAGGGAGAAATTTTCTATTGATGGATAAATTTATTATTTTTTATTATACTGAATTTATTACATTATCACAGCCATTTTGGCTGTGATAATGTAATAAATATTCAGTATCCAAAGTTATAAGCCTTGTTCATATATATAGTTATACCGATGAAAGCCAAAACACACCAAACGCCCATGTGTGTACTCGGGAAGGTTTATCAGAAAATGATCAGAACATCGTTGTTGGTTGAAACGTGCCTTCCTAATAAGCATAAAGTGCATTCAGTCCAACGGGGTAGGAGTTTATAAACAAATGCTAATCGCAAAGAAGGTATTGACTAAGTTTTATTGCAAAAGTACTACATTGTATGTTGAATGTAAAATGATAAGTCTGATAAATGGTGATCAATGTATATATGATGTTTCAAGTTGATATCGCACGCAGTCACAGAGATATAGCAAGTGATTTGACATTGGGCTCCTGGGCAGAATGGGTAGGGTATACAATGAAAATATGGATGGTGATCAATGTGTATATGAAGTGTCAAGTTTATATCGCAAGCGGTCACAGAGATATAGCAATTTGAAAAAACTTTAACATAAGCTTTAACAAACAAAATTCTAAGTCATTTGACCTTGACATTGAGCTCCTGGGCAGCATGCATTGGGTATAACATGAACATATGGATGGTGATCAATGTGTATATGAAGTTTCAAGTTGATATCGCAAGCGGTCACAGAGATATAGCAATTTGAAAAAATTTAACAAAATGTTTAAGTCGTTTGACCTTGACATTGGGCTCCTGGGGCCAGCATGGGTTAGTGTATGTCAATAAAAATAATATGGGATCTGTTGATCAATGGGCGTATATGGAAGTTTTCAAGTTTGATATCGCAAGCCGGTCACAGAACATATAAGCGATTTGTGAAACGAGATGGCCGCGGCCTGCAAATGTCGTGCCCGGACCGATTGGTCTCAGAATGTGTATTTATTTGAAGAGTTTGAATTAAAGGGTTGTGGAGATTATAAGGTATGTAAAAATCCTTTAACAACACAATTTCAAAGTCATTGACTTTGACCGTGGCCATGTGGACCACATGGGCAGGCTATAGAAAAATGAAAAATATGGTATGATGTAATAAGAAGTATTGGATGTTGGAAAGTAAATCGGAGTAAAGTTGTTGTGGAGATAGGTTTATGGTAAAAAACCTTTAACACACATTTCAAAAGTCATTTAGACGTTGACCTTGTGCATGTGGACTCACATGGGTCTGGCGTATGGAATATGGAAATCATATCGATGGATGAAAAACAGAAAGTATTGGAATGTTGGGAAGTCGTAAATTGGAGTAACAATTGTGGAGAGGAGACATTAAGATATGTAAAAATGTTTAATGCAGATTTTGTTATAATAACGCAAACTTTCTAATGTCATTTGGCCGTGACCTTTGGGGGCCATCAGGGGCCACGCTATGAGTGGGACCCACGGAATGATTTATATGGATGATTGCCCAATAAGCATACAAAGTTTCAAGCAAATCTGACTTACGGTTACTGAGATTTAGTAGGTATGTGAAAAACTTTAACGCAAATTTTGACAGAAACTTTAAACGCCTAAACTTCTAAGTCATTTGGCCACCGTTGACAATAGGGGCAAGAGGGCAGCATGAGGGGTGGCACCAGAATGAATATATGGATGCTGACCTAATTAATGCATTATGAAGTTTCAAGTCAATTGTGTCTTAGGGAAATGCAGGGGGTGATATTAAGGTATTTCTAAAAACTTTTAACGGCAGATTTCGGAACCGCAAAATCATCTAAGTCATTTGACCTTGGACCTTGGGCTCAGGGGCCGTCTGAATGGGATTACAGCGTGGAATAATTATGGATGATGACTTATAAGCATTATGAAGTTTCAATGTCAAATGTGAACTTAGGGACTGGAGAGGTTATTTAAGGTATTTAAAAAACTTTACTTTTCGCTGATTTTCGGGATAGGGAACGGACCCGGACGGAAGGCAATGGACAACCACGGCGACACCTGGATGTCATTTAGTGATCAAATTATTGTCTCGCTTTCCCGCAAGCGGGGCTCGACCAAAAATTCTTTAACATAAGCTTTAACAAACAAAATTCTTAAGCCAATTTGGACCTTTGACCTTGGGCCTCTGGGGGCAGCGTGGGTAAGGGAGCATACAATGAAAATATGGGATGGTGATCAATGTGTATATTGAAGTTTCAAGTTTGATATCGCAAAGCGGGTCACCAGGAGATATAGCAATTTTGAAAAAACTTTAACTCAAGCTTTAACCAAATCAAAACTTTCTAAAGCCATTTGAATCCTGACCTTGGGCACCTGGGCTGCATTGGGTACGAAGTATTAAAACAATGAAAAATTTATGGATGGTGAATTCAATTGTGTACAAGAATGTTTATCAAGTTGATATCGCAAGCGGTACAGAGGATATAGCAATTTCAATAAAAACTTGAACGTAAAATACTTCTAACAAAATAATGTTTCGTTCATTTTTACCTTCTGATCTTGGGCTCATGGGCGGCTTGCATGGGTAGATTGAATTACAATGAAAAATATAGAATGGTGGATCAATGTGTTATATGAAGTTTTCAAGTTGGATATTCGAAAAGCAGTCACAGAGATATAAAGCCAATTTGAAAAACTAACTTAAACGTTTCGGAAAATGGCGGGGAACAAAGCAGGTAACTTATAAGCTCCCCCAATATTTTTGTTCGGGGGTAGCTATAACAATTGTTCTGTGAATTCTGTTCATCAACAAAATGGTTGACGCCCATGCTGTCAAGCCATGTATAAAACTAGAAGATGTGGCCTGTCAGGCATCACGGAAGTGCTCCCGCTGGCAGCAAAAGAAAAACGAGGCTCAATTGAAAAAACTGGAGGGCAGAACAGCGTGGGTGGGATTTGTCACAGGCATGCAAGCAGACCAATCAGAGTAATGGATGTGTGAACTTGTTGAAGCCAGATCGCAGCAAGGAAACTGAAACTTATAATGCCATTTGAACCAGAGCGGTTGTTAAGGTTTCGGGGTCGGGACGTAACTGGAACGTAACGGATGCCAGGGTTAACACTTATAATGCATAAAAAACAATTATAAATAAAAAACCAATACATTCACACAATATCATTTAATTCTAATAAATTAAATTAAAATTAAATTAAAAACATACTAATATATAAACATGTTGTAAAGCTAATGCGCCCATAGTGTAGTAAGCCTTACAGGTAATCTCATTTTAACACAGGTCTGTAATTTCTAAGGTGCCAGCAGCAAAAACAATGGTGAGGTGGTATGCGTAGTATTCAATTTGGGTACAATACATGTACAAATACGATTCTCAGTGGACCCATTGTTGTCACATAAAATTGTAATATACCGATTTATGTACAGCTCGGGACACAAACGGCAGGAAAACTATTTAAAAGGGCGGGACATCAGAGAAACCACCAGTGCCTCAAAATAAATAAAATACATAATCAGGGCCCGGTTTGCTCCAAAACATCAGTTAGCTTAACGGACTGTTAAATCCTTAACTGAATGGTTAAAATCTCTGTTTAAATCAGAGATTTTAAACCATTCAAGTTTAAGGATTTAACAGTCCGTTAAGGTAAAACAGATGGTTTTGAGCAACCGGGCCCTGGTTAGGACAAGTTGCAGTTCATTGAAAACCCTGGCATGGTTCTGATTTCACTTCATATTAAACGTTTCAATTATTTATTGTGCAGCCACCATGACGAATAATGATGATTGTATTGATTTTGTGAACAACAAATGTCATCGCCAAAATGTGATCAAAAAATACTAGGGTGAATTTGCTATTAACTGGATGCATGGCCAAGTTACGGTACTCCTGGCATATAGAACATTGTTACACAACTCTGGTATGAACATTATTAGGAATGAATGGCCTTTTTATGGAATTTATCGGGAGGTATAAACTTGGAAAAGTTCGCGGGAATACTGGACGAAGGGCCTGGCCCAATGGCCTGGTCCAGTATTCCAGCGGACTTTTTCAAGTTTATATCTCCGATTAAATTCAAACAAAAAGGCCATTCATTCATTTAATTAATTCAGCATTTGAAATAAATTCATCAAGAAAATGTGTTTATTTTGACAGACGGCTGCCATTTATGTTTACATTGACAGCAACTGACAGCGCACCTGTAGAAAAGTAGTTTGGCGTGGGAGTTTACTGGGATAAAATTTTAAATTTTGGAAGAGACTTTGCTACGGGGCCAATCAAAGGTTATGGGTTAAAGGGAATTGTTGTAAATATTTTTGTGCTGGGAAATTATAATGTCATTTTCTTCTGGCTGCAAAGATGTGATTATCATTTTATTCTTAGTATGCATTCCATGATGAATGGGACTATACATATTTTAAATATCCACGCTTCATAACGTTCGGCTGTATCAGGACATTTATGAAAAGCAAGATAAGGTACGAACATTTGAAGTCCCATATTAATTGTAATAATTAACATGGTTTAAATTGGCATTAAATTCCTGCAAAAACAAAAATTTATTTACTCAATTTCCCTAACATTTGATTGGACCCGTAGCAAGTCTTCTGTTCCAAAATTGATATCCCAATGTTAAACTCCCAACGCCGAACGAACTACTTTCCGTAACCGTGAGGCGCAGTTAAAATTAATTAAGAAAACGGAAAACTAAACACATTTTCAAATGCTGGGAATTTAAATAAGGAATTGAATCGGCCCTTTTTGTGGTAATTTGTATTGGGGATTATAAACTTGGAAAAGTC
Organism: Conchocele bisecta; assembly: GCA_029237695.1. Lineage (NCBI taxonomy): Eukaryota > Metazoa > Mollusca > Bivalvia > Lucinida > Thyasiridae > Conchocele > Conchocele bisecta. The sequence continues at coordinate 38,077,693 of CM055281.1, forward strand.
ACGGGAAATAGTGGACGAGGCCTTCCGGCCTTCGTTCCAGTATTCTATCGACTTTTCCAAGTTTATTACCCCGATAAAACTTTCCACAAAAAGGCCATTCATTCCTATAATGTTCATAGACATTACCATTTGTGTCAAAAAAAACGATTATTGGGTTCATTAATTTTAAGTGATGAGATATGAAGTTAAAATTAAATTTTAATGTATTGTTTATAAAATTTGGTTTGAAAATCCTGGCTCTTAGCTAATGTACTGTGCTTTGAACTTGGTTCCATCTCAAACATCACGGTATGTATGTGCCCTCCATCGATCAACTGATGTTGTCACGAGAAAGCAAAATAATTTGGACAATCGTTAACACGTTTTGAGCCGGACGAAAACAAAAATATACCATGACCAATCTGAAAAACATTCCACGAACATAATTACAATTGATTTTGTTTGTTAACACAAACAGCAGTTGAAACAACCAATGACATAAGTACTCCAGGTAAATATTTATTTGTTTAGATTTTTTACACAGAATTATTCAAAGGCTGGATGAGTAACAGAAATAAGGAAGGAATTTTAACTTACATGAATGGGTAGTGACCTTGAGATGAAGGTGGGATGGGGATGGGGGCATTTCATGTAAACAACTTAGACCAAGTGCGGCTGTAGGCTCATGGATACCCCCTTGCCGCCTCGCCTTGGGTCGACAAATACAAACTTTAACCAAACTCCTTTTTTTTTTTTTTTTTTTTTTTTTTTTTTTTTTTTTTTTTTTTTTTTTATGGACGGATAAATAAACGAATGTAAGACTAAATAACAGACGGAACGAAACTGGGAGGGAAATTACAAATTATTATATTAATAAAGAAAAACATTTAGGAAATGTTAAGAGTTCATAAGAGACAAAAGACATTACGGTTGATAACCTTAGAACCATTGACCTTTGATGAAGGTAGGGGTGGGGTATTTTTGCACATAATGGATGGAAGGAATGAAGCTACTAACACATCAGCCGATAATGATATAATTCCTGTGAATTGTTAAGGGAAATCGTAGAATGAAAATTTATGAAACATGTTAAGTTTATTGAGTGAATAAAGAATATATTAAGGGTGTATGACCTTCTATTTCTTGGCGCATGATGGTGGAGTCAGGCTTATTGCGTCGAATGATCCAGGACAATTGTTTCTTGAAGACATCAAGGTCAAACTATGAAAAACATTCCATAATGTGAAACAAAAATTAGAAGAAATTTGTTAAAATTGTCAAGTTTTTATGAATTACAGGACTGACGGATTGGCAAGGCTTTAAAATAACTAGAAAATGTGTTCATAGAACACGGATTGACCCCACATATCGCTTTGATAGTAAAACGATGGCTCAAATTTCAAAGAAGTCCCAAAGAGGAAATTAATCCATAACCCAAGGGGTTCGAATCAAATTTTAATTTGAAATGAAATTTTACTTTGCGGCATCGACTGATAATAAGGAAGGTTACATACCAATGTTTCAGGTTGTAGCTGTAGCTATTACAGTTTAGAAGTTTTACTTAGTTACAATGGCAAAAATTGCCAATCTTGCCAACTTCTAAGTGGGGAGGAGAATTCAATCCATGACTCGGGGGGCTGAAATCAAAAATTGAAACAACCTTTGCATTAATCTACTCTAATCTTATCTATCATAAGGAAATTAACATACCAAGTTTCAAGGTCTGTCGTATTATTTTCGGTTAAAATTAAAGTTTTATGACTTACAAAGGTTGGGGGTGGACGGACAGAATGGAACGGAAAGTTCTGGACGGGACGTTCTTACGGTTACTATAACTTTTATGTGGTCTTATCAAACATGTTAAATATTAGCCACATAAAAGGATTTTTTAGCCACATAAAAGGAATTTTTAGGTGGGCTTAATTGTATCCAACCTAACCTTTTCTAAGTCATAAATACCCTGGGGGTTGGGGCCTAGCCATCAAGTAAGTATTGTACCTGTCAGGGCGGGGATGGGGTACGGACTGGGCGGGACTAAGGGTAAACACAAAAAATGCCCCACCACGGTTAGTAAATAAATACCCCAGGAAATAAATTACATGCCAGAGTGAAAAATAATTGCTTTGCCACATTTTCTAATGCAATCATGGATCAAAATTATTTGTCTTTATTAAACTTTTTCTTTACGCTAAGTATTTTGTCGTATATGTAAGCTTCATAAAACCCAAAAAAAAACAAAAAAATCTAATCAACTTTTCTTTGACTGCTTCTTTAAACTTTGTTTATGTCTTTGATTTCGTACTCGTGTTGAGAGGCAAAGCCAACAGCTATGGAATAATTTACTAGAAAACTGCAATAGCAATAGCAGTCTATCAGAATGGATGGGGAACTAAATGGTTACTACATGTATATTCCTAAATATAAGATACAGAAGCAGATGGAAATTAGTAGGTTTTAAAATATGGTACAGCATTGGACCTCAATTTCAGAAAGTATACTTTATTCACACATGTCATGTCGCCATGTAATGGCTTGTAGCAGTGATGCTAATTAGTCAGTTGCTAAGTTTACCATGGAATCGTATTGCTAAATTGATTATTTATTTAATTTAACATAGATACCAATTGGTGTAATGTGTGGAAATGCAAAACAAAACGAGGGTGAGTTCCCAAATATTTAATTTTATTCTTCTTTTAGGCGAATAGCCATAGTGGTTTATTTGCATAAAAAAACCATGTAACTTCATACAACATATTACATATTTTTTTTTGGTGATTGCCACAGTAAACACCTGATTCGAAATCAGGCAGTTTGAGTTGGCCGAGGCTCACGCCTCGGCCAATCAAACTGACCTGATTGCGATCACGTGACCTAGGGGGTTACATTATGTGAATTATAATCGTTGTCAATTTGATGCCTACGGGGCGGTACTTACCAACGTGCGCTCCGTGTTTCTGGTAATTAACTCGTGTAACTGGCTTTCTGGTGTCGCCCATGAAATAGTGCCGGGCGGAAAGTGATCAATTAGGGCGTGTGGTTGCCAAGGTTCCTGACAACTAACAAGCGTGCCGTATTTGTTAACCTTATTCTGATTTAAAATATGGATAACAAACGCTATTTAGTGGTGGACTTTATGTTTCTTAGGAAGTATGGTAATATGGATTGTGTTGATTACCTGGTGGTGGCTTAAAACTGGATTTAAAATCTGTGCCCACTTGAATTTGTCATATACAAGTACTTGTTATACATCATTATCGTCTTTCAATATGGCATTTGTTCACTTCATCAGTAACATTTACAAGTGGGGCTGTTTAACTATAGTAATAGAAGTAACGCATACATGTGGCTCCCGGTCTGAACTTACTGATGCAATTTTTACAGCATGATCATTCGAAGTAGAACTGTTTATTAGTCTTTTGATTACAAATGTTTTAAACATATTCTAAACTTATTGTTACAAGGAAAAACAATTGGTAATCCTTAATCCTCAAGACTGCATCTGAAATAAACTATATGTATTATTAAATTAAATGATTTTATTTGTATCCTATCGAATCTACTTTAAATATGGTTAAAGTCGGCTGTGGTCTCAGATTGGTTCCCATCGGAAAGATGCATTTTCACAAAAAACAGTTGAGATATATCCAATTAATTTGTTGTTGAATACAGTCACACCTTTAGTTTTGTTTCGTTTTGTCCATTGGCTTCAATTGGCTAATTATCACATTGCATGTCAGCGTTCGATATCGTAAACAGCAAGTCAAGAAAATTCCATTCTAAATGTAACTTTTCCTCATTGCGACATCTGTCTGAAAGTCCCCGCTAGTAGCGATGTAATTCATTTCAGCGATTCATAGTTACCATTGACTACCGTTTTTCTGCAGATACGACACAAAAACAAACCCGCTTGCAACACTTCAAAAGCTTTATTACAAGATATGTTCAACATTGCACGCTTTTCTATAATCGCCAGCAACACTGCAATACCTTAACATGCGATGTGTGTATGATTAGCAGAAATAAACAAATTTAAAAATGCAAAAACTGAGTGTTATCGCTGACGAAGTCGATGACGTAGTGTACAGTAAAAACAAGTTTGTCACGTGACTAATAATCCCGAATGCATCGGTAGGAAACTAGCTTTTGTAACGGTAGTTACTTTTTTTCAATGATAAAATAAGTTTTTATATTTTTAATTTCTTTTTTCAGGTTATCCAAGATCATATATGTTCAGAATAACCGATGCATATCTACTGTTAAATGCTCTTTTACCATGTTTACTAAACCAGCTTAACCAACAAAATTAAGCAAGGGAAATAACGATGTAAATATTTAATTGTAGGCCATTTGATTCACAGTGGGTTGAGGTGCACATCACTGGCTCATGATAATGTGCAAGTATGGTGGCTGCATGCCTAACACTCTTGAAGATACAAGCTTACACAAACAAGAGGGCCATGATGGCCCTAATTCGCTCACCTGACTCCATGAACACCAGAGAAGAATGTGACATTGAGTTTATGTGTTTTAAAAAAATTGTGCTATTTTTAGATGGCGGTCATCTTGGATTAAGCGATGACTCTCATTTTACAAAATCTGAAAATGCTTCACCCAGCATCGGCCATGTGGTTCCTGAGAAAATGACGCTCAAAATCTTGAATAAATGGACCTTTTGGTGGCCATCATGGATGACATAATCATCCGATTCCGACAAATATTGCACCAGAGTGATCGCCTCATTGATACCTTCAATTTGATATATGACATGACCATATTCAGTCAAAAATAAAATTTTTACCCCATTTGACCCCACGGGTTCATCATAAAATTTGACCCCAATTTGACCCACGGGCCACGCCCATTTTTGACCCCGGGGTCACCATTTTAACAACTTTCAAAGAGCAATGTACATCGATCATTCCTACCAAGTTTTGTCGAAATCCGGCTAGCGGTTCATGAGAAGAAGATTTTTTAAGAATTTATGCTATTTTTAGACGGCGGCCATCTTGGATTAGTGATGACCTCCATTTTAACAAATCTGAAAAGGCTTCACCAATGGACCATAACTTTTAAGTTTGGCTACCATGGGCCAAGCGGTTCATGTGAAGAAGAATTTTGAAATCTCTAATAAAAGAACGACCTTTTGACCTTTCGGCGGCCATCTTGGATGACATAACAATCCGATTTCGACAGAACATGCACCAGAGTGATCGCCTCATTGATACCTTCAATTTGATACATGACATGACCATATTCGGTCAAAAATAAAATTTGACCCCAATTTGACCCCACGGGCCACGCCCATTTTTGACCCCGGGGTCACCATTTTAACAACTTTGAAAGAGCAATGTACATCGACCATTTCTACCAAGTTTCGTCGAAATCCGGCAAGCGGTTCATGAGAAGAAGATTTTTTAAGAATTTATGCTATTTTTAGACGGCGGCCATCTTGGATTAGCGATGACCTCCATTTTAACAAATCTGAAAAGGCTTCACCCATGGACCATAACTTTTAAGTTTGGCTACCATGGGCCAAGCGGTTCATGTGAAGAAGAATTTTGAAATCTCTAATAAAAGAACGACCTTTTGACCTTTCGGCGGCCATCTTGGATGACATAACAATCCGATTTCGACAAAAAATGCACCAGAGTGATCGCCTCATTGATACCTTCAATGTGATATATGAAATGACCATATTCAGTCAAAAATAAAATTTGACCCCAATTTGACCCCACGGGCCACGCCCATTTTTGACCCCAGGGTCACCATTTTAACAACTTTGAAAGAGCAATGTACATCGATCATTACTACCAAGTTTTGTCGAAATCCGGTTGGCGGTTCTTGAGAAGAAGATTTTTTAAGAATTTGTGCTATTTTTAGACGGCGGCCATCTTGGATTATGTAATGACATCATTTTAACAATTTTGTAATCCCCCTACCTAAGGACCATGACCATGAAGTTTGATGACTATAGACCCAATGGTTACCGAGGAGAAGACGTTTGAAAATGTTCACGGACAACGGACGACGGACGACGACGACGGACACATTGCGGTAACAATAGCTCACATGAGCTTCGCTCAGGTGAGCTAAAAACATTGGCCTTGTGAGGGACGGGACGGACGGACAAGGGTAACATTAAATTCCCCTCCACTATTGTTGTGGGGCATAAAAATCGCACTTGCAATACGTATCTGTCTAATAGTTGTATTCTGAGATTATCAGTGTGGTGAATGGTCAAATGGTTCATCTTCCCAGGTAGATATGGGACCTCGGTTTCAAGTCTCATCTAAACAATGAGTAGAACAGAAATAGAGTAATTATGACAGCATTGGTACCGAGTTAGATTGCTCTACCACCAGACTATCAACATATCCCCGAGATTGTCATGGATGGCTCAACTTCGTCTTGCAACATGTATGTACATACTTTGTGGCCTTTTTCTTCATAGCTTTATTGTACTTGTCAGTGATGTTTTCCATCATGTCATCGACTGACGACCCTGTGCTACTGGGAGCAGGCGTCACTGTGATTGTTGGGGCTTCAGACGCAGCTTTCACACTAGAAATTGTCTGCTCTTTCTGAAGATACATACAGTTGTGATATTATACGTCCGCTCTATAAACTTCCTATGCAGCTGCATTGAACTCATTTCTTTTTTTTTATTGTTTTCCATGCGCGGTCTGAAACTCATGTACCAGATGGACGTTTGTTTGTTTGTTTGTTGGGGTTTAACGGCCTATCAACAGCTAAGGTCATTTAAGGCCGGGTCAATGGGTTTAGTACTAAATCCCATATATTACCTGTACAAGTACATGTACATGTTCAAGTACATGTACAAATAGGGGGAAAATCCCAAAATCAGAACTGAATATTTACAATAACAAAACGATATATCCTCGCCACACCAGAATCACTTGGCCCCTCCCAAAAGCAGTAGGATCAGTAATAATCTTACTACTTTTATAATGGGCAATAACCCAATTCAACTCCCAGGTAACTAAAGAGCCAAAGATAAAAACGTACCTGAGGACCAAACCAGGCAAATCGTGATTCCTATAAGGAGGAACCCATACCGTTAATTTAAGCCGTCTCATTTGCCCGACCACCACCCACACAAGATGGATGTGCATCGGACGTAACGTAATATATTATGTACAATATGGATGTGAGTAACGTTCTGATATGCTTCTTAGGCATACAGTCCGACAAGAAAGTTTTTCTTAAATACCTGGAAATTGCAAAATAATTTTTCGGTGCAATACAATAAATATTGCATCCCAGAAATGTAGTTAAGCCTTGGAAAAAATAGTGTCTACATTATAACCTCGGGATAACGATATCCACTGCTAGTTTCTCTGGCATGTACTATTTGTATAATACACCTACATGTACCCATGAAATACATAGAGAATAGTAGGTTAGTGCCGTGAATGGGAAAAAATATCCGGCAAGGCTCAAGAATTTCTTTATTTCTCATCAGAAGTATATGTTGTGACCACTCATTTGAACCGTCTCGCCGAGACGGTTCAAATGAGTGGTCACAACATATACTTTGGTTCAGAAATAAGGAAATGGGAAAAAATATATGTTGTCATTGATGCAATAAATAACATCCGGTGAAATATCAGTACTTCCAGTATCTCTATGCATATGCGCACCTACCAAAAGTAACGTAGGCTGTAAATGTGAACGCACATTTCTTTGACGTATAAAGTCTAAAAACTGAGTAATTCACTTGGTGTGTAATATAATAAATGAGGACATGAGGATTTATCATCGTAATATATTAATATTAACTACATTCGGAATACACCTTTATGGGTATGATTTTTGATTCTTGAAACGAATATGACATATATGATCATTTATGATGAGAAATAGGCTCTTGAAATATGGATATTTCGCACCACCCTATGAATATACATGTCATATTCGATGCAAAAATATGAATATCCTCTATTTATTTATTTAGTAAACAAATTTCCGATAAGGCATGTTTCTTATGAAATCAGTAAACAAGTTTAAGAAATAGAGGTTCCTATATGAATGATAGTCTAATAGTAAGTGAAGATTTCTGTATATTTATCATAGTAATATATTAATATTAACTACATTCGGAATACACCTTTATGGGTATGATTTTTTTTTTAAATATTTTATTTTTATTTTTGTTATTTCTCAATGAAAATATATGTTGTGACCACTCATTTGAACCGTCTGGATGAGACGGTTCAAATGGTGGTCACGACATATATTTCTGAGCTCATATAAATATAATATTTAGGATTTTCCAAAAACAAAATGGTGTATCCTCAGCATGAAATGGGTTAATATGTTATTATAAAACCCAACTAGTATTTGTTATTTAAAACCTACATGGAAAAGTTGTATTCTGTTTCCATTCCTGTTGCCTAGAAAGGACACATATACTAAATATAGCCTACCGTGTCATTTTAAGTGGTTTCAAAGGTTACTAACACAGACACGTCATAGACGCTTATCTTTATTGTCAGAGAACACTTGTTTATCCCGTCAACACAGTGCGTATGTGCCGTGAAACACGCTGCCGTGAAACATTTTTGATATCCTGTCAATACGATTTGGAGATGCGGCTGTGGTTATTTTTTGCATTGTAAAGCTATTTGTAATGTTGACGGGATAAATAGAATAGTAGGTTAGTGCCGTGAATGGGAAAAAAATATCTGGCGCGACACGGAAACGGGATGTGCTCGGCAGAGCCTCGCCCATCCCGTTTCCTGAGCCTTGCCAGATATGTTTTCCCATTCACGGCACTAACCTACTATTCTCTATATCTGTTACACTGGACTGTACGTACAGTATATTGAAATATCCCTGTAGTTGAAGGCGCATAATGAACAACGTAGCATGGTAGGATGTGGTATTTGTTGAAGACGACAAGCTCTTGTTTATCGGGAGACTGGTGCGAGTCGTAACCCTTCGCTAACGCCGCCCCGTGGATGAGCTTTGTGCATTGGAAGACCTGGAACATAGACAATAGAACTAGACAGTATGTTTGTAAAACAAGGATATGCACCCATGGAACACTGGACGGTAACTGGAGAAACTCTTACAAACGTTTTGACTTAACAAAATGGCTTCAGCGACATTTCAAATGAGACACATGTTAAGGTCATGCTAATGGTGGCGCGAGTGTGTGACAAATGTTCAGGTGATTCAAGTGTCCAAGTATGGAAGCAATCCTTCACGTAATATTCAAGATATTACTTCAAGTGTATATTATTCAAGTGTTTCACTGACATTTCGAAGGTGACACAGGTCAAGGTCTTGTTAATGGTGGCGAGAGTGTGTGACAAATGTTCAGGTGATTCAAGTGTGGAAGTAATCCGTTGCGTAATATTGAGGATATTACATATAGGAGAAACTCTTACAAACTTTTCGACACAACAAAATGGCTAAGTGTTTCTGCGACCAAATTGAAGGTCGTGTTAATGGTGGTGCAAGTGTGTAACAAATATTCAGGTGATTCAAGTGTCCAAGTATCGAAGCAATCCTTCGCGTAATATTGAAGATATTACATGTTGGAGAAACTTCTTACAAACTTTTCAACGCAACAAAATGGCTAAGTGTTTCAGCGACATTTCGAAGGTGACAAGGGTCAAGGTCGTAATAATGGTGGCGCGAGCTTATGACAAATGTTCAGGTGATTCAAGTGTCCAAGTATCGAATCAATCCTTCACGTAATATTGAATATATTACATGTGGGAGAAACTCCTACAAACCTTTCAACGTAAATGTACACGTACGGACGGACGGAACCTCAAGAGCAACGCAATATGCACCCCTTGCTCATAGTCGTACATGCACTACATATATACCCTGTACAATATTCGAGAATATCAGGCGTAATTAGTTGTATATACAAATAATTCCAGCACAAAAATATTTTCACAATTCCCTAACATTTGATTGATCCGTAGCAAGTCTCTGTCCAAAATTTATATCCCAGTAAACTCCCATGCCGAACTACTTTCCGTAACCGTAAGGCGCAGTTAAAATAATTCTTAAGAAAACGGAAAATAAACACATTTTCTTGATGAATTTATTTAAAATGCTGGAATTATAAGGAATGAATGGCCTTTTTGTGGAATTTATCGGGGATATAAACTTGGAAAAGTCGCGGGAATACTGGACGAGGCCTTCCGGCCTTCGTCCAGTATTCCCACGACTTTTCCAAGTCTATACCCCGATAAATTCCACAAAAAGGCCATTCATTCCTATAATAGAAAACTAGAGCAGTGAGCAGATGCTCACAGATACCCCCAGCCACCGCCTGGACGGACAAATAAAAACTAACGCAACATCAAAATTGCTATGTTTATGTGTTACGGACAGAAACAAAGGGACGGACGGGCGACCGGACGAAACGTCGAAAACTATGTACCCTGCATACTTCATAATGCCAGGGGTTATAACTATTATTTTGATATCACGTGTATCAGGATCAGCTAAAATATTAATCTCGTTAAATTCAGTGACAACATCAGTTTAATATGCTAAAATGGAGGGCATGTTGTCTCAATAAATACTCTGTTAGTATTAAAAAGCCACTTTTATTAAATTACATGCATGTAGTTAATGTAATGGTTTATTCAATCAATATTCAGTATATTTTAAATCTGGTGGATACAAAAGAAAAATGACACCAACATTCAAATTGCCATATCTAAACAAGAGGCCCAAATGGGCCTGTATCGCTCATCCGAAATTAGTATCCTCATTATATCGTCAATCAAAAAACGGCACGGACAGTCGATTATATACACCAAGTTCCATAAAAATTTGTCTGCAAGTTCATAGAAAGTTATTTGAATAATTGTTCAGGTTGTCTCAAAATATGTACAGTCCATGGGGCGTTAACGGATCACAGAGGAAGAAAAGTCAGTTTTGTATTCCAAGCCCCGAAAAGGAAAACATAAGCAATTTACAAACAAATATAATAGCATAAATCATAAGATCTACTCTCTGAAGGTGACTAACCCAATATTTTGAAATTAAACGTCTTACTAACGTGATTTCTATGGACCTTTCAAACTTTTGGAAGACATCTTGGATGGTGTAATCATACAATTTTGACGAATTGATCGTCTCCTCAGTACCTTAATTCGCTATACAACATGACCATATTTGGTCAAATTTGAAATTTGATCCCTAACTGACCCCCTGGGCCCCGCCCATTTTTGATCACAGGGTCATCATTTTAACAAATCTGAAAGAGCATTGACTATCGATCATTCCTGCCAAGTTTTGTCGAAATCGGTCTGGCGGTTTCATGAGAAGATATTTTAAGAATTTTACCTACTTTTCTAAGGCGGTCACTTTGGATATGCGACGACGTCCTTTTAACAAATATGAAAAGGCTTCACCCAATCATCATAATTGTGAGGTTTGACCAGCATCGGCCATTGCAAGTGGTTCATAACATGATTATGGGCACGAAAAAGGTCATGTTAATGGCAGCATGAGTGTGTTCCAAATGCTAAAACTTGTACAAACTTTTTGACGTAAACAAATGGCTAACTGTTTCCACAACCATGTGAAGGTCAAAATGGTCAAGGTCATGTTAATGAGAGCATAAGTGTGTTCCAAATGCTCACATGTATCAAGTTTCCAAATATTGAAGCAATCTGTCCAGTAATATTAAAGTTATATCATGATGAAGAAACTTGTACAAACGTGCAAAAAAGTGTTTCCGCAAAAATGTGAAGGTAAAAAAGGTCAAGGTGATGTTAATGGCAGTATAAGTGTGTTCTTTATGCTCACGTGTATCGGGTGTCCAAATACTGAAGCAATCCGTAAATAAAATTTTAAAGTTATATCATGATGAATTACTTTTACAAACTTTTTGAAATTGTTGACGCGGACGACGACGACGCGGACGACATGGATGACAACGATGACGGGAAAAGCGGCGACTATAGTCACGTCTTCTGCTAAAGTATGCGCGGCAATACAATGACCTGTTGACCTTTCGGCGGCCATCTTGGATGACGTAATCATCCGATTTCGACTAACACTGCTCAAAAGTAATCATCTCCTCAATACCTTCGATTTGATATACAACATGACCATATATGGTCAAATTTGAAATTTTACCCCTACTTGACCACTCAGGTGAGCTAACAAGAATTCCGCCATGGAAGCGGTGTCGCGCCTGCTGAGGCATTTGACCATACCATGATCATGGGCTAAAGTAAGCATCACAAAAACCAGCAGAGAAGTGCCTGCTTTAAACACGAAAAAGGTCAAGGTTGGAGAAACTGTTCGACATAAAAAAAGTGTTTCCACAACAACGTGAAGGTCAAAAAGGTCAAGACAGTGCTCATGGTGGCAGGTGTGTGTTCCAAAATTCTCACATGGTATCAAGTATACAAATATTGAAGCAATCCATCAAGTAATATTAGCGTTACATGATGATAAAGAAATTTGTACAAACTTTTTGACGTAAAGAATGGTTAAGTGTTTCCCCAACCATGTGAAGGTCAAAAAGTGTTCAAATATTGAAGCAATCCAGCAAGTATTATTAATGTTATACGATGATGAAGAAATTTGTACAAACTTTTTGACGCAACAAAAATGGTAAGTGTTTCCAGAAAAATGTGAAGGTACAAAAGGTGAAGGTCGTGTTAATGGCGGTATGAGTGTGTTCCAAATCCTTACAATTATCAAGTGTGCAAATGTTGAAGCAATCCGTCAAGTTATAACTTATATCATGATGAAGACACTTGTACAAAGTTTTGATGCAACTAAATGGCTACATTTTTTTTGCGGGGTAAGAAAGGTCAAGGTCGTGTTAATGGTGGTGTGAGTGTGTTCTGAATGTGCACATGTATCAAATATCCAACTATTGAAGCAATACGTCAAGTAATATTAAAGTTGTATCATGATGAATAAACTTGTACATACTTGTTATGCCCAACAAATGGCTAAGTGTTTTTTGCAAAAATTGGAAGGTATAAAAGGTCAAGGTCATGTTAATGGGGGCATGGGTGTGTTTCAAATGCTCACATACATGTAGCAAGTGTCCAAATATTGAAACGATCCATTAAGTAATATTAATGTTATACGATGATGAAGAAACTTGTACAAACGTTTTGACACAAAAACATGGCTAAGTGTTTCCGGAAAAATGTGAAAGTACAAAAGGTGAAGGTCATGTTAATGGTGGCATGAGTGTGTTCCAAATGCTCACATGTATGGAATATCCACATATTGAAGCAATCCATCAAGTAATATTAAAGTTATACCATGATGACGAACATTGTACAAACTTTTTTGACATTTCGGACGACGACACGGACGACGGAAAAAGCGACGACTATAGTCGCGCCTTCTGTTACAGCCAAATATTATCAGTATCGATGCCATACAGAAAAAATATATGTAACGCAATCCAGTCTCTGCACTTGTTGGTTGCAATATATAGCGAGTATTACGATGATCGGCTGCAAACTGTAGTAATTCGCCGGGCAAACAGGATATGTGAGTCGAGGGGGGGGGGGGGCAATAACTCCGAATAGAGACGGTGGATCGCGACATATTTTAGATTAGGCACTCCTGCACTTGATCGTTGTGATATATACTGAGTATGATGAGGATCGGTTGAAAGCAGACAAACAGTTGCACATTTTAATTCCCATCGAACTGTCGTCTATGAGGCACAATAAAGCGTAGATATACCTGAGGATGCCACCTGGAGCTGATGACGCCATCCTCATAGTACATGTATTCAATATGCATGCACATGTATTCAGGATAAGATACTCTGTTTCGCGTAAACTTGTCACATTTTATGTTTACATAAAACATGTCTTTTCACTACTATTACTTTCTAGCAAAAGTTAAGAATGAGCCTAATTTTTTAATTATTTTGTGAAATCCAGTCAAATATTGATTTTATTATGAAAAATAATTACCCCCCCCCCTTTTCAATCCTCAATACATCTTCAAACTATTTATTTGGATAAGCACATGCTTGTCATAACGAGAAACACATTAGTCCATGTAGTTAGTACAGAATAAACAAACGTCTCAGCCTAACATTTTGGTTAAAGCATCGATACGAACAGCCGACTGATCTACACCAGATTTTAGATTATTTGCTGATGCTTCGTTGCTACATTGCTTTGCAAGGTCCAATGCGAGTGCTACATTTCCACACCTGTACTCTAGGTCAGACTTTGTAAGCAAATAGTCAATGTTCTGAACCGCGCACAGCTTTCGACCTTCCAGCTCACGTAAACAGTCTTCCGCATTTTGAATATGCTGTGTACAAATCGTGGTATATTTATTTTCAAAGTTTTCACCACAACCCAGGTTTAACCTAGCTATTAGTCCTAAGGCCAAACAGGTCCCAACACTTAACTCCTGGGAATTCCTGCCAACCCTTGTATAATAAAGAGCCTCTTTTGCCATCTTCAAAGCCATGGTCGGATCTGCTTTATCTACATTAATGTAGTAATATGTGTAGTCCTGGTAGAAATACCCCACACTGTTCGCAGGACAAACGCCACTCTGCTGCATGGCAAGCATAAATTTCTCTGCATTTTTTAGTAATTCTCCCAAAGAGGAAAGTAGCATGTTGTCCAGAAGAAGCCATGTTACATATGTAACTATCTTGCACAAGAGGCGATTTTTGCATGGCGTCCTAACTATCAATCTACTAGCTTGCTTTAGATGCTTCTCCGCGCTTTTGCAATCACCACTGTAAAGGTAGTCACATCCTACGATGCACTGTAAATAGCACTGCTGAGCGGGGTTCTGGAAGCTCATGGCGCCGTGTATATCACGTCGGGAGCTCACACAATCGCTTAATCGTCTCTCATAACTCGCCTCCACTGACAGGTCGTCAAGATTCATGATGTCGTCATTAAACGTGTCTATTAATTGGCTGACATATTCCATAATATTAAAATCAGTTGGTTTAATATCCTCTGGTGTCTTTACCCAAACAATACAGCCAGATAGAATATGATTTTGTATGTTTGTTTTTCTGTTGTCTTTTGGTTTGCCAACTGTCGTAACAACAGTACCCACAGTTTCCACCTGCTTTGATGATGGTTCATTTTCCTGGTATATATGTAATTCTATTCCATACACAGTTTGCATATGTTGTAAACAATGCGACAGAAGAACACACACTATATATGATGTGTCTATGTCCGCGCCAGTTACAATTCCAACATATACAACATTACTGGCGCCGTCATTTTCCAGAGCAATCATTGTCCCACTGTCCCCTGGTTCAAACGTAACAGTCTGACATACAACAAGAAACCGATCCTCTGGCACTTCAAGCATCTTGTGAACTTCAGCAGACGCGACACACCCTCTTATAACCCCTTTATACATTGGTATTAATGTTTCTATTGTAGATTCCCCATTCAATTCCTGCGATTTTGTACACTGCTGCGAGTTCAAGCCTTTCTCATCGGAATTAGTATTTGAATTGTTAGTAGAAGAATAAACTTTATTGCCAGAAACTGAGTACACTTGTCGCCCATACAGCTCTTGCTTAATGTCAGAAAATACACCAGTGTTATAACTCACTTGATCTATTTTACTATGAAACTGTTTATCAACAGCAAACACATCAACATCTAGTAGAGAATAAAAATCCGAATCCAATGTCTTCCCGAATGGAACATAATCTTCGTTGATATTCAAGTACATCACACCATCACTAGCAGATCGTGTGACATGTCTACACGTCACCGCATAAATGTTGTGTTCTTTGTCCGACAGGAAGCCACCAATAACACCATATCGCCATAGACATCTGCAAGACTGTGTTGCCATAGTTACGTGAACAGCAGTGTTATTTAAGTTCACAGAAGCAGCTGCTAGTCAGTACGTCATGGATTGGTGTTGTGCTTTAACACCATAAACAAGTTTATTTCACATACATCTGTCAATTATGACAAGTGTTAATCCGCAAATCCGCAAATCAGAAAATATATTAACCCTTTCAACCCTACATCATGCATGTACATTTCATAAAACCAACACGTGCAAACACAGTAGATGCAGATTAGCCTGCTCTTAACTTTTGCATGCTAGCGGCGAAAATATCCGCCAAACGAATTAGGAGTATATGTTTTATTTCTCTCTGTAAATATTCATGACATTTATAAGGAGAAATAAAAGAAAATATAATGAATTGTCATCTGCTATTTTTGAACTATTTATAGCCCACAAATTTCCCAGCATGCAAAGAGTTAACGAGTCATCTCATCAGGATCTACAGCAGTTGTCATTATTCAACCGCATGTTCGTGTTAATGGAATAGTAAAAAAAAAAAAAAGAGAAGGAAATGCCAATGTTGGATATAACGGGTTAAACGGCTACTTATTTTCAATGTTACACCTTAACAAAAAAAAAAACCACAACATATCTTAGCGGCAGAAAAATCGATAAAGTAAGAGAAATTTGGAGAAACATGAGACAACCATGTCTGTATCTCACAAATATAAACATATGAATTTTAAAATTGCTTTATACCTCAACGTTCAATAGATTTTAGTTCACTGCCGATGCTACAGTACATGTATCTTACATCAGGTACATCTTGTACCAAGCATTGCAATTTCTACTAGAATAAACTACTGTTACACCAACACACGATAGGAACAAACGCATAGCACTTGCAATTAAATTGTGCCTTTGGTAGTATGTGATTGCCAATGGTTGAAGTCATTTTCAAGAAAATGTCTGGTTAAAATAGGATGACATGCAGATATAATTAGTATAGCCCACACAAAAACTATTTTTATTACCTAGTTCATGTATTTTAAATTACCTCACACAAAGGTGAGACATTATTAATAAAAATAAAAGTTATCAATTTTCTGTTTTCATATTATTTTTATTCAAGATAATTATAATGCTTTTTGTGACAACTAGAAATAGATGACAGTCAACTAGTCAGATATCAAACTTATGAATATACGATAACAGAACACTAATTATTTTATTCCACATAGACAAAATATTAAGTGTTATGATTTAAAGAAATGTGCAACAACTATATATACCTAATCAATATCTACAAACCGTATCACCTGATACACGATGGAAATTCCACAAGTGTGACTATCATAATTTCCGTGTGTCATCACACAATTGATGAAGTCATCAAATGTTTGAAACGCCCACTCCATGGCCATAGACCTTGAGCCAGCAATAACCCCCCTCCCCCCATGTGGGATTTTTGGTGAGTATGATTTTCAGATTCAGTAGCCTATTGTTTATCAAACCTGGTTGTCTGCGCTCAAAAGGCCGCTAGATGAACAAATGGCGGCCATTTTTCAAGATGGCCACCAAACATTATTATATTGTTTTATTCAGGACTGTTCACTTTCAGTCTGATCAATATTAACCGGGTAAATTGCTATAATTAAGTCACAATTTGAATGTAAAATGATTTAGAATACATTTTACATTTAAATACGTCAGCAAATGGCAACATATTTCAAAATGGCTGCCGAAATAGGCTGTTTTACAATATTTTTCTGTGAGTCGTGTGCTGTTACGAACAATTACAGACACTGATTCATAAAGTTGAAATACATATACATTGCTTTCCCTCGCAAATAAATGGCCGGAAAACACAGGAGATAGTGTTGTAATATTGTTATGCGCCGGTAGTGGTGCGTATATGACCCCGCATAGACCCTGTCAAGGCTGTGTGTGTTGCTGCAAGCTCCTGCACGCTGTACCGAACACTTGCTGTGAGTATACTACCCAGTATCCTCTAACACACGTTGCGGGCTATAGATGACTGATTGACCGACAAATGGTAGCGTCTGCCTATAGAGTTGTCAATCAGTGGCAATCAATGGCAGCGTACTGCACAGTAAATACGGTGGTTCTAGAGGTAGAACTTGATATCCATCAAATTTTGTTCACATACAGGCAAATATGAATGTATAATTTAGTAGTTATGACTAATGGGATCTCTGGGGACCCATGGCATGTTAATATGTCGCAGGTGGTGTCTCAGTGACCCTATAACAGATGAAAAATGTCCTATGTTGCTGATAAGACCCTCTCAAGGGCTAAATAATGTCCAAATGACTCTGGCCGGATTTAATATTGGTCTAAATAGTAAATAGTTCTTGCTATGAGAACAGGAAATTAGTTAGATTAATTTTTCCGCACAAAATTTGCGTGCAGTTGTTGTCTGGAGAAATGCCAAAGCCAGATCGAGTGATGACTGGCGGAATTAGTTAGTAGCTACATGTTCATATGAACCTTCCATAAGTAGCTGGCAGTGTATAAAGTAAGAACAAATATTCCATGTAAAATGATCATTGTAAATTCAGTTAGTGGGGAATAGTTAAAACTACTTTGTTTTAGCATTGCATCATCTGCTGTAGACATTATGTGATCAGAATATTGGCATCAAGCATATATTTCAAACACTAGTAAATACAATTACCATTGATACAATTAATAGACACCTAGAGAGGTTTGCATAATGAGACATATAGCGTAGTTGTTACCTTCACTAAGTAAATGGGAACCAGACGGACAGACGGACAAACAGTCGCACACACTGTATCTGAAGTTTGCACGGATAGCCATTAGTAGTGCCTAAGTAGTTGCATATACATTTAAACAATTTATAAGTAAGTGACAGTGCATAACATAAGTGAAATTCATTACTGTAACATGTAAAATTCCCATTGTAAAATGTGTGGGTGGGGAATGGTGAAAAACAATTTGTTTTTAACATTGTATCATAGACAGCAGACATCAGATAATTGGCATATATGCAATTAATATGTCTAGTGAACACTACTAGGTACCATTGATACAGAGAAAATACAAAATTACCATACTTTTATCATGTTTATGGATTTATTAAGGTAGGTGATTTGCCATTGAAATTCAGTGTGTGGGGTAATATAAAACATGCAAAATTCTTCATCGGAATTAGCAGATATTATTTAATTGAACTGTATTCTATTGTAGTTATGAACACATCAGAAAACATACAAAACTGCCGTATCAGTTGTTTCTAATGATAAAAAACAGTTGAATTTCAATAAAAAATGTGATTTTTCACAATTCCGACAAGTCTGAGGGTGGTATATTTAAAAATGGTGCCAAACATTCATCCAGCGGATTACAGAGTGCAGACATACGGCATAGCACTCGTAACTGAATGTAGTTTCAGACAAAAAATATGTCTGCAAAAATCCCACAAGGGGGTGGGGGAGGGTTTCCATTTCTGGCTGACGACCAACCATGTTTCGTGTTTACAATAATACATGTACATGTAGTTGCTCTGTTTACGGTAAAAAAAATCGACCACAGTGTGCACTTGTGGCAGAAACCACCAAAGTTTGCTCAGGTGAAATTTCATGTGTCCCCTTCAAGGTCTGATCGAGGGCAAGCGATGTTGACTGTTAACACCCCATAAACAGCATAAATCCAATATGGCTGCCAAATCCCCATATTATTTCATATCACTTTTATCAACTGACACTTTCAATGATTTAAATGGCAATAGGCAGTGTATGTGGACACATATACTTGTTCATGAACATCGAAATGGTAAGTTGGCATCTGTCTCATTTGCATAATCTAAGATGTCCATCAAATGTACAAACAATCTATGTATTTCTAAATTTTAATACCTTTGCTAATATCTTAACTGGTTTTAACACGATATACGCTGTATTTATTGGACACAGAGATACATTCGAGTAAATATACGATGTATTTGATTTTTTGTTTAATTCACATAAAATCCAAGATGGCCACCAAATGTCTATATTTCCTACTTATTTCCCTATTTTGCATACCAAATTCTCATTTAACATGTTTAATATGTTTAAGTTATTTAAAATGCTAAATTTTGAATTCACAGAATCGTTTGACTACTATGAAATAAAACATTCAGCCACCAAATATAAGTTATATATTCATATCGTTTCTTTCAATTTAATATTATAATTAAGTAATTTCAAACTGCTATTATATTATTCTATTCATTTCGAAAGATGGTTCATTTTGCAAAGGTTTGCCATAACGTAGGACTTACTTGCAAACTGTTGATTATTTGATAGAGGCAATACAAATAACGTGTACAGATTCATTGATGTTAGCCGAAGTTGTATTAAAGCGACTCCACTCCAGATGAGGGGTAAAACGGATACTATTTTAAATAAATAAGTACCTAATGATGTAACTATTGCGACAGGTTTAAAAATTATAAGTGGCCAGTATAGATATTTATTTATTTAATATTAATTTGTTGGGAGTGACGCGCGTTACTCCCATTTATTTTTTATAATTCGCGCTATACTGATATTGCCCGTCACGTGGTATCATGCACATGCGCAGTTGACTGTCTTGGCCACCAAAATGGCGACTCGCAGAGCGGAAGATGAGATGAGCATGGTTTTGACATGTTCAGAATACATACTTTCTACATATTTAAACAACATCTGTGGTCTGCCCTAGGTAAAAGTAAGTTATTTGGAAATGTATTGATGTTGAAACACATTCGTTTCATATAGAACGCCTGTGTATAACGCTAATATGTATCGACTTACCTCAGAGTCGGACATTGTTGTTGATATAGCTGGACGCGATGTGCGCATGCCCGGAAGTATGATTTGTGGGCCATTTGTGTCACGTGGGATTACGTACGGCAAGCAGGTCGTAAGTAAAAATAGAATTGGAAACGGAAAAGCCCTTTCGTATAGGGACGTATAAAGTACGATTTAACGCGAATATAAACATCCACCAACTGAAAATGAGCTCGCAATGTGTAGATATATAGCAAATGCAGGTAAACATCGCGTGAAAAAAATACAGTACACTGTAATCCCATCTGGAGTGGAGCCGCTTTAACATTTTATTATAGGAATGAATGGTCTTTTTGTGGAATTTATCGGGGTATAAACTTGGAAAAGTCGCGGGAATACTGGACGAAGGCCGGAAGGCCTCGTCCAGTATTCCCGCGACTTTTCCAAGTTTATATCCCTGATAAATTCCACAAAAAGGCCATTCATTCCTTATAATTCCAGCATTTGAAATAAATTCATCAAGAAAATGTGTTTATTTTTCGTTTTCTTAAGAATTATTTTAACTGCGCCTCACAGTTACGGAAAGTAGTTCGGCGTGGGAGTTTACTGGGATATAAATTTTGGACAGAGACTTGCTACGGGCCAATCAAATGTTAGGGAATTGTGTAAGTATTTTTGTGCTGGAATTATATATATATTACTTACTCTTTTCAACGAACCATTTATTTTAATGATAACGCACTAATGTACACCGTAAATACTTTGCTGAATTAATCCACCACATACAGTTGCATATGTTCTATAAATACTGAGTGTTGTTTCATGTGAGCAAAGGCGTTGGTAAAAGAACATTTAACGGTAGATCTGTGTCAGTTTTCTGAGCATTTATTAGACTGTATGGGTGAGCTGAAAAAGGAAAGTAAAATAAATTAAAACTAGAAAATGTGTTCATAGAACACGGATGCCCCACATATTGCTTTGATAGTAAACCAGGCCAAGTTCTAAGTAGAAAAGGGGGAGATTCTCCATGGCTCAGTGTCAAAGCAAAAATAGAAATTCACTTTGTGCATTTACACACCATAAATAAGCTATATACCTTGCATCAATCCTCCAGCTATTACGGTTTAGGAATTTTACAAGCTACAAGGCAAAATGGGTAAAATTCTAAGTCGAAAATGGGGAGATAATCCAACCTACATATCAAGTTGCAGGTCGGCAGCTAGTACGGTTTAAAAGTATTACGAGTTACAAGGCAATATTGGGAAATTCTAAGTCAAAAAGGGGGAGATAATCCATGACCCAGGGGTCGAATCAAATATCGAAATAACCTTTGGGCATCTACTCATCATAAGGAAGCTACATACCAAGTTTCAGGTCAGTAGGCTAGCTAGTACGGTTTAAAAATATTATGAGTTACAAGGTTGGTGACGGGCGGATGGACGAACGAACGACCGGAAGGACGGACAGAATGACAAAAACTATATACCCATCGACATACTTCATACTTCATATAATACATATAGCCCTCTAAATAGATTTATGATATCAAATGAACATGAACAGAACTGATGTAGAAATTTGTACAAAAATGTTGGTATTTGGCGGCCATCATGGATCTTTGCAGATGAATCATGCATTCCAATTACATTGTAGACTTACTCAATCAAGTGTTCAATGAACAACATATAACAATTTACACCACTTAAAACTATCAACTGATAGCAAATATGTGATAAAATGTGGACATTTTGACATTTGGCGGCCATCTTGAATTTATGTAAAGGTCAGACTGCTTCCTAAATATTAATCAATTTATTCCTTATGTTCAAATACCAGACTATAACAATTTAAATCGCTAAAATATTTAAATTGTGAGCAGTGATATTAACCAATTTGGCGGCCATCATGGATTTTGGCCAATATCTAGCTGTTACCCAAGTCAAAATCGTGTGTACTCGATCAGACCTGGAAGTGGACATATGAAAGGTCATGTGGGCAAAATTTGGTGATTTCTGCCACAAGTGCACACTTTTTCCCCTTATCAGGTGAACTATAATGCTATCGTGTGTATACTATTCGCAACTGTACATGTACATGGAAACATGTCATTGTGATACTACTGATAACTAGATTTATCAGTACGCGAGGTTTACGGAAAACCCCTAAATATGTAGATTGTAATGCATAGGTGAAATATTCTGAATTTTCGAAGAAGAGAATAGAAGTTATAACCAATTTCTGTTTCCCCAATGTTATGTTTGTGAGAGAACTCATATTGTGATTTGAGTGGGATTACCGGAGGGGGGGGGTGGGGGTCTGAGGATTTGGCACAGCATGGTGGAGAACCATAATGTATGTGTGAAATATCAAGAAGTGGTGTGATAGGAAATAGAAATTACATGTATAACAAGTTTCCCCAATGTTAGGTTTGTGAATAATGCTCTAAGATTTTCACCTTGCCCTTTGGGTTAGCGGAGGTCTGAGGGCCGTAGAATAGAGAAAGACATGTGTGAAATATGAAGTAGTGGTATGACAGGAAACAATAATTGTAACAATTTTCTCCCACTGTTAAATTTGTAAACATACTAAGATTGTGACCCTGACCTTGGGGAAGGCGATGGGTCATGAATTTGGCATGGCATGATAGAGGAAGGCATGTGTGTTTGTTTGTTTGTTTGTTTGTTTATTAGTGTTTAACGGCCTATCAACAGCTAACGTCATGTAAGGCCGGGCAAACGGGTTCAATCCCATTTTAACCTGCTGCATTGGGGGGAAAATCCCAAAATCAGAACGGATCAAAGTACTGAAAGTACTGAACATAGGGTACTACAAGATTAAACTAGATTGATTGCTTGATTGATTGCTGGTGTTACAGTTTCATTAACCCTTAAAGGTACATGCCCACTCAGTAGGTACAAAATGTTCTTTACATCAGAGACATCATCTGAGACATTTCCTGGCAAAATAAACATTCATGCGCCATTATCCCACGTACTGATTGGCATTATTATACATGTTATATCAGACGTAAATTTACACACTGATATGAGGGGCGATAACCGTGTTTGCTTAAAATGTTAACGGACATTACTCTTTAATCTCTGTATTTATTTTATGATGTGCAATGATCATACTTTAAAATCTGTCGAAAATATTATTTTTTCAGGTGACGCATTTCTTTAGTATAAATAATTAAAACATATCATGCCTCATTTGCATATGAACATTGCCTGATACCACCGCGCGTGTCACTATCAGTAAAATAAATATTACTAAATGATTATATCTGTATAGCGGGCACTTGTAACGTTTAGAAACTTGTTAGATTTTTTTTGTCGTATTTCAGTACTTGCAGTGTTATACTGTCATTAATGTGTTCCCTGACTGTAAGTTATCACCTTAAATACTGACTTATTGACCCCCTTCCATGAACGTAGAATTGACACTCATGTTGGCGTGTATTGGCCACCATAGACAAATGTCAATCAGGCCGAATTCAGGAATGTCACTAAAATCCACTGTAGATCCATCGATAGAGAGAGAGAATGAGGATTAAACATCAGTTAGACCTACACGTGCGAGTTTTGTTTCGCACAGGTGTCGGGTGAGTTTAAAAATAGGCTGTCGGAAGGTCAAACTTGATGTAGTTTGTGTGTTAAACGCGTCGCTTGTTTCGGAGAGTATTCGGAGGGGAGTTAACTCTGTTACTAAATTTAGCGATGACCGCACGATTTGTGCTGCAAATGGGGGCAAATCACGCGCAACAAAATAATCCGATGTATTTTTGTACGTAGAACAACCGTTGTTGATATTGTGCAGTGCAAGTTTTTCATAATATTATTTTCAATTAGTGGTTGCGTATGCCAGTTAAACGTTTAGTAACACAATGCATTTTGTTGTTATGGTTATTCCAAGATATCACTACGGACGTGCCCATCGAGGGGATCTGGGGCGTGGCTAACTGTCCGACGCGATTCTAAGTTGTCAATCACAGGCGTCCGCACCACGGGGGGTCGTGGGCGGGCCAAATGATCCCGCTCGATCGCAATACATACGGATACACATGTACCCTATGTAAATATTTACATCGAGAACAAATATATTCAGCCCTGAAATTAGAATAACCTGACCTGGTGCCAGGCCCATACCACACCAAGTCACTTGGCCCCTTCCCCTAAAATAGGATTACGAATATCGTAATGCTCACATAACCAGATTCAACTGTCACATACAAAATTCCAAAGACGTATGTGAGGGCCAATTAAACCAGGTCTCCAGTCGGGATTCCGGTAAGGATGAACCCCGATCGTTAAATTACCCATCGCGTGCTCCCACCTGCCACCCACCGGAAGGCATGTGTGAAATATCAAGAAGTGGGGTGAAAAGGAACAGAACTTATAATAACAATTTTCCCCTGACGTTAGCTTTGTGAAAGCACTAAGATGGTGAGTGAGTGAGTGAGTGAATAGGGTTTAACGTCCGCTTTTCTGACATAGAGGTACAAGCCTCAGGGAGTCTACACGCAGACGGGTCAACGGGGTCGAGTCCCATATCCACCTGTCCAAGGGGGGTAAATCCCAACTTCAGAACTCAATATTTACAATCAAAATATATATTCAGTCCTGAAATTAGAACAACCTGATCTGGTGCCAGGCCCTCGCCACACCAGCATCATTTATCCCATCCCCTAAAAGTAATAGGATTAGCGCTAATCTTACTTTTATATATGGGGCATAGCCCGACTCAACTCTCACATACAAGAAAGCCAAAAATGTACATGAGGGCCAAATCCGGTATAGTGGGTTCCGGAAAGTATGAACCCAATCGTTAAGCCAGTTTAGTCGCCTTTTACGACAAGCAATGGCTACTGCAGACTAAGATGGTGACCCTAACCATCGGGTTAGAGGAGGTCTGAGGATCGTGGGCTTGGCATGGAATGATAGAGAACCATTACAGGAAGGCATGTGAGAAATATGGAGAAATTGTGTGAAAAACTAAATATGTGGATTTTTTCCAAGTCTGTGGGCCTGTGACCTTGACCTAGGGATCAGCGGGGGTTGGACGGTCATGGATTTGTCACAGCATGATGGTAGAGCCTTAGAGGAATGCATGGGTGAAATATTAAGAATTTTTGATTGAGGAAGTAGAAGTTATAACATATTTCTCTGATGTTAAGTTTAGTGACGGACAGACGCTCAGACGGATGGACGGACAGACAACCTGACTTCAGTATAAACCCCCCCCTCCAAAAAATACAGATTTCCCCAATGTTAAATTTTTTATGAACACACGAAGACTGTGACTTTGGCCTTGGTGTAGGTGGGTGTCATTTTTATCACAATCTATGACAGTATATTATATCCTCAAGATTTGATCAAATAAAATAGAGAGTAGAGAGTTTGGTTGATATAGGTCATTTGCAGTTGATAAAGTGGAAACCACATAATGAATATCTAAGCCATCATCTGCAACACAGACCCTTTAAAACAGCGTTTCTTGTTTGCATGAAATAGAATGTAATTCATTGAATACATATTCTCACCTGTTTTCTGAAGAGTGTCATGTTTACTTACTGAGTATATCATATGACAATGACCAATGTCTAAATATAGTACAAACCACAAACGACAAAATTAACACACCAATCCTACATTTACATTTATACCAAATATGTTAAAAAATAGAACATGAAATAAAGCTATGGAATACTGCTTAAAGGTACATGCCCACTCAGTAGGCACAACACATTCTTAATAGGAATTAAATAAGTGTATAAATGTG
This sequence comes from Conchocele bisecta, assembly GCA_029237695.1. Classification (NCBI taxonomy): domain Eukaryota; kingdom Metazoa; phylum Mollusca; class Bivalvia; order Lucinida; family Thyasiridae; genus Conchocele; species Conchocele bisecta. The sequence continues at coordinate 38,104,035 of CM055281.1, forward strand.
TCACTATTCCACCAGCTCTAAAAATTACAAGTGCCCGCTATACAGATATAATCATTTAATAATATTTATTTTACTGATAGTGACGTGCGGTGGTATCAGGCTATTTTCATATGCAAATGAGGCATGATATTTTTTAAGTTATTTATACTAATTAAATGCGTCACCTGAAAAAAAATATTTATATACAGAGAATAAAGTATGATCATTGCACATCCAAAAATAAATATAGAAAATAAATAGTAATGTCCGTTAACATTGTACGGAAACACGATTATAATAATGCCAATCAATACGTGGTGAAATAGTGAATGAATGTTTATTTTGCTAGAAAATAGATGATGTCTGATATAAAGAACAATTTGTGTCTACTGAGTGGGCATGTACCTTTAATGTTTAGTTTATAGTGTGGTCATACACTTTGTGATTTGCCTGCATAAGAATCTCAAAGGCAGACCATAATTGTTTAAATTTAGCTAAACCACATTTTAATAAATCAAATGTCACATATCACATATAAATTAGAATAAATAACTTTTTTCAAGGTTTAAAACATTGTTATTTTCATTCAGATTGACAAAAGAAGACGTTTTCCACCAATATGACATCGCAACGCTGCGTGCATTTACATCAGCGTTGGTTTGCGTGTCTGCATTAGTCCTCGATGAGATGAGCATTAGCCAAGAAAATAATCCAGTATACAAATGGTTTTAAATATGCCATATGAAAATATACGCATACATCTAGGGTTTAGGAAATTTAAATTTATCCCACGTGTGTGTATATTTTTTAGTATTTACAAACTCATTATGGTCACAGCACAATGATACTGCAGTCAAACAAAGAAACATTACATTTCCTTTGAATTAGAAAACCAGTCAAAACTAGATTGGTCAGTAAGCAAGGCTTACGGAATACCCCCCGATTGCGCCCAGGTTACCCCTAAATATGTAAAATAATTTCAAAGTGTGTGGGCTTTTGACTTCGACTCTGGGCTTAGCGGGGGCGGCACAAACGTGAATTTGTCACAGGGTAGTAGAGGTCCATTGGAGCAATGCGTGTGTGAAATGTGAAGCAGATCCGAGCAAGGAAATAGAAGTTATAATCGATTTCTCTGATGTTAAGTTTTGTAAAGAGACTAAGTATGTGACCTTGACCTCGATATCAGCGGGGATTTGCCACAGCATGGTAGTAGAGCCTTAGAGGAATGCATGCATGAAATATTAAGAATTTTCGATGAAAGAAATAGAAGTTATAATATATTTCTCTGATGTTAAGTTTTGTAAAGAGACTGAGTATGTGACCTTGACCTTGGGATCAGCGGGGATTGGACGGTCATAGATATGTCACAGCATGATAGTACAACCTTAGAGGAATGCACAAGTGAAATTAAATATTAAGAATTTTCAATGAAGGAAATAGAAGTTATAACTTATTTCTCTGATGTTAAGTTTTGTAAAGAGACCAAGTATTTCACCTTGACCTTGGAATCAGCGGGGGTTGGACGTCGTGAATTTGGCACAGCATGGTAGTAGAGCCTTACAGGAATGCATGTGTGAAATATTAAGCATTTTAGATGAAGGAAATAGAAGTTATAACATATTTCTCTGATGTTAAGTTTTGTAAAGAGACCAAGTATTTGACCTTGACCTTGGGATCAGCGGGGGTTGGACGTCATGAATTTTGGCACAGCATGGTAGTAGAGCTTTACATGAATGCATGTGTGAAATATTAACCATTTTAGACGAAGGAAATAGAAGCTATAAGATATTTCTCTGATGCTAAGTTTTGTAAAGAGACTAAGTATTTGACCTTGACCTTGGGATTAGCGGGGGTTGGACGGTCGTGAATTTGACATAGCATTGTAGTAGAGCCTTACAGGAATCCATGTGTGAAATATTAAGCATTTTAGATGAAGGAAATAGAAGTTATAACAATATTTCTCTGATGTTAAGTTTTGTAAACCGACTAAGTATTTGACCTTGACCTTGGGATCAGCGGGGGTTGGATGGTCGTGGATTTGGCACAGCATGGTAGTAGAGCCTTATAGAAATGCATGTGTGAAATATTAAGCATTTTAGATGAAGGAAATAGAAGTTATAACCAGAGCTGCGCGGAGCAAAATGTCCCGCCTGGCGCAGTTTGATAGTATATAAGGAGCTTGTAATAACCTTGGGGTACCATGGGCTTTCTGTAGAATGATGCGGGATGTTGCTACAAATGCATGTATGAAATATTAAAGCATAAACTGAGCGTTAATGTTTCCAAACACGGAAATTTCTAAGTCAGTGGGCACCATGGGCTTTCTGTAGAATGATGGGCTTTCTATAGAATGATGCGGGATGTTGTTACAAATGCATGTATGGAATATTAAAGCTTAAACGGAACGCTAACTTTTCCAAACACGTAAATTGCTAAGTCAGTGACCTTGACCTTTGGGGTTAGTGGGCACTATGGGCTTTCTGTAGAATGATGCGGGATGTTGTTACAAATGCATGTATGGAATATTAAAGCATAAACTGAGCGATAATTTTTCCAAACACGGAAATTTCTAAGTCAGTGACCTTGACCTTTGGGGTTAGCGGGCACCATGGGCTTTCTGTAGAATGATGGGCTTTCTGTAGAATGATGTGGGATGTTGCTACAAATGCATGTATGGAATATTAAAGCATAAACTGAGTGTTAATTTCTAAGTCAGTGACCTTGACATTTGGGTTTAGTGGGTACCATGGGCTTTCTGTAGAATGATGCGGGATGTTGTTACAAATGCATGTATGGAATATCAAAGCATAAACTGAGCGTTAACTTTTCCAAACACGGAAATTTATAAGTCAGTGACCTTGACCTTTGGGGTTAGCGGGTACTATGGGCTCTCTGTAGAATGATGCGGGATGTTGTTACAAATGCATGTATGGAATATTAAAGCATAAACTGAGCATTAACTTTTCCAAACACGGAAATTTCTAAGTCAGCGACCTTGACCTTTGGGGTTAGCGGGCACCATGGGCTTTCTGTAGAATAATGCGAGATGTTGTTACAAATGCATGTATGGAATATTAAAGCATTCCATCGAGGGAAACAGAAGTTACAATGAATTAACCTGAGCGTTAAGTTTTAGAAACAGAGCTAAACGCAAAAACTTAACGTTGAATGCATGTGAAAAGTAGGTCAATGAACCATGAAAACTAGGTCAAGGTCACATGGGCTCCCTCTGTGTGAGATGGTTACACCACAGTGTTGATGTATACCAAAGCATTCCATCAAGGGAAACAGAAGTTGTAATACATTAAACCGAGCGTTAACTTTTCCAAACACAGATATTTTTAAGTCAGTGACCTTGACCTTTGGGGTTAGCGGGCATAATGGGATTTCTGTAGAATGATGCGAGATATTGTTACAAATGCATGTATGGAATATTAAAGCATTCCATTGAGGGAAACAGAAGTTACAATGAATTAACCTGAGCGTTAAGTTTTAGAAACAGAGCTAAACGCAAAAACTTAACGTTGAATGCATGTGAAAAGTAGGTTAATGAACCATGAAAAGTAGGTGAAGGTCACATGGGTTCCCTCTGTGTGAGATGGTTACACAACAGTGTTGATGTATACCAGGTATGGAGGTCGTAGGAGTTATAGTTTTCTGGAAACTGAGCTAAATGCAAAAACTTAACGTGAAATGTTGACGCTGCCGCCCCCCGCCACCACCGCCGCCGCCGCCGCCGACGGAAAAGCTATGCCTATGTCCCGCTTCTGCTAAAGCAGGCGGGACAACAATATTTCTCCGATGTTAAGTTTTGTAAACAGACCAAGTATTTGACCTTGACCTTGGGATCAGCGGGGGTTGGACGGTCGTGGATTTGGCACAGCATGTTAGTAGAGCCTTACAGGAATGCATGTGTGAAATATTAAGCATTTTAGATGAAGGAAATAGAAGTTATAACAATATTTCTCTGATGTTAAGTTTAGTGACAGACGGACGCACAGACGCACAGACACACGGATGCACGGACGTTCCTACAAATGGATACTTATGTGACTAACCCTAACCTTTTCCTTTGTTCATCCCTATTGTTCTGTAGCCACATAAACCCATTTTTAGCCACATAAAATCAAAGAACAATAGAATATTACATAACCTATTGTTCTCCTAGCCACATATGTATCCATTTGTAAGCTTGGACGGATGGACGGACGGACGGCCCACCAATAGTGAAGAAGGGGCCATTTCCATTGTTCTAGATCAAAGAGATGGCCCCTTGTAATGAATAGAATAAGGGGCCACACAGAATAAATCAAAGGATTCTTTTGTGCTAGGCTCTGCCCCATGGCCCCGTCTACACCCTTGGTTGCTCGGACAGATGGACGGACAACCTGACTCAACTCGTTGCGGGGGGTATAACAAAAAGTTAAGTGAACTAGATGATGTAACTAAGAAACCAAATTAGATTTTGAAAATCGGTCCACAAATTCAAAATTATTTAAAAAATATATTTTTAACCCCCATGATAAATTCCCATAGGAGAATTATTTTTTCGCAATAAAATCAATATTTGGTGAAATTTCTTCAAATCTTTTTTTTTGGGGAGGGTGACATTTTTGTTATTGATGACAAAGTACATGTACTTACATTTAAATATTTTTTAGATTGAATGTGTTTCATAGCCAAACGTTTGTCAGCAGAACATGTGGAACAGACAGTAGTTCGCTGGTCTGACTATGATGCATTTTTGGCTTGTACTTGACGCTCATTGTTTGGTTTGTCACCAAATACAATTGTATCCATCGGGTTGACTGATTCAGAGATAGCGGGTTGACTGATTCAGAGATAGCGGATTGACTGATTCAGAGATAGCGGGTTGACTGATTCAGAGATAGCGGGTTGACTGATTCAGAGATTTTATTGACAGGAATTGGACTTCAGTTACTCCTTGAAAATGACAAAAACTTCCTGAAATTGGCAGATTCTGCTTTGTATTATATAAACAAGAGACGAGGCAAAGCCACGAAAGCCGGTTTTTCTTCCTTCAAGTTATAGACAATTGGATAACAGATAATTGGCTATTAATGTTATTATGATCACAATTGAAAGTGACAACTGTCAATGGCCTAAGATGGCAAAAGAAGCCAGTGTATGAGAAAACCTACATGCAGTTGCAGGTTGGTATACATATACTAGTACAAGATATGAGTGAACATCTGTGCTGTCTGATGAGTGCTGTCCAATTTAACATTGAAAATGGCTAAGTCGATGATGCGGTAAAATAGGTCAAGGTAAAATAAAAAGGTCACATGTTGGATAGTGGTACTGTATGTGGTGAGCACCCATTGGTTATGAAGTTGTGCAAGTATGGTGGTCCTAGGTGGTAAAGTAACAGAGAAACGGACCTAAACACGAAACCTTAACATTGAAAATGATTAAGTCGATTACACGGAAACAATAGGTCAAGGTTGGATAGTGGTATGTGGTGGGCACCGGTTGGTGATGAAGTTGTGCAAGTATAATGGTTGTAGGTGGTACAGTAACAGAGACATGGAGCCAAACAGGAAAACTTAACATTGAAAATGGTTAAGCCGATTACGTGGACAAAATAGGTCAAGGTAAAAACAAGAGATGTAGGAGAACAGCATAGCTCGACTACGAGGGTTGTCGATGTACACATACCTTGACAAACAAGGTGACCGCGGCCTGCATAAAAACCTTAACCAAGGTTGACTAAAAACCTTAACCAAGGGAAATTAAGTAAGTAATTCAAGGTTAAATGTAGGTCAATGTGGCCGCGGCCTGCATAAAAACCTTAACCAAGGTTGACTAAAAACCTTAACGAAGGGAAATTAAGTAAGTAATTCAAGGTTAACTGTAGGTCAATGTCAGATATAGGTTAGGGGTTATTAATGTACATCACTAGGAGATGAAGTTTTCCAAGTATGGTTGCTGTAAGCCCAGGAATATTCCATATACAAGCTCGACTAAAAACCTTAACCAAGGGGAAATAAGAAAGTAATCCAAGGATAAAAGTAGGTCAAGGTCAAATATAGGTCAGGGATTATTGATGTACATCACTAGGAGATGAAGTTGTCCAAGTATGGTTGGTGTAGGGCCAGGAGTATTGCATCTACAAGCTTGACTAAAAACCTTAACCAAGGAGAATTAAGTAAGTATTTCAAGAGGAAATGTAGGTCAAGGTCAAATATAGATCAGGGATTATTGATGTACATCGCTATGAGAAAAGGTTGTCCAAGTATGGTGTTAGTATGCACAATAGTATTCCATGTACAAGCTTGACAAAAAACCTTAACCAAGGGGAATTAAGTAAGTAATTCAAAGTTAAATGTAGGTCAAGGTCAAATATCGGTCAGTGGTTGTTGATGTACATGACTAGGAGATGAAGTTGTCCAAGTAGGGTGGGTGTAGGGCCAGGAATATTCCATATACAAGCTAGACTAAAAACCTTAAACAAGGGGAATTAACTAAGTAATTCAAGAGGAAATGTAGGTCAATGTCAAATATAGATCAGGGGTTATTGATGTACATCCCCACCAGAAAAGGTTGTCCAAGTATGGTGTCTGTATGCACACTAGTATTCCATGTACAAGCTTGACTAAAAACCTTAACCAAGGTTGACTAAAAACCTTAACCAAGGGGAATTAACTATGTAATTCAAGGTTAAATGTAGATCAAGGTCAAATATAGGTCAGGGTTTGTTGATGTACATCACTAGGAGATGAAATTGTCCAAGTATGGTGGGTGTAGGGCCAGGAGTATTCCATATACAAGCTTGACTAAAAACCTTAACCAAGGGGAATTAACTAAGTAATTCAAGAGGAAATGTAGGTCAAGGTGAAATATAGATCAGGGGTTATTGATGTACATCCCTATGAGAAAAGGATGTCCAAGTATGGTGTCTGTATGCACCATAGTATTCCATGTACAAGCTTGACTAAAAACCTTAACCAAGGTAGACTAAAAACCTTAACCAAGGGGAATTAACTAAGTAATTCAAGGTTAAATGTAGGTGAAGGTCAAATATAGGTCAGTGGTTGTTGATGTACATCACTAGGAGATGAAGTTGTCCAAGTATGGTGGGTGTAGGGCCAGGAGTATTCCATCTACAAGCTTGACTAAAAACCTTAACGAAAGAGAATTAACTAAGTAATTCAAGAGGAAATGTAGGTCAAGGTCACATGTAGGTCAAGGTCAAATATAGATCAAGGGTTATTGATGTACATCCCTAGGAGATGAAGTTGTCCAAGTATGGTGGGTGTAGGGCCAGGAGTATTCCATATACAAGCTTGACTAAAAACCTTAACCAAGGAGAATTAACTAAGTAATTGAAGAGGAAATGTAGGTCAAGGTCAAATATAGATCAGGGGCTATTGATATAGATCCCTATGAGAAAAGGTTGTCCAAGTATGGTGTCTGTATGCACAATAGTATTCCATGTACAAGCTTGACTAAAAACCTTAACCAAGGTTCACTAAAAACCTTAACCAAGGGGAATTAACTAGGTAATTCAAGGTTAAATGTAGGTCAAGGTCAACTATAGGTCAGGGGTTGTTGATGTACATCACTAGGAGATAAAGTTGTCCAAGTATGGTTGGTGTAGGGCCAGGAGTATTCCATCTACAAGGTTGACTAAAAACCTTAACCAAGGGGAATTAACTAAGTAATTCAAGAGGAAATGTAGGTCAAGGTCAAATATAGATCAGGGGTTACTGATGTACATCCCTAGGAGATGAAGTTGTCCAAGTATGGTCGTTGTAGGGCCAGGAGTATTCCATATACAAACTTGACTAAAAACCTTAACCAAGGGGAATTAACTAAGTAATTGAAGAGGAAATGTAGGTCAAGGTCAAATATAGATCAGGGGTTATTGATGTACATCCCTATGAGAAAAGGTTGTCCAAGTATGGTGTCTGTATGCACAATAGTATTCCATGTACAAGCTTGACCAAAAACCTTAACCAATGTTGACTAAAACCTTAACCAAGGGAATTAACTAAGTAATTGAAGGTTACATGTAGGTCAAGGTCAAATATAGGTCAGGGGTTGTTGATGTACATCACTAGGAGATGCAGTTGTCCAAGTATGGTGGGTGTAGGGCCAGGACTATTCCATATACAAGCTTGACTAAAAACCTTAACCAAGGCGTGACGGTGACGCCGACGCCGAGGTGACTACATACGGTAAGCTCTAACTATTCTTCGAATAGTCGAGCTAAAAAGGTCACATGTTGGATAGTGGTATGTGGTGGGCACCCGTTGATTATGAAGTTGTGCAAGTATGGCAGTTCTAGGTGGTACAGTAACAGAAAAATGGACTTAATCATGAACACTTAACATTGGACGCCGCTGCCCGCCCACCCGATAGCTTTCACCAATCCAATATTTGGGATTTTATTTTAAAAATCAGGCTAACAAGAGTGCCGTAAGTCACAAAATACGCCAGTCAAAGATCGGCCAGACAGCGAAGATGCAGAAATGTGAAGCTGTCACCAAGGCAGGAAACATTAATGAGAATTTGAATATCTATAGCATTATTTCTTCCCATTGTGATAAACAAGTATACTAATTTAGGTAGAGATGTGTAAAGTAGAAATTATATAGAATTGGATACAAAAATGTAGCAAAAAATGGCTAAGTTAAAAAGGTGATATTTTTTCAGCATAAAAACATACAGGTGCACATCGTCAATATGTGTAGAAGACATATGTATAGTTTCATGTCGATTGACTGAATAGTTTCAGAGGAATTGTGTACACAAACTCTGTACCCTATATAGAATTGTATACAAAAAATGTAGAAAAAATGGCTAAGCTAAAAAGGTGATATCTGCAATATGTGTAGAAGACGTGTGTATAGTTTTAGATCGATTGACTGAACGGTTTTGGAGGAGTTATGTACACAAACTATGCAGTTTTTCTGTCTGCTGTCCGCCCGCCCACCCCGCGGTAAAACATAATACGTGCCATTTTTTTTAAAACGGTCATATGAAAACTAGAGAAAGTGAGCAGGGGCTCACGCATACCTCCGGCCGCTGCCTGGACTGACAAATAAAAACTTTATCGCAAATATTTAAACCAGATGGCCGCGGCCTGCATGTCGAGCCCACCGAGGCATTTGGTGAGCTGAGGGTAAGATATATATACCGTATTTTGCCGTGTGTTAGACGCACTGTTTTTACCCAGATTTTCATCCCACAAAGCCTCTGTGTCTTATACACACGTTTAGATACAAGAGCATTTTTTTCCACCCCAAAATATCGACAAAAATGACCAAAATCATAAAATAAAGATTTGTTTCGATATTTGTTGTTGTTGTTAGTCTTTGCGGTAACATCCGCTTGAAATTGGAAAAGTAGCCTCAGACATATACTTTCATTGAGAAATAACAAAAATAAAAATAAAATATTTAATAAATTTCATATCCGTAAATGTGTATTCCGAAAGGAATGGGTTAAAAAAACACGCAGATTATACGCAGATCTGTCGCCATATTTCGCCGATATTGATTTCGAAAATATTTTCCGTAAATGGTGTTGAAAAGAGATAATACATACCGCAATCAATAATTAACAATATAATACCACTTTCGGCAGCAATATGTTCGCAAATATATAGAGGATATTCATATTTTTGCAACGAATATGAATATTCTATTTATTATATACCGCTCCATGGAAATTAGCAGTTTTTTAGACTGTATACGGTAATGAATGTGCATTTGCAGCCTATTTGAGCTGTTTTTCCCGAACATAGATTTTATGAATATAGATAGTGGAAGTAGTCGTATTTTCACCGGAAGTTGTTTATTTCATCAATGAGAACATATGACTTTTATTTACCATGTTTACATCGTATAACTATGTATTTCATGGGTAGGTATATAATAAAACATGATTTCTGGCAATAGTCTGTTACAAATTTAACACGATTTTGATATACAAATAGGCAAAGAAATCGGGAGCCAAGGCACAACCGTGTACTAACCGAGCACGTGTTATAGTGAAGTGTGTACTACCAGGTTCGCAGTGTAATTGAAGACACTAGAAAACGGTGAAATACGGACCGGGAAACACGGACATAGAGTCGGCAAATTACAGACATAGCAAACTATGATAGCGAAAATACAGACAAAAATGTCCAAGGTATGAATAAAAAACAAGAGGCCCAAATGGGCCTGTATCGCTCACCTAAAAGCCTCCATAGTGGTCATCTTGATTTCACAAAGACTCTTCATTTACAACTTCAAATGTTCCACAGAATTTGTTGGTACCTTCTGATCTAACATATATTGCGAATGTGCATGTGATTTACTGCTATACCTTCGATTTGATATATAAAATGACCATATTCGGTCAAAAATAAAATTTGACCCCTCGGGCCACGCCCATTTTTGACCCAGGGGCCACCATATGAACAAATCTGAAACAGCGGTAACTATCAATCATTCTTACCAAGTTTCGTCGATATCGGCCTGGAGGTTTGTGAGAAGAAGATTTTTTGACAATTTGACCTACTTCTCAACGGCGGCCATCTTGGATTTGGTGATGACCTCCATTTTAACAAAAATGAACAGGCTTCACCCACAGACCATTACAGTTAAGTTTGGCCAATATCGGCCAAGCAGTTCACAAGAAAAAGACGTTTGAAATCTTTAGTAAAAGAATGACCTTTTGAACTATCAGTGGCCATCTTGGATGACGTAATCATCTGATTTAGACAAAAAAATTCTCCAGAGTGATCGTCTCGTCAATACCTTCAATTTGATATATTATATGACTATATTCGGTTAAAAATAAAATTTACCCCTATTTGACCCCTCGGGCGACGCCTATTTTTAACCCAGGGGCCACCATATGAACAAATCTGAAACAGCGCTAACTATCGATCATTCAAACCCAGTATCGTCGAAATCGGCCTGGCGGTTCGTGAGAAGAAGATTTTTTAAGAATTTGACCTACTTCTCAACGGCGGCCATCTTGGATTTGGTGATGACCTCCATTTTAACAAAAATGAACAGGCTTCAACCACAGACCATTACAGTTAAGTTTGGCCAATATCGGCCAAGCAGTTTACAAGAAAAAGACGTTTGAAATCTTTAGTAAAAGAATGACCATTTGAACTATCGGTGGCCATCTTGGATGACGTAATCATATGATTTAGACAAAAAATGTTCCATAGTGATTGTCTCGTCAATACCTTCGATTTGATATATTACATGACTATATTCGGTTAAAAATAAAATTTGACCCCTATTTGACCCCTCGGGCGACGCCCATTTTTGACCCACGGGCCACCATATGAACAAATCTGAAACAGCGCTAACTATCGATCATTCATACCAAGTATCGTCGAAATCGGCCTGGAGGTTCGTGAGAAGAAGATTTTTAAGAATTTGACCTACTTTTCCATGGCGGCCATCTTGGATTGTCGATGACCTCCATTTTAACAAATCTGAAATGGCATCACCCATATATCATCCCTGTAAAGTTTAACCAATATCGGCTCAGCAGTTCGGGAGAAGAAGATGATTGAAAATGTTCACGGACGGACGGACGACGGACGACGGACACTTTGCCATAACAATAGCTAGCTCAGGTGAGCTAAAAATGTGCGGGAGAATGAACAACAACAACTTTTTGAATTTTTTGTTTCATTTTGTTGGGAAAATTGGGCGCGTCTTATATTCTCATGTAGACATTTTCCCACGATTTTGGACTGAAAATAGGGGTGCGTCTAATGTAGCAACAGATACATTGAACAACAAGAACTGGCATCGTTAAAAGAAGCTAATCCCCTCGCTGGCAGCCTTGATAATAAAAACAAAACTTGCAACACAGACCCTTTAAAACTTGGGCGGTCGGACGTGGGTCATATGCAAAACACAGCACCATCCCTAGACACACACCTGGACAAATATTATCAAAATCGGTGAAGAGGTTGATGGTTCATTGAAAAAATATTTATTTTTTTTAACATTTTTGCCTTACAAACAAGGTGAACTTCTACCTCAGTTGACCTTGACCTTGAGCACAGTGGCTTCATGCATGGGACAGAGAATGAATATATGGACGATGACTAATAAGCATATAAAGTTTCAAGCCAATCCGACATACGGTTACAGAGAAAGTAGGTACATGTACCTGAAAACATTAATGCAAATTTTGACAAAAACTTTAATGCAAACTTCTAAGTTAGTTGACCTCGATCTTGGGGCACAGGGGCCGCATGAGTGGGACACAGAATGAATATACGGATGATGACCAATAAGCATACTAAGTTTCAAGCAAATCTGACTTATGGTTACAGAGATAGTAGGTATGTGAAACTTTAACGCAAATTTTGACAAAAAGTCATTTGACCTTAACCTTGGGCACAGGGGCCGCAGGAGTCCATGGGATACAGCATTAATATATAGATGATCACTAATAAGCATATGTATAATGAAGTTTCAACTCAATGTGACTTAGAACTGCAGAGATGTAAGGTATTTAAAAACTTTAATGCAGATTTCGGACGGTAAGACGTACGGACGGACGCACAGACACCCGGACATCAATGTGATCACTATGTCTCGCTTTATGCAAGTGGGCTCGACAAAATCTGTAACGCAAATTTGATGATGATAAGGAAGTATATGAAGTTTGAGGTAAATCTGACTTATAGAGATAATGGATACCGTACACAAAATATAATGTGGACGGACGGACGGACAAATGGACAGATGGAAAGACGGACGGAATTATGAAAACTACATACTCCGCTACATACTTCGTATGCTGGGGGTATAATAAAAAATCCTGAAAATGGCATAAAAATCAAAATCATTTCCTGAAGATCTATAATAAAGGTACATGCCCATTAGTAGGCACAACATGTTCTTTATAGGAATAATATAAGTGTATAATTGTGTCACTATTCCACTAGTTCTAAAAATTACGAGTGCCCGCTATACAGGTATGATCATTTAGTAATATTTACACCTTCCATAAATTCATAATGGAAAAGGCCCATTTGACGTATTGCGTTTACAACCCAATACAATACATTAGAGCCTCGTGACGTCGTGCGATGTTGTTGATTGGATAAAGTTTGTTTGACGTCATTAATTTCAACCGAGGTTGTCAATAACAGCACGTTATTGACCGGCAACGTCACTGTTCCAGAAATTGCGACAAAATGAAGTAAAACAAGATTATTCTTAATTTTAAAGGTACATGCACAAAATGAAGAAAAACAAGATTATTCTTAATTTTAAAGGTACATGCACAAAATGAAGTAAAACAAGATTATTCTTAATTTTAAAGGTACATGCACAAAATGAAGTAAAACAAGATTATTCTTAATTTTAAAGGTACATGCACAAAATGAAGTAAAACAAGATTATTCTTAATTTTAAAGGTACATGCACAAAATGAAGTAAAACAAGATTATTCTTAATTTTAAAGGTACATTCACAAAATGTTCTTTATATCAGAGACATCACCAGAGCTCCAGTTAAGGTGCGTAATTTGGAGGTAAATTTCTTATTTCTCCATCAAAAATGGCAAGTTGGGAGTGCTTTAGAATCGTCTCAATGAGACGATTCTAAAGAACTCCCAACATTGTCGGAGCAGACCCCCCCCCCCCACCCCTATTAAACACTTTAACTGAACTTTAATTTCGAAGTTCAAACAAAGTACTAGAAATAATGGGATAAATGTTGTATTGGGATAAATACATCGTGTTTATAAACAACAAAAGTGGACAAAATTGTGTATGAACCGGGTCACGTGGTGTGCCTAAATAGCACAAAGACAGAAAAAATGCGAAACGACTGAGACGAATCGTGATGCCGATTGATTGCAGGTAAATTTTCGGTACTAAGACTAAAATAAATAAAAAAATTACATGTCTGTGTCTTGTTTCGTTTTTTATTTATTCCCCTCTGCCGGGTTGCCAAGTTGTCTTTGTGAATAACGACAAAATAGTTTGTTGTGCAATTTCAATAATAATCAAATGACGGACAACATAGAAAAAAAATGTGTTATATACCCAACTCGTAATTCATTGCTAATTATGCTATTATCACTGTTCACACTGATTTCAAAATTAATTGTCGGCCTGTACAATTGAATTAACATTCGGTGTTTCTTTAACCCTCAGATCGAGTTCAAAGTACATCGGCGGTGTGATTTAGCACTTCAATTGATCCCTAATCCCTGCTCCCTAGTTGCTTATCAAAATGTTTGCGAATTGTAGATCACGTGAGCCGGCTCATCAGGATCTGCGGCATTCCTACGATCATGTACATTTTATATACACAAAAATGACCCCTAATACAGCGTAATGTAACAGTTCCTAACTTAATATGGAATAGCCCGGGCCGATAGTCCACTCCGTGTCAGATACTTTGGGTTAAATATTACGAACACAGATAAACACAGTGCATGGTTTCTTTATTTTATTTTAACGTCATCAGAAATGGCGAGTCTAGGAACTCTCGTATCTTTACGCTGAAGCCAGTCTATTTAAGTCACTCAGCTGCTATACACCTGTGTGTTAAGAAAAATCGATACTACACTGTAGGAGAAACTGAATACACAGCGAGTTGTTGGACACTGGTTTAACACGGATATGGCCCACGGATATGTGTCATAAAATGGACATTACTTGGTGGTCAAAAACGGTAAATTTACAAGGTTTATAGCGAAATAGCAGCCGACTGGCAATTTTTCTCGGACCGATTTTTAAGACTATTTTTCAAATCTCAATCGGTCTGAGAGTTCAAAAATCGGTCCAGAACGGGTAAACTCAAAATTTTAGAAGCCCTGATACATAGTGTTACCACAGTGTTACCTACCTTGTCTATTCAAATACATTAAGATACACAGTGTTACCTACCTTGTCTATTCAAATACATTAAGATACACAGTGTTACCTACCTTGTCTATTCAAATACATTAATATACACAGTGTTACCTACCTTGTCTATTCAAATATATTAAGATACACAGTGTTACCTACCTTGTCTATTCAAATACATTAAGATACACAGTGTTACCTACCTTGTCTATTCAAATACATTAATATACACAGTGTTACCTACCTTGTCTATTCAAATACATTAAGATACACAGTGTTACCTACCTTGTCTATTCAAATACATTAAGATACACAATGTTACCACCGTGTCTATTCAAATACAATAATATACACAGTGTTACCTGCCTTGTCTATTCAAATACATTAATATACACAGTGTTACCTACCTTGTCTATTCAAATACATTAAGATACACAGTGTTACCTACCTCGTCTATTCAAATACATTAAGATACACAGTGTTACCTACCTTGTCTATTCAAATACATTAAGATACACAATGTTACCTACCTCGTCTATTCAAATACATTAAGATACACAATGTTACCTACCTTGTCTATTCAAATACATTAAGATACACAATGTTACCTACCTTGTCTATTCAAATACATTAAGATACACAATGTTACCTACCTTGTCTATTCAAATACATTAAGATACACAGTGTTACCTACCTCGTCTATTCAAATACATTAATATACACAGTGTTACCTACCTTGTCTATTCAAATACATTAAGATACACAGTGTTACCTACCTCGTCTATTCAAATACATTAAGATACACAATGTTACCTACCTTGTCATATTACAAATACATTAATATTACACAGTGTTGTTACCTACCTTGTCTATTCAAATACATTAAGATACACAGTGTTAACCTACCTCGTCTATTCAAATACATTAATATACACAGTGTTACCTACCTTGTCTATTCAAATACATTAAGATACACAGTGTTACCTACCTCGTCTATTCAAATACATTAAGATACACAGTGTTACCTACCTCGTCTATTCAAATACATTAATATACACAGTGTTACCTACCTTGTCTATTCAAATACATTAAGATACACAGTGTTACCTACCTCGTCTATTCAAATACATTAAGATACACAGTGTTACCTACCTCGTCTATTCAAATACAATAATATACACAGTGTTACCTACCTTGTCTATTCAAATACATTAATATACACAGTGTTACCTACCTTGTCTATTCAAATACATTAATATACACAGAGTTACCTACCTTGTCTATTCAAATACATTAATAAACACAGTGTTACCTACCTTGTCTATTCAAATACATTACGATACACAGAGTTACCTACCTTGTCTATTCAAATACATGAATATACACAGTGTTACCTACCTTGTCTATTCAAATACATTAAGATATACAGAGTTACCTACCTTGCCCGGTAGAACCTGGCAGAGGAGCAGTTTTGTGGCACCCTGTATGTAACTCATGCTGTAGCTGGGGTATTCACTGAAGTAGACGCCTTTCCCATACCATCCCGTGTCGGTGCGATGTGCATGCCCTTTATCCTGGCCTACAATTACAATAGCACTGTGTATGAAGTGTGTGCAGAACCACAGCTGGATACAGCGTGGATAAAGTGTGGCAGGGATGGTAAAATGGTTAAACATTTCCTAATTATGTTTAGAAACCAGCAGAAAGTCGTAGAAATACAAATTGCCATGGAAACAAAAATAAATGGCCTCTAAAGTCCTAAGTCTTTGGACGAGAACTTTTGTTTTCACAGCAATGTTTATTTCTATGAATTTCTGGGGGGCCGTTTCACTAAACTTTGTACGACTCAAATGTTCGTAAGTGGAAAATTATGATAGTCTGTAAATTTCACATCAACAATGTTTTCTTGTAAACAAGTATTGAATTTACATTTATTGAGCAGCCTATGCTCAATAAATGTAAATCCATCAATTGAACTTTCCAGACGATCCTAAATGTGCACTTACGAACATTTTAATCGTACAAAGTTTAGTGAAATGGCCCCCAGCTGGTTTCTAAAAAAGTCTTTTGAGGGAGGTGATATTTTAACAATTTTACCATCCGTGCCACGCTTTATCCACCTTTGTGCAGAATGTGTGATTGCTTAGTGAACTAGAGATTATGTTTGAAAAACATGGACATTCCCCTGGTGGACTGGACCCTAATAAACAACATTCTTACAAACATGTTGACATAAAAAAATGGTTAAGTGTTTCAGTGATGGTTTAAGTATTTCAGGTAAAAGATGTGAAGGTCATGTTAATGATTAGATGTGTCTGCATGTATGAAGTGTTCAAATGTCAAAGTAATTCATGTAGTAATATTGAACTTATCGCATGATGGAACAACTATTACAAACATATTGACATAAACTAGGTGGCCGCAGCCAGCATGTCACGCCCGCCGATGTATTTGATGGTCCCAGTATGTATGTAAAGCAAATGGACTGGGGAGATACAGATTCATGTATTGGGTACTTAAAAACGCAGATCTTACAAAAATGTTAACACAAATTTCAGAGTCATTTGACCTTGGCCTACAGAATGATAGGGTTATGAAGATATTGGCTTTAACACAGATGTTAATAAAAACAACCATAATGCAAATTTTAAATTAATTTGACTTTGACCTTGGGCATGGGAGCCACATGGATGAGCTATAGAATGACAATATGGATGATGATAAAGATGTATGTGAAGTTTCAAGTCAATTAGACTTAGGGTTGTGGAGATATTTGGTACTGAAAACCGTTAACACAGATTTATTTCTAAGTAATTTGACATTGACCTTGGGCATGGCGGCCGCATGGGTGGGCTATAGAATGCAAATATCAATAACGATAAAGAGGAATGTGAAGTTTGAAGTCAATCAGACTGAGGGTTGTGGAGATATTAGATACTGAAAAACTTAACGAATTACACAAATTGTAAAGTAATTTGACCTTGACCATGGACATGAAGGCTGCATGGTGTGGTATGGAATTAAAATATGGATGATGATAAGGAAGTTCTAGACATAGCTGTCATAAAGTGAAAGCTGCATGGCAGGAGATTTACACAAATATCAGGAGATTTGGCTTGAAATCAGTTTTTTCCTCAACACATTTATGCCAAGTGTGTGGAAATGGCAATGAAAGTTAAATTGCTAGAAATTGGCTGAGAAGTGTCATAAAATTTGCATCAAGAAATTATTTTTTAAGATTGTAAAAAAATCAGAAGAAAATTTATAGCAGGAGAAATGGTGAAAAAGTTTGAGATTTTATCCAATCGTGACAAAATGATTTTCAGACTCGCCCATTTATGAGATGGGGATGTTTTTTTCTCTAAAAAAGAGAATTACTTCCAAAACAGGCATATCCTGATGAGACGCCTCGTCACGAGCCAGCTTATCTGGATCTACACTCTGTTTGCAAACACTGATAAAGGGTCAATCAATTGGGATATAAATACATGTAGTGGTTGATACAGAGATGGTCTTGTTGTTGAGATGGCCATTTATCACGGACGGTTGCAATGAGATGGTTCAAAGGGTGGTTCAAATATATACATTCAAAGAGAAATTTTCTCATCGGCAAAATGGTATGTCCTTGACATGTAACTGTTAAAGAAAGAGTATGATGACAACATACTCATACCTGGCACCTTGAAGCCGTTTTCACATATCGGGGTGATAAATTCCTGCTTGGTGCCGTGAAATGCCAGCACAGGGTAGGAGAACTCTTCACCTCTACTTTTCTTCAGCTCCTCTCTACATGACCTGCAATGGGGAAACAGGAATTTGATATTTGAGAGTTTGTATACAGAGCTCACAAGTTTAGTTGCTTGTCAAATCCATTTTAAATGATATTTTAACAAACAATTCAATGTACGGTAATTGATGTACATGTATAAGCAATTCACATTATACCTGTAGGATAATAAATGGTACAATAGTACATAATTCTGATGATTTAAATGGATGTACCTATATTGGTAATTTCTCCAGGAATGTAGGCCTACTGTGTATGCTATTATTGCAGCTTCCTATAACAACCAGGGCCCGGTTGCTCAAAACATCCGTTAGCTTAACGGACTGTTAAATCCTGAACTGAATGGTTAAAATCTCTGTTTTAACTGAGATTTTAACCATTCAGTTAAGGATTTAACGGTTGCTCAAAACATCTGTTAGCTTAACGGACTGTTAAATCCTTAACTGAATGGTTAAACTCTCTGTTTTAACAGAGATTTTAACCATTCAGTTAAGGATTTAACAGTCCGTTAAGCTAACTGATGTTTTGAACAACGGGGCCCAGACGTTCATGACCAACATGTTAATCCAACCAAATTTATGCATTTGATTAATGAAAACTGTATTGATCGTCCTTGGGAGTATTGATGGTGCAAAGGTGTACTGATGTCGTTGAAGAGATATAACATACTCGTAAACATATTTGGTGCTCAAATCATAAAATTTAGACCTGAAACAAACTGCACAATACTATTTACTGTTTAACCAAGGAAATGAATGCATATGTGCATGTGATCAATATGCCAAGTGCTCCACAAAAAAAGGACAGTTTTTTTATCAGTACAGCTGGTTATCATCCAAGACACTCAAGCAGACTGGAACAGGTCTAAAGTTGTCACTGGTGCTGGACTCCATACCGGCATAAACTGTTTCATGTCGAAATAGGCACCGAATTCCTGATGAATTCCCATTCAGCTACATGCAGAAGATAGTGCATAAACACATGTTTGTGTAGTAACTGGCACAAGAGAAATTTGTGCCGGTTACTAGAGAAAATTGTGTTTATTTGATAGCTTTAAGTAGAGCTGAGTAGTATCTCATCAGGAAATCAGTGTATTATTTGCCGTGAAACATTTTATGACATAGTGTGATGCAGCACCAGTTGTTGTTGTTAAAGGCATCAGGAATAGTTCTTCAACTCAATACATAGAGCGTCTGGCATGATTCATTTTAAAAACATGATATTTATCATATTAAATCAACATAAACAAGGGCATCGTTATTAAGCTAAAAATAAACAACAACGCATTTGCCTTACAAAGTGACCTTGACCTTGGGTGGTCGGATGTGACTCATATGCAAAACAAAGCACCATCCCTAGACACACACTGTGGCCATATATTATCAAAATCAGTGAAGCAGTTCATCAGTTATTGAAAAATGAAAGGTGTCTACGTATGTATGCACATACGTACATACGTACGTACGTACATGGACTAACGCTATATCCCCTCTTGCCTATCGGTGAGGGGATAACAAATTTAATGCATGTATGTATTCCGTCAAAAATGTAGGTTCTGATCAAATTGAGGATGTGCAGGCTGATCTAGAGCTACACTGGGTGGAGACCATTCTTGTCTGGGAAAACACAGGCATCATATGAGCATAATGAGATCGAAGCTAATTATAACTTACTGAAGGCCTTTCTTCAACTCTGGGTTGACCACATATTCCACTTTGGTTATCCTGTATCTGAAATATTGTGTGATAAGCATATGTTACCAAACACAACAAAAATTACCATTTTCTTTTTCACACATTGCAGCCGTCTGATCGTGGCTTACACTGTTTGCTAGAGTTGACTGTTTGCTAGAGTTGACTGTTTGAGTTGACTGTTTGCTAGAGTTGACTGTTTGCTAGAGTTGACCAATGACCATGATATTACATGCCTAACAAGAGTTCCAGCCCAGGATTCATACATATACACATGTGGCTGTGACTGGAGAAATGGGGCTTATGAGTTTTGCTACCAGTGTAGATTCACAGGATTCATATATACACATGTGGCTGTGACTGGAGAAATGGGGCTTATGAGTTTTGCTACCAGTGTAGATTCAGCAGGATTCATACATATACACATGTGGCTGTGACTGGAGAAATGGGGCTTATGGGGATTTTGCTTACCAGTGTAGATTCAGCAGGATTCTACCATACACTGTGCTGTGACTGAGAAATGGGGCTTATGATTTTGCTACCGTGTAGATTCAGCAGGATCATACATATACACATGTGGCTGTGACTGGAGAAATGAGGCTTATGAGTTTTGCTACCAGTGTAGATTCAGCAGGATTCATACATATACACATGTGGCTGTGACTGGAGAAATGGGGCTTATGAGTTTTTGCTACCAGTGTAGATTCAGCAGGATTCATACATATACACTGTGGCTGTGACTGGAGATGGGCTTATGAGTTTTGCTACCAGTGTAGATTCAGCAGGATTCATACATACACATGTGGCTAGTGACTGGAGAAATGCTTATGGATTTTGCTACCAGTGTAGATGCAGCATTTTGGAATCATACATATCACATGTGGCTGTGACTGGAGAAATGGGGCTTATGAGTTTTGCTACCATGTAGATTCAGCAGGATTACATATACACATGTGGCTGTGACTGGAGAAATGGGGCTTATGAGTTTTGCTACCAGTGTAGATTCAGCAGGATTCATACATATACACATGTGGCTGTGACTGGAGAAATGGGGCTTATGAGTTTTGCTACCAGTGTAGATTCAGCAGGATTCATACATATACACATGTGGCTGTGACTGGAGAAATGGGGCTTATGAGTTTTGCTACCAGTGTAGATTCAGCAGGATTCATACATATACACATGTGGCTGTGACTGGAGAAATGGGGCTTATGAGTTTTGCTACCAGTGTAGATTCAGCAGGATTCATACATATACACATGTGGCTGTGACTGGAGAAATGGGGCTTATGAGTTTTGCTACCAGTGTAGATTCAGCAGGATTCATACATATACACATGTGGCTGTGACTGGAGAAATGGGGCTTATGAGTTTTGCTACCAGTGTAGATTCAGACCAGCCTCTGCATCCGCACAGTCTGATCAGGATCTGCACTGTTTGCCATTCGATCAATGAAACATCAGCCATGTTTCTAACCAGGAATATAGATTGTCACCAGGCTACAGGAGTGTGTTATTTAGTCACTGGTCACAAATCCCATATGCCCCATTTCTCCAGTCACAGCCACATATACAGATGGTAAAAAATAAGAATATCCCACTCACAAGGTGTATGATCACGTGGTACTAACAACAACAACAACAAGTACCGATTCAAAGTACGTATTCTTTTATAGTGTCCTTATTACGTAATGGATTTTGATGAAATATGGCGCATCAAACGAGTCTTGTTAAGCTGCATTTGGTGGTCTCTGGATTCTTCGCAAAAACGACACAAGTCTGTGCCAAGCTCCCTAGACCACCAAATGCATCTGATGAAGACGCGTTTGCTGCGCCATATTTCATCAAAACCCGTTGCATATTAAGGAAAATATCAAATAATACTTACTTTGGAGTGGGCGACGTTGTTGTTGTTGTAACCACGTGATCATGCACCTTGACTCATGTACACTGGAAATGGGGCCCAAACCTACAAACTGCCCCCTAGGATCGGAGGCCTAGGTGCAGCAATGTATTGTGGATGTAAGACTTATGTACCACATACATGTGGCAAAATGTCTTGTTTGACATGGGTTTTTACATTGAAACCCTCTCCAATTTGTTTTGACATTGTCAATTATGTATATGACACAATACTTTATGCAATATATATAAATGTGATAATGAGCATGAACATTTAATAACAAAGAAATACTTACGCGGCGCCAATCAGCAGCCTGTAGAACTGGGACTCGGCCAGGCGGAAGTGGATCTGGTCCACCGAACCCTCCTTGTACTTGCGCTCCGCGATCAGCTCGAAATACACCGTCTTGTCCCCTTCTAGCGCCTCCTGTTCTCCCTCCATTAACAACAGCCCTGTAGCAACCTGGATGGACATGAATCAGTGCTGACCCTTAGAATGTGGCAACCGAAAATTGTCATCTGCTGTTGTTTTATTTTTTGTCTTCTCAATAAAAACATGGTTTGCAATGATTCTAAAGTGTTGTCAATTAAAGCATGTTTTTGTTGAGAAAGAACGGAAAACACAAACTTGAAAATAAACAAAATCTAATTCAGCATTGTAATGGTTACTATTAAATCGGAACACCACATAAAGTGCATATTATATTTATCACATGAAAACCTTGTTATGGCATGTTGTAATCCATTTCATAAAAGTGATATGACACATGTGTAACAAGAAATGGCATCATTAAATGCAGCTAATCCCCTCACTGGCAGCCTTGATAATGACTTACAAACAAGGTGAACACAAGTCCTCAGTGACCTTGGACGGTCGGACGTGGGTCGTATGCAAAACAAAGCACCATCCCTACTGTCTATTCCATCCCAAGACACACATTGTGGCCACATATAATTAACATCGGTGAAGCGGTTCATGATCGAGTTATTGAAAAATGAAAGGTGTTACTAACGTACGTACACATGTACATGGACTAACGCTATATCCCCTCTTGCCTATCGGCGAGGGGATAATAACACCTGTAGCCTATTTCATCAACATTGCAAAGTATACTTTAGTAGCAAAGTATACTTTGAGGGAGAAATTTTAATTTTTTTTTTAAATTTATTAATTTTTATTATACTGAATTTATTACATTATCACAGCCATTTAATGGCTGTGATAATGTAATAAATTCAGTATAATAATTCTGCATACTTTTAATCATGAAATATATGCATTTGTTAGTTCTATATGAAATAATGCATTTCAGGAAAAATAAATGATTACTCCCTCAAAGTATACTTTACTCTTTGCAATGTTGATGAAATAGGCCCCTGGTGCGAATTTGATTGGCTAGCTGCATCACCCTAATTACATATTTGTATTATGCGCTAACGTCATACCAAACAAACAATATGAAGACGTTACAAATGACGTCCCTAATGGCGCAACAAAGCCTTGTTGTTGTGAGATTGACATGATTGTGTTTTAAACGTTATTAGAAGTGTCCGTGACTATAAGTACAATTATTGCAATTGTTAGAATGGGCTAACATATAGCAATATGAAGTTCTTGGAAAGAGCGTTAACCAGGGATTCCGCTGGGGAAAAAAAAAAAAAAAGCCACTTCAAAAAAAATAAAACAATTGGCGATAAAAATTTACAATTTTCGAAGAAAAAAAAATAAATTCTTGATTTTTTTTCGAAAATTGTAATTTTGTATCGACAATTGTAATTTTTTATTGCCAATTGTTTATATTTATCGCCAATTGCGAAAGTGGCGATCGCCAGCGGAATCCCTGTTTAACTTATAATATGACATATATATATATAATATTTATAAGGTTTATTGCTAGTATTAAAAATATTTTTCTGACTGGAGATTTTCAACTACATGCGGAAATATTCAATGGCGTCGTCTCACTGAGGCATATAAGATATCTCCAAAATTTCTGTTATTTGGAGTGTGAAGTCCTGCGATAAACAGAATCTCAAACTTGTTTCCATTTGATATGAGATTTATGAAACTCGTCAGCATTTTATGGACTTCACCAGAGGCTCGGTGCATAAATTGTGAGTGGCTTGTTTCATAAATCTCCTATCAAATAGAAACATGTTTGCTATCCTCTATATATTAAGACGTTACGGTATTTTAGTTGAATATGCATCAATTTTCAAAAGTGGGAGAACAAAATACAATCTGAATATATTCGTTGACATTCACAAGAATTACGCCATTTAACCCTTTGAACCCGAAAGGCCGCTATATCGGTTTATGCAAACAGTGCAGATCCAGATGAGCCGGCTCGTAACGAGCCGTCTCATCCGGATCTGCACTGTTTGAAAGTAATTTTCTTATTTTTGTGAACAAAAAAAGACCCACTTTTTATAAATGGAATAGTCTGAAAATCATTTTGCGATGATTGGATTGGTTGCAAAATTAACATATCACAGTCCATTCCAGTTCCTTAGGGTTGAAAGGGTTATTTGACCGTAATATCATCATGGTCATGTGCTAAAGTAAGCATCGCAAAAAAACGTCAGAGAAGTGCATACTTAAAACACGGAAAAGGTCAAGTTGAAGAAACTTTTTGACATAACCATGTGGAGGTCAAAAAGGTCAAGGTAATGGTAATGGCGGCATGAGTGTGTTCCAATGCTTACATGTATCAAGTGTCCAAATATTGAAGCAATCCATCAAGTAATATTAATGTTATACGATGATGAATAAACTAGTACAAACTTTTTGACTCAAAAAATGGTTAAGTGTTTCCGCAAAAATGTGAAGGTAAAAAAGGTCATGGCCATGTTCATGGGGGCATGAGTGTGTTCCAAATGCTCACATGTATCAAGTGTCCAAATATTGAAGCAACCTGTAAAGTAATATTAAAGTTATATCATGATAAAGAAACTTGTACAAACTTTTTGACACAAAAAAATGGCCAAGTGTTTCCGCAAAAGTGTGAAGGTAAAAAGGTCAACTGGCCACTCAGTAGGCACAAAATGTTCTTTAAAGGAACTAAATAAGTGACTATTCCACAAGTTCTAAAACTTACGAGTGCCCGCTACACTGATATAATAATTTAGTAATATTTACTTTACTGATAATGACTCGCGGTGGTACAAGGCTATTTTCATATGCAAATGAGACATGACATTTTTTAATTATTTATACTACCGGTAATTAAATGTGCCACCTGAAAAAATAATATTTTCCACAGATTATAAAGTATGATCATTGCACATCAAAAAAATAAATACAGAAAAATAAATAGTAATGTCCATTAACATTTTAAGGAAACATGGTTAGCGCCCCTGATATAAGTGTGGACATTTACATCTGATAACATTTTGTGCCTACTGAGTGGGCATGTACCTTTAATGGCGGCATGAGTTTGTTCCAAATGCTTACATGTATCAAGTGTCTAAACATTGAAGCAATCCATCAAGAAACATTAATGATATATGATGATGAAGAACTTTGAACAAACATTTTGAAGCAAAAAAAATGGCTAAGTGTTTCCGCAAACATGTGAAGATAAAAAAGGTCAAGGTGATGTTAATGGTGGCATGAAGGTGTTCCAAATGATCACATGTATCCAGTGTCCAAATATTGAAGCAATCCGCATGTAATATTAAAGTTATATCATGACGAAGAAACTTGTACAAACTTTTTGATGAAAAGAAATGGCTAAGTGTTTCTGCAGAAATGTGAAGGTAAAAAAGGTCAAGGTCATGTTAATGGCGGCATGAGTGTGTTCCAAATGCTCACATGTATCAAGTGTCCAAATATTGAAGAAATCTGTCAAGTAATATTAAAGTTACACCATGTGACGAAGCTTGAACAAACTTTTTGACACTTCGGACTACGACGATGTGGACGACAACGACGTGGACGACAACGACAAAAAAAGCGGCGACTATAGTCACGCCTTCTGTTAAAGCAGGTGCGACAAAAATGAGGAGTAACAAGGGTTCCGCAGGTTACAATATGAAGAATGAAGAAAATAGTGCTACATGTATTAATAAACAAATCACAATCAAAAAAATAAAATTAATTTACTGATTTTAGATCACAAAATATCAAATAGTTTCAACAAATTTTACCACTTGTCCATCCCAGTGATTAAGTAGTACATCTATCAAATAATATGCTGATGTGTAACAAAATAACACAATTTAGATCTAGTACATCATTTTACATCGGAAATATATGTAATACAATCAGTAATCTAGAAGAAATACAATAGCAATTGAATGCGAGTACAATACTCTTTATAAACAAAGATTATCAACAACTTCATTATTGCCTGTTTAACCCTTACTGCGCTGAATTAAATGTTGTCGTCTGCTGGAAATGTTTTATTTTCAATATTTCTCGACAAAAACCTGGTTTTGACAGCACATGAGAATCGTCTCCAGTGGAGAAGATTATCATGCGCTGTCAAAACCAGTTTTTTTGTTAAGAATTAAAGCAAAAATGAAAAACAGCAGACAGCGTAGGAAGGGTTAAATCCAAATTCAAAATTGACTACAATGAAAACTTCTTACCCAAGGACAGACCAAAATTAGGTACTCAGCGGTTCTTGTGAGAATTGAACAATGAAATTTTTTGTTACACTACATAGAATTTTTAGATGCACTACCTAGTCACTGGGAAGGACAAGTGGTACAGTTTATTAACTCTTAGACTGCTACTCACAACAATTGTTGTCTGCTGTTGCTTTTATATCTTGCCTTATTCGTCAATAAAACATGTTTTGACAGCACTTCAGAATCATTTCCAATGGAAATGATTCTGAAGTGCTGTCAAAGCATGTTGTAACTTATTCTAAGGTGCTGTCAAAGCATGTTTTTGATGATAAAAATGGAAAATAAACAGCAGACGACAAAAAATTAAATAGCGGTCTAAGGGTTAAAACTATATGTGCTTTGTGCTATTTCAAATAAGGTAATTTTTAATGCTCTGAAGTCAAATACGCACTCAGGCTCCAAATGTGAATGAAGCTACATAATGGCCACAATCTGACAAGATGGCACTTATTCATGTTATTTTTCGTGTGTGACTAGAGAAATGGTGCTGATGGATTTAGCGGCCAGTCTAGGTTCCGATTTTCTATCCACCTCCAGTAGTTTGACAAGCTATACAATTTGTTAGGAACCAACTGACTTAATGGCAAACTGGTCACAAATACCATTAAGACATATTTCTCCAGCCTCAGCCAATTTTTATTTTTAACCAGTGTAGATCCTGATCACTCGTGCAGCCTGATAATAACCCAAAGTGTGCACGGTGGAATTGATGTAGGTTTTGATGGTTATGTATTAGTGATGTACCGATGATCGATTACAATAGCGCTCATCTGCATAGCAAGGAATCTGCTATAAATAGAAAGCCTAAATCTGGCAGAGTAGGACCAACATTCAGCCTTACACACGTTGGGCTGCATTAAATGCAGTTTTCATTGTTCTGGACTTACACTGACCATTATGAAAGTTTACTGATGCATGTATTTGTCCTACTATTGGAAACACACAAATTGGTGACGTATGTGCAGATGAGCGCTATTGAAAGTTGATCAGATTGGGTCAACATCGGCGACAATCGATTATGATTTCTCATAATCGATTATCATTACCAAATGCGGTAGAATGGAAGACCTATGTTGCGATCAAATACTGCGGATCCGAAACGAAATTTCAACACGACTGAATTTGTTGGAATTGTTTTCATGGAAATATGAGGCACAGAGGCTTTCTTTTGGCTTGTTCTATAACTTGTAACACCACACCATTTCCTGAAAATGATTCCAAATTTCGCTACAAATTCCCGAAAAATACCATAAATTTTAACGCGAAACCGTACCGGCGAGACAGAATAGCATGCGCCATTTTCGAAGATGTCAAAATCAACTGGAGCTAACATTCAGTTTCGTAGAATTATGAAATACTGTAAAAAACACACAATCAAGCCTCCCAAAGTCAAGAAATATTCATAAACCTATTTTTCTAGAAACATTGGTGTAACTTGCAGGGTCGGTAGTGAAGTATATAGAAAATTGTCCACCCCCTTTTTAAAGCTAGCCACGCACTGTCCCGTGAGAACCGAAGCCGAGAAAGTGATCTACGATTACCCGGGCGGCAAAGCGAAATCCCGCGTGTGGAAATTCTTTGGCTTGCACAAACGTTCCAGAAATGGATCTGCCACACAGGAAAATTTGAATATTGTGCGAGCTATATGCCGTCTATGCAAGAAGGATATAAACAAATGTATCGGTAACGTTCCCAGACAGGTTCGTACCAAATTTCTTTCGGCCAGAAACCCGTTTTCACTGACCGTATCGAGCATGATTCACCTGCAGAATTGTCTCTAAATCCAGAGTTTCTGTAGTTTACACATCAACTCTATTGTTTGTCAGAGGTTGGTAAGCAATTTTAACACCTCTGTAGACAAAAGAAATGTTTGCATCTACATGTATATGCAAACCTGGGCACGAAAAAGTCGTGCCTCGTGGCAAACCACACACGTCGTGTGTCTATGGTCATTGTGCGAATTGATAGCTTGACAGATGGAACACCGGCTAAGAAAACCAGTCTTACGATGGCTAGCGTAGCCCGGATCAGTCTGCGCATCCGCGCAGTTTGATCATTGCATGTGTTGGTCGCCATTCGATCAATACCATTTCCTATATTTACTACATAATGTAGCAGTTGTTGAAGTTTTTCGATCAGCGGAATGATGTCATGTAGAACATAAAACACTAATTTGGATGGTGAATGATGATAAAGGTACACATATTCGGGTGGCAGAAATGTCTAAACTATAATGTAGAACATTGTTGAAATACTTTAAATAAAAGCTTACCTGGTGTGAATCTCCCACACGTAGTTTACAGTATATTTCTGTTTACGTATAGTTTAGCACGTGGAAAGACAATTGTCAACAACAAAAATAGGGATATAATTGAGGGGCGTTCAGTAAGTAACAGAAAAGTGTTATAAACCTACACCCACTCGTGAAGTGGCATATTTCATGAGGCCTCAAAAACAGAGCTATATATAGAGAGGATATTACTTGCGTGATGATTTACAATGAAATTTATTAACGAGTTTACTGATGTCATAAGAGGCTATATGCTGAGTTTCTTTATAAATCAGTCAAGGAGCTTTAATAAATATAATATTACATCAACACAAATGTTAGATTTGCTTTATTGCAGGAGCACATCATCATACTAAGCATATACTGGTTACCTAATGTGTTTTATTGTACCCGTCTGATTTGCACATTTATTACACTACTGTATAATGATATTGAATATAAACTAGTGCCGGCCTTTTAGAACATACGAGTCAAACTTAAGCTAATAAGTATGCTTATTGATAACTTGTGATCAGTGCATATTTAAGATACAATAAAATAGCTGTAACGCTTTTTTTTGGCTCGAGAACATTGTTCACTTGATCCCAGTTATACAAAAATAGGACATACCGGTAATATGTTTTACGCTACCTACGAAAGTCAAATTTATGCATTATAATAATAAAATGCATGTACACGTGGACACTGGCATACAACTATGATAATATTCTGCATTTTGACTGAGAATAGTTTTATTATCGTACAAAATGGCATGTTTCATTGTTGAATGACAACTGCATCAATCACTTAAGTTGGTTTATTACTGAAACTGCATGTGAAAATACAGTGGCTCTACAGCACTCTACAGAGACACAACTGATGATATATGACAAAAGAGATGTCCTAACGTATTTTAAAAAAACAGTGTCTCACGTGATGTTTCAGATGATGTCGAAGATATTCAATGTTCCTTTAATTTTCGCTTTATTGAAGCCAAATTCCATATACAAGGAATGTGTGTTTTCTTAATACAATGTACTACAATTGACTCTGATGAAGAGGGGAGATAAGTTGGTAACGCATTTCCGTTCGCTATTTCAGTACCAGGAAGCACACTTTGTGAAACATAACATTTTTTTAGATTGAAATCAAAATACTGTTCCACACATATAATATGTTGCTATTTATAGACACATGTGGAATTAATTCAACTAAATAAAAATACCATCGACTGTCAACAAACCTAGCGTTCTCAACGCTATTTATGATTTGGTATTATAAACATATTTTACCAAATACTGATACTTTTCAATACGACTTATAAGCACAATTTGGTTAAGACAGTCCACGTAAATCTACCATTAAATTATTGTTTCTTAAATTAAACATGTTTCATCACTTTATACACATACCTAAGAACACGTGTCTTTAAATTTGATTGTTGTTTTAATTATGCTAATAGTTTTCATTCAGTAAATTAATGTCATTTCATTTTATTGGGATCATGTATGTGTTGGGAAATTAATTATTGAACACCCCTCCCCTCGTAAATTACTTTTATAACTGACCAATCCAATAATAGCAGTGCCGTAGCCAGAGGTTCGAAATAGCCGAGGCCAACATAAGCGGCGGAAGACGATAATTATTGGGGGTGGAAGTGTGGAGGGCCCGAAGGGCCCGAGTTTGCTAGGCGGGTCCGGGGGCATGCCCACCCTGAAAATTTTGAAATCAAAGTGGTCTGAAACGCCATTTCCTGCATTCTCAGCAAAGTCTGAGCACATACTATGACTCCCATTTTTCCTATATTGGAATAAAAAAATAAAAAAAAAAAATCGTGAAAAAACGGACGAGGCCATGGCCTCGTCTGGCCTCAACGTGGCTACGGCACTGAATAGATATATGCATTCATATGCTGCATGTGCATGTACAGTTGTACGCACTGCACCAGGCGATGAGAGGCCCTTCAATTACAAATATATTCTGTATGGCCGGGTGCTTATCACTTTGTCGATGTTTTGACAGAACTGCTGAACGTAAACGTGGTGGGCTATGTATACATGTCTAAACCGGACACCCTGAGGACCCCATTGCATTTCATTTATATGGCATTGATTGTAGTTTGTTCATGGTTGAAAATGAGAACAAATCTGCATGGACTGTTTAATTATCCCCTTGCCGATAGTCAAGAGGGGGTATAGCGTTAGTGCCATGTACGTGCGTACGTACGTTAGTATCACCTTTCATTTTTCAAAAACTCATGAACCGCTTCACCGATTTTGATAATATTTGGCCACAATGTGATCGTGATTTGTTATCCATGCTACCCACATCTGCCCGCCCAAGGTCAATGTCACTGAGGACTTATGTTCACCTTGTTTGTAATAAGACAAATTTGTAAGGCAATACTGTTAAAGTCCTTATTTCATTATCAAGGCTGCCAGTACGACCGCCCAAGGTCAAGGTCACCGAGGACTTGTGTTTTTATTATTATCAAGGCAGACAGCGAGGGCATAAGCTTCGTTTAACGCTGCCATTTATTGTTACAGTGGTACTGATCTAAGCTGAACACCCTGCGGACCTCCCAGGGTGACGGTTTTCGAGTTGTTCCACTGTACTGTTTACTTATTTGTTATCGGGAAACAAGCTTTGTATTGATCCAATACGTACTGACTGATAACATACTATCGTATAAGGAATCGAACTGATACGAATATCCGGGTTACAACGAATTGAAAAGTGGCATTCTATTGGACGAACGACGTCACATGACATTACCGAACGACGTCAGACTAATCACGTGTTGTGTTTCTGCAACCCTAGCCAATCTAAACAATGACATCCCACAGTAGCACATTATCTCCCAAATTTGTAAACGTTGAGTAATAGCCACGAAAAGGGAAATAGGTCAATTCATTTTTGTATGGTAAGGGCACCTGGCACCAGATCAGGATATTGTAAATACAAAGCTGAATTTGTAATTTCCCGGCTGTAAATAGTAAATACTAAACTTATAAAAAATAAATAGCTTAAAGGTACATGCCCACTCAGTAGGTACAAAATGTACTTTATATCACAGACATCATCTGTGACATTTTCTGGCAAAATACATTCATTCATCATTACCCCACATATTAATTGGCATTGTTATAAATTTTATATCAGTCGTAAATTTTCACACTGATATCAGGGGAGATAACCGTGTTTCATTAAAATACTAACCGACATGACTATTTATTCTCTGTATTTATGTTTTGATGTGCAATGATCATACTTTATAATCTGTCGAAAATATTATTTTTTTAGGTGACAAATTTAATTAGTATAAATAATAAAAAAATAGCATGCCTCATTTGCATATGAAAATAGCCTGATACCACCGCGCGTCAGTATCAGTAAAATAAATATTACTAAATGATAATATTTGTATAGTGGGCACTCGTAATTTTTAGAACTGGTGGAATAGTGACACAATTATACATGTGTTTTATTCCCATAAAGAACAGTTTGTGCCTACTGAGTGGGCATGTACATGTATCTTTAACCCTTACAAGTTACAATGCTGAATTAAAGTTTGTATTCTGCTGCTCATCATGTTTTTAAAATTTCTTAATAACAAGAAATGTGGCCGGTCGGCACACAAATGCGCCGGTGGCACATTGGAGAAACTGTGGCAAAGTTAATTAACCAAAAGTGATAAATATTCATAAGCACAGTTGTGAAGGTCAAAAGGTCATATTAAGGTCAGCATGGATGTGGAACATTTGTGATTTATTGGTGTTTAATGGCATATCAACAGCTAAGGTCATTTAAGGCCAGGCCAGTATAGATCATTATCAGCATATGGAGATATTCAGCTTTGTACATGTTCGTCCTAAATTAGCATGGAAATGTCAAATGCCAGATACCTGGGGATGATAGGGTTGATGTATTGCTTGGAAACATCTACGTAAATAATTTTATCAATGTTACCGATTATAATTGATAGTTGATCGGTTGGTACTAACCGATTGTATCCGATCATCGATTGTAATCAGTCAACCGATTGCCCATCACTATTATGTATAGACCCTGTGTAGAATAATCAGACTGCAAATATATGTCCAAATTACCTCTTTGTTCAGTCTTTCAAGTTCTTTGTCTTTCTGTTTCACTTCTTCCTTGGTTTTATCCAGTTCCTCCTGTAGAGCCTTCTTGGCGGCTATCGCTTTCTTGATCAACTCTTTTCTCTCGTCTTCCGTCATGACTGTGTAACTTTTCATTAAGGAATCACCATTTTTCAGGATATCAGAAATTTTTACACCCAATTTCTTTGGAGACTCCTACAATCGTAATATTGAGAACAGTAAATAATATAGACAAGTGAGTGCTACACACTCAATATTTACTAACTATCATGATGTGGTTAATATGAATTAATAAACATAATTTTTATTTATTTTATCAATTACAAACAAGTGTCACAGGATGAAAAAGAAAATTTGGCCTGTCGGCACACGAATGTCCCCGGTGGCAGAGTGAAGAAACTGTGGCAAAGTTAATAATAAATTTTAATGAGCGAAAAAGTTCAAAGTTGTGAAGGTCAAAAGGTCAAGGTCATATTAAGGACAGCATGGATGTGTGGTATTTGTGCACAAGTATGATTTGTTGAAATATTATAGTGATCCTTCAACATGTTCAAGAGATATAGAAGATATAACAGAATTGGGAAACTACGACAAACTTCTTAATGACTCTGTGAAAAAGTTGAAAGTTGTGATGATCGAAAGGTCCAGGTCACATTAATGACAGCTACGATGCGTTGCCTTTTCCCACAAGTATGATGTATTGAAATATTGAGGTAATCTATCAAGGGATATAGAAGCTATGGCAGAATTGAGAAACTCCGACAAACTTCTTAATATGTGAAAAAGTTCAAAGTTGTGAGGTCAAAAGGTCAAGGTCATATTAAGGACAGCATGGATGTCTGTCACTTTTCCACAGGTGTGCTGTATTGAAATAGTTAAGCAATCCTTCAAGTTATGACATAATTGAAAAACTCTAGCGAACTTCTTAATGTGCAAGGACACACTGACGGACTCACGGACACACAGTCCAAACACTATATGCCTCCGGCTCTACCGAGACTGAGGGCATAAGATGTGCAACTGGGCCCGGTTGTTCAAAACATCCGTTAGCTTAACGGACTGTTAAATCCTTAACTGAATGGTTAAAATCTCTGTTTTAACAGAGATTTTAACCATTCAGTTAAGGATTTAACAGTCCGTTAAGGATTTAACAGTCCGTTAAGCTAACTGGTGTTTTGAACAACCGGGCCCTGGTTTATATAAACAAGAGGTCCCAGATGTGCACTTTTCTCATCCTGCGACATTTGGCATCTAACGAGGGACTCAAACCCAGAACCTTTGGTTTACCATATCAGAGGTCTACCGACCGAGCAAACAGGGCACAGATACACACTTTCTCACAATAGGGATTTACGGTACATACCAACTACAACACAAGCATGAGTAGAAACTTTAAATGGTAAAACATTGTAATAATCATTATATAAAGCTCTTGTGGGCATAGATGTGTACATATAGATTGTCACATGATTGTGAAATAGAATATCCAAGAGTAAAAACTGGTGACTGTAAGAAATTTCAAATTATAACTACCGGTAGAAACCATCAGAGAAATGGGTTTGTGAAATACCAAGCAGATCCATGCAAGGAAACAGACATTATAAGACATTACCCGAGTTTCCAATGCACCTTGACCTTGGGCTTAGTGGGGTGCACGACTATCGTAGATTTTTCACAGCGCGGCCGGTAGAGGACCATTATAGCTATGCGTGTGTGAAATATCAAGCAGATCCGTGCAAGGAAACAGAAATTATTTATAAGACATTTACCTGAGCATTAAGGTTTTGAATGCACCATGTATGCGACCTTTACCCTTAGTGGGGGCGTGACGATCATGGATTTGTCACAGGGTGGTAGAGGACCATTAATGCAATGCGTGTGTGAAATATCAAGCATATCTGTGTAAGGTAACTATAAATTATATTATATTATAAAACATTTACCCGAGAGTTAAGGTTTCGGAATGTACGTATGGACGTACGGGATGTACGGACGCTGGTAACACTATATTCCCCCTTCACCATTCGGTGGTGGGGGCATAATTACGGTACCATTAATTATGCCAACATCACTATCCTACTTTTTGTGCCTGGGAGACAATGAGCTGAAAAGACAGCGGCTGGATCTAAATAACAGCACAGAAATTAATAGTTCATGTCAAGCGCGTGTCAGATGGCTCTTGAATACTGGTAAGTATTGGTAGTGGCGACTGGGCCGGTGGGAATGGGGTAAAATTATGTTTGATATCTTCATGGATGTATCTGTTCAACCAAAAGTATTTGGTATACATTTTGATCAAGAAATTTATGTATATTTCGTCATGATGACAGCCATTTTTTTTACATCAGTATGTCACTTAGTTGTGGTCTGCAAACAGACCGATCGCGCAATAACGGAAGTACAATTATGGAAAACACACAAGGCAAACATATTTTAGGTTTAGAACACATTTATCATCATGAAAGCACGCAAACAGTTGTCAAATCACAAATATAGTCACGGTGGCTTGTGCGAGGGTGGCACGATTTACCCAAATCTACCCAAATCTTACCCAAATCCACCCAAATCTACCCAAATCTTCATGTAATTACTATATTTATGAATAAATAAAGCTATACACATCATAATAACTATGTTTGGACTGTACTTACATAATATCTGTCATTAATTTGCACATACCAGGGACCATTTTAATGTTTTGATACAAAATGGAAATATTTGTATAAATATGAAATAAAGGGAGAGTACCACGATTAACTTATACTAGGAAGCCAAGGAAGATAATCCACTTTATAATGGCTAAATGGGAATGATGATTTTTAATTGAAATACAAATATACAAGTATAATTATATATATATATAGCAATATATAAATGATAATTACTAATATTTTAAAATTAATACTGCATTAATATTTATATGTGGCTGTGGCTGGATAAATGGGGCTCATTGGAATTGTGACCAGTGTAGGTTCTGATTAAATAACACCCTTCTGTAGTGCGGTAACAACCTATATTGCTTGTTCAAAGCATGACTGGAGTTTCATTTATGGAATGACGAATGTTGCAGATGCTGATCAGACTGTGCAGATGCACAGGCTGATCTGGATCTACACTAGTCACAAAACCCATACACCTGGTCACAAAACTCCAGTCACAGCCACAAACATGTATGTGCGATATGCAATCATGATTGATGAGAACTTAAAAGTTAGAGAACTGAGACATAATTAATGAGTCTCGATCACAGTAGACTACCTTTATAATAATGCTATAGTAATCGCTTTCCCGCGGAAATATGGGCTTTATTCATTCTTTTTTCGATCAAAATGTGCCTATTATATGATATACTAATGATATATTGTAGAAAAAGTATATAATCATAAAAGGTATTTTTAATGAAGATTTGGGTAGATTGGGGTAAGATTTAGGTAGATTTGGGTAAATCGTGCTGCCGTACGTTGTGCGAAGCCGTGACCTGTACGAAGAAAGGTACAAATACTCTACAGGAGGTAACAAAATCCCATAAGCCCTATTTCTCCAGTTACAGCCACAGTTAACCCCATCACCGTCACTTCACATGGAAGGCAGTGACCGATACTCACATCTTCATCAGAAACAACATCCGTATCACTGCCACTGTCTACTGCATCCTTCACAGCCGTCGGGTGCGAGTGTTCAGCAAAATGTAGCAGGTTCTTCCTGTAGCACTTAGCGCCATATTTACATGGGGGTAGCGCACTGTCGTCTATTGATGCAGCTTTGATAGGAGGGGCTTTAGAGGTTGTAGGTGTCACCACTCCATCTATTGAATCCGAGCCAGGATCTGCAACTTTTGCCTTTTTGGGCCAAATGGAGTGTGCGAATTCATTCAAATGATCAGGATTTTTGCGATAACAGCGGGCACCATACGGACACTCCGGTAAATCCGATACGAGCTTCTTCTTCCCAAGAGTTGTCATTTCTGTGTTTTCATGTGAATGTCGCAACAACGCGAAAATTTTGCAACACGTTTCGGCTTGATCAGCAGATTTGTTTACGGAAGTCAACTATAGCTGGTCCCCAGCTGCGGTTTACATAAAACACGTAAAGGGGCGTAAAGTGGATTTTTTGACGTAAAGTGTCGAAAAGTGGCAGAGAAAATTTAAAATGTTACAATGAAACATACGTTACCATGTTTATGTGATACGTGGGCGCACACATGGAAATATCTACTAATTTATAAGCAGTTGGCTATAACACCAACGGATGAATATACGATATAAACAGTGGTTGTATTGCGAGATATTACTATAACTGCTTCAATAAAGTTAATTGAATATCACAATTTAAAAAATCACAGTAACGTATGTTTCAAGGCCACTCTGGATACTGGGTTAACATAGCCACTACAGCGTGGTAATGGATTTTAGAAAGCGTATCACGTCATTCGGTAATTACGCCATATTGATTCAGTACATGTATTTTAAAGAAAAGCCGGTATTACAGTTTCCAGGTTATACTGACATAATAATTATAAAGAATATATATATACACATTATTAGAACACACATATTTACATTTATTGCTTTAAAAACTGACACTTTTAATAAAATGCGTTTCTGTGATATTTCTAAATGCAAGTACGATAATTGTTCTGTAGTTTTAAAAACACTATTCCCGATTGAAATATTTGATTTGGGCCGATGCTATAGCTATATAGGCTGTTCAAACTCATCATCATGTAGTAACGCATGTTTCAAATCAACGTTGTTTGGCTTAAATCTGCTTCAGACGGTATTTGGTGAACAAATAGATGCATACACTTATAAATAGGGAATATCAGGCTAGTACGTGTCTGTTGATATTACGTTTATCAGGCGAGGCTGGGAAACGCATAGGAATTATGAAGCTTGCCGAAGAGTTATTTGAATTTCCGAGAATAACCTGATAAACTTGATATCAATTGACACTATCCTGGTATGCTAATTGTCAGGTCACTTTTCATGTCTAAAACCAACCAGAAATGGCAAATTTGCTACACAAACGCGCACTTGATGAAGTTGCGTTATCATAGTGACGTTATTTGACGTCATGTGATATCAATGTATATCAACGAATGAAACATCAGGCGAATGTAGTTTTTAATCCTGATTGTCACAGATACAATGTATCAACAACAATGCCCGATTCCACAATCTGTTATCGGATAGGCTTGTATCAGATTAATGCACAAATATATATAGTTACCAGATACAAAGATACAAGTGAACAGTATGCTAAACAATGTCAACTATTCAATGCATTTAATGTACACAATACATATACCATGCCTCTTTTATATTTCAGAGCACTGTCAAGAGCGGATATCCGGAAGCGGTGCAGATCGAGAGAGTGAAAGAAAAGGGATGAAGGTGACGCGTATTTGCAGCAAGTGCTTAGACGATAAAAGTGAAACCTTTCGTCGGCCAATCAGCTTACAAAGCGAGAGAAGAGTGTAACAAATGAGAACATAAATATTCGTGTTAAGAAGGATAGAATATCAAGGAAGACAGTTGAACACTCAGAACCTACAACACCCAGTAACGACACACCTCTTTCCACACCAGAGCCATTAACGTCAAATCAAATGATAGTCAAACTGATAGTGCATAAAAAGAGAGGGAATTATGGTCCAAAAAGACGCAATATAAAACGGATGAAGCAACTATAATTATTAATTGCTCAAGATCAAGATGGATAATTAGGCTACTGAGAAGAAGTTGAAGACGTTATAACGAAAACTTCAGAGGAAAAAAACCAAGATGACGCTTGCTTCTGAATTAACACCTTGAAGGAAAACAGAGAATTTACGTAAATCTGCAGGAATACGAGGTAAACAAGCGTCACCGGGTATATGTTATTTGCTGTATGTACATATGTCCGATGTTGTATTGTTGTACATGTTAATATAAATGTGTATGTACCATCATGCTCGTATCGTATTGATCGTTTCATTTCATTTCATAAACGGACGACATTCTCGACATATCATGCAATGACGCATACGCCCACCATACTAGCTTTCTACCTGTCATATATCTAGTTCTCAGCATTCTTTGCACGTGTATTCTTACTAAACATCATTTACATAATATATATGTATATCATGCATTTATTGCGCCGCGTTATACCTTGCGATATCCACGTGCTACAAAGCACTATATATCGTCAATACCTGCGTGTGTTATTCATTTTCGGTTATCGTCACATTGTGGCCTGTGCGTACAGCCACATTGCAGTTAACATTGTGTTATTTTACATGTTGTTCTTTCAGGTTGATATTTCCATATCCGATTGTCGGTTTTGCCTCATAATTCGTAATTCAATTTTGTGCACAAACGGTTCGTCTGGTATTAGCGCGTCACATGTCCATTTGATATACTGAATATTAAAAAGCTGGTCCGAACTCACTAGCAGTCCGCTCCCTTCCTCCATCCCACATTGTACTAATTGAGACTGCGACAGAAGCTGCTGACTAAATTATAATTAACTACTGTTTGGAAACGTGGTAATCCATAATCTGAAAGATAATAACAATGACCGATTGAGAGAATCATGGAAATTGATCAGGAATAAAATGGCCTAGATTACACAATTACATTCATCATGTTCATGTCTCAGAAGAAATCGTTGTTTCAGTGGCCGAATAAAAAAGACAGTATTTGGTGTAAACTTTCAGATATCATACACACACGCATCATTACCGCTCCGTGTTCATGTGGAAAGTCGGGTAGGGTGTTTAAAATCGCGGCGGATTATGCAACAGAGATTGAATGATGTTTTGAAGAAATGAGCATTAAAATGAAACATACGTTACACTGCGTTCTGAAATGAACATTTTAGAAGATTTATAGCCGTTGCTTTTTTTAGTTCTAATGTTTGGACGTTTAGCACTATGTTCGTTTGAATATTATATATATTAAATGTTATACTTATATCATAATTGTATTGTATACATACTACGATGGATAGTACATGTATGTACTAAGTCAATGTTTGAAACATACATTACATTTAAGTAAAACAAATATTTTTTCTATGAGGTTTGTTTTCTACTAACGAAGCGACTTCTCATGTCTGAAACATCAAACTTAAAAATATACAACGAATTAATGCTGTTAGAATGGAATGGAATGGAATTGTGCTTTATGGCCCATCAGCACAAAAGAGCCTCATTTAGGGCCAAGCAATGTAGACGAAGAATAAAAACCAGATGGCCGTGGCCCACATGTAAGAGCCCGCCGAGGCATTTGATGGTCTCAGAGTGTATTTATTTGAAGTTTGAATTAAGGGTTGTGGAGATATAAGGTAGGTATGTAAAAGCTTTAACGCAAATGTTAAAGTCATTTGACCGCGATCTTAGGCATGTGGGCCGCATGGGTGGGCTATAGAATGAAAATATGGATGATAATAAAGAATTATTTGAAGCAAATCAGAGCAAGTGTTGTGGAGATATAATTAAGGTATGTAAAAACTTTAACACAAATTTCAAAGTCATTTAACCTTGGCCTTGGGCATGTGGACCGCATGTGCAGGCTATATAATGAAAATATGGATGATGAATTAAAAGTATTGGATGTTGGAAGTAAATCGGAGTAAGTGTTGTGGAGATATAAGGTATGTAAAAACTTTAACACAAATTCGGCATGTGGACACATGGGCAGGGTATGGAATGACAATATGGATGATGAATAGTATTGGAAGTTG
Organism: Conchocele bisecta; assembly: GCA_029237695.1. NCBI lineage: Eukaryota > Metazoa > Mollusca > Bivalvia > Lucinida > Thyasiridae > Conchocele > Conchocele bisecta. The sequence continues at coordinate 38,145,008 of CM055281.1, forward strand.
GAAGTAAATTGGAGTCACAATTGTGGAGATATAAGATATGGAAATTTGTTAACGTAGATTTGATAATAACGCAAACTTCTAAGTCATTTGGCCTTGACCTTGGGGCACAGGGGCCGCATGAGCGGGACACAGAATGATTATATGGATGATGCCCAATAAGCATACAAAGTTTCACGCACATCTGACTTACGGTTACAGAGATAGTAGGTATGTGAAAACTTTAACGCAGATGTTGACACAAACTTTAACGCAAACTTGTAAGTTATTTGACCTTGAGATAGGGGCACAGGGGCCGCATGAGTGGCACACAGAATGAATATATGGATGATGACAAATAACAAAGCGCTTTCATGTTTTAAAGTGTCATGTTGTGTGTTGGATTATTAAATTATAAAAGAACAGAGTCGTTGTTGACATATATCCCCAGGACATTAATTTTCCACTCACTTGAAAAAATAGTTAATTGATTATTATTTGAAGCACGTGGGAACTCAATTTATCCGAGACGTGTTACCGGTGTCAATTCCGTAATAGTGAGGAGGTTTAGAGGTTGGGTGGTTCCGAATATTCGAATATATATTCGAATAGCCAATCGAATATTCGAATACCATTTTTACCATTCGTTGCCATCCCTACTAATAAGCATATGAAGTTTCAAGTCAATGTGACTTAGAACTGCAGAGATATATGGTATTTAAAAACTTTAACGCAGATTTCGGAACGCAAACTTCTAAGTCATTTGACCTTGACCTTGGGCACAGGGGCCGCATGAGTGGGATACAGCATGCATATATGGATGATGACTAATAAGCATATGAAGTTTCAAGTCAATGTGACTTAGGACTGCAGAGCTATAAGGTATTTAAAAACTTTAACGCACATTTCGGACGGACGGACGCACGGACACTTGGACGTCACTGTGATCACTATGTCTCGCTCTCCGCAAGCGGGCCCGAAAATAATAGTAAAAGTATTTTAGATGTGGTAGGCAATCAGATGATTAGAGTAACAATAAAAATATGATGAGCAATAGAGATGCGTAACTGGCAGAAACATATTTCAGAAGCATTATTCCAAGCGATGGCCAACTAATACTAGTTTAGATATACGAACTCATTTCTTGGGCATTATACATAATGCCGAATATACATGTACTACATTGTATTAGTATACTAAATCGGATCTTCAGCGTAGTGTAATAGACAGAGCATCGTGTACATTTGTCTATGGCACTGAAGGTAGCAGGATCGAACCTCGATCATATAATTGTTTACATTTGACGTAAAGTATACTATGTGCTTATTTGCAACGGAAATAATCTTATCTTACATTTCGTACAGACCTCCGTGGGTGTACAACTGTACAGCCTATGCGATAAGCCTGTCGCTGCTCGTGACATACAATGAGATAAGAAACACACCTCTAACTGATACAGCATATATAATAACTGCGTTTAGACAGTCTTCCATTTGCATCTATCATTTAAAGTGACCATATTGAAAACAGTAAACATGATTCCTGCTACGGTGACTGTTTTAATTATTGGACTTGCATTCGGCCGTGTGTACGGTAGGTAGAAACGTGACAATTGAATGTGTCAGTTGGAGAAAGGTGCTAAGGACTTGGCCTCCTTTATTCCATCGACCGCCCTTAAATTGTAAACTTTGTTTGACGATAAATGGACAGCTGGGTCCAGTTGCTCCAAGCTTCTGTTAGCTTAACAGACTGTTAAATCCTTATCATTGCTAAGGATTTAACAGTCTGTTAAGCTAACAGAGGTTTTGAGCAACCGGGCCCTGGCTGACAAAAATGGAAAATTCTCGACACGTGCACATCATGGTAACTATCACTTTGACGTGAGGTCATGGTCATAATGCTTATATATGGGAGCTATGGCAGTATTATTCATAGTGCATCGTTGTTAGGGCATTACATGATTGATGTACATGTAACATATTGGGCTCAGAAGAGGATACATATGTTTCGAGAACATATCAGGCCCGTAGCCAGACCTGTTTGAAGGGGGGGAGGGTGGGGGGGGGGGGTTGTTTCGAAGGCCAAATGGGCCTGAGGTATATAGAGGGGTCTAAACAAGTGGACCTCGATGTTAAAAAAGTGTACCTCGAGGCTGGGCGGGGAGGTCGACGACCGCCACCCCTCCCTGGCTACGGGCCTGCATATTGTATTCAATACTACTCATTCTCATATGACATACAATTAAGGTCGTCCCCACGTCGTACCGAGCCACACGCATTGGTGTTATGTTACTGGGAGCATATCAAATGGCTTAATAAACACTATTGACCTCGTGCATGGTGTGGATAAAAACCAGTGAGCGGTCGGGGTATCGGCTAATTTCTTGATGAGCTATTTATAGCCTGAGCTCGTGTGCTAGGGATACGTCGGCTTGCACAGGCATTGTGAGTTTATACAAACAGGTAACGTGCGGGTGTGTACATATACCCGTCTTTAGGAATTTCCGCGGAAATCGGACAATTTTCCGAAGAAATTCCGATACAGAGTATTGGTCAAAGGATTCAGCGGAATAATATTCGGAATTACGAATATAAAAATCGGACAGAAATGTAGTAAATGTTTTTTTCGAATATTTTTCGATATTAGAGCGGACAATTGTCCAAAATATATCCGATGAAACACATTTCCGATTTATTCCGACTATATTCCGAAGCATAATGGGGTATCAGCGAGCAGGCAATTAACTATACATGCCAATATTCTCGATGCTCGACATGCTCGATACATGCCAATATTTATAGCCTCAGCCCGCATTAGGGATAAATCGGCTTGTACAGGCATGCATTTTTATATGACATACACTTGTAAAATGGTGAACTGCAAACCATTATGTCTGGATAAGGTAAGGACCTACATCGATATCTGGGTCTGCACTGTTCGCCATTCAGTGAGGGAAGCATCCGACACGCTTCTAACGAACAGTATAGACCCTGGTTGACAGGGCGCGAGCAGACCAGGGGCTAACTAATTATAATCATTTCCTTTTCCAAAGGCGTGTTCATGACTGTTTTTCTACGAGTTAGCAATACCGACAGGTATAACGGGAGTGTGTGTGTGAATCTATATTCTGCTTACACACGTACCTGCTATTTAGGCGAAGGCTTCGCTAACCTTAGATCTTTGTTTGATACATTGTAATAGTCACCGCCGTTATACACGTACCTATAGAATCCTAGCTGCGACTGTAGCGGGCTGTAGCAAGCGGGCAATGTGGACTTGTTTTGACACGATCGTTACTTGGCTAAACCACAGCCACAGATTTTGTTCCTCTATCCATATCCACAGATAAAATCCTGCATGCGGCCCTAGATTACTCCACGCGATGCAAACGTGCTATAATCATGATACTATGTGACAAATATATGAAGTTTTCGCCTTCGAATCGGTGTTTAACTGTTTGCTAGGTGTATCTGTTTTCTTTGTCCTTTGGCTTCGACACTTAATTGTGGTCTATTGTTCCATATATATATGATCGTTATCATACCGTTTTCGCCAGTCGTGGGTGGAGGTGGGGGAGGTGTGGCGAACAAGTCAAATTTGACGTCACTCATGTAAGTCTCACTATTTCGGGTCCTTTGTCCTGCAGGTCTAAAAGACTGCACGTATGGCAACACGACGTATGTATCCGGCGAGAACTTCAAGAACGCGGATGGTTGTAATACGTGCGGTTGTTCCAACGGGGCGGTCATGTGTACGTTGATGTTCTGTCTTCCAGCAGGTATGTTGGTATACAAATATGGACCTTTTATCAGTAGCCGATTTCACCAAAATTGCTAAGTATACTGTGAGGGAGTAATCATTTATTTTTCCCGAAATGCATTATTTCATATAGAACTGACGACTGCATATATTTGATGACTAAAAGTATGCAGAATTATTATACTGAATGTATTACATTATCACAGCCAAAATGGCTGTGATAATGTAATACATTCAGTATGCATGTAATAAAAACTAATACAATTATCCTTAAATTGAATATTTCTCCCTCAAAGTGTGCTTAGCAAGATACGTATATTTTGCAATGTTGGTGAAATCGGCTACTGGTGTATATGATGTGTTTTGCACCAGAGGAATCAATATTGACCGAGGCGACTATGGGGTGCCGTTTTGGACTTTAATAGCACTTCGTGATATCATCACTTCCAATACATGATATCACCTATTCGAATGGATGATATCACCTATTTTAAGTGATTATATCACCTATTCAGATGGGTGATATCACCTATTCGACACCGAAATGGTGATATCATGCATTCGAACTGGTGATATCATCACTTCAAATGGATGATATCACCCATTCGAATGGATGATATCACCTATTTGAATGGGTGATATCACCTATTTGATTTAAAGTGATGATATCATCCATTCGAATAGGTGATATCCTCACTTCAAATACATGATATCACCTATTCGAATGGATGATATCATCTATTCGAATGGATGATGTCACCTATTTGATTTGAAGTGATGATATCATCAATTCGAATGCATGATATCATCACTTCAAATACATGTTATCACCTATTTGAATGGATGATATCACCTATTTGATTTGAAGTGATGATATCATGCATTTGAAGTGATATCACCCATTCGAATACATGATATCATCCATTCAGCACAAACTGGTGATATCACCAATTCAAATGCATGATATCATCCTTTAAAATCAAATAGGTGATATCATGCATTGAAATAGGTGATATCATCCATTCGAATGGATGATATCATGTATTTTAAGTGATGATATCACCTATTCGAATGGATGATATCATCACTTCAAACCAAATAGGTGATATCACCCATTCAAATAGGTGATATCATCCATTCGAATAGGTGATATCATGTATTTGAAGTGATGATATCATCAATTAGAATGCATGCTAGTGTAACGGAAGTGGTACCATGTGTAATCATGAGTTGAATGTGGATATAAATATACCGATCGAGAGCATCGTGCTCCGGTAGCGCAGTTGGTTAGCGCGTCCCGCTGGTATTGGGAAGGTCCCGGGTTCGATCCCCGGTCGGTGCACATTTTTTCCGTTGCATTTCCCCTATTCGGTTACATTTGGGGGCTCGTCCAACCCTCATGAGTGTCGGTGTGCTCTCTAGAGGGGTGAACTTGGGGTGAGTTTGACGAAACTCAAAGATAACGGGGGAGGAGTGTAACGGAAGTGGTACCATGTGTAATCATGAGTTGAATATGGATATAAATATACCGATCGAGAGCATCGTGCTCCGGTAGCGCAGTTGGTTAGCGCGTCCCGCTGGTATTGGGAAGGTCCCGGGTTCGATCCCCGGTCGGTGCACATTTTTTCCGTTGCATTTCCCCTATCCGGTTACACTATCATCACTTCAAATCAAATAGGTGATATCATCCATTCGAATAAGTGATATAATCCATTTGAATAGGTGATATCATCCATTTGAAGTGATATAACAAAGTGCTATTAAAGTCCAAAACGGCGTCCCATAGGCAATACATATGAATATAGCTATGTTACAATAATACTCACCAGTGTTGTAAACGCGATGCTGCCGTAGCTCCGGGCCCTAAGATTACACTATATACTGGCGGACTTTATAAAAACACCTCACTGTATAATGTGATTATACAATAATTACTTACGGAGACGTTCTATATATGATTATCCTTTGATTCAAAGATAATATATTTGTAAATGTGATGGAACATATGTATGAACATATGTATGAACACTGCCTCGTTACTGTATCCCATACGGCACATGAAGTGGCCAACTTTGCCATATTTGTGTGTTCCAGCCATCGGCCAGTTTCACCTCTTCTGGCGTTTGACAACATTTGATATAATGTAGCTAATAATGCATAGAAAAGCCGGGACAACGGACTGCTATCAATTATGTTACACCAAACTGTAAAATATGTCAGTTTTCTGGAGAGTCTTGTGACTATTCAAAGGCAAAGTATAATCGGAGACCTAATACAGGCCTAAATCCTTGGTACAATCTACCTTGTACACTCGTTTACTCAAAGTCACCATTGTAAATAGCCTCATACACAGCAAATGGCACAGTGTGTCACTTTTACCTGGCTAGCCACCCAACATATACCATATGTAAGCTTCATCTGTGGAGAGTATATATGCCCCATCTATATTTACATACTATTATAGCACAGTACAGTGTCAAGGGAAATATTACACGTCAGCTATAGCGTATGTTTGTTTGTTTGCTGCGGTTTAACGACCTATCAACAGCTAAGGTAATTTACGGCCGGGTCAATGGGTTTAGTACTAAATCCCATAATATTACATGTACAAATGGGAGGGGGGGGGGGGGAGGGAATCCCAAAATCAGAACTGAATATTTACAATAAAAAAATTACATATTCAGCCCTGAAATCAGAATAATCCTGATCTGATGCCAGGTACTCGCCACACCAGAATCACTTGGCCCCCTCCCAAAAGCAGTATGATCAGTACTAATCTTACTACTTTTATAATGGGCAATAACCCAATTCAACTTCCAGGTTACACAAGAGCCAAAGATAAAAACGGACCTGAGGGCCACACCAGGTACATCATGATTCCTATAAGGAGGAACCCGTACTGTTAATTTACGCCGTCGCGTTCGCCTGACCAACTAGCCACGCCATAGCGTTTGTACATTTTGAGAATGTTGACAAAAGTACACCAGTATCTGACTTGAAGTACATCTTGGTATAATATAATTGATAGCAGTCCGTTGTCCTGGCTTTTCTATGTATGATTAGCTACTTTAATTATATCATGTTCTACGTCGCATTGCCAGTTTCTTGTCAAACGGCAGAAGAGGTGAAACTGGCCTATGGCTGGAACACACAAAGATGGCCGAGTTGGCCACTTCATGTGCCGTATATGATATAGGCAGTGTTGACACATATGTTATGACTTTACATACGGCCGTCAGAATGGGACACCTGTCATCAGATATTCCATACGATTAGCATAATTTCTGTTTAGATTTCCACCACCTACCTTCAGTTCCACCACCTACCTTCAGTTAGTCTTTGTTCACATTTCCATTAACTGGGACCATGACACATGCGTTAAACTAGGTTTCTGTTTAAATTCACATCGAATACAGTAAGCTGTGTTTTTCTTAGATTTATATTTACTGTAACAGTGCATGTCCACGACGAGGGGACACACACATTAAGCTTTGTTTTTTGTTAACTTTCCAATGAATTTACATATCACAACCAGAAGGGGAACCTTACATTAAGCCTTAGACCGCCACTCACAGCAATTGTCGTCTGCTGTTGCTTTTATATCTTGCCTTATTTCTCAGCAAATTATTATAAAGTGATGTTTTTGATGATAACAGTGGAAAATAGAAAATAAACAGCAGACGAAAAAAAATAATAAGATAGCGGTTTAATGGTTAAGCTACTGGGCTTTTGTTTCCAACTTTTCCATTGACTACCTTGTTTACAGGGGACCACAGGAAGCGGACACCTGCCTCAAGCTATACTGGATTCCCATTTATGTACTCGTAGTTTATGGTAGGTGTCCCATTTTCGTGTTCCCGTGTTCAGTCAATGGAACTCTAGCTAAATCCTAGCTGACGATATGAGTTAGCTTAGATTGCCATTGACTTGCTATGGTAGAAACACACTCCGTTGATTTCCACCACAGGTACACACCACACATGCCACTATGGAGGTCACGCATACCACAACGGGGAAACATTTAGGTCGGCAGATGGTTGCAATGACTGTGGGTGTAGCAATGGAGCGGTTACTTGCACAGAGCTAGCATGCGCACGTGTAAATCGGCGGGCCATCAACCAGCACACCTGTCACTACGACGGCCATACATACCACGCCGGGGACTCGTTCAAGTCGACGGACGGCTGTAACACGTGTGATTGTAGCGGGGGGTCGGTCGTCTGCACCGCGATGGCTTGTCTAATCGACCACCACGTCTGTCACTACGGCGGCCACACCTACCACAACCATCAGACGTTCCAGTCGACGGATGGCTGCAACGTTTGTGGTTGCAACAACGGAATGGTCGACTGTACGGCCAGGATATGTAACTAGACAATGCAATGTGGATGTTGCTATTTGTTATACGTTGTATGTATATTGACATACTGTCGAAAACATGTGACTGTCAATTTTAGAAATAAAGCAACAGCCTCACGTATATTAATTTGTACCTATTAATTATTATCGTGTCAGATGCAATAAATCAGTGCAAGAAATGCATACGTTTATACATTTATAAATGCTATGCGTATGTAAGTTCAGGTAATATAAATGTAGAATACAATGATGCCTAATACACCTGCAAACAAAGTTACCTGAAACTATCACACCTGCTGCATGTTCAGCATTGTAAGAGATACGTATTGTCTGGCCGGTGGTTTGGGAGCAATATAATGCCCACCATGATCTTGGTATGTCTCTTGTGTTCTCATTTCCTAGAAACCATCATACATGGTCAAGTACTGTTGGTCGGCACATGTATATACATTGTGATGATTATCGGTCATACATGTATTTTATGGCTAAGCTTGAAGATATGCACAGGCTGATTTGGATCTACACTGGTCGCAAAACACATAAGCCCCATTTCTCAAGTCAAATCTACTTGCACAGGCGTTGTTGTTGCTAATATACATGTATCACCCAGTAAAACAGCGGCTACATGTATTCACAAGACAAACACCATAATCGAAAGTTGTCCGGTTAGCGCAATCGGTAACGAAATGGTTCCTCCGCGCACTCCGGTTTCCTCTCACATTTAGGACCACCCATATGAATCCATCTTTTCCAACGAAAACATTTGTATAAGCGCTCTCGTGCTTGTTTTATTTGTGTAATCGTTGCACAATTATCCACTAATTAACATTTTTCACTGGATTTCGACCGCCATTGTACTCGTACCATAGGTCGCTATAGTTGTATTGTTATTATTATGTTTTACCCGACTCATTGGCCCGTTAGGGTTTATACCTCTCTATTTTGAAACATTTACTGCTTTATCACCATATATATTTGTATGCCCCCTATACGATAGCACGGGGCTTATTGCGTTGCTCTTGATGTTTAGTACGTCCGTCTGTCTGTCCGTCCGTCCATACGTCTTGCCGTCCGTCCGTCCGTCCGTCCGTTACGTCGAAAAGTTGAAAAGTTTGTAATCGTTTCTCCATCATGTAATATATTCAATATAGCTTGAAGGATTGCTTTCATATTTGGACAGTTCATTCATTTTAACATTTGTGACGCACTCGCACCACACATGCATTGACCTTGACCTTTGTGACCTTCGAAATGGTGCTGAAACACTTAGCCATTTTCTTACGTATGAAAGTTTTTAAGAGTTTCTCCATCATGTAACATCCATGTTTTACCATGATCATACTGTCTAGTTATTCCATAGCTCTGCTATGATGCTATTATTTTGCTTAGCGACAGTACCCTATCACGTGGGCATTATTTCCATATAATCAACTCACCTTGTTAAATACACATTTTCTTACATTTCGAGAGAGGTATAGCATGTACAATATGAGTTCGACTACAAACACAATTGCAAACTGTGGAAATCTGACACACACACTTGCTTGTTTACATTCCATGTTAAATGCCGATATGTCTGCCATAGACCATGTAGACTGTCGAATTCATGGAAGTCCGGGATGGCAGCCGGGCGAACATAGATAATTACAGTACCAGACTCCTACCGCTCTGCTACCATCATAGCAAACACACATACGCATGCACTGGTAGGCCATTCATATAATGTCAGAGGTGAAATTCACCAATTGATGTGGCTGCTCATTCCTTCGTTGTAACCAGAGACCCTCCCCACAACCCACAATAAAGTACTGAAAGTACTGAAATATGTTATCTCCACAAAAACTGATCACTTGCGAAACTAGAGACTGAAAGTTGCATATTTTCTCAATCATCACCCAGAGGCAAATGTACGGTGATGGTGCAAACCCATTCACATCCATACGTTTTCTCTAGAATAAATTACTGTTTGAAACTCCCTAGGCTATTAATGTACTATATATGAACATGAAATATCCAAATTGTATCACTGATTCAACTAAGAGAAGTGCGCCAATGACACTATTTAATTATAATTAATTATAATCATGATAATATAGAAGCTGTAACATCATAGTAGTTGCGGGAAGTAGCTCTGTAATATTACAATATACTACGGTACCGTTCATAGCATACTAACAGCATGGTAACCATGGTATAGCTATCAATTGATAAATTTAGTTTCGTACACTAACGTCGCATGTCATAGGTAGTGCCTATTTCATATTAGCTGCTGTATTCATACGCACGAAACGTCTTGATTCGTATTTTCTAGAATTTAACTGATAAACTGAGCCAAAAACTGTGAAAATTATAGAGAATAGTATATGTAGAATTTTAGATACAAAGCAAGACATACCAAAACGTTGGCACAGGGAACTATTTTCTTGGTCGTACTCGCTGTTTAGGCGTAGCACGACAATATGGCTGACCCCATAGAAATTTGCGTGACATAATATGCTATCTCAAGTGAGAAAACATATAAAAAGAACATTTTACATTTGTAAGAAGTCTATAATAGATATTGCTTCTTATCGCTTTGATCATAGCTTCTTCAGTAACGTAATGGCGAACATCATAGTTCCATATCAGATTGCACAGACCAATCTGGGGCCACGCCATGGTCCCACGCTTTGTACGATTCTTTTTCTCAACCGGCATATGGAATACGCCTTCCACTTCGGTAGTGATCTCGTTTGTAAATGATTTTGATGTTTTCCTTGCAGTTCGATATGAAAATAATGTGTTAACTCCCCTGGTAATTTTATCGATACATTTGCTTTTACCGAATTGCTTCGTTCTCAGTTAATTTCGTATTTAGTGACTTAAAAGTGAACATTCATTACAATAATATATATGTTCGCTATCATCTACAGTCGGGTATAATATACGTAACATACTTCACCGCTCGTGGGAGGGGGAGGAGGTGGTCAGTTGCGTATGCAAGGTATTTACACTCCAAAAACTCCCTCACCTATACCATGTATACACACGGTGCAATTCCCTCGGCTCAACTTGATTTAAAGGTAATCAGCAGACGGCCGAGAGTAACAGCGTCAAATGTGCACGCCACCGCCCGTGTTCGATTCTCGACCAGTTTGGCTGTGTAAATAATGTGATTTTTTTTGCTCTACAAGCTAAGCCAATTAATTATACGTTGTCTCGGATGGGGATTTGAAACGGCGGTCCCAAGTTAAAAACCTTATTCCCGACTACTTCTCTTGGCGACGTCATGCGAGACAGCTCGAGAGAGAGAGATAGAGAGGAGAGAGATATATAAGTATAGTTTGAATTAGTGCACGATTTGAGACGGCATACAAGGTCATCGAGCCAATGCGAACGATAAACTCCCCCTCACTGCCTGTCTGCTTGTCTGTCTGCCTGTCTGTCTATCACGTCCTACAAAGATATGTCGCCTAAATTGATGCACGACTTGTCGAGCTAGGTTGGGTTTTGTAACCAAATCATTATGGTGAATATATGTATGTATTTCAGTCATTTCATGAAACTATGTTTATCCGGGTAACAGTATACGTGCATTGGACATCATCGGTAAATATAATTTCAGGCCAACGAGGTCACACCACAAGCTGAGTATTGTCCAATGTCAAAAGTTGTTCGCGCTGTAGCAATAAACTTACAATGTAAACACATAATGTGTTCGTGATGACCGGACAGACCTACAGATAAACGGACAGACCGACACGGTTGCAAGTGAGGTTTTATTGCACTTGTACAGTTTTGTAAATAATTGCGCCAACATGTCATAGTCGATGCCACAAACACCTCCTACAGCCGGAGTAAGCGAGTTGCAATGCAAAGGATACACAATTAAAGGTACATGCCCACTAAGTCGGTTATACTATAGGAAGACAGGTAGTTTTGTATATGGTGTAGATATGACATTTTCTGGCAAAATAAACATTCATTCACCATTACCCCACCTATTGATTGGCATTATTATACATAATCTGTCGAAAATATTATTTTTTCAGGTGACGCATTTTTTTAGTATAAATAATTTAAAAACATGCCTACTTTGCATATGAAAATAGCCTGATACCATCGCGCGTCACTATCAGTACATCAAATATTACTAAATATACTACACCTGTATAGCGGGCACTTGTAATCTTTAGAACTGGTGGAATAGTGACACAATTATACACTTATTTAATTCCTATAAAGAACATTCTGTGCCTACTGAGTGGGCATGCACATTTAATACAAAACATCGGGGCAATTTGGATACATGCGGGCAATGGACTAATGCCGTGACCGTGTGACGAATTTCCATCTATAACTAGTTTATGCATCAATATATAACGTCTTTACAAGAAACATAATAACAGATGATGTTCTTAAAACGTTTTTTTACATGCATGTTTGTCAAATACGTGTTCGAGCCGTGGATAATCCAAAGCTATTTTTGTTTGGGCTATTTCAACATATACATGTATAACATCAATTATGTTTCCATTGTTGTCAGACGCACGTACTTCTTCGATTTTGTTTACGTCGTTCTCTATTTCAGTTAATATATATTTTTGTTGATTTTTATTTTCAATTGATCACCACAAAATATCTTAGACACAGGACTAGTTGAACGAGTATTTTGTCTTTGAAAAGCATGCACGTATACGGTACTGTCAATCGTTAACTGTTATAACGCTCAATAAAATATCGACATCTGCTTATTTTCGAACTCAGAGTTCGCAATAAAGCCGTTTATTCGGCACAATAAACCTTTTTAAAATGCATTTTAAAACAATAAAGCCTCTTTCAGAAAGATTACAGATGTGACGTTATGCTATGCATGTATTTACATCTCTGATTTTTGGCCGACGTGCGTACACTTGTTTATAACAAAGCAAGACTTGTTACAGTTTGTATGTTATAACATTATATACAAAAATAGCAACCAGCGCAGGCATGTACCGACACCTGCCGCTTACCTTTTCCGCTTGCACTTCCAACCGCCAAAACCTTTGGCGTCGTTTTCACGGACGTGAGAGGTATGCGAATGGCGAAATCCAGTAAAAAATATTACATACTAGTTGACACCTGTGGGCTACATGGGTGTAGACCGTATTTTCATTAAAATCTACCAGAAAATGTCTGCAAAATTCGTAACGGCATGGTTTGTTTACACAGAGGAGACAAACGGCATGGTTTGTTTACACAGAGGAGACCACCAAACCTTCAACAACTTTGCTCTCACTGCATCTTTTAACAAAGTGTCTGCATTCGTAGATCTATGATATTTTCGTGGTATCATAGGCTAAATGGCTTCCTTGTGTTTTAAATTAAAATATGAATAAAACAACGAAAATGTACCTACCTCGTGACAAATGGCCGTCTTTTTACTCCTTTTGCTCCACCGCTAAACCTTTTCGCCAGCCTAAGTCTGCCGCTCACCTTCTATACGCTAGCCCCCCTGCTATAAGCATGATAAGTAACCTGATTTATAACAGCTTTCCAATGCAGTAAGGAAATATACATCGTGTGTGCATGAAGTGGGTCTATACTACAATTTGTACAATTCAGTTTGACAGGTTATATATGTTGGAATATTTGCCAGATATCTTGAACAAATGTCAGATGAGAAATAATCGGAAAACACACAACCAAACTCAGGCACCGTAGAAAGGGGCAAGATACAGCAACGAAAATCACCAGAAGGGAGACAACCCATGGCAAGTAGTCATCAGTTGTCGCCCAGTCATCGTGCATGTCAGGATGACCGTCACATCGGATGTTGTGGCAATGCTTTTCACTTGACTGTACCAATGTTGGCTGTTGGCTAAGAAAGATCCCACGGAAGTAGTAGGTATGGCCATATTGCACATTCGGTCGGTATAATTATGATACGTGCGTTTAGTAATAGAATGTGCCTGTATGGCGATCACCGTAAGCCCTGATCAGCCTGCGCAGGTGCGCAAGCTGATCTGGGACTACGTTCGTAGCCAACCGTCAGAAGGTCACGTTTGCCAGCCATTGGCCCATTACAAAGATATGCACGTCCGTGTGCCCCCTGCAGTAATATTAGCCATATACTGTCTGAGATGCATGGTCTTATCCATCTGCCACGACTACCGTCATACTCGGTTACAGCCTGCGTTTACTTAAATGATATACATGTACAGGTCTACGTGTTCATGGCACATCAGTGTGAGTCAAAGTTCAATTGTTCGTAAAATAACACTGTTTGACGTGACATGAAACCAATGACTACAAGTTAAATAGTAGCTGAACTCGATGCAAGAACCATAGTGATGCCATCACCATTGTTTCAGCATCTGTATACATACCCAATGTGTCCGCGATGTAGCCAAACAATACACGCGCCTGATATTCCGCTGACATGGTAATGAATACTGAGAACATATCAAGTCCACATTGATGAATGATATTACGCCACAGAACATTCCGTTCATTCTCAGAATACATGCACTCAAACATACAACGGATGACTCTGCTCTCGGTTATGACGCAACACTTGCGACAATACTGACGATAGGTCTCGGAAAACATCTTACACATTAATACTACCGCTGATTTACACTGGCGAAGGATGTGTCCATTGAACGCACTAATCTGCCATAGTATACAGGCAGTCAGCGGTTCTGCAGCCTTTCGTGTTCAACAATAGCAGTTTGTATCAGTTCCTTCCACATAGACTTGGCTGTAAATTGTCCAGTTTGCAAACATGACTCGAGGACTTGGCTCAGTGAGTACTTTTGCAGAAGTCGACATATGTCGGGTATAAACCCTTCCACTGTTGTAGGATTCGCAAGGTACGCCGTCAACCTGTTCAAGAACACTGAATGAAAACGCTTATCACATTTCACTGTACATAATTGCCCAAACAATCTAAGTTTACTTCTGTCTATTTAAGTTTCCAATGAGAGACATCAGATTGTGCTTAAGGCAATGGCTGTTGTTGTACGCCGCGGTATATCTTGTATGTATTTGATACAAAATCTATTCGCCCGTTTCAGTTTCAAAATGTCTTTTGGCAATAATCTATACCAGAGTTCTCACTCGAAAAGCGCCCTAGGTAACACTATTAACTGATATATTCGTTTAGCTGTAAAAGGACTGAAACCATATTTATTAATTCCACTGTTTGTTAGACTCAACAAGGTTCCTCTCAATCTGTTGATGGCTTCTGTACTATTGCACTCCAGTTCATATATTTATCACAAGTACATGTAATTCCAAGATGCGCATACTGTTCATTTTCGCGTACTACTTCATCTCCCAGCTTCCAGATGCGATTACTAGTGACATTGTCAGTTTTCGGTTCATTGAAGACAATCACCTTACATTTTTCAGCATTCTATTTATAACGCCATTTCTGCGAATAGATGTAACACTTGTCAATCATTTCCAGGAGTCAATTTCGTGATAATGACACGAGTACCATGTCGTCTGCTATAGTGGGGCAGTTGCAATTTACACAGTACATAACAAGTCCAGATGTTGGTGACGCGTCTATAGATTGCAGAAGATCGTGGATGTAAGAAATGTACATGAATGGGGAACTGACATCACCTTGACGCGTACCTTGTGCTGCACTAAACCAATTGTATGTGTGACCTTGGTGTACTACCTGGCTTTTCATGTCGTTATACATATCTATAAACGATTTAAGTACAAGCTTGTTCATTCCTAGCTTAAATAGTTTGTGAAATAGTCCAGTATGCCACACTGTATCAAAAGCTTTTCGGGCATCTAGGAAACACATAATATATAATTTAATTGCATTTTCTCTTGCATAGTACACACTTTCACGCAAACGGAATGAAGTCAACTGGCAGCTCATTCCTTTCTGAAAACCTCCTTGTAGTGGGGACGTTCTCACCAGTTGAGGCGGTAGACGATTTAGTAGCAACCGTTCGTAGATTTTCAGCAACACAGACGACAGTGTGATGGCGCGATACTTGTCTGGGTCGTCTTTGCGTTGTTTACCACCTTTGTGTAGAGTAATGATGAGCCCTTTCTTCATTTCTTCTGGAATGTGACCCGACATTAATATGACAGAGAAAAAAGTTGCTAACACACAGTTCAGTGCATATCCGCCATATAACAGGTGTTCATACACTATTTGGTCACTACCGCAAGCTTTTGACTTCGCTGCTTGTTGCTTAAGAGCACACTTGATGTCATCACAAGTAAATCCAGCACGTAATGAATCGTTATTATCCATACCGGAATATACCTGTTCCATTTGTTGTAGTTTGTGATTATCAGAGTAATTAGGGTCGTCTTTGGGTGTGTATAAATTTTGGAAGTAAACACCCCACTGAATTGCTATTGATTCCGCATCTCTGTACACAGTTCCATCAAATTGTATTTCAGAACCAGCAGCCGTACACTTTTCTGCGGTTGAATAGTTTCCAGAAATCGTCACTGTTTATTTCAGTAGACCTGTCAATTTCTTCGTTTTGTTTCTGTAAATAACTTAATACACACTGTCTGTGATGTTTGCGAAATATCCGTTTTGCATTTTTATAGTTTTTATAGTGCACGTTATTGTAATCACGTGGCCTGCCTTGTCTAACCCATTCAATGCGTAGCTCTGATTGACTTTGATGAAAGTGTTCAAGTGTATGATTCCAATATGGTTTCAGGAAGTGTTTAAATGATGATTTAGGGATGCACTTGTCACCACAGGCATTAAGTGTTTTCACAATGCATTCATATGCAGAATCAATGTTGTCGTGGGTGACTGCTGTCGTCGTTTCCAGTGAATCTAATTCAGAATGTCCTGCTGCTAAGGCTTCACTAACACTTTGCTCGTATTGGCATAGGTGTTCCGGTTGCGCATTATTCCAGTTTGTACGACGCGTATTATTGTTTATGATACTAGAATCAGTATCATACGGTAGACTCAATTGACAAACGATTGGCCTGTGCCGTGACACCACTAGAGTATTTTCAAAATTAACAATGTGACATGACTTGACTATATCTGTTTGTTCCTGTCCAACTAAAATATGATCGATCATGGAACGATACACACCGTCATATGCCACAAATGTTGCATTAGCCCCGGATCCATTGTATTCACAGCAACAAGGTTTGTGTTTGACAATAACTTTTCCCCAAGCATTTACCTCTAGCGTCTATATCTTTAATAAATGCCCTCCCAATCATGTCCGCATTGAAGTCACCCATAATCACTACAAGCCCCTTGTCAACATATTGACTATACATATCTTGCAATGTATTGATATAGTCTCGGAATACATCTATGGAATGATTGCTTGAAGGCATGTACACTTGGAATACATACACATATGCCCTGCGTGATAGTTCATATTGAACGCCGATGATACGGTAATCCTGAATAGGTGTAATGGAATGATGGAGGCGCTTATTCCACAAAAAGCCCATCCATCCCTTTCCAACACGCCTATTGCCTGGCAAACGCAAATCTACGTCGAATTTGTATGACAAACATACTCACTGTTAATGCAATCCATTACATTATAATCATGCTCATACAGCCAATGTTCGGCAATACCACAAATGTCAATAGATTCAGAATTTAAAATATCGGACAAATACGAGCTACTAGACATAATTCCAGTAACGTTCAATGTCAAAAATGTAAGAGTTTCCACTGGAAGTAAGTTAAAATGTGCGTTTACCAATACAACAGCCAGGTATTAGCCTAATCGACATCGCCATTGGTGTCGTCCGTGTACAGGTATGGGTTGTACATGTTTACATACTCTGGAACAATATTTACTTCCCCAGAGTTCCTGCAAAACATATACCCTTCATCTTGGTGGTAACCACGTTCATTCATTTCCGAGCGATATCTACCTGGAGATATCCATGGTCTACATATAACTACTCTTGGCCAAAAGTCTGGATCCTCAAGTAGGGAGCTGCACTCATCTGCCTCAGCATTTAATCGTATAACCACATAGAACCGTTTAGTTCGTTTTCTTCTAACATGGAGGGCGAACTCATCGTCCTCAGAGTTGTGTTCAGAGTTTGTACACCGCAAGTTTATCACGGTTGGTATGGTTGACGGTAGTGTCGGTTAAAAGAAGCCGCCACTTACATTTTCCAATTGAGTTATCTCAAAGCCCGGAGCTGAGTGAGGGCAGTCCATTTCCCCCCTGCTCAACATTTCGCATGATTCTTTATGATGCAGGAAAAATAAAGCTGACCATCAACTATTTTTAATTTCAAAATGGCCGCCAAACGATACATTATACGTTGGCAGTCTCGTCGTATTTGCATTAAAATAGGGCATACACTCTTCATCATTTAGTCGAATTACGCTCTTTATTTTCCTAAATAACAAGTTCTGACCAGTCAAATAATAATGCGATTCAAAATGATGATCAGCATCTATACTGAACATATATACCTTAAACAATGCTTTACCAGCTGGTGCAATCTGTCACTCGGTTCGGTATATAGTAGTGTATTCAGCCGATTCGTGGCACATCAGTAAAGTGCCTTAATTGGTAGGATTCGTTATCTCGAATGGAACTATCTGATATAATGCCATATACATTTAATTTAGTAGCTTGACAAAATCAGTCAGAGATAAAGTGCAAGTCAATCATGATATGGTTTTCCTGACGAGTATTGGATGTACCTATATTATCTCCAAAAGATGTATTTTTACATAATTTGAGGGTACCCACCTTTAATTTAAAATGTCATACGTATTAATACTGTATACATAACATATATCTTACCGCCAAGAGCCAGTTTATGAGGAAAATACAAATGACCACCAAAAATAACGCTATTAAAATGATTGCCAATTTTAATAGATTGGATATCATTCAAACAATTATTTTGAGAACACATGGGCGAAAAACAAATAGCGATCGTATCATTAATATGCAACTACCCACGAACGAGAAGGTGCACATGTCAAAAGAGGTAGCCGATTGCTGTGGCCGCCATTTTCCAATATGGCCGCCAACCATTTTCAAACTATTTTCAATACGATTTGCTTGAAGAAAACGTGTGTTTCTACTTAATTTAAAATGGCATACGTATCAATACTGTATTCATAACATATATCATACCGCCAAGAGCCAGTTTATGAGAAAAATACAAAATGGCCGCCAAAATAGCCATAAAATGCTGAAAATAACAGCACCGTAAATTGCTCATAACAGCCAGTTGAGTAATTACATTTACTTAGTTGTAGATATACAAAGTATATGAAATGTTTATTAGAAATATGCAAACTTTTATGATGTCGACACTTGAATATGTCATCCGGATATGTGATGCTTGCTACGCAAATATTACATCGCTGAATTCAGTATACCGCACTGGCATTATGTTCCACCAACGTCTACTAATCAGTGCAATAACTGATCTTCTTACCTGCCGGTGTTTGAATAAAACACAGGTTAATTGATAAATCATGAGAGTTGACATTTCAAATAATGTATTTTAATGTTGTAGTGGCAATTTTACAATATGCCCAGATAAGGCATAGATGCAGCAGTTTTTTTCATTCAATATTGTATATCACAACGTCCTGATATGATCGAAATATTGTGTGAATTAAGTGCATTAACATAGGCAATAGATAATTGAATCAAACACTGTCAACCTTATACAGACTTTAGTTGCAAATATGGCCACCAAACACTGTGCAAAATTAGTTGGTCGTGCTGCAATGACACATAGCGAGACGCATGACGTGACTATGGCTCGTTTTAATTGATGATACATTCAATGTAATTCGTTCAGCGACAGTTGTGAAAATGCATTGTATAATTTAATTTGACACAACGCATGACTGATGAAATCCAGACAGAAATGAAGTGATTGGTTTCTATAAGTTATTTGCAGCGCTTAAAGCGAAAGCCAATATTTTAATGGAAGACTGTGCCTGGCACATTTACTCTCATGGTGGGCGATTAGAGCATTTTACTGATATATTAATAGTGTCTGACCCAAATATCTACGTACATGTACCTGTGACACAGTTTGACTCGACTTGGTAACAATCACTATCTGTTATAGGAGGAGCAAATCGTTCCTAATAAATTAGTTGACGGTATCGAGATAACGTCGGTTGTTCCCGTTACACTATCGTCAACTGAGGAATAGTTCCGACTGAGTGGGCAGTTACATGTATGCATGTGTGAGCACGCCTATTATAAAGCTATTATATCCCTGTCGACTGGCAGATGTTCTCTGGAACCATGGGCGGGATCGTCGTTTGTATCTGGCTTACACTCGTGGGCTACGGGGTGTCTGGCACTACCTCAAACCCAGGTAAGGATTCTATCGTAACACGTAGAAGCTACTAAACTAGTTTATTTTGAAATTATAAACGCATTAAATCTAAACAATAGTTAAAAGTAAATACTTTTTCATCAATAACAAATAACAAATATTTATTTTATTGCTTAAAAACGATTTTCCTATGGGAATTTAACATGGGGAGTCAATTACCAAAACTTTTCGTTTTTTGAACCTGAAGGAAATTGACTCCGAAACCTGGCGAGATATCTTGAAAATGATGTAATTAAGAAAACAAGAGTTAGATTTGAAACAAATAAAAAAAATATTTTTAAAAAATATATTTTTAGCTCCCATGTTAAATTCCCATAGGAAAATCGTTTTTTCGCAATAAAATCAATATTTGATGGATTTCATAAAATAATATTTTTTTTGGGGAGGGTGACTTTTTTGTTATTGATGAAAAAGTACTTACTTTTAAAATATTTTTAGGTTTAATGTGTTTAATGGCCAAATGATCGTCGGCAGCAAAACGTGGAACAAACAGTAATGTCTGTAGGAAGGTATTTATAATAATATTTGAACGTTGATTGATGAACATGCGGAATTCCATGAAGTGCACACTCTGATCAGTCGCCTTTCAGTCGCTGAAGTTGTGTATTGTCAATAACACTATTAGACCATATTCATACTGATCAGCATCTGCCATAGCTGAACATGGTGTAAGATGCATTTCCTCATTGTATTTCAGGATGCGCATCGATGGCGGCAGATATTGTGTTCTTGCTAGATTCCTCCGGCTCCGTCGGATCGACCAACTTCCAGAAACAGAAAGACTTTGTCGCCACGTTTGCTCAGACTTTTGACATCGGTCCAAGCAATGTGAAAATTGGTGCAGTCACATTTGCGACGGCTGCTCACAATGCATTTAATTAAAATCCGCATTTATTGACGCAATTCACCAGATAGGATACCACAGCGGTACTCGTACCGACTTGGCGTTTCAATACGTCGAGAGTAACAGCTTTACGCCGGCGTCCTAATATTATAATCGTGATCACCGACGGCAAGTCTAACCAACCCAACCTGACGACGACCGAGAGTATCAAGCTACACCAGATGACTATTAAGGCAAGTTTTTCTGATTAAATTTAGAATCCCTGGTGGGTTAATGTGAGCAGAATGTCTATGTCAATCAGGTGGTTTTAAGCATTCACAAATGTACTCACATAATTAATGATTTGTTACTTGACGAGGTTGGGATATTATTTGATGTATTGCTGTTTAACGACCTATCAACAGCTAATATCATTTAATGCCAGGTTCGATTCCGTATATAACCTGCTGCCCCCGTACAGTAGCGAGCAGTGTATGTCATGATGAGACTGCGCGGATGTGCATGCTGATCTGGGTCTGCACAGGTCGGAAAACGATTGTGTCATTTAAAAAACAATTATTTAACAAAATGTCAAATCTATAATTATTGGTGGGTTTCGGTCAATATTTATATCGAATTGTTTGTTATTTCACAAGGATGCTAAATATTGTATTTATTTCAAAGTCATGAATAATATCGAACTTTTATTCAAAGAATTGCGAACATTCTATTATTTTTAATAGATATTAAAGTCGAAACTCCGCATATCACATATATATTAATTGATCTATATGTTATGCAACGCGAGCAAGGGAAACCGTCAAACTGACAGCCGATAAGTACACTTAAGTTTGATAAGTAATCTCATTCCAGAGATTGCAACAAAGACAGTTTCACTATTTGTCCACGTTGACACCAGGGACCATAAATCAACTTTATAGGGCCGATATGTAAATGAGATAATTTCTTCTTATATCACGTGGTGCATACTAAGCAAGTTAATTTGTTAATTTAGTGCACCCAATATATACATCCTAGGTGGGGAAGGAACAGAGTTTTATCAGGTAACGACAGTGACTCGGTTCGGAAACGTTAGTAAAGTTAGTGAAACGAACCCATGGTATATTGTACTTCCAGCAGACGGAGGTGCATGAAGGCTGTTGGTGATCATTTACCCGACCATTTGTGGTCCTTATGGACGAGTGTATCGAATATTTCTTTTTAGGTGGCATATTAACAACATCGCAATTTCGTTTACCTTCTAGCAAGCTTTAAGTGAATTGAATGATACTGCCAGTTTGTACACAACCGCCTGCGCTACTCGTGCCAATATTTGTACATTGGTTTATTACAACATATTCGAATATTGTGCTCGACAACAAACGGCTTGTCAATGATTGGTTGTGTCCGAGCTGTGCTACAACTCAGGCACAGCCAATCAAACTGATTGATTGCGAGTTGGCAATGCCAATAGATGTTCAGAAACGTTGGCATTTGGGCAAGATTAACGCAGGCGGCTCGTAGCGACTCGGGCGACTTGTGATTGTAGGTATTCGCCATCGGTATCGGATCAAGCGTGGACACTGCTGAACTGGATAGGATCGCGTCCGACCAACAGCACGTGTTCCAGGTACGGTACATGTATACCTAATAAGACAAGCAATGTGAGTTTGTACATGAAAATATGCGACATGTCTCATGAAAACTATTTACATCATGTATGATACTTTCCGTAAATGACATTGGACATTCACGAATTATTCAGAGCAAATGCATGCGGACTAGAATTCCGCATTGGTTAATACAAATGTTGTCATCATTCGGTGTAATGTACAGCATATGTTTTCATGAAACATGCATCTTCTAAGGCGCATCTAACTACACATTCGATTGTAACCTTACTGTATAAACACAAGCACTTACTGGCGGAAACACATCTATTGAGTAGGCTGAAACCAATAAAAAGCTTATATTATATATATTAACCCTTTCAATCCTAAGGAAC
Organism: Conchocele bisecta; assembly: GCA_029237695.1. NCBI lineage: Eukaryota > Metazoa > Mollusca > Bivalvia > Lucinida > Thyasiridae > Conchocele > Conchocele bisecta. Next base: position 38,168,266 of record CM055281.1, read on the forward strand.
TGGAATGGACTGTGATATGCTAATGTTCCGACCAATCCAATGGTCACCAAATGATTTTCAGATTCGCCCATTTATGAAAAGGGGGTGTTTTTGTTCTCAAAAATATTAAAATTACTTTCAAAAAGTGCAGATCCTGATGAGACGGCTCGTTACAAGCCGGCTCATCTGGATCTGCACTTTTTGCATAAACCGGTACAGCGGGATTTCGGGTTCAAAGGGTTAAACAATTCAGTCTTCGGATATTTAAATGTTTTAAGTTAGAGCAGAATACTTTAGCCAGTTCACATACATGTAAACTGGCTACATGCAATGTATTGACAAGACATATGCATGCGCGGATGTAGTGAGATTTCGCATTACTCAGTTCACATTCCCGATACATGTATCACAGGTTGAAGTAACGGACCGAGGTCTATAAATACATTAAATATGCCTAAAAGCGTCAATAAATGAAAACAAAATAAGCTAAACAAAATGTTTGACTTCCTATATATATGTCTATATATAGGGAGTAATAACATTTGTTTAGTTGTTTTTTTTTTGCATTCATTGATGCTTTTAGGCATATTTAATGTATTTATAGACCTCGGTCCGTTACTTCAATCTGTGATATGTATATGTCCTTATGTACATTGACTCCATGTTCATGCACCTTTCAACATGTAAAACAAATACTGGCACAGAATGATCACGTGGTGCAAACAGAATTGGAGCAGGTGATCATTTTATAAAACTACATGTAGGGTGGTCAAAGCAGATTGAATTTGTTTCTTTGGACGAATTGGACATATGTTTAATTTAGTTTCGTTTCATTAAAGACTTGCTGGCGCTTTTGTAAATTTAAGGAGGTTCTGCAACATCCATATGAAGAATGAAAGTAGAAAATGAAAGAAAGAAAATGGCATTATCTTGAGTATTCGGTTAAGTGACATTTATTTATTAAACCATATACTCTTTTCTAAACTCCAGGTGCAAAGCTTCGCCGCCTTACAAACCCTGCAATCGGAGCTGTCCAGTACAGCGTGTGTCGGTTAGTTTAAACATAGTTTATTGCATATAAGTACAATAGGCTTGGGCTACAAGTTCTCACAACATTAGTTACAGCCCTTACCCAACGTGTGTCGGTTAGTAGACCACGGCCCGTGTCTATACAACTCACCGAGCATTTATTACGTTTTATGCTCGAAATCAGCAAGTTTGATTGGTCGAGGCTGAGGCGTGCTCAGTCTCGTGCAATCAAACTGCCTGGTTTCGATGGTGAATGTAGTGAACAAACTCAGAACGGTTTTATCAGACGTGGCTGGTGATCAATTTGTACACGTGGATGCTATTATAGTTGTCTGTTCTGCCATGTGTCACGTGGGATCTGGTGGCATACAATAATGTAAACGGTGGATGCTATAGTTGGCTGTTCTGCCATGTGTCACGTGGGATCCATTGGCATACAATAATGTAAACAGTGGATGCTATTGTTTGCTGTTCTGCCATGTGTCACGTGGGATCTGGTGGCATACAATAATGTTAACGGTGAATGCTATAGTTGGCTGTTCAGCCATGTGTCACGTGGGATCTGGTGGCATACAGTAATGTAAAAAGTTGATGCTATAGTTGGCTGTTCTGCCATGTATCACGTGGGATCTGGTGGAATACAGCAATGTAAAACGGTGGATGCTATTATAGTTGTCTGTTCTGACATAATTATACACTTATTTAATAATCTATAAACAACATGTTGTGCCTTCTGAGTGGGTATGAATTCCGGTATGTTTATTTTTGAATTATGATTTTCCAGTTCAGCATCTCAAACATAGTTCACATGTTTAAAAATCATGGATTTTTGTATACAGTGGTGCTCGGCGAAATTAAATTGAAATATGATGCACAGTTTGTGAGCTATTTGCATAGGATGTTTAACGTTGTGATATCGTTTTATTCCACCCATTATATGGGCTGTATTTAAGACACTATTAAGCAGGAAGGAGAGCAGAGACTTCAACAGGCATGCGCCAGGACTAATAGTACACCGTCCCACAATACACGGTATGTTTGGTTTCAGGAAACAACTTATGTCAGCAGTTGCCAGCACCAAATCACGCCACTATAGCATGCGGTTTCGGCTCCGCCTTTTAGTGAGTATATAGAACACCTACCGTGTGGCTGTGACGGTAGAATTGGGGTCTTATTTTGCGACCATCCGCATAGGCTCATGATATGTACTGTTCGCCATTCCATCGATGACACACCCGTTCTGCTGCTAACACGCAAATGAATACATATCGGTATTAAGCTACACGAGTGTGCTTTTAATCAGGAGTTTCACTAGTCACAAATCCCATAAGCCCCATATCGCCAGGCACATCCACATATTAGCAGTGTTTTATTTTGATGTTATTTATTAGCAAGTTTACAGATTTCAAAGAAACCATGCTCTGTCGTCCTCATTTTGTCTATGCTTTAGGACCTAAATTTTGACTCATCTGTACCACTCAAAGGGACAAAACGGGACATATATTTTTGCACTGATGCACATCTCTAGCTTATATTTCTGCATGATAGCAGTTTGAAAGTGGTAGCTTAACCTTGATCTTTTGAATTTGAACACCCCCACCCATTAAACATGCAAGCGATAAGAAGTTTCAACAAGTTTGCTTTAATTATCAGATTACAACTCAAAATATAACCACACTTGGTAATATACATCATAATCATGATGATAGACAATTGTAATACAAACACGTAGATTGGCAAATACTTTGGAAACTGTTGTTACTGACCGTTCCAAGACGGGACCTTGTAGTATTATGCATTTGTTTTTACATTTTACAGCCATTGTACGGCACTAAACTACGCCAAGGTGAGATAAAAATGGCAACGATTGTAGAGCTATGATAATCGCCGAACCGACTACAAGAAAAATATACATTGTAAGCGATGTTCGTTCGGGTTATATTTAAGGGTGGGAATTGGCTCGAACATAGAGAATAGTAGGTTAGTGCCGTAAATGGGAAAACATATATGGCAAGGCTTAGGAAACGGGATGGGCGAGGCTATGCCGAGCACATCCCGTTTCCGTGCCGCGCCATATATTTTTCCCATTCACGACACTAACCTACTATTCTATTTATCCCGTCAACACCTACAAATAGCTTTAAAATGCAAACAAATAAACCCAGCCACACTCTCAAAATCGGAGAATCGACTATGACAACCGCACATATTCATACGCAGTGATTAGGTCGTATTGATAGGATATCGAAAATGTTTCACTGCACCGTGTTTCACGGCACATACGCACTGTGTTGACTGGATAAACCATATATACGCGATAAGCGCAACCTTAATGGATATGTTCATTAGTACTAGTACTGTTGGTCTATGTCCCAAACTCAACATAAATGGTTTACAACTAGAGGAAACATTGCATGTCATTTTAAGCCGAGGTGCACTGTATAGTTACTGTCATCTATTACACCACATGATGAATTAAAATGCCTCGCTTTGTGATAATCGTAGAGTTAATATACGTACTAAAATTCGAATTATACGTGATATGCCGTCACCATACTAAACACTATAAACGTGTTACCTTTATCACATATGTAGGTCTATATCAGAGTTTATTATAGGAATGAATGGCCTTTTTGTGGAATTTATCGGGATATAAACTTGGAAAAGTCGCGGGAATACTGGACGAAGGCCTTCGTCCCGTATTCCCGCGACTTTTCCAAGTTTATATCCCCGATAAATTCCACAAAAAGGCCATTCATTCCTTATAATTCCAGCATTTGAAATAAATTCATCAAGAAAATGTGTTTATTTTGACAGACGGCAGACATTTGTTTACATTGACAGCACTGACAGCGCACCTGTAGAAAGTAGTTCGGCGTGGGAGTTTACTGGGATATACATTTTAGACAGAGACTTGCTACGGGCCAATCACATGTTAGGGAATTGTGTAAATATTTTTGTGCTGGAATTATATAAGTTTAGTCCAGTATCAATTTGTAGGAGTGTGCCAGCTCATAGCTGACCCGGACGAAAAACGTCTTGCCGCGCGCTCCGCCAGTTGTGTTAAACTTTTCTAGATTATGTCATTGTGTGTTTGTTGAGCATGGGTTTATGTCATGATATATATAGTGGTGCACATTATGCCCCTTACTGTTCCATATTTTCATACCTGTGGCCCGCATAATATGTCACGTGATACTTATATAGTTTCCGCGATGCCGTCTAGTCATCCGTCTAGCCATTCAAGATGTTTCTGTACATACATGTATTAGCCATGAAACAGACATATGCATGCTTATCTATATTTTTCGTTCAATTAAATCAACACATGCGGACTGCAAAGACAAATTACAAAGTGTAAATTAAAGTTCTTACAGAATGCATGCAAAGTGTGAGATAAAATGCGTATTGAAGTTTTCGCAAGCGCAATGAACTACACATGAAACACTGTTTTATTTCTAGTGGTCGTTTTAGCGATTTTCATGAATGCCTTTCGGTAGCGATTGCGAGCCATGTGATGATGGTTGACTATATAAGCCTTTAAGTCCACACAGTCTGACGGTCCGCGTTGTTCGCCTTTCAATCAATGAAATAAGTGTACTGCCATCGGCACAATCATTATTTATGTTGGATTCTATTTACTTTAAGGAATCATTGGAAAGATGGGGACTTACCACCCCCCCCCTTGTCCGTTGACCAATTCAATTATATTGAGAAAACCTGCACGAGAACAAATATCTTCAATTATTGCAAGTTCTAGAGTGCACTTCAGTGACCGCTGACGCGCCTGTGACTGCCGCTGTGTAATGCGATTGCATGTGGTTTAATTATAGTTCGCCCTAATTTCTAAACCAACGACGTCGAGCAAAGCCATGACTCAAATGACGGTTTATTTTCCATACACAAATCATTTCTGAGAACTAAAATTGTAGCGTTTATTTTGATTATTGATATTAAATGTGCTCTATGTACATCATTGACATACGCTGACAGGCAGGTTCTAGGTGGCGTTTTTGGTGTGGACAGTGACCGTTTTGGAATTATCTGTGACAGAAAGAAACGGGTGTAATACAACTGCAAAGGCCATGAATACTAGTTTCTGGTAGTCATGTTCGGCGATGTACAAGGATCGTTTATCTTTGTCTCGTAATTGTTACACACCGCCTCCGCTAGTCTTGCCAATAGTTGTCAATTGTATTGTTTAAAAATACTTGATTATTGTGCTTAAAATCACGAAACTTGATTGGCTGAGCCCGAGCTGTGCTACAGCGCAGACTTAGCCAATACAACTACTTGATTGAGTGTTGCGATTGCCAATGAGTGTTCAATAGCGTTGACATCTGGACAAGTTTATCTCAGGCGATTGTGTATCATCTTTAGCTCGTGTACGGCGACGTGTGAAGCGGGGTACCAGTTCCCGTCAGGACAGGTAACGGAAATGCGGGAGTGTGACCAAATGTTCGGACAGTGGTTCGATCCTCCAAGGAGGCACATACCCGACTGCTTTCTTAAGTAGACTCTTTCTAACACTTTACACACTACATAATGATGCTCGGGTTCCGAAGTACAAGCAGTCAATGTACATAGTATACAATCGGCACTAACGTTTACAATGAATGATGTGCTTGCCGTACTATTTAGAATTGTAACTACGTCATATTATTAAGATCGTTTTGAAACCCAGGAAAATATGCTTGAAATGATAATACATTGATGCTTGTGAAGTAGATTAGTACATCAATTGACCGACTTCCGCAAACAAACAGCACATATGACTTAAACACACACACAAAAAAAAGTAAAAATAAAACTGGATTATTTCGTGTAACCGACTACTTTGACCGCTCAAGCAATCACAAATCGGTTGCTAGAGTGTGGTTAAGCGAGATTAGTTCGTCGGTTGACTGAATTAAGCTAATTCACATGACGGCAATTCGCCAACTGGCGCCAGTTCTACATATAACATCGATAGTGCTAAGTAACTTGCTCTCTTGGAAATTGCTCCAATTGCATCTCCACAGTTTGATGAGGGTCAGCACTGGTCGCCATTCCATCAATGAAGCACCCGTCATGCTTCTAACAAGCAATATAGATCGTTATCAGGTTACAGGAGTATGCTATTTGATCAGCAGCTTCAATGGTCGCAAGTCACATAAGACCCATTCCTCCAATCATAGTCACATGTTTAATTATTTTCAGGTTCGGCCATCTTGAAAATATGATAATTATATACTGAATATTAGTGTAGTATACGTAAATTCTTTAATATATCCATCAGAAATGTTTTTGAACAACTTACACTAATTTCCAAGTTAAGGACCATGACCTATTGGCTCATATATTGGCAATTTTCGACTACAGTCAAGCATAAAGTTCAATGACCTTGAAATGACCTTCAACTTGGTTTAAAAAATGGCATCCGGATTTTTTGGAAACCTTATACATTCAAGTTGATAAAAACATCGGGTGCCATAAATTAACACGAGGTGCCGGAATCTTATATATATACCTACAATTGCCTCTGGACTAGAAGGCAAACCGCCTATCTTTAGTTTACCGCCTAACTTTTGTTTACCGAACTCTTGTAGTGAAAACGTTTATTTATAGCCAAATTGTGTTATTTCGCTATATTTAATGTTTTCAACAGAGATAATGGGCAAAAATAAAAAATTATCCGGTTGATGTAATTTGGAAGTGATACAACAAATTTCGCGTTTGTATATTACCGAATATAGGAGAAAAGGGTGGTTACAAACTTTTTCACAAACCAATGGATAACCAATATATAGCCGATCTATAAATAGATCGGCTAATAATTATAGAGCTATACACATTAATACTTATTATATCTCGTCGTAATGAGATTGCTGTGGGATACTTTAGGCAGTCTGGGTATCCCCGTTTAATTTATATTAATGTGGAATATTGCGTGGGATATTGCCGTGGGATAAATGCCGTGTGCTACTACGTGGACTATTGCCATGGGATATTGCCGTGGGATATTTCCATGTGATACTAAGTGGGATATTGCCGTGGGATATTTCGTGGGATATTACTGTGGGATATTGCCGTGGGATATTGTTGTGGGATACTACGTGGGATATTGCCGTGGGATATTACGTGGGATGTGCTGTGGGATATTATGGTGGGATATTGTTGTGGGATACTACGTGGTATATTGCCGTGGGATATTACGTGGGATGTGCTGTGGGATATTATGGTGGGATACTACATGGGATATTACCGTGATATTACTGATGCCGTGGATATTGCTGTGGATATTGCCGTGGGATATTGCTATGGGATACTACGTGGCATATTGATGTGGGATATTGCCGTGGGATATTTCGTGGGATATTGTTGTGGTATATTGCCGTGGGATATTGCTGTGGGATACTACGTGGTATATTGCCGTGGGATATTAGTGGGATGTGATATTACGTGTGTTATTGTGGGATATTGCTGTGGGATAGTGTGTGGGTACTACGTGGGATATTTGCTGTGGGATATTGTGTGGGATACTAAGTGTGATATCGTGGGATAATTGCTGTCATGGGATATTGTGTGGGTTATTGCTGTGGGATATTGCTGTGGGTTACTACGTTGGTGGAGAATGTGGGATATTTGCTGTGGGATTACTACGTGTGAATATTGTGGGATATTGCTGTGGGATAGTGCTGTGGGATACTACGTGGGATATTGTGGGATATTGCTGTGGGATATTGCTGTGGGATGTGGGATATTGCTGTGGGATATTGGTGTGGTGGGATATTGGTGTGGTATATTAGTGTGGGATATTGGTGCGGGATATTGGTGTGGAATACGACGTGGGATATTGTGGGATATTGCTATGGTGGGATATTGCTGTGGGGTATTGCTGTGGGATAGTACGTGGGATATTGTGGGATATTGCTGTGGGATATTGCTGTGGATATTACTGTGGGATATTGCTGTGGGATATTGCTGCTGTGGGATATTGCTGTGGGATACTACGTGGGATATTGTGGGATATTGCTGTGGGATATTGCTGTGGGATATTACTGTGGGATATTACTGTGGGATACTACGTGTGATATTGTGGGATATTGCTGTGGGATAGTGCTATGGGATATTACGTGGGATATTGTGGGATATTGCTGTGGGGTATTGCTGTGGGATAATGCTGTGGGGTATTGCCGTGGGGTATTGCTGTGGGATACTACGTGGGATATTGTGGGATATTGCTGTGGGATATTGCTGCGGGGTATTGCTGTGGGATACTACGTGGGATATTGCTGTGGGATACTACGTGGGATATTGTGGGATATTGCTGTGGGATATTACTGTGGGATATTACTGTGGGATACTACTGTGATATTGTGGGATATTGCTGTGGGATAGTGCTATGGGATATTACGTGGGATATTGTGGGATATTGCTGTGGGGTATTGCTGTGGGATAATGCTGTGGGGCATTGCCGTGGGGTATTGCTGTGGGATACTACGTGGGATATTGTGGGATATTGCTGTGGGATATTGCTGCGGGGTATTGCTGTGGGATACTACGTGGGATATTGCTGTGGGATACTACGTGGGATATTGTGGGATATTGCTGTGGGATATTGCTGTGGGATATTACTGTGGGATATTACTGTGGGATACTACGTGTGATATTGTGGGATATTGCTGTGGGATAGTGCTATGGGATATTACGTGGGATATTGTGGGATATTGCTGTGGGGTATTGCTGTGGGATAATGCTGTGGGGTATTGCCGTGGGGTATTGCTGTGGGATACTACGTGGGATATTGTGGGATATTGCTGTGGGATATTGCTGCGGGGTATTGCTGTGGGATACTACGTGGGATATTGCTGTGGGATACTACGTGGGATATTGTGGGATATTGCTGTGGGATATTGCTGTGGGATATTACTGTGGGATATTACTGTGGGATACTACGTGTGATATTGTGGGATATTGCTGTGGGATAGTGCTATGGGATATTACGTGGGATATTGTGGGATATTGCTGTGGGGTATTGCTGTGGGATAATGCTGTGGGGTATTGCCGTGGGGTATTGCTGTGGGATACTACGTGGGATATTGTGGGATATTGCTGTGGGATATTGCTGTGGGATATTACTGTGGGATAGTGCTGTGGGATACTACGTGTGATATTGTGGGATATTGCTGTGGGATAGTGCTGTGGGATATTGCTGTGGGATAGTGCTGTGGGATACTACGTGTGATATTGTGGGATATTGCTGTGGGATATTGCTGTGGGATAGTGCTGTGGGATACTACGTGGGATAGTGCTGTGGGATACTACGTGTGATATTGTGGGATATTGCTGTGGGATAGTGCTGTGGGATAGTGCTGTGGGATATTGCTGTGGGGTTGTGCTGTGGGATACTACGTGGAATAGTGCTGTGGGATACTACGTGTGATATTGTGGGATATTGCTGTGGGATAGTGCTTTGGGATACTACGTGGGATATTGCTGTGGGATATTGCTGTGGGATACTACGTGTGATATTGTGGGATATTGCTGTGGGATAGTGCTGTGGGATACTACGTGTGATATTGTGGGATATTGCTGTGGGATAGTGCTGTGGGATACTACGTGTGATATTGTGGGATATTGCTGTGGGATATTGCTGTGGGATACTACGTGGGATATTGCTGTGGGATACTACGTGGGATATTGTGGGATATTGCTATGGGATATTGCTGTGGGATATTGCTGTGGGATATTGCTGTGGGATACTACGTGTGATATTGTGGGATATTGCTATGGGATATTGCTGTGGGATATTGCTGTGGGATAGTGCTGTGGGATACTACGTGGGATATTGCTGTGGGATATTGCTGTGGGATACTACGTGGGATATTGTGGGATATTGCTATGGGATATTGCTGTGGGATACTACGTGGGATCACAGGTGACGGGAAAAAAAATCACATGACGGTGTATATATATATATAGATATTAAAGGTTAGCAACGAACTTTACGAAGTGAAAGACGTGGCTTTTAAAAATCTGTTAATATGATAGAAATCGGTACCTTACTATTCCGTTTGATGTTTAATATTTGTGAAAATACACCAGTCCGGGTCTCGGTGCCGTTTACTGGGTGTAAGAGTACCTTGCGCCTGTGGTACAGCACTAGATTTGTAACCTAGTCCTCCCCGGAAAAAGTCATCGTTATCGAGGGTCCCTGAATTGTTGCTCAAATTTCCCATTATCGAGTATTTGTAGACGTTCAACACGTCGACATTTATAATGTTACATTTAAACCGATTTTGTATACGTCCACAGTTAAGTACACATCCTGGTATGCTCGCTATGCTTCTTACTTGTGGACAAAATCCGATTTTTATCTTTCTTCATCAGAAAATTCAATCGACCTATTTTACAACGGCCATTTTTGTTGGAGAGAGATGCTGTGGCCTGATTGGCTAAAAATCGCGAAAGGAAAATGTTACAAATGTATGATTTAAAATTTATTTTTTTAAGTTACAGTGTCTACTGATATTTAAGTTTATTTTTAATATATTTTATTAATCATTTTAATACTAAATAGTATTTAATAATACACCAAGTTACAGTTTACCATATATGGTCATTGTGGTTGTTGTTGTAGATTTAAGAGTAAACAAACCGGGGTCTCATTGACTGCAAGTGCAAGCTAAAATGCGCTATTTTCATATTGCTACCTACTGTATATTTTTGCATTTTTTACTTTAAATTATTTTCACAATTTGAAATCTACATTCCTTTGTCCCAAAGTGGCAAGTAAACAATTAAAGTGGAAAAGGTGAAGGTCAAAGGTGAAGGTCGAAGTAATGGGTGGTGGAGTGTGTAAGGCATGTTCATATGTATCATGTGTATACATATTTAAGCGATTGGCAAAAGTATTAAGAAGTTATTGTAGGATTGAGAAACGTGCACGTAGATTTGTCCCAAAGTGCTAAGTAAACATTTAAAAACTTAACAGCCCATCGTTTTATTACTTACGACAATTTAAAGTTGGGGTCTCATATGTTCGGCTTTCATCGGTATAACTACATATGAATAACAAGGCTTATAACTTTGGTCGGACACGGCCTCGTATCATAACAAAATAAAATGTTTAAAATTGTAATTGCCTATGCATTCTATGTATTTCTGCAGGATAATGATAATTCTTAAATGAACATATGAACTTTCCACTACAATATTGACATTAGAGCCCTAAACACATTATTTCAGTTGTTATGATACGAGGTAGTGTCAGCAGATTAGGATAATCGGCTGTAATTTGATATTATTTGCATAATTATGTTCCAACTATGCTATTTCAGCAAGATAACAATACTTCTCAAATGAAAATGTGTATTTTCTGCCAAAATATTTACATTATCGTTAATAAAATCGCGAAATTTGTTATGATACGAGGTCGTGTCCGACCAAAGTTATGAGCCTTGTTTTTCATACATGTATGTAGTTATACCGATGAAAGCTGAAATACGCCAAATGCCTGTGCCATATGTTAGGCACTCCATTTTCTTTATAGGAATTAAATAAGTGTATAATAGTGTAACTATTCCACCAGTTTGAAAATGACGAGTGTCGTCATACATAATACAGACATAATCATTTGGTAATCTTTACTAACAGTGACGCGTGTTTGTATAATGTATATGGTTATTTTGCTATGCCAATGAGGCAGGAAATTTCAAAAAGTTGATTTGCACAACTATTAGCCATATGTTATGCATGATTCGCTTTGTTTTATAAAGTATCATGTGTGACATGCATACAAAAATGTTTGTTTAACTAGATGAGATTATTATCTAGAAATAATGCCCATGTGATTGCGTTCTACCGTTAAACAAACTGGGTTCGATACGCTCACTCGTTTGTTTTGCGTAAGGATAAAATCATTGGTGCATTATTTCACGATAATCAACTCACCTGGTTAAATTAACGGTATGTCATTCATGATTGCAATATTTATGGGAATGATTGTGGTGTCACTGGTGAGGGTCATAAACACTCTGAGAGGGAGAGATGATTGGCAATGACAATTGTAAGGAATGTGGATGAGGTCTGCCAGAACAAAATGTGGCCAAATCACGGTGGGTTATTCAGAAAAATAAAGTGGGGTGGATGTGATGTAACTGCACATGTTCTGCTTTATATGCAACAGGTTGCTCTATATCTTATGTGTGTGTCATCAGTAAATTAAATAAAGGGGCGTTTCCTTATGTAAATGTTGCTTTTATGATCTGGGGGCTGGGAGATGGGCGGTAGTTATATTCAGATAACTGCACCAATGATATAATAATCTTGCCATGCTTACCGAATCGTAAACACAACCAGTCAACACAGCCTCAGTCACAGCAGGCGATGCCTGTAGTGCAGGTCAGTGCGGCCTTCTTCCCTTCTTTTCCCGCTCATGAAAGATGTGTGTAACAGAAAATGGTTTTCCGCTGACCGCCGACATAAATGTTATGACCAGTCACGGCAGCAAACGCTTCCAATTATCGTAAGTTCATTACATTTTAACTTGTGATGTTCCCGCGATCTAGCAACATATACGGCTCACTTGATTTACAATTTCAAACTGCCGGTTTACTCCGTGGGTCGGGCGCGAGTGTTACCGATACATATTAATTTTAAAAATGAAAAATTGTATTTATTTTTTACTTGGTTTCAGCCAAATACATTTTTATATTGCATCTTTGTTACAATTTATTTCTAGAACGGACTCTAATACGCAATCCGCTACGAACAACACAACACTTGCTTACTTGATTTAAGGACATTCCACCTCAAATCGTGGATGTCATTAAAACAAGTGTACCATACGCTGCGATCCGGTCGCTCATCAACAGCAGCCAACCAGAACAAGACTTACAATTCACTGCGGATTGGTCTCCATGCCAGCAGTAAACATATTCTATTTTTGTAAATCAGGGCAAATCAGGGACCGTCGATAACGACGACTTTTTTTTAGGCCTGATGGGTTGACAAAACTTACCTGTATCGCAAGCACAGGACATTTTTTAACACGGTAAACGGCTCTGTGACGCTGATTAATGTATTTTTTAACAATAATCAACATAAATTGTTACAGTCAGGTGACGATTTCTATAATTTCAAGGGATTTTAATAGCCTGTTGATTTACCTGTTGCGCACCTTGTATCTTATACAAGTAACAACAGACTATCAAATTAGTTGTTCCCATCACCTGTGCGTGGGATATTGTGGGATATTGCTATGGGATATTGCTGTGGGATAGTGCTGTGAGATACTACGTGGGATATTGCTGTGGGATAGTGCTGTGGGATACTACGTGGGATATTGCTGTGGGATACTACGTGGGATATTGCTATGGGATATTGCTGTGGGATAGTGCTGTGAGATACTACGTGGGATAGTGCTGTGGGATAGTGCTGTGGGATACTAGTGGGTATTGCTAGGGTATTGTGATATGCGTGAGATACTGTGGGATATTGCTGTGGGATAGTGCTGTGGGTATACGATATTGCTATGGGTATTGCTGTGGATAGTGCTGTGAGATATACGTGGGATATTGCTATGGGATGTGCTGATAACGTGGGATATTGCTGTGGGATAGTGCTGAGATACTACGTGGGATATTGATATTACTGGGATGCGTGGGATATTGCTGTGGGATACTCGTGGGATATTGGCTGTGATATTGCTGTGGGATACTACGTGGGATATTGCTATGGGATAGTGCTGTGGGATACACGTGATATGCTGTGGGATACTACGTGGGATATTGCATATGAGGGTATTACTGTGGGACGTATTGTGTATTGACTACGTGGGATATTGTGGGATAGTGCTGTGGGATACTGTGGGATGCTGTGGGATATTCTGTGGGATACACGTGGGATATTGTGTGATATGCTGTGTATACTATACTATGGGATATTGCTGTGGGATTTGCTGTGGGATAGTGCTGTGGGATACACTAGTGTTTGGCTTGTGGGATATTGCTATGGGATATTGCTGTGGGATTAGTGCTGTGGAGATACTACGTGGATATGCTATGGGATAGTTAGTGCTGTGGGATACTACGTGGGATATTGGCTGTGGGATAGTGTGGTTGAGAATAACTTACGTGGGATATTGTGGGATATTACTTTGGGATATTGCTGTGGGATATTGAGGTGGGATATTCGTGGGATATTGCTGTGGGATATTGCTGTGGGGATATTGCTGGTGGGAAACTACGTGGGATATTGTGGGGATATTGCTATGGGATGTGCTGTGGGATACTAGTGGGATATTGATATGGGTAGTGCTGTGGTTACTACGTGGGATATTGGCTGTGGGATAGTTGCTGTGAGATACTACGTGGGATATTACTGTGGGATATTGCTGTGGGATACTACGTGGGATATTGTGGGATATTGCTATGGGATATTGCTGTGGGATAGTGCTGTGGGATACTACGTGGGATATTGCTGTGGGATATTTCTGTGGGATACTACGTGGGATATTGTGGGATATTGCTATGGGATATTGCTGTGGGATATTGCTGTGGGATATTGCTATGGGATATTGCTGTGGGATATTGCTGTGGGATATTGCTATGGGATCTTGCTGTGGGATATTGCTGTGGATATTGCTGTGGTATTACTAAGTGGGATATTGTGGGATATTGCTGTGGGATATTGCTGTTGGTTAGTGCTGTGGGATACTTAGTGGATATAGCTGTGGGATATTGCTTGTGCGATACTTACGTGGGATATTGTGGATATTGCTATGGGGATATTGCTGTGGGATATTGCTGTGGATATGGCATATGGGATATTGCTGTGGGATATTGCTGTGGGATATTTGCTATGGATATTGCTGGGGGATATTGCTGTGGCGATACTACGTGGGCTATTGTGGGATTATTTGCTTGTGGGATATTGCTGCGGGATGTGGATATTGCTGTTGGATATTGGTATTGTCGGTGGGTTATTGGTGCGTGGGATATTGGTGTGGGATTTTGGTGTGGGATACGTCGTGGGATATTGTGGGATATTGCTGTGGTAGGATTATTGCTGTGGGGTATTGCCGACGCCTGTGAGAGATGGGTGATGAGTCGCCCGAGGTATAGTAAAGATAGTAGTGGGATATTGTGGGATATTCGCTGTGGGATATTGCTGTGGGATAGTGCTGAGGGATATACGTGGGATAGTGATTGGGGATTATTGCTGTGGGATATGCTGTGGATATTGCTGTGGGATATACGTGGGATATTGTGGGATATTTGCTATGGGTTTTGCTGTGGGATATTGATGTGGGATATTGCTGTGGGATACTACGTGGTATTGTGGGATATTTGCTGTGGGATATTGATGTGGGTGGTGATAGACGTTGGGATGTGGGATATTGCGGTGTGATAGCTGGGTATTGATATACGTGGGATAGTGGGATATTGCGTGGGATATTGCGTGGGATAGTGGTGGGATTATACGTGGGTATTGCAGTGATATTGCTGTGATATTGCTGTGGATATTGCGTGGGATACTAGTGGGATATTGTGGGATATTGCTATGATATTGCTGATATTGCTGTGGGATGCTGTGGGATACTACGTGGGATGTGGGATATTCTGTGGGATATGCTGTGGGATGTGGGTTTGGTGGATAATTGTGTGTGGGAATTTGTGGGATATAGGTGGGATTGGTGTGGGATGTTGGTGTGGGATACGACGTGGGATATTGTGGGATATTGCTGTGGTGGGATATTGCTGTGGGATATTGCTGTGGGATAGTACGTGGGATATTGTGGGATATTGCTGTGGGATATTGCTGTGGATATTACTGTGGGATATTGCTGTGGGATATTGCTGCTGTGGGGTATTGCTGTGGGATAGTACGTGGGATATTGTGGGATATTGCTGTGGGATATTGCTGTGGGATACTACGTGGGCTATTGTGGGATATTGCTGTGGGATATTGCTGTGGGATATTGCTGTGGGACTACGTGGGATATTGCTGTATTGCCGTGGGATACTACGTGGAATGTTGCCGTGGGATATTGCTGTGGGATACTGCTGTGGGATATTTCCGTGGGATATTGGTGTGGGATATTGCTGTGTGATACTACGTGGGATATTGCTGTATTGCCGTGGTACACTACGTGGGATATTTCCGTGGGATATTGATGTGGGATAGTTCCGTGGGATATTGCCTGTGGGATATTGCCGCGTGATACATGCCGTGTGATAATGCCTTGGTATATTGCTGTGGGATACTACGTGGGATATTTAAGTGGGATATTGCTATTGGATATCGCCGTGGGATATTGCCTGGGATATTGCTGTGGGATATTGCTGTGGGATATTTATGTGGGATATTGCTGTTGGATATTGCCGTGGGATATTGCCGTGGGATATTGCCTGTCGTGGGATATTGCCGTGGGATATTGCTGTGGGATACTACGTGGGTTATTGCCGTGGGATATTGCTGTGGGATATTGCTGTGTGATACTACGTGGGATACTACGTTGCCTGATTTCAAGCACAATATTCAAGAATTTTGTAATAAAGCAATATAAACATAGTTGCAAGATTAGCGCAGGAGATGGTGTAGTACAACTCGTTGACGTCGAGGGCTCGAAGGTTCGAAACCCGCCATAAGCATATTTGATTGTATATTTTATTATTTATTTGAATATATTTCAATTTAATTTAGAAATGCATAATTTAACAAACTTAAATATTCGATAAAATCCTGAAATATTGATATTAGTTTGGTATGATTATTGTATAATACATTCATTTTGAATACAATACAACACAAATGGAGTGGTGTCGCTGTCAATTTTCATTAAAATTCGACTATTTTTTATCATTTGAAACAACTGATATGGCAGTTGTGTACGTTTTCAGATGTGTTCATAACTATACAATGGATTAAAGTTCAATTAAATAATATCTTACAATTCAGAATTTTGAATGTTTTATTACCCCACCCACTGAATTTCAATGGCAAAACAGCTACCTAAATAACTCCATAAAAGTATGGTACTATTGTATTTTCTCTGAGTCAATAGTACCTAGTAGTGCTCATTAGACATGTTCATTTAATATATACCGATTATCGGATGTAGCGAAGATACAATGCTGAAAATAAAGTATGTTTCACCATTCCCAACCCACAAATTTTACAATGGGAATTTTACATGTAATGAATTTCCCTCATTTCACGCACTGTCACTTACTTATAAATGGTTTAAATGCATACACAACTACTTACATGTAGGCACTACCCATAGCTATCCGTACACACTTCAGATACAGTGCGTCCGAGTAACTTAGTGAAGGTAACAGTTACTACGTTATGACTCAATAATTCCAGCACAAACATATTTACACAATTCCCTAACATTTGATTGACCCGTAGCAAGTCTCTGTCCAAAATTTATATCCCAGTAAACAACCACGCCGAACTACTTTCTACAGGTGCGCTGTCAATGCTGTCAATGTAAACAAATGGCTGCCGTCTGTCAAAATAAACACATCTTGATGAATTTATTTCAAATGCTGGAATTATAAGCAATGAATGGCCTTTTTGTGGAATTTATCGGGGATATAAACTTGGAAAAGTCGCGGTAATACTGGACGAGGCCTTCCGGCCTTCGTCCAGTATTCCAGCGACTTTTCCAAGTTTATACCCCGATAAATTCCACAAACTATAATATATGAAAATCTCTCACAGCGTATGTTAATTATATCAATTATAATGTTATTCAATAGTGTTCTCAAGATATATTCCATGCCCATATTCTGATTAAATAAGGTCTATAGCAGATGATCCAATGGTAAAACAAGTAGTTCTAACAATTCCCCACCCGCTGAATTTATAATGACCATTTTCAATGCAATACTTTTTCTTATTTTATACGCTGCCCAATACTTATGAAAGGTTCACATGCATATGTAGCTACTAACACCTAGTATACTATTAGTTATCCACACACATTTCAGATACAGAATGCATGCACGTTCGTCTCTCTATATGTCCGTTCATATGTATGCAGCCATGACAATTATCATGATTACTATGTCGTTTATTCCAACATTAACTTCTCTGATACATATCATTATTACTCTTAGTTGTTGACAGGCCGTTAAGCACAATTAAGTAAAACAAATAAATGAATATACTTATTACTGTCATTAATATAGGTCGTAGATACTAATTTGCACTGGATATAAAATATATATCTTTTCTACCATGCTGAATGAATGAGTTGTAGCACATATTACTCTATGTATGGAACAATAAATACTAAATTTCACGAAATAAACAGAAGGCTCATTCATAAAATTTCCTTTAATTTAATATTATCGAAAACAATATCGTTTTTGAATTGTTTATATGGCCGCAAAATTTGGGCAGCTTTCGTGAAACAGACAGTAGTTTGTTTGACATAACACTGAAACTGGTATAGTACATATCAGAGTATTTAGTGTGCATTTCAATATTCTTCCAATAACCCATTCCCAGTCATACATGTAGCAGAAACACGACTCAAATACGTAGTTGGCACATGTACTTGTAAAAGCATGCATATAGTATAAGTTCATACCTTGTTGATATGTTGACAACAAGAGAAAACAAGAGGACCATGTTGGCCCTAATTCGCTCAGCTCACTCCATGAACACCAGAGGAGAATGTGACATTGAGTTTATATGTGTTTTAATAAAATTGTGCTATTTTTAGATGGCGGTCATCTTGGATTAAGCGATGACTCTCATTTTACCAAATCTGAAAATGCTTCACCCAAGGATCTTAACTTACTATGAAGTTTGGCCAGCATCGGCTATGTGGTTCCTGAGAAAAAGACGCTCAAAATCTCGAATAAATGGACCTTTTGACGGCCATCATAGATGACATAATCATCCGATTCCGACAAATATTGCACCAGAGCAATCGCCTCATCGATACCTCGGGGTCACCATTTTAACACCTTAGAAAGAGCATTCTACATCGATCATTCCTACCAAGTTTCGTCGAAATCCGGCTGGCGGTTAATGAGAAGAATATTTGTTTAAGAATTTGTGCTATTTTTAGACGGCGGCCATCTTGGATTAGCGACGACCTCCGTTTTAACAAATGTGAAAAGGCTTCACCCATGGACCATAACTGTAATGTTTGGCCACCATGGGCCAAGCTGTTCGTGTGAAGATGAATTTTGAAATCTCTAATAAAAGAACGACCTTTTGACCTTTCAGCAGCCATCTTGGATGACATGACAATCCAATTTCGACAATAAATGTACCAGAGCGATCGCCTCTTTGATACCTTCGATTTGATATAGACATGATTATATTCGGTCAAAAATAAAATTGGACCCCAATTTGACCCCACGGGCCACGCCCATTTTTGATCCGGGGTCACCATTTTAAAAAAATTGAAAGAGTATTGTACATCCATCATTCCTAGCAAGTTTCGTCGAAATCCGGCTAGCGGTTCATGAGAAGAAGATTTTTTAAGAATTTATGCTATTTTTAGACAGCGGTCATCTTGGATTAGCGATGACCTCCATTTTAACAAATCTGAAAAGGCTTCACCCATGGACCGTAACTTTTAAGTTTGGCTACCATGGGCAAAGCGGTTCATGTGAAGAAGAATTTTGAAATCTCTGTTAAAAGAACGACCGTTTGACCTTTAGGCGGCCATCTTGGATGACATAACCATCCAATTTCGACAGTAGATGCACCAGAGTGATCGCCTTGTCAATACCTTCGACTTGATATATAACATGACCATATTCGGTAAAAAATAAAATTTGGCCCCAATTTGACCCCACGGGCCACGCCCATTTTTGACCCCGGGGTCACCATTTTAACAACTTTGAAACAGCATTGTACATCGATCATTCCTAGCAAGTTTCGTCCAAATCTGGCTTGCGTTTCATGAGAAGAAGATTTTTTAAGTATTTATGCTATTTTTAGACGGCGGCCATCTTGGATTAGAGATCCATTTTAACAAATCTGAAAAGGTTTCACCGATGGACCATAACTTTTTAAGTTTGGCTACCATGGGCCAAGCGGTTCATGTGAAAAAGAATTTTGAAATCTCTAATAAATGAACAACCTTTTGACATTTCGGCGGCCATCTTGGATGACATAACCAACCATGGTCGCTTATATTTGGTATAAACATATTTTATTATAAACAATTTACATCAGGTATAAACAAATATTCAGAATAGAAGGATTGGAACGAAAGATTACTATCTTATAGAGTTCCTCTCCTTGATCAATGCAATTAGGGTCACAAGCTGGCAAAGTACAAAAACCACGCATTTGTCACTTTGTCAGCATGAGACCAGTTGGTGTAATAATGGCAGATACAAAACACTATTATGTTTATGGATTGTTATCAAGCAAAATAATAGTATTTTACTCGATATATCTTGAACGAAGTGTACAAGGGAAACAACTCTCAATTTTGCTCATAAAATCAAAAGATGACATGAAAAGAAAATATATTGGCCGTAACCAATAGTATATTCTATCAAATTTTTGAATTTTTATTGATAATTAGAAAAAAATAAAAAATGAAATGAAAAGAAAAACAAAGATATATATAAAAAAATAAAAAAATAATGAAAAAAATAAAAATGCATGTGCCACTAGAGGGTCCATCATCGTCACGTAGGAGGCTAAGTAGGCACACCAATGTTACAATTTATGAGATACACATCGAACTGTACGTATATTATTACACAAATCGCTTACTACGCAGAATATACGTTTGTACTGTTTGGAATACCTTAGTGTTATCCTGATATGATAGTTCGTTTGACCCAAATAATAATATGTCTATTGTACCATTTATTAGTAATTGGAGATTTACATCAGGGATTTGGGTGATAGTTTGAAATAAATCTTGTTGTATATCATGGTAATATGGACAGTTAAGGAGGTAATGCTGTACGTTTTCAATGCTGCCACAGCGACACAGGGATGAATCTGAAATGTTTTTCTGATAGAGATCGTAATTGAGTGAGCTACAGTTAGTACGTAATCTGGTATGAAGAACTTGTGCTTTCCTGAGTCCGTAATAGTAGTATTTTGGTATCACAGTAGACTGTGTATTGATGAGCGTATTGAACGTCGTTAATGTCGAAGACTCACGGACAGGGAGCGCTAACTGATTCCATTCTCTAATAACTGAAGGTAAGAATGAATTAGTATATAATACAGTGCGTGAATGTGGTGGATGAATATTACTGTCATTTCGTAGATTGTATCGTGAGGTGCCACCTACATTTTGTGGGACAAGTGATGACAAGTACGCAGGTGTTAAACCATTAACCATTTTATAAAACAATATTAATTTCTGTTTCCGTCTTCGTTCGCCTAAGCTTTCCCACCCTAATTCCTGGTATAGATCGTTCAATGATACTAGTTTGGTTGCGCCTGTTACGATTCTTGCGGCTTCATGCTGTATTTTATCTAGTTCGTATTTTTCGCTTGATAGACAGTTGTCCCATATAATGTTGCCGTATTCAAGGACTGGACGTATAAATGCGATATAAATAGTCTGTAATGTTTTTCGTGAGAGTTTGAATTTCAGGCTCCTCAAAATGTTAATTCTGGTCCACGCTTTATCTTTGATATATGATATTTGATTATTCCAAGTACAAACATCTGCTAAAAATATGCCGAGATGTTTGTGGCTCTCTACTTCAGTTATTGGTTGGTCAAACATGTGAAGTTGAGGATGTTGGGGTTTGATAATTTTTCGAGATATGAGTAATGATTCAGTTTTGGCAGGATTAAACGTGACAAGCCATTTCGTTGACCAATTTGTAATTGTGTCTATATCGCCTTGTAGTAATTCTCCTGCTTCAACAGGGTCATCTACGACGATGTATAAACTAGTGTCGTCTGCAAATAGTCGTATGTTAGAATTTATAGCATCTACAATATCATTAATATATATTAAAAACAGAAGTGGTCCAAGGATAGAACCCTGAGGCACACCGGCATTTATCAAATTCCAATCAGATTTGGTGCCCGGTATAACTACTCGTTGTCGTCTATTTTGTAGATAACTACTAAACCACCTGAGAACAATACCTGTTAATCCTATTGAGTTCAGTTTTGCTAATAATCCTTTATGCCATACTCTGTCAAACGCTTTACTAATATAAAAAAACACTACTTTCACTTCTTTACCGTCATCAAGAGCGTGGCAAAATGTATCATACAAATATGTTAGTTGGTTTATTGTAGAATCATTTGGTATAAAACCTGACTGTTTAGGAGTAAGTATTTTATTACGATGCAAGAAATTATATATATGCTTAAAGACAATTCTTTCAAATACTTTTTCGATGGTATTTAATAGAGAGATTGGACGGTAGTTATTAACAAGCGTTGGATCTCCTTTTTTTGTACACAGCGCATACATGTGCTTCTTTCCAAGATTCTGGAAACATACCTGCGTTTAGAGAGCGATTATATAGATTGCATAGAGGCAATGCAAGTTCGTTACATGCCTCGCGTAAAACGCGGTTATCAATACAATCAGGTCCGGCGGATTTACCAATCGGTACAGACTTTAAAGTAAAAGTACTTCTTCATGTGATACTTGGATTTGCGATAGCTGTTCATCTACTGGAAAGGTTGGTATTTCGGGTATTTCGTTATTCGCACCTTCCAGAATAGTTTGGTCTCGAAAAAAGTTGTTCAGCATATTTGCCTTATCAGAGTCTGTTTCAGAAATATTTGAGTTATTATTCAGCGGTGGTATAGAGCGGTTTGCGGATGGAGACATGAAAGCTTTTAAGGTACACCACCAATTTTTTGATGTTGTCTCATTATTGTTCAACTTATCAGACATGGTAGTATAATGGGTTTCCTTCGATTTACGTATTAATGATATAGTATCATTTCGAATTAGTTTAAATTTATTCCAATGGCGGTCTAATTGAGTTCGTTTTTGCCTTATGATACGCTCGTTTTCTTTCCTTAATTTTCTTTTTTATTACTTTCGTAAGCCAAGGAGGTTCCTTTGGTCGGATTGTAACAGTTTTGTTTGGAATGCACTCTTTCATTATTTCGATAAGTTTTTCTGTAAATGATTTGGCATAACAGGAAATATTATCGTCAGTACATGTTTCCCAATCGGTGGACTGAATGCTTTCTCTCATTAATTCGTAGTTCCCTTGCTCGTATAACCATATATCTCTTCTGAATGTTTTTGATTTGGGTTTTCTGAATTTAAACACAGCATAAATTGGGCAATGGTAACGATGTTCCTGTTCAGAAAAGGGTCTGCAACGCCACTAGTTACAAGTGTGTTCTTATCTGATACAAACAGGAGATCAATAATATAAGATGATGTTTCTGTAAAGTGTGTACAATCGGTTATTACCTGGTGAAGACTGTATTGTTGTATGATATTATTAACTTTCTGGGATGTCGGCGGAGCTAGAGTATTATAATTGAAATCACCTGTAATTATTATGTCTTATATCTGTGTCAATGGCTAGGTGTATAGAGTCTTCAATTGTGTTATTATAATTAATATCAGAGTTTGGTGGTCTGTAAAATAGGCCAAGAAGGACTTTCTTTTTGTTTAGCAATAGCTCAACCCATATGTTTTCTAATGGAGTTATTTCTAAGTCATGTCTTCTGGTGAAATATATTGTATCTTTTATGTAGAGCATCACTCCACCATGACTATCGGCCCTGTCTTTTCGAACAGGGGCACAATATGAGGGTATTGTCAGTTTGTTATTATCCACACTGTTGTTCAGCCACGTTTCACTGAATGCTAATATATCAAAAGCTTGTAGTTCTGCTGTAATTATATCCAGCTTGGAAATGATGCTTTGTACATTATATTGAAGAACCAGTGATATATATGGGAAAGGTCTAATGAATATGGTGTACTGCTAGTTGATGTAAGTGTGTCTGTAGAAGTATCAGCAGTACTGATAGGTGATGATGGGACATGCTCAGGACCTGGGTTAGGATGAATATCTCCCGAATTCATCAAAATAATAGCGAACCAAAATAGTAATGTCACAATAGCAATTGCAGTCATCAGGACTTTATAAAAGAGACAATTGTGTGTCCATTTACCTCCATGGAGAAAAGTTTTTTTATATATGGTAATGTTTGCTTTAGAGCAGTGTTTGATGTGCGAAACAATGCAGAATGTTTGATGTGTATGCCAAAATAAGTGTATCATAATCAGAACATGGTGCAAGCTCACATAGGTAGATCGGTACCGGTATGTCGGCATGACAACGATGACATTGCGTCTAGACTTCATCATGTTACTGAACCGATCAACATTAGGAATGTAGCCATCGTGTCACTGCCGTAAGATCGATAACTCTGAGTTGCATACACACCGTTCCCACCCAACGGATGGTCCCCCTTGGCACATACACACTTATACAAAAGGAAACAGAAAAAGAATAAACCTGAGAAAAATAGCATTCCTTGAATAGCACTCGTTGGAGGCAATTACATAATCAAATAGTTAAAGGTAAATAATTTTGTGCGTATACAATATGACCACTGGACACGAATATGCCTGCCAAGTGCAGTCAGAATGAGTGTCCAGTACGCTTGACAAATTACTGGTATTATGTGGTAGTCTGATTGAATAATATTAATTGGAAAATCTTTTAGCGCAATACTAAACCACGTTAGCTGGTAGTAGGGGCACAGTATACATGCATGAAATTGTAAAATTTGTAGCCTACATGTTCAAACCATATTGTCATATTGCACACATAAAATACATCCGAAAACCATGTAGTACAGGCATGTCAATATCGACGAATACGTACAGATTGCACTCAGATCTGTCCACAGAGCTGTGTGGTCGAGCAGCATGTATGCTGTTTACCGATCATTATATCATATAAACCTCGCGTCGCTCGCAGGTTATAAATGCAGTGATTACATTAACATCTCAATACACATGTAAAATAGTCCCAATATACGATAGTGCCCCTTCAGTCTGCTGCCCTACTATTTACAATTAGTACTTATTACCAAGTTTTACCAACCTAGTCACATGCAAATACGATGTCCTTACAGTGCGGAGCAATCCGTTCCCTGTCTGCCCGCCGACTTACTCAGTTACATGTGTCACACCAGTTGGTAAAGCGACCAGTATAGCCAGATATGTTACGATACAAACACCAATGTTTTGGATTTATAGTAGAGAATAAACACAAATCAGACAACTGGGCAAGCAGGATCAGCCTGGGCACAGATTGCACCAAGTATATGCATTGGATCAACGAGACAAAAATACACATGCCAATTAAAACATAATTAGCCGAGATGACCCGGTTTATCGCCATGTGTCCAGCATAGTCTCAGATATCACCGTGCACACACATAGTCTTATCAGGGTCTGCACTGTTCACTGTATGTTGCCCATCAGCACATCAGGATCTACGTATACTCTGTACGCTGTTCTCAATCATGAAAATCATGACATCTACCGACTTCAGCATGTGAAGTGGACCTTACCGAATTATCGCCATGTGCCCAGCGTAGTCCCAGATTAGGCTGTGTGCAAACACAGCTCTATCAGGGTCAGCACTGTTCACTGTATGTTGCCCATCAGAAAATCATGATCTGCTATGTTCACTTTTCAATATCGAAAATACAATAATAATGGCATCTACCAACCATCACCAGTGAGATAGATGGACCTTACATGTTTAGCGTCATGTGTACACACAGTTCTATCAGGGTCTGCACTGATCATTTTGTTGCACATCAGCAGGACAAGAAAAATAATGAAAGTAATGGCAACTAATAAATTCCGCATATAAAATGGACCTTACAAGTTTAACATCATGTGACCAGCATAGTCCCAGATATTACCGTCCATACACACAGTTATATCAGGGTCTGCACTCTCCACCATACTTTGGATATCGGGAGCTCACGATCTACTCTGTTCGCCGTTCAGTATGAACATGTTGACATCTACCAGCTATAGCAAGTGGAGCGGAAATTACTAGGTTAACACCATGTGTGCACACATATATGCCCCCTTACCATTCGGTAATGGGGGCATAAAAGTAAAAAATGAAAATAGACATTGTTGATTTAAAGCCTTAGTGTGGTCTATGGTCACAACGTGTATGCATACAGTCCTATCCGCAGTTCTTACGTGTGACCCACTTTTTATGCATAACCACGGTTATTACAGTTATTACAACTAGTATTGACGGCGGACTCGTGCAGAACAACTGATGTCTAGTCTGCTTGCCAGATGTACAGCGTTAGCACAACAGTGACCAGTGGCCATGCGATATAGTTATAGTATGCCCAATGCAAACAAGCTAGACGTAAATTGATCTGCAACGAAGTTTTGGTTCGGTGAGATTTCCGATTCACAGTTTTGAGGAGTAAGGCGATCCGGTGTATGTACAAGTGTTCATTATACTTCTATGCTGGTACTGTCTTCACATTACAGTGTTTTAGTCAAGTTGACAATACATGTAGTTGATAGTATTAGTGGAGTATACTCAACTCAAGAAAGTTATGAGAACTTTTGCAAGTCAGATTTTGTGAGGATACGGTGGATGGATTCACTGCTGTCCTTCACCAGGATAACACCATCAGACGTCCAAGCTCCGCGCAGCTTCGCATTTTTACCGTTACAGAGTTGCCTGGCCTCATAGAATAGATGGCTGCGTGCTCTTGTCAGATCCTCGTTGACAAAGACTCCCTCCGTTTGCAGTAACTCCTTCCGTATGCGCTGAACCTTACGCCTGACACGATAAGTTGCAAACTTCGCAAGAACTGTGCGTGGTTTGCTGGATGATGTAGATGTAGATGCGGATGCAGGCGGTTGACCAATGCGATGTACTCTGTCGATGTCAGATAGGGAAAGCTCGACCCCCGATTTCGCACACGCTTCTATTATGTAATTGTCTAGATCGGCAGGGCATCCGGCTCCACTCTCAGGAATCCCGTTAATCCGTAGTGAGTTACGACGGCTGTATTGCTCCCCGGCATCTACTGCGGTTTCTAACTGCTTTACATGATCTTTTAGCAATACCTTTTGTGACTTGAGCTCTGCATTTTCACTTTGTAGCTCCGCAATCTTGGTGTGAATACCCTCTGCTACTCCGTCAATAATGGAGCGCGATAACGTTTGAGTGTATTCTTTCAACTCATCCTTGAGCATACCTTTCAGGACTGTTGCAATACTTAGAATCGCATCCGCATCAAGAGTAACCTTCGGTGGTGATTGTCCAGGTGTGATTGGTATATCCGGAGTCGCCATCAAAGTGTCAGATTCAGAGTCAGGAACACGGTTTTTCTTACTCTCAATGTGATCCTCTGGTGACGAGAGAGCTCGCTTCTGACTGGCAGTCGGAACTGGTGTGAACATAATCCAATTCACCACTAACGTAGACGTATCGTTTTTAGTGTAGTATAGCTCCGGACATTTTGAGCGTAGGTTCGCGCCAAATCGTCGGTTCACAAGATATGGTGCGCTAACACAAATAGCGGTAACGTAGTATACCAGTGTATGAGAATCGATGTCAGAGTATATAGATGGCTATAAAACACATTTCACAAGTCAGAAACCATCACAATCAGCAGGAACATGTCAAGCAAACATTCATAACTGATATCATCTAGTTGTTACCTCCAAAAAGTTGGTTTTAACGTCACATAATAAATTAATCCTTTCTCGCGAAATGTAAACAACTATCCGCCATTATACGTCCGATAAGTCTTTTTTGATATATTTGATATATGACATGACCATATTCGGTCAAAAATAAAATTTGACCCCAATTTGACCCCACGGGCCACGCCCATTTTTAACCCTGGAGTCACCATTTTAACAGTTTTGAAAGAGCATTGTACATCGATCATTTCTACCAAGTTTTGTCGAAATCCAGTTTGCGGTTCTGGTGAAGAAGATTTTTGAAGAATTTGTGCTATTTTTAGACGACGGCCATCTTTGATTACATAATGACGTCATAACAATTTTGTAATCCCCCTTCCTAAGGACCATGTCCATGAAGTTTGGTGACTATAGATCCAATGGTTACCGAGGAGAAGACGTTTGAAAATGTTCACGGACGACGACGACGACGGACACATTGCGGTAACAATAGCTCACATGAGCTTCGCTTAGGTGAGCTAACAAGCAAACATTTGCATCTCTAAGGCAGAAAACTACTGACGTACACTGTGTGTCGTACGACAACATATCTGTTTCAATGTGTATGGCCGTCATCCATTACCAGTTAAGTGCACACCTGTGCATGCATCATGGCCTTTGCATAATGCACAATCTCATTAGAGGGGCACGCATTACAATATTGCATTTTAAAAATGAAACAGTGTAAGTTAATATTTAACCAGGATTTTTAATAGTAACAGTTAATAACGTTGATATACCATTTCATATTTGTTTTATATATACATAGAAATTTAAGGTGTGTGCTATTTATAAAAGTATGCATGTGCTTTGCAAATACATGCACGATATTCATATAGCTGTTATGTACTCATACATAAACTACTGCTCTGAACATTCAGTGTTCTTAATTATTTCACGTGTGTTACTCTACACATGTAGCCGATTTCATCAACATTGCAAAGTATACTTAACTAGCAAAGTATACTTTGAGGGATTAATCATTTATTTTTCCCGAAATGCATTATTTCATATAGAACTAACAACTGCATATATTTGATGAGTAAAAGTATACATAATTATTATACTGAATTTATTATATTATCACAGCCATTTTGGCTATGATAATGTTATAAATTCAGTATAATAAAAATTAATAAATTTATCCTTAATTTGAAAATTTCTCCCTCAAAGTATGCTTTGCTACATAAGTGTACTTTCCAATGTTGGTGAAATAGGCTACAGTTGTGTCAAGTTACCAAATCCAAAAATGATGTACGTATGTAATCAACTTGTAATATTTCAGATTGCCATATGCCTGTATAGCATTCGGAGAACATAGCTTAAATGTAGTCTTTGCATTTCATACTGTGCCAAACTGGATATGTGACAAATGTGTCTAAAAGTTTCAACGACTTCCGAAAAGATATCTATTTATTCCAAACTCATGTATATACTTTTATAATTGATGACCATAAATGCAGTTTAGTATACATTGGTATATTAGTATGTAGTCTGATAAAGCC
Source organism: Conchocele bisecta (assembly GCA_029237695.1). Classification (NCBI taxonomy): domain Eukaryota; kingdom Metazoa; phylum Mollusca; class Bivalvia; order Lucinida; family Thyasiridae; genus Conchocele; species Conchocele bisecta. The sequence goes on from CM055281.1 coordinate 38,197,468, forward strand.
ATCCGGGGGTATTCAACAATCACTTTTGTCTAGTTTTAAAACAAAACATGCACATCAGACCTGCGTGCATATAAATACAACATACAACAGGAGACCATATTTAGTGGGTCTGGTATTCTACAGATGACCCAGATGGAATATAATACATCAAAAGAATACTATTACACATTTCATCTAACAATACCACATAGCCTCTATCTTTGTGATGCATTGTGCCACACGTTGAGTATTTCTCTGGCTCTTTGGTCTCCTCTGGATATATATCTCTCTATTTGACAACAGGCAATGCCATTCTATTAATGACCTAGAACACTACAATCATATACCATTTGCACATTTTATTCCTGAATTCAGAATTACATTTACCTATATAGCATATGCATACTACACATAGTTTGTAGCGTAGCTACTATACATGTTTTTGTGGCATACAAGTACACGCATATACATCTATGTGACATTGAATCCACGTAACAATCCCTAAGGTCGTCTTTCAAATTTAGTACACTCCTGATGGACACATTCCATTATAGGTTAGTATAATTGGGTGTCAGCACAAGACAATATACGGAACATCCTCGGGGTAAGGGTATAATCAACTATTTTAACAAAGTGCAGCTGTATTAATAGTGTATATGTAGATCCGTCTATATCAGATCCTAATTGCAAAATCGGCCATGTCGATGGTCATCCTGAAACTGTCATTGTGACACTGTATATAATTAAGTGGTGAGTACTTTCAAAACTGTTTAATTAGAAAAATAGATGCAACACATTAGTGTTTATTGTATAACTGAAAACACCAGTAACTGCATCATTTATATATCGTTACCATGTATTGTATTTAGTTTGCAACTGACACACAAGAGTTAATTTGAGTTATTGGCACATATGAATACATATGTGGGATTCTTATTGTTGGAGAAAGCCATGCATACTTGGAATAAGCATACCCACGCCATCCATCATACTATGTACCATCCTACATACTGCATTGGGCAATGATCATCATGCTTGCCTAATTCGGAGATGTATACTTGTTACCAATCACATTAACTAGACAGCTCAATAATAACAGTGTATTCATTACAATTCATCAATACATTTTGGAAACACTTTGAAATATTTCTTCAATACTTAAAATTATTGAAATTTATCCATAGTTGTCATTACAAATAAACAGAATAGCACACTCTATGCATAGCAATGTTATTGTTGTTTAATTACTGAAAAATGTAGCTTCATCGTCAATATTATTGAACACCTGGTTATTTTGGCGGCCATTTTGAAAATGTAATTATGGAATTATATAGCTGCATAATTATGTATCTATTATCAAGTGCTTCGATTTGTATATCGAACCGGTTTGGATACATGCAATATTGTACATGAACAGCTGTTTAAAACAACTCCATAGAGTGAATAATTATGAAAAAACTGAACAGTTTGGTGGCCATTTTGACTTTCTTGACCATTGTGGAAGGATATTGGATCACACTCTCCTGTAATTTATATGTATTTGTGAGGGAAAGTAATGTATACACTTTTGTTAGACGTGTATAGGTAACTCCGTTTTTATCTGTTAAGGGACCCTGCTATGATATGAGATTGATGAAATTCGTCAGAAACTTTAACGACCACGTCGTACATACATTGTAGTTTGTAACTCATTTAATATAAATCTCATCAAATGTAAACTCATTTGAGATTAAATATGCAAATTAGAAGACATGCTGGGTGATCAATACAGCTTCAATTATGAGTCCTTACTAAATCATCACTCATGCAAGATCGTCTATTTATACAATCATATGTAGCTTTAAATCTTTGTGCAGTAGTACGGCCATAGTAGGATCATAATTGAACATTTTTACTGCCTTGCGGTGCATATACATTATGCGTGACTTGTTTCATAAATCTCATATTAAATGGAAGCTTGTTTGAGATCCTCTATGTATGCGCGGTGTGCATGCTAATCTGGGTCTCAAATGGCGAGGGCAAACATTCATTAGCACAACATGCAATATTATAGACGGCTATTTAATACTCACACTCACATAATAGCGTCAATGCAATCCGTATTACACTGATTACACTACCGCCTGTTGTAATCCTGCCAATATTTGTCAAGTTCTTTATTTCAAAATACTTGAATCTTGTGCTTGAAATCAAGCAGCTTGATTGGCTGAGCCTGAGTTGTGCTACATGTCAGGCTCAGACAATCACATTGCTTGATAGAGAGCTGGCAATGCCAGCAGATGTTTAAAAATGTTGATAAAATAGGCAAGATTAATGCAGGCGTTTATGTAGCCACATAATTTGTTGGCGTTTTTTGTTTATTTTTCTGCCACTGGTGTTTTATATATCTGAACATAGACTATTTTTATTTCAAATGCTGATTCTCATTTGCTGTGAAATCCTGGTTTGCTACGAAAAGCAAAATATCATTTCATTGTATAATTACATACATGTAGTTTAAAGATTGACAAAAAAGGTATGGTGGGATTTTTTTTCAAACAACAAAATGGCTGCCAAATTCAAAATGGCAAATATAAACACAGCAGAGAAAATAACAAGTTCCCACCTTCTAAGTGTCAATATTAAGTATTTGTATTTCTACGCCGAGATCTTGAGATGCGTCCATTTCACTTATTTCCCCAACCTGAAAGGTATGACAGGAACAATAATTACTACTGGTGCCATTGCATACCGCGACGAAATAGACACTCTTACATTGGGTTATTTTTAAACGAATGTATTGATTGCATAGGTGCTAGTGCTACGCTCCTCACCGGCGTACATTGTTTCACGTCAACATTTTTGTAGGCGGCATATTCCTGAGGATTTTCCATTCAGCTACAGCACAGGATAGTGCATAAACACATTGTTGTCTAATAACCGGGGTGTTTGATTGGTCGGGCGAACGCGACAGAGAAAAATTAACGGTTGGCGTTCCTCCTTATAAGAATCACGATTTGCCTGGTTTGGCCATCGGGTACGTTTTTATCTTTTACACTTTTGTTGTTACCTGGGAGTTGAATTGGGCTATGGCCCATTATAAAAATAGTAAGACTATTACTGATCCTACTGCTTTTGGGAGGGGGCAAGGTGATTGTGATGTGGCGAGGACCTGGCATCAAATCAGGATTATTCTGATTTCAGGGCTGAATATATATATTTTTATTGCATATATTCAGTTCGGATTTTGGGACCCCCTCCCCATTTGTACATGTACTTGTATAGGTAATGTATGGGATTTAGTCCTAAACCCATTGACCCGGCCTTAAATCACCGTAGCTGTTGATAAACCGTTAAATCCCAACAAACAAACAAACTAATAACCGGGACAAATTTCTAAGTAGAGTTGAGAGGCATCTCGTCAGGAAACCGGTGCATTGATAGACGTGACAGATTGTAAGCCGGCGCCAGTGCAGCACCAGTGACTACGACTAGTGTAGAAACACGATATGATCTCGTTGACAAGGATCATCTTTAACATTACCTTCACGTCGTTTTCGTTTTTCACAAATTAGAAACGTGTCAACATCGTTTTCTAATTAATAACATGAAAAGGACGTGAAAACAATGTGTGAGCGATATGCATACGTTTGTTTGTGGAACCAGGAACAAATCCGGGCTGTAAAGATACAAGCAGTATCTTCACTGGGCGCCGTATTATCAAGACTTACAGTCATAATCAGTCAAGATTAATACAAAACTATTACTCACATGATTAATGAAGTCAAAGGATTAGCATGAACCGGTCTATGCTAGTTATTTAGGGACGTAAGGGTTGAACTAAACGTTTAACATATGATATGGGGTTCATCATGGGTAGGTACACTACATGGGGTTCAGCATGGATAGGTATCGGTAGGCATACTATATGGGGTTCGGCATGGGTAAGTACACTACATGGGGTTCAGCATGGGTAGGAATCGGTAGGTATACTACATGGGGTTCGGCATGGGTATGTACACTACATGGGGTTCAGCATGGGTAAGTACACTACACTACACTACATGAGGTTTAGCATGGTTAGGTACATTACATGAGGTTCAGCATGGTTAGTTAGACTACATGGGGTTCAGCATGGGTAGGTACACTACATAGGGTTCAGCATGGGTAGTTAAACTACATGAGGTTCAGCATGGGTAGGTATACTAAATGGAGTTCAGCATGGGTAGGTACACTACATGAGGTTCAGCATGGTTAGGTACATTATATAAGGTTCAGCATGGGTAGTTACACTACCTGAGGTTCAGAATGGGTAGTTACACTACCTGAGGTTCAGCATGGGTAGTTACACTACCTGAGGTTCAGCATGGGTAGTTACACTACATGGGGTTCAGCATGGGTAGTTCAACTACATGGGGTTCAGCATGGGTAGGTACACTAAATGGGGTTCAGCATGGGTAGTTACACTACATGATGTTCAGCATGGGTAGGTACACTACATGGGTTCAGCATGGGTAGGTACGCTACATGAGTTTCAGCATGGTTAGGTACATTATATAAGGTTCAGCATGGGTAGTTACACTACCTGAGGTTCAGAATGGGTAGTTACACTACCTGAGGTTCAGCATGGGTAGTTACACTACCTGAGGTTCAGCATGGGTAGTTACACTACATGGGGTTCAGCATGGGTAGTTAAACTACATGGGGTTCAGCATGGGTAGGTACACTACATGGGGTTCAGCATGGATAGGTACACTACATGGGGTTCAGCATGGGTAGGTACACTACATGGGGTTCGGCATGGGTATGTACACTACATGCGGTTCAGCATGGCTAGGTACACTACATGATATTTAGCATGGTTAGGTACATTACATGAGGTTCAGCATGGGTAGTTACACCACATGAGGTTCAGCATGTGGGTAGGTACACTACATGGGGTTCAGCATGGGTAGGTACACTACATGGGGTTCAGAATGGGTAGGTACACTACATGGGGTTCAGCATGGGTAGGTACACTACATGGGGTTCAACATGGATAGGTACACTACATGGGGTTCAGCATGGGTAGGTACAACCTACATGGGGTTCGGCATGGGTAGGTACATACATGGGGTTCAGCATGGGTAGGTAGGTTACACTACCATGGGGTTCGGCATGGGTAGGTACACTTACATGGGGGGTTTAGGGTACACTTCATTGGGGTTCAATATGGATAGGTACACTACACTGGGTTCAGCATGGGTAGGTACACTACATGGGGTTCGGCATGGGTAGGTACACTACATGGGGTTCAGCATGGGTAGGTACACTACATGCGGTTCAGCATGGCTAGGTACACTACATGGGGTTCAGCATGGATAGGTACACTACATGGGGTTCAGCATGGGTAGGTACACTACATGGGGTTCGGCATGGATTGGTACACTACATGGGTTCAGCATGGATAGGTACACTACATGGGGTTCAGCATGGGTAGGTACACTACATGGGGTTCGGCATGGGTATGTACACTACATGCGGTTCAGCATGGCTAGGTACACTACATGATATTTAGCATGGTTAGGTACATTACATGAGGTTCAGCATGGGTAGTTACACCACATGAGGTTCAGCATGTGGGTAGGTACACTACATGGGTTTGAGCATGGGTAGGTACACTACATGGGGTTCAGCATGGGTAGGTACACTACGTGTCATTCAGCATGGGTAGGTACACTACATGCGGTTCAGCATGGGTAGGTACATTACATCGGGTTCAGCATGAGTAGGTACACTACATGGGGTTCAGCATGGGTAGGTACACTGCATGGGGTTCAATATGGATAGGTACACTACATAGGCTTCATCATGGGTAGCATGGGTAGGTACACTACATGGGGTTCAGCATGGATATGTACACTACATGGGCTTCAGCATGGGTAGGTACACTACATGGGGTTCAGCATGGGTAGGTACACTACATGGGGTTCAGCATGGGTAGATACACACCACGGGTTCAGCATGGGCAGGTACACTACACGGGGTTCAGCATGGGTAGCATGGGTAGGTACACTACATGGGGTTCCGCATGGATAGGTACACTACATGGGCTTCAGCATGGGTAGGTACACTACATGGGGTTCAGCATGGGTAGGTACACTACATGGGGTTCAGCATGGGTAGGTACACTACACGGGTTCAACATGGGTAGGTACACTACACGGGGTTCAGCATGGGTAGGTACACTACATGGGGTTCAGCATGGGTAGGTACACTACATGGGGTTCAGCTTCGCAGGTACATTACAGCCTGCTCTAATCTCGCCAATAATTGTCAATTTATATTTTTCAAAATATTTTAATATTGTGCTTGAAACGTGTGAAAGTAGTTTGATTGGACGAGTCTGAGCTGTGCTACAGCCCAGAATCGGACAATCAAATTGCTTGATTGCGAGTTGGCATTGCAAATATATGTTCAATGGCGTTGATGCACAGGCGGCTGTGTAACAATACCTCAGTAACCACCCACTCTTCCAAAGGAAATAGTGTATACTATACACTAAGAGGCATCCATTTTATATTTCACAGTGAAGTCGAAAATGGATGCCACTTTGCGTACAGTATACTAATTCCTTGATATGACGAACCGTTGAAAGAGTGGGTTCTTGGTTACTGAAATAGTGTTCAATATATCGTGTTAACCCTTATAATGCTTAGAACGAACATTGTCACCGGCTGTTGTTTTGTATATTGCCTTCTTCCTCAATAAAACATGATTTGATAGCACTTTAGATTCTAAAATACTGTCAAAGAATTTTTTTTAGGAGACAAATGGAAAACAAAAAGATTATAATCAGCAGACGATAACATTTAATTCAGAAGTTGAAAGTTTAACGGAGGCGGTTGTGTAACAGCCAAAATACTCACTGTTCGCAGGCAAAGCCACACAGTATTTCCGGCAAGTCCATCGCGTTCGCCACGTGCGGACAGACCTTGGCGCACGTAGCATGCACCCCTTTGCTAATTGCCTCTGAAATTGCATCTGAAAGTTTCGCCAACAGTTCTGAAACTGAACGAGCATTACATTGTATGTTATTGCAGATCGTTGCTGTTATTAAAAATGCTAATTGGCGGATATTGAATAAATACATGGTACTTGAAATTTAGATTCATATCAAATACTAGAAACGTGGCCTATCGGTACACGAATGCCCCCGCTGGCAGCCAACGAAAACGTTGCACATTTGAAAACAAAGAGGGCCAAAGAAACGTGGATTTGTCACAACATGAATACACACCATCATATCAATACGTGCGTGAAATATCAAGTAGCTCCATGCAAGGAAACAGAACTTATAAGATGATTACCACCAAGTATGTGACCTTGACTCTTAGCCGCGGCGGGAGATCGTGGATTTGCCACAGGGTAGTGAAACACAATTAGAGCAATGCGTGTGTAAAACATCAAGCAGATCCGTGCAAGGGAACATTATAAGACATTTACCGGAGCGACCCCTGGCTGCCAGTGGGGACGGGACGATCATTGATCACAGGGCGGCAGAGGACCATTTAGATCTTAAACCAGCAAAAAAGAAAACCCTCACACACCGTCCATGTGGGATTTTTGGTGGGTATGATTTTCAGATTCGGTATCCTATTGTCTATCAAGATGGCCGCCGAATTTTATTATAATGTTTTATATAGGACGGTTAACTTTCAGTCTGATCAATATTAACCAGGTACATTACTATAATTAAGTATAAATGTGAATGTCAAATGATTCAGAATACATCTTACATTTAATTACATCAGCAAATGGCAATATATTTCAAAATGGCTTCCGAAATAAGTTGTTTAAAACATTTTTCTGCGATTCGTGTGCTGTTACGAACAATTACATATATTGTAATGCCCAGGGCAGATATATAACCATAATCTTAAGCATAAAGACAGACTTGTAGTGACATGTATTTTCGTGGGTGAAACGTTTCATTGAAATACACCTGTTATATCTCCACTTGGTAGAATGCCATATCACTGCAGTTCGATCTCTTTAATTATTTTCATGCTTAAAATGCTAAAATGCAGATAATAGCAGACTAAGCGTGTCTGTTATGCACTGTATCCTTAATAATGTGCGGTATGTCAGCATACCTGTTTACGTCCTGTTGGACCAGCCTGTTGCATTGTGAGTAAAAGTGCCTAGTAACGTAAATAAGCAGTTACATTGCGTTATACCTGTTTAAACTTGTAACTTTCAACTAATTATTATTTATTTACTGGTTCAACCATAGTAAGTAACTTATAGATTTAGGACCAGTCTTTATTGTCCGAATATATTGAATGTCAAATGATTCAGAATACATCTTACATTTAATTACATCAGCTTATGGCAATATATTTCAAAATGACTGCCGAAACAGGCTGCTTAAAACATTTTTCTGCGATACGTGTGCTGTTAGGAACGATTACAGATATATTGTAAGCAGTGTATTCCATTAAACTTTAGGGCCATGTTTTGGGCGAGTGAACCCTCGCCCAGATTTATGGACGAGATCACCCAATATTGTGGTTGTTATTGCAGGGCACTATGAAAGACCCTCAGGTTTTCTGCTCTGGAGCTCAGTCAGTTCAAAACTTTCTACGACCAGTCACTCTATCTCTGACACTTCCTCGGAAACCGCCAATTGTTTACAACCATTATTAATAGTAAGTACAGCTCCCAGCTGTACCATCAATTCAAACGCTGAACTTGTTTAAAATACAGTGAGAGTGTATAACTGCTAAACTGCCAACTGTTGACTCATAATCCCAGTCATTACAAGAACAAACCCCATCCTCAGTATTGTACACACTGACATACTCCAAAAGCCTGAGCATAACACTATGCATAAAGTTGAAACACATATACATTGCTTTTCCTCACAAGTAAATGTAAAATGCAGGAAACAGTGAAGCAATATCCTTCCATAATTGTCAGAAGAGTCAAAATTGGTTCTATTATTTACTGTATGGAGTTGGTATAAACAGCATTTAATGTACATATTACATGTTTCCACACCTGTTCGATATGCAAATCAAAAATCAAATATACATATCCAGGTATACAATGCTATACTTATAGTTTGAAAATGGCTGCGTAAATAAATAGCTGTTCAATAATATTGACGACGAAGCTGAAGTTTTCAGTAATTAAACATCACTAGCATGTTTATGTGTAGTGTGTGATAGTCAGTCCAAGACAAATACGGATGTATGTCAATCATTTTGAGTATTGAAGAAATGTTCCAAAATTAATTGACTATTGACAAGAAATATAATGTTAATTTGGTGTGTCTAGTTAATTCGATTGGTAACGAACACACTTCTCACAGTTAAGCGAGCATGAAGATCATTGGCCAAGGTAACATGTAGTATGGTATGATGAATGGCATGGGCATGCTTATTGCAAATGTGTTCATATGTGCCAATAATTTAAATTAACCCTTTCACCCCTATAAGTAAGTGGAATGGATTTTTATATGTTAATTTACGGACCAAATCGTCACAAAATTATTTTCAGACTAGTCCATTTATGAAAAGGGAGTGTTTTTGTTCTCAAAAATATGAAAGTTACTTGCAAAAAGTGCAGATCCTGATGAGACGGCTCATTACGAGCCGGCTCATCTGGATCTGCACTGTTTACATAAGTCGCTATAGCGGGCTTTCGGGTTCAAAGGGTTAACCGTGGGTCGGGAGTTGCAAACATTGGAAAATAAATACAATACAAGTTAACGATATATAATGCATGCAGTCACTGGTGTAATCAGTTCTACACTGAACGATATATATGCCGTATTTATTTTTCTAATTAAACATTACTGAAACTAATACACATAATACATAATCATATACAGTGTCACCATGACTGTCAGTTTCAAGATGACCATCAACATTGCCGCTTTTGCAATTAGGATGAGATATATATATACATTTTTAATACAGCTTAAATTTCTTTAAATAGTTGATTTATCCCAAGGAGGTCCTGCATCTTGCGATGACACCAAAATGTGCTAGCCCATGACTCGAATATATATCTCATGGTTGCTATAGTAATGAAATATGATTGTCCATCAAGGGCGTAATAAATTTAAAGACAACCACATGGATTGTTATGTGGATTCAATGCCACATAGTGGTATATGTAAGTACATGTATGTCACACAGACATGTATATTAGCTACAAACTACGTGTACATGAGTACGATAAGCAGGTAAATATAATTCTGCATTCAGGAAATAAATGTACACATGGTACATCATTATAGAATTTTGAGGTCATTAGAAATGCATTACCTGTTGTCAAATAGAGAAATATATATTCCGATGACATCAAAGCGCCAGCAAAATACACAACATGTGGTACAATGCGACAGAAAACGCCTTCCACAGACCTGATCCTGACCACCTGCGTAATTAGTTTGAATGTCATGTTCAACTGCATAGAAAATCCAAATTTAATGTGTGTTGTTAAAGGCTTTGTGATATTGTTTAGATGAACATTTTGATACATTGCATAATATGTTGTGGAGATACGTTTATCATTTATGGGAATTTAAAACGGAGATTGATGGTCCTCTGAGTGTGTGTGGTCACACGTGTTAACCCATGAACTTGAGTAATACAAATAATTTGACGGCTATAAATTGATAAATTCGGGGAATTGGTAAAAATGGGCGCACTAATGCATGGGTTTCCATCTGAATCACCTTTGGAATATAGTGTCCTGTTGTATTTTGTAGTTATATGTACGCAAATCAGATATGCAGACTTCTTAAACTGGACTAGATTGATTTCTGAATACCCTAGAATGGCTTTTTCAGACTACCTACATACTAATATTGGCTATATAGTTATACAATTCTATACATGAGCTTGGAGGACATATACATACTTTCAGAATTCATACATACTTTTAACCACATTTGTCAAATATTTATTTTTAGCACAGTATGGAATGCAAAGACTACTATAAGCGATGAACGTGTATATGTGATATATGTAATGATCCTGTTATCGAATGTTATGCCGGCATATGCCAATCGGAACTATTACCAGTTGATTACAAACCTACATCCATTTTGTTTCTTTGGTAATTTGACACAACAGATGTAGAATAACACGTGTGCTATAATAAAGAACTTCATAGAATCATATTAGAGAAATTAGTTTATGTATGCGTATATAGCAGCTATATGAATATAGTGGATACCTTTGAAGAGCAAATGCATGCTTTTAAAAGGAGCATGCGCCTTCAATTTCTTTGCTTATATGAAAATTATGAAATGGTGTATCAACTTTACAGGTTATTAAATGTCACTGTTATGAAATCATGGTTAAATGAATATATGTTTTATTTCCATAATATAGGCCACCGGCCAACAATACAACATATAATTTTATCCCGTCAGCACAGTGCGTATGTGCCGTGAAACACGGTGCCGTGAAACATTTTTTTATATCCTGTCAATACGACCTAATCACTGCGTATGAATATGTGCGGTGGCTGGGATTATTGTTTGCATTTTAAAGCCATTAGTAGGTGTTGGTGGGATAAATAGAATAGTAGGTTAGTGCCGTGAATGGGAAAAATATCTGGCGATGCACGGAAACGGGATGTGCTCGGCAGAGCGTCGCCCATCCCGTTTACTAAGCCTTGCCATATATTTGTTCCCATTCACGGCACTAACCTACTATTCTCTATATACACATTGGAAAGGAGTGATACACCATATCACATTACATCTACAAGTATATATAATGCATATACGTTATACCAGCAAGCACATGTATTTATTTTATAAGAGTGCGGGTCGTGAGAAAAGGAATCCATACATATTTCAACCAGTGTAGAACTGTATCAATCTGCTTATGCGCACAATCTAATACATGCATGTACAGTGTACTATTGTGATGAAAATATATATATGAAATATGTATATCAATATCTTTATAAAAAAACACATACATATTTTTAATTAGCTTGTATAATGGATTGTCTTTTCTCAAACGCTAGAAATATGAACTTAGCAATAGTGTGTATATCAGGTATATGTGAACATCATTATATTAAATGAATCATTATTTCTATTTCTAATAGGTACGTATTTTACAAATTGTAAGCGTAGATGTTCATAAGCCCTACATTCAAAGAAGAACAAGAACAATTATAACATGAATGATCATGTTATAAAAGAACGCTTTGAGTGTATGTTATTATTATTGAGGCCAACTACATGTTTGCAAGTAGCATGTAAAGTACTAGATATCAGGGTATGGGATCAGTGGTTTCCGAACCTGTTTTTCCGACGTGACGTATTCTGTGACGTCATTTTTACAGTAAATTTTCTTGAAACTTTTCCAAGCAAACGGACGGATTTCGATGATATGTATCACACCATAGAAGTGACATACCGGTTCGATGATATGTATGACACCATACATTCACGTTCTTTAGATTTATATTCACATCCATGGTAACCGATTCTTCGTCAAAACCAGAAAATTGTTAGATTAAAGCAAACTATACCATAATGCAAGAACTGGCATCATTAAACGAAGCTAATCCCCTCGCACTGGCATCATTAAACGAAGCTAATCTCCTCGCTGGCAGCCTTGATAATAAAAAAGTACTCCGTGACCTTGGGCGGTCGAACGTGGGTCATATGAGTCTACTCATATGCTAAACCATGCTCCATCCATACACACATTATGGTCAAATAATATCAAAATCGTGGAAGCAGTTCACAAGTTATTGAAAAATGAAATGTGTTACTAGCGTAACGTACATACGTACGCAGTACATGGACTAACGATATACCAGCTCTTGCCTATCGGCGAGGGGATACTAATTGGCAACCTGTTAAGCATTACTGCGTTATGTTTCATTAAACTCTGTCTTTCCATTATAAAGATATTACATTCAACATCCTGCACCAACTTTAATTGACATGGCGCAATTTTAAATATTGCGCGGGCCCAATTTTCCCAATTTTAGTACTTTCCCCTAACAAAAAAAAAAAAAACCCGACATCTAGTCGTACGCTGACTGAGCCGCGATCTATAAACTTACCCAGGGAGATTACATTGCAAAACTAGTGTAACGCGTCCACTGGCGGTTTGTTTCGGTGAGTCCGCACAGTACAACTGTTCAACAGTCCGACTTGGCAACGGCACCTAGCGACTTATCACCGGCACTGCAGTGCATGATATAAAAATCCTAAAACCATCAACTTCTAAAACTGGCGTTTTGAAGAAAGTCATGAAATTATGCAATCTTAAATTCGATAAAATTGACGCAGTACAATTTGAACGACGTTATAAGCCAAAGATATGAGTGCCAGAAATAATCCACATTCAGACACATGAAAATGTGTTTTGCCATTTCTCCATTTCATTGTCGAAACTCCAGACGGTTTTACAGAATGTGAAAGCCATAGAAAATGTATACTGGATATAAAATACTCCTACAAGCACCAATATGAACTTGTGAGTGAAATTCACGACAGGTCATACATTACATCGAAACAGAAAATCATTGCCTTGAAAAAGTCTGAGAAATATTACACACACACAAGTACATTCAAACGGCTGTATGTCAAAAATTGTTCTGCGACTTTGCACTGCAGTGGAGTATCCAGATTCATGCAGAGGGGGTATGAATTGTGAATGGAGTTTGGAAGGGGGTGCGAGAACATACATTCAATTTCTTCCATTGTAGTGATTTTCACATATATTATACAGGTAGTTATTTCCCCCAGAAAACGTAGGTTAAAGTAAAAAAATACACACCTGACCAAATGTTAAGGGATGCAATTACACACCATGTCACTGGACTTTGTACTGTACACCCACTGGTGAATCCATGTGACAAGTGTTTTGTATGATGTGGTGTTTGTGAATGAGCTGATAAGACAAGTGTCGTGCCTTTGCACTTAATGACTGGGTGCCAGACATCCTTCAGCAAAGTTGCAAATCATGATTTGAATTGGGGTCCCATCTGTTTGGCACAAAGTGTTCTTTATAGGAATTAAATATTAAATAAGTATAATTGTGTAACTATTCCACAGTTTTCAAAAATACGAGTGCCCGCTACAGAAATATTCTTAGATTAGGTTTCTGAGTTGTATCGATGCTATTTTGATTGAAATGAGGCGTCATTTTTAAATTATTTTATCAACTAAAGTCACCTGAATAAATATTTGTATTGACTTGTTACAAAAAATGATCATTGACATCAAAAAATAAAGGAATAAATTTGTTTCCATTACTTTTTAGAGCAATGTTATCGCCCTTGATTCAAAGTGGCAATTCAAGCTTGATGTAATAATTTAAAATTAACATGGTTGATATGATTTTTTTAAGAATTTTACCAAATTTTCTACGACGGCCATCTTGGATTATGCGACAACCTCCATTTTAACAAATATGAAAATGCTTCACCCACGCACCACAACTGTGAAGTCTGACCAGCGTCGGCCAAACGGTACATGAGAAGAAGACGAAATCTATAATTAAAGGATGACCTGTCAGCGGCCATCTTGTATGATGTATCATCCGATTTTGACAATACCCACGATACCTTCGATTTGATATATATCGGGACCATATTAGGTCAAATTTGAAATATCGCCATGTGCCAAATACAAAATCAATGCGTGAAAAAACAAAAAACAAAAGGAGAACACTGGAATATTAGTGAGGCAAGAGTTGTGATAACTATACAAAAATGAATTCCAGTTATGCTCGGGACACAAAATCAGTACATGTATCCGAAAAAACAAAAGAAATCAGTACATGTATGGTAAGATATGTTATTCTTGCTTTTAAGGACTAGAGCAAGTGAGCGGGGTCTCACACATACCCTCGGCCGTAGCAAAGTCATTTGGCCTTGACCTTTGGCCATGAAAGCCGCTTAGGTGAGATATAGAATGAAAATATGGCTGTTGATAAAGAAGTATGTGACATTTCCAGTTGATCCAACATACGGTTGCAGATAAATTGTGTACTTAAAACTTTAATGCAAATATTTCAAAACATTTAACACAATTTGACCTTGGGCATGAAAGTCACATGTGTGGGCTATAAAATGAAAATATGGATGTTGATTGTTGATAGACAAATATATGAAGTTTCAATTCAATCTGACTTACGGTTGCAGAGAAATTGTTTACTTAAAACTTTAACGCATATATTTCAAAACATTTAACGCAAGTTTCAAAGTAATTTCACCTTCACTGTGTGCATGAAAGCCGTATGAGTGGGCTATAGAATGTTTGTTTAATGGTGTTTAACGGTCTATCAACAGCTATGGTCTAATAATAATTTCATCGAGAAAAATAAAGTCAGCCCTGAAATTAGAATAACCTGACCTGATGCCAGGTCCATACCACACCAAAGTCACTTGGCCCCTTTCCCTAAAAAAGGATTGCGAATAATCGTAATACTCACACAAGATATAACCAGATTCAACTGTCACATACAAAATGCCAAAGACGTATGTAGGAGGCCAAACCAGGTCTCCAGTCGGATTTCCGGTAAGGATGAATCGCGATTGTTAAATTACCCATCACATGCACCCACCAGGGCTATAGAAAGAAAATATTGATCTTCTAACTTCATAAAGAAGTATATATATGAAGTTTCAAGTCAACCCGACTTGCGGTTGCAGAGACATTGTGTACTTAAAAACTTTGACATGTTTGATGCAAATATTTCAAAACTTTAAGTAATTTGACCTTGTGCAGGAAAGCCACATCGGTGTGCTACAGTATAAAAAATATGGATGACGATAAAGAAGTACATGAAGATTCAACTCAATGCGATTTACGGTTGCAGATATAATGGGTACCCAAAAACCTTTAACGCAAATCTTACGGATGGACGAAAATACAAAAACTATATACACCTCGACATACTTTGTATGCCTGGGTATGAATCATGATTGAAGGCACTGTGTTACAGATGATGCCTCAATATGTTGTTTGTCACATCATGCACTGCAAATGACCAATATCAACCAATTGCACCATTTCATTCGAAGTCAAATTTCGAAGTCGAAATTTATTGTACACATGTAATTTGTTACAAGTTTGACCATTGGGCATTGATTTCAATTATAATCATGATAATAGCACAAAAATACATCATATTAATTCGTAAATTTTCGTTTCCCTTCGAAAGTCTACAAAGTTTGTCTTTGGTCTATTCTGGATGTTTCAAGTAAAATCCTTTATTGCGAAGATAACTGAAACCATGTGAAACCAACCAAATATAGACTTTATAGACTGTGGACGTTAAACAGGAAATTTATGAATCAAAGATTGAATGCAATACCTTAAATGTTAATCATTCTAGGTTGGCGGTAGGATTTTTTAAATTTGCTCAAATAATGTGTCTGTGACTGGAGAAATGGGGCTTATGGGATTTGCGACCAGTGTAGATACACATATCCGCACAGGATCTTCACTGTTCACCATTGCATTAATGAAATCTCCATCATGCTTCTAACAGCCACATCATTATCAGGCTACAGGAGTGTACTATTTGATCAGGAGCTACACTGGTCACAAATCCCATAAACCACATTCTCCTGTCACAGCCAACGGTTAAAGTAACGGACCAATACCTATAAATACATTAAATATACCTAAAAGCATCAATAAGTGAAATAATAAAATAGGCTAAACAAATTATTTACTCCCATATATCACACATGGAGTAAATACATTTTGTTTAGCTTATTTTTCTCTCACTATTGATGCTCTTAGGTATATTTAATGTATTTATAGGCCATGGTCCGTTACTTCAACCTGAGGTCACAGCCACATATGTGTAAAAGCATAGTAAATATATTTCTGACCATTTCAATATCTAGTCCTTCGAGTGTCACATAATCAGAAATGTACAAATGTCATTCTGTCCACCACAAGAATGAGTCACCGATTCAAAAAATATTGACAAATCTTAAAACTGCACAAGTCAGATTTGTGTGAATAAGATTCATTCTCAATTCCATCAACACAAGAAGTAAACTGTCTTCACGACACATCCTTTCAACAGGTTGATTAGATGATTAGAGCAGAAATCAGAGTTAAGAACCACACAAACTCTGCCGCTGGCATGCATGGTACTCCGGTTAAATGGTTAATTTTTTGTAACTGAACTTGTCTTTCTCAAGCTCTTCCTCGAGGGTTATATTTTCAGATGTCGCTGATCTTAAGATGATGACAGTCTGTCATGGCGACACTATATTTTGCTTCGTGTAGGTCAGGAACTGGATCAGTTCCCATTTCGCGAGTGTTTGGCAACTTGTTGCCCAGGTGGAGTTGTGTCTTCTGGCAGCGATTCTTCTGGTGGCCTTTGTCCTTCAACAGCAGAATGAGAAACAATTTCCGCCTTATCTGCTTCTTCTGAAACCGCCCATATACTATCTCAATAGCCCTGCTGGTGTCTGCCTCGACTGCAGGGTGAAGTTGAAGAGGCTCGACGAATAATCCAGATGGCTAAGATCTGTAGACGGCTTCCCTGAAACAAACAATCAAACACTATTATGTACATGGTTAGCCTTTTATTGAATTTCTTACCAGTATTAACCATTACTCAGCAAATGACTCCGCAACTTTCCAACATGAAACAGTGCTTAGAGAACTACATCCCACCCGGGCATCAAACTCACAACACTTGGATAAATGTGGTAAGCGAGTAAGCCACATTGTTCATAGTTGTGAACAGTAACTCTTGAAATCTACAACCGTACTGTCCGTAGCAGAGTTACGTTTCCATTCATCATGTCTTCCTCTGCAGAATAGTGAATAAGAGATCTGGTTCGCAAATTACATGTAGCAGCTAAAGTTGGGGTCCTATCCACAGGTTGAAGTAACGGACCGAGATATATATATGTGTGTGTTATAGAGGGAGTAACAAAACTTTTTTAGCTTTTTGTTTCGTTTATGGACGCTTTTAGGCGTACGCTTTTAGGGCGTATTTAATGTATTTATAGACCTCGGTCCATTACAATGTACTTCAACCTGTGGTCCCATCTAGTAGGCATAACAGTTTGCCTATAAGAATTAAATAATGTGTATAATTGTGTAACTACGGTACATGTATTCCGCCAGTTTTAAAAATTACGAGTGCAGGCCCACTATACACATATAATCATTCAGTAATATTGATTTTACTGATAGTGACTCGCGGTGGTATCAGGCTATTTTGATATGCAAATGAGACATGACATTTTTAAATTATTTATACCCATTAAATGTGTCGCCCGAACAAATATTTTTTTTATTTTTGGAACAATTATAAAGTACGATCATAGTGCACATAACAAAAAAACTAAGCAGACAGAATATAGTTTCCATTAACCTTTAATGGAAACACGGTTATCGCCCCTGATATCAGTGACGAAATTCACGTTTCATACAAAAAGAAAAAGTACATGTATATTTTCACGTACATGTACAAATGGGGGGAAAATCCCAAAATCAGAACTGAATATTTACAATAACAAAACTATATATTCAGCGCTGAAATCAGAATAATCCTGGTCCGATGCCAGGTCCTCGCCACACCAGAATCACTTGGCCCTCCCAAAAGCAGTAGGATAAGTAATAATCTTACTACTTTTATAATGGGCAATAACCCAATTCAACTCCAAGGTAACAAAAGAGCCAAAGATAAAAATGTACTGAAGGGTCAAACCAGGCAAATAGTGATTCCTATATGGAGGAACCACTACCGTTAATTTAAGTCGTCTCGTTCTCCCGACCACCACCCACGTAAAGTTTTGTATTACTTTTATAATAGTTTTTTTTTCAGATGGAAAATATACAAAATTAGGTCACAATTAACAACTAAAGTGTAAATCAGATCTGATTAGCTATTCTGTAGAGGAAAGCCTACGTATATCATTTATTTGTTTGTTGGGGTCTAACGGCCTATCAACAGATGCGGTCATTTAAGGCCGGGTCAATGGTTTAGTAATAAATCCCATTACCTGTACAAGTACATGTTCAAGTACATGTACAAATGGGGGGAAAATCCTAAAATCAGAAATTAATATTTACAATAAAAGAACTATATACTCAGCCCTGAAATCAGGATGATCCTGGTCTGATGCCAGGTCCTCGCCACACCATAATCACATGGCCCCTCCCAAAAGCAGTAGGATCAGTAATAATCTTACTACTTCTATAATGGGCAATTACCCAATTCAACTCCCATGTAACAGAAAGAGCGAAAGATGAAAACGTGCATGAGGGCCAAACCAGGCAAATCGTGATCCATACGTATTACTTTTATAATATTTTTTTTCAGATGGAAAATATACAAATTGTGTCACAATTAACAACTAAAGTGTAAATCAGATCTGATTAGCTATTATGTAGAGGAAGCCTACATGTATGAATGGAATAGTAACTCTGCTACAGACGGTACTGGAGTAGATTGCAAGTTATTGTTCGCAACTACAATAACATGTTCAATAATAATGAGACATCAGTGATTCGATATTTTATGTACATATTGGTGTCGTTTTTCTAGTTTCGATGTAGAACCAATAATTCATTAAACTGTGTTTATTCCATTGGGTGACAGTCCAGTTGTTACATTTATAACAGTATAGCCAATTGTTCTCGTCATTTTTTTAATTTTATTTCCACTTCAAGGGACCAGGGGTCTCAGAAATGTAATTTCCGTTATGTACATTTACATGACGTAAATATAGCTTTACATTTACATTTTTTTCTTTTCAACGGCATAAAACATACAACTGAAGGGGCATCTATTTAGAAAAGTGTCAAGAATATGGTAAGCTAATTGTATTAGTGCGAAACAGAGAAATTTAGTAGCAAGTCGTGGAATTTCTCATTTATGGCAACCCAACAACATGTATTTAATATGAATCAGTAAAGTTAAGCAAAACAAAATAGCTTGGCAACTAACAGAATGCCGTGTTTTACCACATGTACCAAACATCGTTATATACATGGTATTATACATAGTTTCTTTACTGAAAAAAAAAATATTTCCTTATAAATTGTGTGATTTGTCAGTAAATTACACGGGACACCAGATGTACATAAAATATAGAATCACTGACATACATATCTGTACATGTATCAAACCAATGAAAACTGACATTCTGATCTGCATATAAAAAATGTCATTTCGGCTAATTCTGCGCACCGGCTAATGCACAATTCACGTAATGTTTTGCCCAGCTTTAATTACGTCAGAATAAATTATGTTGATTTTGGAATAAATCAGCTGATTAACGGTATACTAAGTCACAATTTTATCCCATTCCGATAGTTTGGTAAAAAGTTATTCAGAACATGGTCAAAATGATTAGTGGTCCTGCTTACTAAATTAATAGATCAACAACAGATCTGTTAAAAAAAGCTTCATAAACCAATAATACACATGCAAATATACCGACATTGGTTATTATTTTATTCCCGTATTATTCGCAAAACTCAAGGACAAAATGGACTGATATTTTGATCAAATTTGGCTGGGTCTCCGCTAGGCGGATACAGATAATAGACGACAGATGAAATAGTAAAAGCCATCTGTTTAGCCGTGATTATCTTGGCTAAGAACTGCCTTGAATGTTCAGGAAATTTAGACTGAATAATGGACATTTTCACGAAAATTATTATTAGGTGTGCAGAATTAACAGACACGATTGTAATCCCAACAAACATACAGTCTCCACCCCCGCCCATATTTCGCGAGGTCACCCCAATGAAGCAAAGAAGTCCCTCATCACCACCCCAGACCAAACATGGGTACCCTGTGTACAAATAAATTTTAGGAAGCCCACCCACTGCAATACAAATACTTAATACAAATACTGCATTTCAATTTTTTTTACTTGTTTGGTCACTGTTGTTTTATTTTTCTAAATCGTGTAAACACGTGACTTTCTGAAAACACTTGTCTTAAGAAAACAACATGAATAATCAGACATGTAAAATATTGGTGTGTGCAAAGCCACATACACGGTGCGAAGCCGGGTACACTTACTTAATAGAAATACTGCACCGGCCTACATTCATGATATTTCGGGGAAAAGTCACCGCTGTGCAAATGCAGTGTACCTGGATTCGCACACCTCAATTTTTTACTTATTTCATCACTGTTGTTACAGTTTTTATAAACACATTTTACTCTCGTGGGGGGGGGGGGGGAATGAAAGTAGTGTCTTTTTTAAGTGGCTAAAAGCCTATACTATATAGACAATAGATAACAGATAACAGATAATAGCCTAAATAGATAATGAATTGACTTGTTGGACTGAAAACATATATTCAAAGTGAATCTACAAGTATCGAGGTGCCACAAACACACAGAGTCCGAGAGATGCACCATAAATTCGCTATTTAAACAACAATTGTGGAAACAACATTGGTCGCGAAAACCAATGACTCGGCACATGCACAGGCAATGTTGAATATCCCCCACCCACTTGAATTCATGTTAGATTGAATACAATGGAATTATTTTAGTAGCCCTGTGGTTAAAAGTGCTGTCGAAGTCAGCACAATTCAAATATTGGTCAACAGTAATAAAGAAATAATTCCTACCTGAAACGAATGTTTCGTGTCTGGCAGCTGGTTAGACTTTAAATGTAGGTCAATTATTGATGCGTCTTGGCTGTCGCCGTATTGTCCTCTCAACTTTAGCAAATTTGCAGAAATGTACGTCTGTAGCATTCACAAATCGTCGAGTACACAATGAGTATCTGTATTTCCGTAATTAGAGCTTATCAACAATGAAGACAGCAATAATGACACGATGGCTTCGACCAGTACGTGTAATGGCAATATGACCAATCATTGTATTATTACGCGTTTGGCAGGACACGAAATATAGTATGACGTCACAATGAAAATAAAATCGCATTTAACAACAAATAGCTGACTTTTTAAACGTAAATTTGTTATTGGTT
This sequence comes from Conchocele bisecta, assembly GCA_029237695.1. Classification (NCBI taxonomy): domain Eukaryota; kingdom Metazoa; phylum Mollusca; class Bivalvia; order Lucinida; family Thyasiridae; genus Conchocele; species Conchocele bisecta. The sequence goes on from CM055281.1 coordinate 38,219,404, forward strand.
GGTATATTACATTAAAAAAAAGTGTCCTGTGTCCAATAAATTGGACACATGACACTATGGCGTTTAGTAAACAGGTTCAAATATTGACTCTATATGTGCCGGACGTTCTAAATGAGGCTCCATACGGGATAATCTATTTAAACTAAATTTCATTGGGAAGCTATTTTTTTGCAAATTACATGCGTATTATTATTTTAATATAACCTATCAATGTTTACAGGTGTTAGCATGTTTCAATATTGAACTAACATATAGCTTGTTGGTATTGGCACACTTTCATTTTACGAAGTTTCCCGCAGCGAACCCCATTCGGCCCATCGACCGATTGTAATTATAGAACGCCTGTAACTATTCACGAGAATATAGGCGTTCTATGAAAATGGTATGCTGTATCAACCACGAGTATGTCATCTTGTCGACAAATCGGACAATGGTGCAAATTCCTGTCAATGCCGATATGACGGCCCATTTCAATTAGCATGATTAGTAAGATATGCGTCGAGCATCTGAACTTAGCTAAAACTAAGAGAGATCAATCGATACGTACTTTTCAGGTGTTAGATTGGACTTGAAACCACTACCTGTATCAGCTTTGCTAGTTGTATGTAATCATGGTAATAGATCATGCCATTTCTGCACACAACAATCGGACACCTCTTCTCTTAAAAACATCGAGAAAATAGTCAATGTCTCCTATATCTTGTCTATGTATTGAAACCCCCAAATTTCGGCACCATAACAAAGTATAGGTTTTACCATACAATCGAATAGCGTAAAACTATCAGCATGATTTAATTGTCCAAACGAGCGTTGATATCGAAGTATGCATGCAATCGCCTTTTGTGCTTGTTTGGATGCATACTCGTGTGCTTTAGACCATAATACGCTTGGTGTCATGTACATACCTAGATATTTATTAGAGGACACAGTTCAATGGGGTTGTTTTTATAATACCATTTTGCATACTTACGCAAAGCACCACCATTGCTAAAAAACATTACTTTAGTTTTACCTAAATCAACTTTCATATTTACTATATCGCAAGATTTAGAAATACAATCAAATTGTCGCTGTAATTGGATGGCTGTTTCAATAAAACTAGAAACATCATCAGCATACATCAGTGCAAGTAGGTCACATAATTATATCTTCTGTAATAAATATACCTTTATCAAATGTATTTATTTAGTATGCAACAAGATCATTTTTTAAAAATACAATATATTACAGGGCTACATATACATCCTTGGCGCGTACCAATATTACACAAAAAGAAGTCTGATAGCGCATTTCCAACACGTACACACGATTTTAACTTATTGTACAGGGATTTTAATACTGTCAAAATTTGACCCTCAATCGACTTCCTTTGTAGTGCATTCCATACAATATTATGTTATATGGAATCGAATGCCTTTGAACAATCAATAAATATGCAATAAAAGCGACCTCTCGGCCTCGACAAGTATTTTTGTGTGACGGACATTAGGGAAAAAATGTTATATACAGTAGAATAATGTACTTACTTACAATGCCTCACTTACAAAATACAATATTGTAAGGACTGGCTCTCAACTTCTACATGATTTTATAAATACATGTGTCAACTACATATTGAATCCCGTTCTGCTGATGACTCGGAATGGGTTGAGGGAATATTATTGGCATGCACGATAAATAGTGTGCACATTATGTGGAACCGGGATATACGAGGGGTGTTCATAAAATACCCGGACAAGTCCCATCATTTTGCCATCTTTTAGCTCATTTCAACCAAATTTGGATATCGAGTAGCCTGGAAAATTGTTTTCCATTAACCCACGAACAAGTATGAAAATAATGCATATAGCTCGTGATGCAGCTGCCATGGTAACGTCATGTTTTGGATTGAGGCCCAAGTAACGTAATCGTGCGTGCATATTTTTGAAAGGAGGCGGAATGAGAAGTGCTGGCGTTTCCGTGTTGTTTGCTGCCTGCTCAAATACATTTTAGGAAACAATAGCTATATCATTCTAACGGTTCTTATGCGAAGACATATTTGAAAAAAATGTGACGTCATGACCGAAAATGACGCAGTTTAGTGACTGTCTGCTACGTCTACGAGAACACGCCGGAATACCAAAATATACTTTAATTAATGATAGATATATACGATGACAGTGCACCATCGGGATGGCAATTTGCGAGCGATATAGTCGGATAGACAGTGGACAGGAAAGCGCGAAGGGATAGGCCAGACATGGGTGTCGAAAAGCTACGTCGTCAGAAGGAGTGACCGAAAGTAAAAGTCTGTTGACTGATCATTGTGCGTGAACTGTCAGATCGGTAGATCTCACTACCGGCACACTCTATATAGTGTGATTGAAAATATTTAACTATGAGGAGACATAGAGCTAGATGGATACCGATTGTGCTGAACATGGAGCGGAATGCGAGACGAGATCTCCATTGTATATATCCCAGTTTCACCGGTTCTAATACCTAATTTTATTTTTATATCCAACTAACTCATTGACTTGCGTGGCTGTTATCTGTGTAAAATCCTGTTTTATTCCAGCTTAGCCGGCTCGTATTATTTACAGCTATCTAAATGTTCTGTATTTTAGTCTTACAAACCACGAGCTACCATGTTAAAATGTTAAAACATGTTCTTTAGAGAGGATCTCGACTAATCTACAATGTTAATGTGAATGAACATATTCCAAACATGCACTCAAATATGTCTAATTCATAGAAACAGCTGCGTAATTTGGATTTCAAACAGTACATGCCGTCACATTTGACATCACTTCACGTGACGTCGAAAAGCGGAAAACACGTCATTGTGTACCTATTCATGCGCACAGCACACATCATTGATTGTAATCTCAAAAATAGACTAAATGTACGTATATAGCCACCATAGAAGTCTAATAAATAGAATATTACATCGTACATGTTTGAACAGCTTAAAATAATACACTCATGAACGTCGGCTTCCGCGTAAACAACTCGTTCGCTTCGTTTACCCGTTGTTTACGCGGAAGCCGACGTACACTCGTGTATTATTTCCCGCAACTCACAATGTGCGATGGAATATTCTCTACTAGTATTTAGTTATTTACTTATTTTACTTAATGTTCTTTAAAGGCCTGTCAACAGTTGAGAGTAATAATTATGTGTATCAGAGACGTTCATATTGGAATACACAACATAGTAATCATGGTAACTGTCATGGCTGCACACATATGAAATTGACATATAGATATCTGTATCTGAAAAGTGTGCGGATAAATAAATATACAGGTGTTAGTAGCTACACGTTCATATGAACCTTTCATAAGTAATTGGCAGCGTATAAAGTAAGACAACACATACATGTACAATAGTCATTGTAAATTCAATGGGTGGGAAATAGTTCAAACAACTTGGTTCGGCAACGATTGTGAAGCAGATTCGTGCAAGGAAACTATATACGACAGTTACCAGAGCGTTAAGATTTCGAAAGCTCCAAATGTGTGACCTTAACCCTGGGCTTACAGGGAGCGGGATTATCGTGGGTTTGTCACAGGGCTGTAGAATACTATTCATTTAGAACAATGTGTGTGTGTGAAATATCAAGCAGATCAGTGGAAGGGAACATAAATTAGAAGACATTTACCCGACCTTTAATGTTTCGAACGCGCCAAGTATGTGACCTTGGCCTTTGGGGGAGGGGCGGGACTATCGTGCGAATTCATGCGAACGTATTGGTATTGCGACCAGTGTAGAGTCAGATCATCATATGTGATGCATTCGCACGGTCTGGATAGGATCTGCACAGTTCACCAGTCCACTAATGAAACACCGGCTATGTTTCGAACATGCGCTATTTGATTTAGAGCTGCTACATGGGTCACACACATGCTGTAAGCCACAAGTTATTCAGTTGCGTTTACTGTGGTATTTAAAACATTTGTTCTGTTAAAAGGGACGATTTGTGTTTTTTTATCAAATACATGTAGGAAGCACGATAGTACAGTATTGCATACCATAAACGTACACGATATGTACAGACTACATGTATTATAAACAATATACAGACACATACAACATACGGAGGACTTGTACTTGTACGTATGCGCCCCAAACAAATCCGTCCGTCGGAGCCCCGTAGGGGACGTATAATTCTCTTTTTTATTAATTCGTTCCCACGAAATAACAATTCGTTCCCTAAATTTAACAATTCGTTCCGACGAATTAGCAATTCGTTCCCTCAATTTAACAATTCGTTCCCAGCAACCAGCAGCCAATGGTGCAGGACATTTCGGACCTTGCTCGTTTCGCGTGCAGCCATTGTTTAAATTCAAATTCGTTTATTCACTCAATACCATATCATAATTTTTAGTACCGTGATTATTATTGCATCCAATAGATTAATAAAGTAATATATACATCAGGGTTTCACTGGCGAAGCTTTTATCACAACTTAATTACGAGGAAAATAATAAAACACAGACACTGTCCATCGGAACACGCGCACTGTAAACAGAAAAACGATTTTATATCCCACAGTAAACTCAACAGGCGATCGTTTTATTCTACCTGGCTTGTTTCTCATACACCAGCGGACACAGTACACCGTTTATCACTGGCGAATATTACAACTCACATGACCTCAGGACCTCTAGTTTAGGGATGCACATATGTTTAACTATTCCACAGGCACCTGTTTTCACAGCATCTGGGACCCGTTTCACTAAACTTCGTAGGACTAAAATGTTCGTAGCGCAAATTTAGAATCGTCTGGAAAGGACAAGGGGCAATAAGGCCACAAATCTGCCCACACCCAAATTGGAAAATAACAGTGTAGTAGTGTACATCAATATGCCAGGAAACTATGTTGAACGTTTGGATTTGATATCTTAAAAACTTTCCGGACAATATTAACGTTAAAACATAATTACGAGATGACGTTACGTTACGGGGAAGCGGTGGATTTTGTGATTGAAATACAATTGGCATTCTATGAGACAAACATCATGAAGCTCGCAGGAAATAATTGATTGTCATGATTTAAGACAATATAACTGTATGGGCCGAAACATGTTTTTAATTTCAAGATGACTGACCTTTTCAAAATGGCCGCCATTTTTATAAATTTCATGACTATATACGAGTATGGCTTATGAAAACGCAGATTTCAAAAAAGGTCTGGAAATTTCAATTGATGGATATACATTTATTGAGCTGAGGCTGCATATGCAGCCTATGCTCAATAAATGTAAATCCAATAAGTGTTTACAAGAAAACATTATTAATGTGATATTTAAAGACTATCATATTTTTCCCCCAGATACGCCAACATCCAGCGAATGAATCAAAACTGAGTAGTCGTATATGTATACTGGGACTTGTGGCTGTGACTGGAGAAATGGGGCTTATGGGGTTTAACATGCAATATAGATCGTTATCAGGCTATACAAATATGCTACTTGATCAACAGCTGCACCCATTTCTCCAGTCACAGCCACATATATGTAACAGATCGACTTTAATAGTCACCCCTAACATGCCTAACATGCCTAACAACAGAACGGATAGACAATATAGGAAAGAGGTAAACTACAAACATTTTTGCTTTCTACTCCATCCTCCTCCAATACTAATTTTATAAATATATGACATTAAAATGAAATAAACTATTGTTTTACCATTACAATGCTGAACTAATTTTTGTTGTCTGCTGTTTATTTTCTATTTTCTATTTGTTTTCTCATCAAAAACATGGTTTAACAACATTTGAGAATCATTTCCATTGGAAATGATTCTCAAGTGCTGTCAAATCATGTTTTTATTGGAATGAAGACAAAATGTATAACAACAGCAGACAACAATTGTTGTGTGCAGCAGTCTAAGAGATGAGCTAAAACTAAGTCGACGTACAGTCAACAAGCAAGCGCTTGCTGTCATGTTCGATGGCGGCTCCGTAGATGAGCGGCAACAGTACCAGGATACAGATGAACACCTTCATTGTTTCTGCAAGGCAAGATCACGTGACATGAGCATGGTGTCAGATATATAAAGAATATATTGTTGAAAGTTCACAAAACGGAACAAACGAAAACGTATGGAAAACGAAGTGAAAACGATGATTTTATACAACGATATGCATAACACAACGCCCCCACAACACCCCCAGTCCCGACAGGACACGCCAAAATCCGAATCTGGGAAAGATCACGTACCTAGGGTAGGGATGATCAGCAGTTAAGACATACAACACAACGACGGGGAGCCACATTCATGCCTACCACACATACATATACCAAATTGAAGCAGAGAGATATACATTTAACTTAATACATGTATCATCAACATAGGTATTATAAAATATGAATTATAACCGTTTATAAAAGTTCAGTTTTTTACAACATAATAAGTGCATGAGTTCCGGCGAATAAACCTGTCCCATGATGTTTAGACAAAATGGCTTCCCGAGAAATGATAGAAATGTTGGTGCGATTGAACTGTCTGTCGTGACGCACTGGGCGACATTGGTTATATTCGTAAGTGTAATACCTGGGCATGTAGATAGAATAATAATGGTAATAGAAAAAAAACAAGAACATCCATGGCTATGTCAGTTATGAACAATGCTGCACATATACAACTGATTACAAGTATCCGGCAGTTTTCGAATCCTTATGACCTACATATATGTATTATATTTAAAAAATCAGACATTACGGTATTCAACAGTTCTCGATTCATATAAATTAATTATACAGGTATACGGACGGTTAGTAAATGTGGACTAATACCACGGTATGTAATAGTTGCGGGCAGTAACTCTTGCAACACTCCCATAACCGGTAACTGATGTTTTTTGCAGAGTTACTGCCCGCAGCTATCAGAATGCAACTTAATATTGGGAGGAAGTGTGTTTCGTGCCGGTTAGTTCGTACGGTAGATCGATGGTACGGTAAACCCGAGATGCCGGGTTCGTGTCCCGGGTCGGTGTTGACTTTCCCAGTATATATACTAGTATTTATTACACTCTTGCAAATTATTTGCACGGGTTTCGCTGTGAGAGAAAACCCGTAACAATAATACACCGTGAAGAGAATACCCGTAATTGCGCGCCAGTTTTCTTGGAAACCACGAGCTACCATGCAAAATATTTAAATTGGAAAGGGTCTCGACTAATCTAGAATGTTAATGTGATTGAACGCATTCCAAACATGCACTCAAATATATCTGGCTCATAGAAACAGCTGCGCATTTTGGTTTTCAAAACGTTTACATTACGTCACATTTGACGTCACACAACGTAACGTCTAAACACTGGAAAGCACGTCATTGTATAACTATTCATGCGGGCATAACAATTCATTGATAATAATCTTAAAAACAGACTAAATGTGCATATATATCCTCTGTGGAAGAGTAATAAATAGGATATTCCATCGTACATGTTTGAACAGCGGAAATAATACACTCGTGTCCGTCGGCGTCCGTGCAAGCAACTCGTTCGCTACGCTCATTCGTTGCTTACGTGGAAGTTGACGCACACTCGTGTATTATTTCCCGCTATTCAAAATGTACGATGGAATATCCTCTATATATTTATGGATGTTTTATTTTTCTAAATTACTGCCTATGTTAAGACGACTCGCTGTCCGACCGCGTCGTAAAACGCGAGTACAGAATCACTGATAATGGGCTGTTATTGTGACAAAAACTACCGAAAGATACCGAAATATAAAAGACGGATGAAATAGAAAAAGAAGTCCGTATAGCTGAGATAATCTTGACTATTGATGCAGTAAAGTTAATAGTTACCGTTTGTCGCTGTGCCGTGTAGGAAGTAATGGATATCAACTACTAGAATATCAGCTGATCAGTGGGCGAATGTGCTACACGCGCTATCCTTATATACACGAACGCAGGAAGGAACGTACATCGTACGACGCGTGATACCGGTGTAAGGTCAGCTTATCATGCTGTCGCATTCACAGACGAACTAGTGTGGCCTAATCATAATATTTCCAGCATAAGCATGATAAGCCCCTGTCACACTGTCACGGCATTTCTGACGACATGCTATGATAAAGCTCGCCATAAATCTCCGCGGATGGCCACGAGTTATTAGCTGATTTTTAATCAAAATATTTGTACGGTGTACTACGACATTTCTTCGATATTTCGAGACAATTGTACGAATGTCCTTCGATAGTGGTTCGACACTATTATGGGTGTGTAAGATTTTGTAAGAGTTTTGTACGATTATGTACGGGTTTGTACGGTATGGTACGATATATTGCGACATTGGTACTGCATTAGTATGACTCAGTACGACTTAGTGCGATATAGCACGATCTTCGTTCGACTTTCGTTCGATTTTGTACGAGTTCAACATGATCATTTTGGGTATACATGTATATAGGTGTGCATCACAGACCAATGATCGTAGTCTCATTGACCCCGAGCAGGAAAAATGACCATGTAGCCTGTATAAAGGTATCAATTACAGATGGAACTGGAGGAGGATGAAGCTGACACTGATATCGGCCTCGTCCAGTTGCTCCAGCGGAGAAGGAGAGCCCCTAGAAAATGTTGGGCCCGGCCATGGATCCTGAGGCGAAACGTCTGTGGACACGATGATCGTCTGATGCATGAACTGGAGATTGAAGACCGTGAAGCTTTCACCAACTTCTTTACAGTCCCACATGGACTGTTCAGTGAGTTGGAATTGGAGCAGAGACTGACTCCTAGGCTGTTGAAACAAGACACGTGATACAGAGTCCCTGAAACCTGGATTAATGCTAGCCATCTCCATCAGGCACATGGCCACATGTCTCCCGGTCCGTCAGCTCACGGCTCCTATCACCAGCCTTGAACTGTGTGTGCTTGCCAAACTGGGTCCTCATGGTCGTGTACCATGTGTACAGATCAGCTGTTGAAAACATGGAGAAGGGGGTAGAAATTTGATTCCAGTAGACGCTAATAAGATATTTTACATATCAACATTTGTCACAAGCACCCACAAGGTATCTCCCGCTCGAAGGCCTTCTAAGTCCACATGTTGGGCCTTCGTCTTGTACTCCCACATGCCATTGTTGTACAGGATTGGGCTAGCCTACACCCAGCTGACGATGTTGTCCTCCTGATCATCGGTGAAGTTGTTGTAGGTCTTCTTCATGTTTTGACCAGGCTCCTGGCTGGGCTGGAAGTCGTCGTCACGAGGCGGCTTGCTCGGAACTGCTGCCCATCCTTGGTAGCTTCCTCATCCACACCAAGGGGCCGTGTAACTAAACTTCGTACGACTAAACTGTTCGTAAGTGCAAACTTATGATAGTCTTTAAACTTCACATTAGCAGTGTTTTCTTGTAAACAATTATTGGATTTACATTTCCATCAATTGAACTTTCCAGATGATCCTAAATTTGCAAATTTTAGTCGTAAGAAGTTTAGTGAAACGACCCCAGACTCTTGTTCCTGGAGAGTGTAGGTGGAGTATATCTGGCAGGTGTGCAGGCGCTTGTCTTCTTCTAAGTACCCTTGCCCTTCTTAGTGTAAGCCATAATTATTTACAAAGTTTGAATACTGAGATGTTTTGTTGATGAAATTCTGTGTTTGAACTGAATGCTGGACAACGAAGCGGCTCCTATTTACAGTCAGGGGATCTCGCCCGAACTCGGACGATACTCTTAGAACTCACGCATTGTCGTACAGTTGTCGAAAATACTCGAATGAACCCGCCAGATCGCGGCATAAAATAACGTGCTATATGGGAAGCCAGTTATACGTTACCCGTCTTATTTCGTACAAAGTCATCATGACTCGGCAGTTGTTTTGGGACGGCGAGAAAAGTCGAGAACATGCGAAATAGGCGACAATGTGTACGACAGTTGTAAGACAACGTACGGATTGTTGCGAGAAGACATTGGACGGCGATAATTAGTTACTTTAAACAATATTTATTTCAAGTTATGACAAGTGAGATATACATACACTTGAAAACAGGATTAGAAAACAAGCTTGTACACTTGTGTGAATTCTTCTCCTGGAGAAGATCAGGGGACCGTTTCACTAAACTTCGTATGACGAAAATGTTAGTAAGTGCAAAATGATGATAGTGTGTAAATTTCACATTAACACTGTTTTATTGTAAACAATTATTGGATTTACATTTATTGGGCATGGGCTGCATATGCAGCCTAAGCTCAATAAACATGCTAAATGTAAATCCATCAATTGACCTTTCCCGATGTTCCTAAATGTGCACTTACGAACAGTTTAGTCGTACGAAGTTTAGTGAAACGGCCCCCAGTTTTACAATATGGATAAGGAACAAAAATGGTGAAATATGGTAACATTGTTTGAACAAACCAAAATAAAATGTGTATATCAAAATGAATGTGTCACACCATGATGTATAGTCGGTGTCAGAAAGTGAAACAATATGCATTTGCTGAACTTTTTGCTATAGTATTAAATTTTGTGTTTATTTTTATTTCGAGACACTGAAAAGCAAAAAGTAAATTGGTACCATTTTCACCATCACTATCTTAGCCGCCATCTTGAATTCAAAGTGGCTACCATTAGAGTCAATAAAGCTGCAGAGGCGTGAGTTTTTGCTAGATAATTTTGTTATGATTGTTTTTATATCTGTGAATTATATATTTTTGGATAGTGTATGGACTAGTATACCAGTTTGGTATATAGTGTACACAAGTTTGGATTTTGTATAGTGTATCAGAAAATAAAGTTCGCTATGTTGTCCAATCCATAGGTGGCCGCCATCTCGGATTTCAAAATGGCCACCCAATCCAAAATATATTTTACAATATCATTGGTCAATATTGCCATATTAATTATTTTTTTCAACACCATTCTACTTGATACTATTTGTGAAGTGTGTGTTATAAAAGTCAACAATGAGTATTGGTAAAATATTACCAAAAGTGTGTTGCAATTAGTGTTATACATGCAAATTCATGACACCTTGCGTACATGCAACAAATATAAAATTAATAGTATTCATAGTGTGATGAAGTAACTAAATACCTTTTGATTCTGTTTAATTCAGATTGTTCATTGACACTCGTCTGATAAGCTCAACCTTGGAAAGGATTTGTCGGTCTTCAGGAATCCAACATGCTGTGCCAATAACAAGCTATGAATACGTGTTATGCGAACACAATGACAATGGCCATTTGATAATTAAATAATACAACAACCGTTACTTACACCTATGAGATGACAACATATATGGCTTGCAAACTGGGATCATGTTGTCACGATCACATGACGGACCCGTTGGAGTATCACATTTTAAAAACACCAGTTGTCAAAATATGATCGTCCAAATATATTCACATGTTATGTGTATGAATTAGTGTGAGCTCCAAAGAATATGTCCCATATTATTATCATTGGTTCGCAGAGATGTAGACACATACAGTCCATGCATGCATTGATAGATGTGCATAGTAGCATATACATATATTAAATTTGTAGAATGTCTAAGTGCAAGTATAATATATAAAGAAAGTAATAACTCATTACTTATTTAATACTTATTAACGTAAACCTTAAACCCTACCGGTTTTGTTAGACTCTTCAGGGGTATTAAGTATTATGTGGTATGAATACACAAGTGTCTTTAGTCCATACATTGATATGTTAGTATACGTATGCCAAATGCCCCTTGTCAGAGTATAGTTGCGGCCAGGTCTGCAACAGTGTTAGCTGTTCCGATCGTGAATACTCTACCGCCACTTTCAAAACATGGATTTGGCTCAATGACCATCTGTGTAATACAAATATAACACTATTACCAGCACAAGGATGAATGCAAGTTCTAAATGGAAATATGTACATGGTCACCTTCTTAAACACATGACAAGTTTGACTAATGAGCAATCACTTTTATAACATAGTAGGTTGAAGACACAGGGTATTTAACCATTAATCTGAAGAAGCTACATATGTGAAGCTTGAAAAAGATCCATGACTAAGTTATTGAATGTATTTACACGTATTTAATTTGTTTAATGGCCTGTCAACAGCTAAGGTAATTGTATGGGGTCGGATCCCGTATTTCACATGTACTAAGTAAGAACACAATATTTACATACAAATACATATTCAGCACTGTTATTAGAATAACATGATCCGTTGCAAGGTCCTCAGTACACACGTCACTTAGTCCCACCCCCTAAAAATGATAGGATCATTACTAATGTTACTAGTATAATAGTGGCTATAACCGGCTTTAACTATCACGTATCAGTAATGCAGAAAGTATCTTATGGCCAAACATGGGATTTTGTGATTCCGGTAAGAATTAACCCCATTGTTAAATTACCATTCGCATGCTCCAAACGAACCACCCGCAATACTAACAATAAAGCCAGTATTCAATTGGAATGTTTCATATAAATACACCGCCCACCCACTCACTCCCCCACCATCAGTGCAGGTGAAGATTCAAACAAGCAGTTATAGTGACACATAGCTGCTGACAGGTACTTAAACACCATTAAATAAATAAATTTACCTATCGACTAATTATATAGGAATAGAAAGTAACGAACATTCGGTACATCCATTATTCACTGACGTTGTGGATTGATGTGAAAAGGTATACCAGCCTAACAATAAATCTGAATATCAAAACAGTTATCAATCTAAACCATGCCCTTTGCAATTTAAATGTAATCAAGTATGAGTTAGTGGGGAACGTACGCCAATGCTTTGTAGGAAACAAAACAAAAACTATAAATGTGCAAACGACGACTGCAAAGTAGTATATGATTAACAATTGATCAGATATTGCCTGTTGTAAGCCTGCCATTTGCAATGACACTACATTTAGATGTCATACAGAAATAAATGCGCATTTGTTTTGACCAACAGAATGGTAGCCACAATAACATGAATGTCCTGCAATGTGTGTAGGCGATAATAATGTGTCATATGATGTGTCATGTGGAAAAGCCCTGGCTGTCATGGTTCAATAATATATCAGTGTCAATATTGCATAGTCAAACACAAACTTTTTCATTTTCTGCCTGTTTTCATAATCAGTGATATTGCTTATTTAAATTGCAGGTACCCAGTTGGAACAAATCAAAGCATGCTATAACTATGGTGGCCATCTTGTATTTTATAATGGTATGCATACGTGTTATTGCATACAAATGTGCCAAAATAATTATTAATCAATAGCGTACATAACAAGCCACATTTCTAGTCCAAACCGTTGCAATTCTCTTGCTGACCAAATTGTTGGATTAATACAGTGGCCATTTTGAAATACAAATATATGTAAACAACACTTTAATTTCCTTACGTCACATATGCTACATGTGCAAATAACAAACGTCATTTACTGCATGATTCTGTTGATATTCATACATTTTACCATTGAAGTTGCTTGTATTCAATTTAAAATAGCACAACATGTAGTGTTATGGCGGCCATTTTGAATCTTAAAATTGCACACATATCTATTATTGAACAGAAGTGTTACTACTTCATTTGTATATATATCACATAAATAATTTGTCTAACTTGTTGTCGAAAATGTGCTTATTCTCTTGATAAATGGAGTATGACGTTCTTTAACGACGGCCATTTTATAATTAAAGATGGCCGCCACACGTGTGACCGAAACAAATGGTACCAATTTGTGTTTTGCTCTATGTCATATACTCTTTCATAAAAATACATTTCCGAAGTCTATAGCAAAAACTTCAGCAGATTCACATTGTGACACCGACTAGTAAGCGCATTTGGTGTTCAGACGTTACACTTGCGCTGGACAGTAGCGATCAGAAGGGACTCAGCTAAAACGCAGACCGCTTTATCATGGTGCGCAATATTGGTATTTATAAGATAATATGAATACATAGTTAAGCTCGACACCGCCAGACGGAAGGTTAAAGTCGTGTCCAACGTATCAATTTAAGTTTAGCACTGGTAATATGAAAACATACTTCTTTGAAAAGTTAACTAAGCGATGAATGGTTACTTGGACCCGGCTCCTACTAGACGTATACAGGCAGGTGTGAACGTGCCTTGATCTATCTCGTGCCTTGCATTTACATTTAATATATGAACAAAAATGCTGAATGTTCTGAGACACATGCAAACTGTCATGTCTCTAACCGAGTGTAACTACGTCACACCCGTCACCGGACCGCACCGCAGAACACGCACATAAACACCGCATTGAGGCAAGCAGCATGGAATGTAATGATGCTTAACGGCCCACCAACACAAAGAGTATAATTTAGGGCCAAGCAATTTAAATGAAGACAATAATAGTAAAATTGGATGTTATATGTGGTAGGCAATCAGGGGCGCGTTTCACTAAACTTCCTACGATTAAAATGTTCGTAAATGCAAAATTATGATAGTCTGTAAGTTTCACATGAAGAACTTTTTCGTGTAAACAAATATTGGATTTACATTTATTGAGCATAGGAGGAATATGCAGCCTATGCGCAATAAAGGTAAATCCATCAATTGAAATTTCCAGACGATTCTAAATTTGTACTTACGAAGATTTTAGTCGCAAGAAGTTTATTGAAACGGGCCCCAGATGATTAGGATAAAAATAAATGTATTATGAGCAATAGAAATGAAGAACATGTATACAATGAGGCAATTGTGGATACTTAGGCATTGATTGTGGTCGATGTGTTATCTACGTGTTGCGGATAGGTTATCGCTTGGACAGATTCAAGCTGTTGTTTTTAACTCGATTGTACCGAAGGGCCGATCTACTTTGTGTATGTATGAGGATATGTGTGGATTCCACTCACCGTCATTTGATAGACTAAGACCCAAATGTTTATGCTCTTTAAATGTATTAATAGTTTTGCAATTCATCAAGAGATTGGGATGTTGTGGTTTATTCAGCTTCCTTGGAAAGACCATGGCGTCAGTCTTTGAAGGGTTGAATTTTACTAGTAATTGTATAGACCACTGGTGAATAGATTCTAGATCGTAGTTTAATGTTGCATATGAAGCTAGCGGGTCGTCAACGTTTATGTAAAGACTTGTGACGTCAGAAAATAGTCGAATATTAGAGTGAATGTCACTTACAATGTCATTGATATATATTAAGAATAAGAGGGGGCCTAGAATCGAGCCTTGTGGAACGCCAGCATTTAAAGATGTCCATCGGGACGACGAGTTGACATTAGACTACACGTTGGCGTCTTTGAGACAGATATGAAGAAAACCAATCAATCAGGAGGCCAGTGATCGAAGGCTTTGGAAATGTCGCTAAGGACAGCACGGACTTCCTTTCCGTCGTCCAATGCTTTGCATATGCCATTATATAGATATGCCAACTGATTTACTGTCGAATCTCCTCTTATATAACTAGACTGGTAGCATGTCAGTTTATTATTTGTTGTTATAAAGTTATATAAGTATGTGTGTATGCATCGCTTCATAAGCTTACCTATGCAACTGAGAAGCGATATAGGTCTGTAGTTCTGTGGACTTGATGGATCTGACTTCTTAAATATTGGAGTGAAATTGGCTAATTTCCACGGGGAAGGGAAGAAATATTTATTTATCTACTTATTGAAATAGTTAGATAGCGGAATAGATAGTTCTCGGGCGCCTTCGTGTAAGAGTCGCGGACGAATAAGGTCTGGACCGCTAGCTTTGGATGGATTTACTAAAGCTATGGCGTCATTGGCGTCTTTTGGAGAAATTGAGATGGTCGATTGGCTTTGAAGTGAATGTGGTGGAGTGTAGGAGGTAGGATATGCCCAATGTCGTCGATAGACGATTGTTTAGAGAAGAAGATATTCAGTAATGCTGTTTTGTCGTCGTCCGATGAGGCCTCGATACCAAGACCAAGGTGTATGATCACGTGGTTATAACAACAACAACAGTGGCTGAAAGTATTGAAATCTTGCCCACTCCAAAGTAAGTATTATTTGATATTTTCCTTAATATGAAACGGATTTTGATGAGCTGCATTTGGTCGACCAGGGAGTTCGGCACAGACTAATGACACGGAAATCGATTCTTCGCAAAAACTACAGACGTTTGGGCCAAAGTACAGAGACCACCAAATGCAGCTTAATAAGAAGCGTTTGATGCGCCATATTTAATAAAAAATCCATTACGTAATAAGGACAATATAAAATAATACGTACTTTGAATGGGATGGATTCAGGAAGTTTCGGTACTTCTTGTTGTTGTTAGTACCACGTGATCATACACACTTTGAAGACTAATCAGTAGTTACACCAGATAAGAACACGCCCACGTGTAGTAATGGATTTGTCAAGGCATTGAATCTACACATGCGTATGAATATACAAGGTACATAATATTGCATGTAGCCTATTAATTGTACACGAATAAGGGAAGTCGTCCGCATGTTTTATTCAACCAGCGTAGTAACGTGCCGAACATTTACATAGAATATTCCATTATAGCTACTTAGGGTGAACTAGTTAACGACTGGCTTAGTACGATGTGCATTGTTAAACATGTATGCTCATAGTTAATACTGGATAGTGTTACTCTGCGAGTTAATATGAGGTAGCGACTGGCGAAATGGGGCCTATAACAGTGGATGAAGAGTCTGGATTCCGATTCTGTAGCACATGCCTGCAGCCTGCTAATAACTGCTAATAGTTGTCACACTGTCTATGATTTAGAAGAGGGACACATGATTTGTTCACTACCAGGCGAACAGTGTAGACCCAGCCAGGGCGGATCTGGAGGGGGGGGGGGGGAGTTCCGGGATTGCACCCCCCCCCCTCCCCCCGTTCAACCACGGAGTTTATATAGAACACAGTTTACCACCAGTTGGAGTCTGAATTTAAATTCCGTAAAATACTGTAAAGTGAATTTCCGGACATCTAGATTTCAATCTTTTTCCGGGGGGACATGCCCCTGGACCCCCTAAGCATAAACGATCCACTTAATGGAGCTCGAAAATAGGACCCCCCCGTTACCCAAATGCTGGATCCATCCCTGCCCAGGTCAGACCTTGCAAATGCACAAGCCGCTATTGGTCTACTACCGTCGCATTCAATAGGAAAAATCACGATTTCTGCAGTCACCGCCACATTTACCCGTTGGTAAGCAAATGCCACATACTGCTATACATCACAAGTGTTTTGGTTAACAGTGTATGCCATGGTCATGTTGGACATCCTTGCAGTCGTGTATTGAGTCTCTTTATGTACAAGTAGTATGGGCCGCATGGTACATGTAATCTTAATGTAAAAGTGATTTGACCACTAATATATGTAGCTGATTAGGTGAAGCAGTAACCATTGGAGTGCTGAATTAAAGTTTGTCGTCTGCTGCTTATTTACCACTTTCGATTCTTCTAACAAAACATATAGTTTGGCAACACTCCATAATCATCTTCAGTGGAAACGATTCTAAAGTGTTGTCAAACCATATCACTACTTAGAATGACGACAATATACAAAACAACAGCTGACGACAATCTTCGTTTCCAACTTTCTAAGGGTTACTCGCCGAACCGCAATCACCCGTTTCATAACTACGTTCGGGGTTCAAGTGAACATCGTATAACCAGCCACACTACAGTACATATCCAGCTTATGCACTAGCAAGCGGTGATGCGTATGTCTTTTGGTAGACACTGTTATCTAACACTGAACCTACTTATAAGCTGGTCAGAGTATGTTAGTGCTAAATGCATTGGCATAGTAGGCACCGATCGAGCAATACATATGTGTAACCAGGCCCGGCTCTATCATGCATAAATGCACGTCATAGTTATTGTAGGTTACATCATAAAACACAAGCTGCCCGATGGACGTGATCAATACTGGTATATGTTACAATAGGCCCGTTTTTCATAGCCGCATATCGTTGTGCACGTGTGATTACACAGTATATATCATAGAAACATATAGTATAGAGACAACAGTGGAAGTGTACAACTAAATGACAGTTAGGAACATTGTAGCACTTGGTCAGCTGTGTACTTTGTATCAAAGGCCACAGTTGTGTCAGGGGCCACAATTATTGCGTACTTTCGTGTCCAATGCATTATATTACTAGCGGGTCCGTGGCTATGCTGATGAACACGTCCACTTGGCCAGGTTGTCTTGCTAGTGACCAGCAGCGGGATGTATACAATAAGCGCTGGTTTGTGCAGGACTATTGGACAATTACTTTCGATGAATAGACTGTGTCGATTTCTAGGCTGTATCAAGTGCATCTGAGTTATTTTGTCATGTACATGTTTACGTGACTGTCCTTTTGCGTGTTTGACCTAGGGGTGACTGCGGCTATGGAACTTCCCGTCACTATCTAGGGCGATGTCGTCCATGTCTTTGATAACTAATTTCACATCGTTCCTCATGATGCTCATGGCATACACTTTGGAACCAACGACCCAGGTTTTATCTAGTTTCTTGGCAAACGAGTTGACGCACTTCATATGCTAGCTTACCCTAAGTTTGGTTAAGTGTTCCTGGACGAATATGCCGTCTCCCATGGATCTCCTAGCCTCGTAGATGCGTTGGAGGGACTTGGAGTCGGTGAGTCGGTGAGTCAGCGATCAATGTCGAACGGGGCTGAAGGGACACTGTGCGACTCGGTTAAGTGCAATACCAACGTTTTCAGCGGCATCGCCAGAGTCGCCAGCGTCATATGTTCTACTTCATAGATGAACTAAAAAGTCACATAGCACCGTGAGACGACCCCCAAAATCACTGCGGACATACTCGTTTCCTGCAGACATATTCGTACCTTAGACCATCTCGAATATGTCCGCGGAAATATTGGTTCGCGCGGAGATATTCGCACCTTTCAACACCTCGAGGCACATCCTTCGGCCATATCGTGCAGTTGCATGTTAGTGGCCTTCAGGGACTCTTTCAATTGTGTGTTTTCCACTTGTCATGCTCGTAGTTGGGCAACTTCATTTTTCAGTTTGGTCGTCTCGAGTTGGATGAGAGTATTTAGGTCCGTTTTAGTTCACTAATTAAACTGACCTTCAGTAACGGAGATAACACATTGGCTTTGTATTGTGTTCTTGAAGATAATGAATCACGGTGACTATTATACAAACTGTTCCACAAATAGAACATTTAAAGTAAATTGTCAGTTAAACGTAAAACATTGGTGTTCAAATTATTTTCAAAGAAAATCCGAAATTCAATACATCAAGCTATCGCTTATTAATTGCAATAGTATGTCCTTTCTTATGTTTTTTTGTTTTTTTTTCTACATTGAACAAAATGAGCAATATAAGATAATAAGATGTAATCAAATATGAATTGAGCATATTATCCCAACCAGTGAGTGACAAGAGCATTTTCCATAACTTCAAACCATCACGGATGTTGGCGATTTTCGTGAGTAGTCAATAGCAATCATTGTTGCAGCCATACATTTGTAATTCACGGGCTAATGCTGTCAAAATGTTAAACCAAGGAAATGTAGTGTGTTTTCTGAAGTTCATACAAATTTCAATTAAAAAGCAGGCTGAATCTGAATATAAACTGGATGGTCAGTAAAAGTCAGAAAAGAGTTTTCACATTTAGAGTGTGTGTTAATGATTTTACTTTGTGGAATGAAGTGTGGTTGACACATGATTCAGTGTGGCCACATTCAACATATATTCCGCCATGTCATTCAAAAGAGAATATTTACCTAGTGCCAAACACATTTTATAGTTTTTATACAATTTAACTGGTAAAACCTTCTGTCAGATACGCAGTCCCAGATATATTCGTATACAGTAGAACCTCTCTATACCGGGCACCGAGTCAGTCTGTGTATCCTTACATGTATGGGTTTCATTGGTTTATATATATGATACAAATGTCTGTTCAAGTTCGCCAAGCACAACCGCATAACTTGATACAGTCATATGTTTGATTCTCAGAGGAACCTCTCTAAACCGTACTTCCCAGTGTGTCCGGTTTAGGGAGGTTCCACTG
This sequence comes from Conchocele bisecta, assembly GCA_029237695.1. NCBI lineage: Eukaryota > Metazoa > Mollusca > Bivalvia > Lucinida > Thyasiridae > Conchocele > Conchocele bisecta. Next base: position 38,239,344 of record CM055281.1, read on the forward strand.
TATTATTTATGTTGTAATGATAACGTCACGTCAATGTCACAAGCCCAAACTATTAATACCACTACTCCAAGGGGCACAGCAAATGTTATGGTTATTATAGAACGCCAATCGCAGTTGTCCCACATTGCCTGTTAAACCCGCAATGGCCGTGTTTGAACGATGACTTCTGGCACGATACTGTATGTATACAGTATAACCTGATAACAATAATTTCGATAAGGTGCGGATTTAATCTATGCGTATGTCTGTCGTTCAAAATGTCATCACGATTTGAAGAGTGACATGCTATTAACTTGTTTTTCATAGTTTCTGCAAGTAGGCACGCTTCGACCAACATAACAGAAGTCTTGTAAATCGTCTCGGAATAGTGTATACTGTTATGTCGTCACTTTAGGTCTTGTGGAAATGTTTGCTACATTGTCTTGAGCCTCAGTATTGGGGATATAATAGTATACTGGCAATAGCAAAGCATTATAGAAATGTATTAGTACATTTACGATCATTTTAAGAACAAGGCTAAACAAAATAACAAGGCTAAGAATCTTCAATGATATTATTCCCAATTTTCGCAATCTCAGTCGTCATTGAGCACGACTGTCACTTCGAGAGTTATACACATTTTACCCATTTTTGGTATGAATTGTGTTAAGTTTTACATTTACTTTGGATTAACCCAGTGCTGTGTCAGATGTGTTTGTATCCTGGACTACAGCAACAGGTGCAGTAGACGCACACTTGCAATGAATACTTTGTTCTGATACATGTAGTCATGTTCCCCAATTATCCCGGATCGCTTGACTATGTCTTGTATTTTTAAACTCACATCAGCGAAGTTAAGTGCAGTGTGGCGGCTATAGAAATTATCCAGGTGCGTCCTGCCAGTGATGCTATTATTTTCTCGATCTCTGGTGGTCTTTTGAGCACATTTTGACTATTTTTCATATTAGTTTTGTCCTTTTTACATACAGCTTCAATTCAGCTGTTGGTACGAGGTACTTGTGTCATGGACTGTGAATACAGCACAGGCCGTGACACAACCGAACAGGCGCAATAAAACAGCAGTTGCAATGCATACTTGTTTCTGTTAGTCATGTCCACAGAGTATCATGGATCGCTTGACTTTGTCTTGTAGACAAAATCACAACATGTGCGGTTTCTCTCTAATGATATTGAGAGAGATATAGTGTGCTTCTATCTAATGATGTTGAAAAATAGAGAGAGAAATATTATGGTTTCTATCTAATGATGTTGAGAGAAGGTGGGTGGGGGTGAGGGGGAGAGATATATTGTGGTTTCTAAGTATTGATAGAGAAAGAGACACACAGAGAGACATATAAAGAGAGACATATAAAGAGAGAGAGAGAGAGAGAGAGAGAGAGAGAGAGGGAGGAGAGTGAGTGAGGGAGGGAGAGAGAGAGGGAGGGAGGGAGGGAGGGAGAGAGAGAGAGAGAGAGAGAGAGAGAGAGAGAGAGAGAGAGGGCAGCAGGCAGGCAGGCAGGCAGGCAGGCAGGCAGGCAGGCAGGCAGGCAGGCAGGCAGGCAGGCAGGCAGGCAGGCAGGCAGGCAGGCAGGCAGGCAGGCAGGCAGGCAGGCAGGCAGGCAGGCAGGCAGGCAGGCAGGCAGGCAGACAGACAGACAGACAGACAGACAGACAGACAGACAGAAAGAGACAGACAGAAAGAGACAGATAGGGAGAGAGACAGACACAGAGAGAGTCAGACAGACAGAGAGAGAGAAAGACATATATAGACATACAGAGAGAGAGAGACACACACACACACAGACAGATACAGACATGGATGTGGGAGAGAGACTGAAATACAGAGAGAGAGAGAGAGAGAGAGAGAGATGAGAGAGAGAAGAGAGCGAGAGAGAGAGAGGAGAGAGAGAGTGAGAGAGAGAGAGAGATAGAGAGAGAGTGAGAGAGAGAGAGAGAGAGAGAGAGAGAGAGAGAGAGAGAGAGAGAGAGAGAGTGAGAGAGAGAGAGAGAGAGAGAGAGAGAGAGAGAGAGTGAGAGAGAGAGAGACAGAGACATACACATACAGAGACAGACATGGATGTGGGAGAGAGAGAAATAGACAGACAGAGAGACAGAGAGACAGACAGAGACAGACAGAGACAGACAGACAGAGACATGGGTGTGGGAGAGAGAAAGGTGTGTTAAAATAAATACAGCATAATAAAACTGCATTTCGTTGCAAATTGTTTTTCTTTTTTTTTCCATAACATATTCAATGCGCATTTAAGGCATTTGTACTCAGATCATTTAAAACGCATATTTTAAAGCATCTCTCGAGATAATTTGAAGATGTTTATTCGTGTACATTCTGTCCACTTCGTCATCTTTTCGAGTTTAATGGTCATGTGATTGGTGTATCCTTGGGGACTCTCGTAAGCGAGTCTAGGTACAACGACAACACAATTGCACTGCATAGGTAAATTTGTCATATTATCCATCTCTTTCATGCGAAAGTGTCTGTTACGGCGACATGATGCACCATCTGCTGCCTGTAGAATATAGGATCTGGCATTGTACTAGTAGACTGTAACAGGTCTCACTAGTTTGTTATCTTTATGGAATCCAGCTTGGTCGCCAGTGTTTATAGCTCTTTTAATTAAAAGCTACTGCGTTCTTATCATAGCATGTATTGCCCTGTTGATGACTGAATCTGATCGTGTCACAAATGGAAGCTTTTGGCAATACCTGCTCACAAGTGGTCAGTAAACTGGATTAAAGCCGCTGTCCCACGAATAACTGTACTGTGACCATTCCATGCCGGTTATGGGAGGTTATATATTCCAGTATAATCAACAACATATGTAAGTACCTGCACATTTTGTTTGTGTTTCATAATGGACCTGGGCTACATAGAGCACGTGCAATTAAGGAATCCCATTGTATTGCAAAATCAGCAAATTGCTGGTAGGCAAACTGTAGACTTCATCTGACATATGTGTACTTGGTACACCATGCCTACTGTAAATCCCTTTCACATTCCCAATGGCGAGTTTGGAGTTCATGCTGTGTAGCTATTGTAGTTAACAGTTACCAGAAATTCCTTTTCATTCCATGTGAAAATGTTTGTAGCGGCGGTCTGGTACATATTGTGATATCATGCACTGGCTCTTGGCATTTGAGTTTCTATCTTCAATTGAAAAATATCCTACCAATTTACCAGAAAATAATATCGTGCGCTCATCTGAGACATTTCCGAATGTCTAGATGAATATTATTCACAGCTGGAAAAATCTTGAACTAGAGTGGAATCAGAATTGTGACCTTAGATCATTTAAGCTCATCTCTGTAATCCCATACCGCCACTACCACAATTTCATTATCCCTTTGGAATAGTTTTTCTAACAGAATCAAGTTTCCATCTTACTCAGTCAAGTTTGAAATTTCTTGCAACTCGTGATCACTGACAGGTAACTCGTGAAGACTGCGTGTACCTGTGAGTCCATACCCTTATTAAAGTTAGGATATATGTATGTTACTGACTTGTGGGATAGCGAATCAGTAACTGGTATGCTTTTTCCAGAAACTATATATGAAAAGGAAATATCTAAATTGTATCACTGGTTCAAGTAAAAGAAGTGCGACAATGACACCATTTAATTATTATAGAGAAGTTGTAACACCGTGGTAGTTGCGGGAAGTAGCTCTGCAATACTATAATATACTACGGTACCGTGCATAGCATACTAACATCATGGTAAAGCTATCAATTGGTAAATATAGTTTCATATAATAACGTCGCCCGTCATAGGTGGTGCCTATTTCATATTATGAATATAAGCAGAAGAAACATGCAAAATACAGCATGTCATCAACTGTCGGTGTAAAGCTATAGGAAAAGTTTGTATCAGTCTGGTATGTAGCTGTCAATCTGCATGATTGTCATGTACACCATACTGCTGCTGTGTTGGTGAAACATGTGCCTCAATCCATATACAAAACATAATGAGAATTTGACATTGACGAAGGTCATAGTGCCGATGAGGTAGACGAGGGAGTAGAGAGGATGTTGGAAGGACCGACTAAAGAATGTGTAAATGACGTGCTGTTCTTTCATTGTTGATTTCGTCATTCTCGTGTGTATGCGAATATTTATTTGATGTCACTGTTAAGCGGCCCTCACATATCAGCATGCGTCCGCGCGATATTTCTAATCGCAGGAGTCGCAGGGGAATTGACGGGGCCCATATTAGACGGGGCCCGTACGGTGCCCGTGGAACATTGGATCGCAGGGGAAAAAGTGCGCCAGCCAGGGTGTCTGCCGGAGGCGGGCACCGGACGATCAATGAACCGATCGGTAGGCCTCCTTGTGGAGCCCGGACGGGCGGCGCCAGGACGCCGACCGGGCGACTGGCGATTGATGTCGGGCTTCCGCCCGGCGTCCGTGCCTCGAATGTATATAGATCCGCAGTTCTGCAATGTGCGCACGTCAGAGCCGTTCCGGGGGAATGAGTTGTCGTTGCGCCATACTGTCAAAAAGCAGCGATATAAAAAGACGGCTACAGCACTTGAAGAGAATGAAATGCCAAATCCAGAGACTATATATTATCCGGGGCCCAAATGCGTGATGGTATTCGATGTCCTTAACACCGACTGACATGTTGACAGTTCGTTACATACCGTTTATTTAAGAAGATGTTCTGACTATCGTGAACTAATGCATGAGTGATTGGGTACGTATGCTCAACAAATGAGTGAGCGTAGCGAATTGAATTTGTTTAGCGGCAGGACCCTATCAGGTCGGCATTATTTCCACATAATCAACTCACCTTGTTAAATACACATTTTCTTACATTTCGAGAGAGGGATAGCACGTACAATATGAGTTCGACTGCAAGCACAATCGCCAACTGTGGAAATCTGACACACACACATGCTTGTTTACATTCCATGTTAAATGCCGATATGTCTGCCATAGACTTTCGAATTCATGGAAACCGGTGATGGCAGCGGGGCGAACATAGATAATGACAGTACCAGACTCCTACCGCTCTGCTACCATCATAGCAAACACACATACGTATGCACTGGTAGGCCATTCATATAATGTCAGAGGTGAAATTCACAAATTGATGTGGCTGCTCATTCCTTCGTTGTCACCAGAGACCCTCCCCACAACATACCCCACCCAGGATCCTCATCAACCTGGAGCTTTAATAATGTAATTTATTTCCCATATATATACTGCCTGCCACTCCACACCGGCACACTTTCTGGACGACATTTATATAAAATGCGTTATTATGATAAATTGGTAGCCAACTTAAAAACAGAACATTTGACATTTGCAAGAAGTCTAGAATAGATATTGGTTATTATCGCTTTGTAACGGAATAGCGAACATTATAGTTCCATATCAGATTGCACAGACCGATCCGGATGGGGACTTTAAACCGCTGTCCCAAGTGCCAAGTTAAAAACCTTATTTCCGACTCCTTCTCTTGGAGACGTCATGCAAAGTCATCGAGCCAGTGAAGACGTCAAACTATACGAGAGACATTCAATACATTCCAGGAATGTTTTCACAGACACTATAGCGATAGTTCAAATTGACTGATAATTCGCATATTAAGTCGAGAACAAATCATAATACATGTCATTACACAATTGTAGTACACTGCATACATACAGTCGCGCGTGGCTGTCGTCATAACAACGTCAGGTTAGGATACCCGGCGCAACGTCAAAATTGCCCATCTGAAAAAGTTCATGTCTTACAGAATGGTATGTACCATGTGTGTGTTTCAAGCTAACGTGCTCGTACCTGTCATATTGATTTACTAATTGTTATTCATTCTCGAAGTATCGTCCCTGACACCGTACACACTTCTGGTGACGCACAACCCAACTCGCAAATGCACCATGGAAATCCTCCGTCTTGAACCGCGGCGCACAATTCTAACTTTCCAGTATATTTGACGTCCCGGAGCATACTTTTCAGCCGCGGAAATAGAAAAAAAGATGCAGGAGCCAAATCTGGAGAGTATGAGGCGTTCTCTAATACTTTAAACCCAAGTTTCTCGATCGTCGTCAATACAACAGCTCTTCTAAGCGCGATTGCATTGTCTTGGTGAAACACCACATTCCTGACGTCGAGAAGTTCGCGCTTCTTGGGTATCCCCTGCCTGAGGTTAATAAATAACCTTGATATCCAGCGGGCACACACAACACGCATACCTAAATGGTATATAGTATTACTGTACGCTAATCATACACACATAGTCATGACATCAGCAAATTCAGATAGGGATAACCTTAAGCTTCTATCATGATGTAGACGCGACGAAATTTCATCGACGATGTCCGACGTTGTGGGGTCAACAGGACGGCCCGCCATCTCGTAATCTTCTACGGAGTCGCGTCAATTTTTAACTCACCCGAACCACTCGTATATTCTGCTTTTTGACATACAGTCGTCACCATAGGCTCAGGTCACCATATCAATGGTTCTTACGAGATGTACCCAAGATTTGATTGAATTTTCCTGTTCGCTGGCCATTTTGTACTGCATCAAAGATGTTTTCCACGATATTATTTTGACGTCACCAAATTATGTACATTACGTTAGTGATTGCTGAATGACAAATGCATAATTGAAATATAATTAGTTTGCATACTGTGCCATATTCAATCAATCGAAAAAGGAAAATTTTTGGCAAAAAACTATTCTTAACGTCGCAAGTGCGCAGGGTCACAGAACATGACGTTACTATGGTTATCGGTCTTGAGTTTTACATAATCGAGTTTCGGTAAATTACATGCCCAATTGACGCAAATATTTGTATCTGCAAATCACTTGAGATATTTGACAATTCACTTAAAAATGACTATTTTTCAGGACTTTTCAGAGTACATGCGAATTATGTTCTGAAACTATCTCCTTCTCTCTCTCCCTCTCTCTCTCTCTCTCTCTCTCTCTCTCTCTCTCTCTCTCTCTATCACGTCCTACAAAGATATGTCGCCTAAATTGATGCACGACTTGTCGAGCTAGGTTGGGTTTGACAAATTGTAACCAAATCATTATAGTGAATACATGTATGTATTTCAGACATTTCATGAAACTATGTTTATCCGGGTAACAGTATTCGTGCATTGGACACCATCAGTAAATATAAATGCAGGCCAACAAGGTCACACCACAAGCTGATTAATGTCCAAAAGTTGTTCGCGCTGTAGCAAAGTATTAATAAACTTACAATGTAAACACACAATGTGTTCGTGATGGCCCGACAGACCTACAGATAAACGGACAGACCGACACGGTTGTAAGTGAGGTTTTATTGCACTTGTACATTTTTGTAAATAAATGCGCCAACATGTCATAGTCGATGCCACAAACACCTCCTACAACCGGATTAAGCGAGTTGCAATGTAAAGGATACACCATTAAAGGTACTAAGTCGGTTATACTATAGGAAGACAGGTAGTTTTGTATATGCTGTAGATATGACATTTTCTGGCAAAAAGAAACATTCATTCACCATTACCCTACCTATTGATTGGCATTATTATACATTTCATATCGGACGTAAATTTTCACACTGATATCAGGGGCGATAACCGTGTTTCCTTAAAATGTTAACGGACATTACTATTTACTCTTTGCATTTATGTTTGATGTGCAATGATCATACTTTATAATCTGTCGAACATATTATTTCTTCAGGTGACGCATTTCATTAGTATAATAATTATTTCAAACTGTCACAATGACTGGAAAGCACAAACTGTGATGAGAGAACACATAGCGCTTGCAATAAGTATTGACCAATGAAAAGCCAGAATCAAGTTGTTTGGAAGACAACTCTCTATAATACAAATTCCAGATATGAACACAATGAAAGCGCAAGGGAATTAATCACAAAATACAAATTTACATAAAACGAAAATGTTAATGATAATCTCTGTTAATAGTAATTAACATTTCTTGTGCGTTAAAAAATTCCCAATGCCTCATTTGCATATGAAAATATCCTGATACATGTACCACCGCGCGTCACTATCAGTAAAACAAATATTACTAAATTATTATACCTGTATAGCGGGCACTTGTAATCTTTAAAACTGGTGGAATAGTGACACAATTATACACTTATTTTCTGCATCAATATATAACGTCTTTACATGAAACATCATAGCATGTTTGGCAAATACGTGTTCGAGCTGTGGATAATCCAAAGCTCTTATAGTTTGGGCCCTTCCAACATATATAACATCAATTATGTTTCCATTGTTGTCAGATGCACGTACTTCATAGTTAATATATCTTTCTGTTTGATTTTTATCCGAGCTATTAGCTCGGATTAAGTAACTATATGGACATTCTCAGTCATTGCAGATAATATGCTAATGAGTTAAGTGGCGGTCGCAGTGTCACTGTTTGATGGTTTAACTTTAGAAAAACACGCGGTACTACGCCATAAAAAAGTAGTTCAACAACAGTAAAACAGCGAGCTATCTTACCGTTTCAGCGTAATACATGTGTTGTTTGCTTTTTTTGTGCCGTATGTGTGTTATTGCAAAAGTTTTTGTAGACTTTATAAACTATTAACTGTTATGTATTAATATGAGTTCTTTGTTATGTATGTTGATAGTTTGCGCAATGATATAGTAGGGAACGGGATTTCCCTGTGACGTTTTTCTTGAATGACCAATCAGATTAAAGCTTACATTCTGAACGGCTCGATAAAATCCGACATTGGACAGCGAAATGATGATGATTTAAAGCAGAAACATTGTTTTTTGACAGTTACATACTGTTTTAATAATCTTGAGCCATCGATATTATTAATCAGTGTCCAAATCAACTAATCTATAATGAATTTAATAAAACAGTTCGCGCGGAAATCCAAACTTTCCAAACAGGTGCTAGCAATACTTTGATAATTACACGTCGTGTGTATTAGCTACTTGACGTTACACAGCACATACAGTACGATACACTTCACAAAGCGAGTTCGGATCGGCTAGAATTGGACAAGAATTTGGGCACAAGAATATCTAAAATGTTCGGGTGTATTCGGCTCATTTTGTCAATGGTAAGTCCTTGATATTATAAATAATCCGATAGTTCTACTTGTCAGCTGGTGAGACAATGTAAGCTGGTGTAATCATTATATTGTGTGTAAAATAAAAAATTGCAGTTTGTGTGGAATTTCATGAAAAATGTTTACAGATTTTGCGATATTTTCTGTAAATCATGCCAAACGTTGATGAAATTATCAGAGCAAATGCAGAATGTCACCATGTTGTCACCAGTCAATGTTATTTATGAAAGATATTGTAAATTTTGTAAATATTTTTCATCAAAGTGCGCACATGTTTGTACACGCAAAATCACATGGCGCATGTCATATGTATACAATTTGTCCTAAATTGTCAATATTTCAGTGATATTTCATAAAGAGTACACCTTTTCTTTTTTATTTCTCCTCAAAAGTGCATGTAACTGTTGTGACCACTCATCTGAACCGTCTCAGCAAGAATGTTCAGATGGTGTATGCAACATATACTTCCGAGAAGAAATAATAAAAATCAGTTATTATATTGTAACTAAATGTGCAAAGTTACAATATCCGACAAGTACACATGCATTTATTTGTTTTTAATATATGTCATGTATATGTTTCAGGAAAGAAGGCATAGTTGCATGACCATCTCAACCCAAACTGGGCACCATCAGTTAATCTGGGCGGACAAAAGCGAGCATCATCTACATCAAGATATGATCGGCAGCAGGAAAAGAAGAGAAGGAAGCCAGCTGAATCCACAACTATTGTTGGACCTGATCGCACTGAGATGAGTATGGATATGGGTGACAGTGTTGATGAAGACGGCGTTCAGTCACAGACTGATGTTGATGGTCCACTCATGGAGGCTATGTCGCTGGAGCTGCAGGAACTGCGTACAGAGAATTGGCAGCTGAAGAAAAAAGTGGCCCATTTGGAAACTAAATTCACTGCAAGTTAGTTTAAGGGTAGTGACGAGAAGGTGAAACATTTAACAGGATTATCATCATTCACAGTTCTATCTATATTGTTTAATTTTCTGGAGCATCACCTGCCATCCAGTCTGGTCATGCCCAAATTCAAGGTAATGATATTAACATTAGTGAAATTGCGATTAAATTTGTCAAATCTCTTTCTTGCGTATGAATTTGACACTGCTCAATCAACAATATCTAGACTTTTTACACGGACAATTGACTGTATTTACAAGCGGCTAAAGAAACTCATAAGATGGCCAGAGCGCGAGACATTGAAAAAAACCATGCCAATGGAATTTAGGAAGTACTTCGGCCACAGGTGTGCGGTGATAATTGATTGTTTTGAGGTATTTATTGAGAAACCGAGTGGTTTGAAAGCCAGAGCAGAAACCTGGTCTTCATACAAACACCACCACACTGTGAAATTTCTAATTAGAATTACGCCTCAGGGGTGGTCGTGTGAGTGACAAGTTTGTGACAGAGAACAGTGACTTCCTGTCCAAGTTATTACCTGGGGATTTAGTGTTGGCGGACAGAGGATTTGATGTCAAGGACAGTGTTGGCTCGGTAGCTGCAGAAGTGAAGATTCCAGCATTTACTGAAAGTCGTGATCAGCTATCCCCTCTGGACGTGGAATCAACGCGTAAACTTGCCCACTCAATAATACATGTGGAACGGGTTATTGGTTCAGTTCGACAGAAATATACTATATTGAACAGTTGCCTTTCCATTAATTGTCTCATGAACAATGATAAGTTTGGTAAGACGGTCACTAACAAAATTGTTACCGTTTCGTGTGGACTAGTTAATTTGTGTGACTCAATTGTTGATTTTAACTGAACCAAATTGATCTACACTGGTCCTAGCACTTCTTCGTGTCCTTTTGTAAATACTGAAATCTTCTTTTTCTGATTCACTTATTTCGCCATCAAAGATTTACTTTTCTATTGATTGCAAGGAAATAGCGATTCTGCGATTTCGGTTGGCTGCCAGCATGGTACCGGTAAACAGGTTGTCTGTCGGTCGGTATAGTCGACTAAATCGCTGAATTGGTATTCCTGGGCCAGGGGTGGGGAATTTTGAGATTTGCTGGCACCTTTTGAAATTAAAATCATATACATATCCCAATTCAAAACCATTTTTAATAGAAGCTAAACATGTATACTTTGTCCTTTATTCCATTATCATGATTATCATGATTATCATGGTAATATGACCAGTGTAGGCAAAGATCAGCCTGCACATTCACATACAGGAGTGTGATAGCAGATTCATATCCAGATTGATCAAACCCCATAAGGCCTTTTTCTCAAGCCACGGTCACATATACTTTCATATACATAAATAGTCCACTTACTTCACTGGTGCTGCACTCCGTGCCAATGGAAATAGTTCAAGACAATCCACTTGAAAGATACAATAGGCGCCATTAATTGTAAAAACATGTTTCAAGACGAGTAGTAATTTTATTGATTTTTAATTCTCATCTACCAACATTTTATAATGGCGCATATTGTATTTTTCAAGTGGATTGTCTTACATTTTCCACCGGCGCGGAGTGCAGCACCAGTGTAATAACGATAATTAAGATGTGTCATGTGATTTTGTACCTACAAAATGGGCGTAATTTCATAAAAAAAAAATAAAAAATTACGATATTTTCCTGGAATGACACCGAAGGTTGTCGAAATTTTCAGAACAAATGCATAATTCTATTCCGCATTTGCTTTGATAATTTCATCAACATTCAGCATATTTCATGAAATTGCGCACCTGTTTGTAGGTACAAAATCACATGGTGCGTTTCGATTATACATACAGTATATCTAAATTGGCAATATATACATTGAAGTTCACATATAGTACTTGCACACCAAATCACCTTTTTACACGCTTGTTTTTCTTAAATTCTGCATCTTTCTACAGTCTGGGCAATAGTTATATATATATAAGATTTCGGCACCTCGTGTTAATTTATGGCACCCGGTGTTTTTATAAACTTGAATGTATAGCGTTTTCAAGAAATCCGGGTGCCATTTTTTTAAACCAAGTTCAAGGTCATTTCAAGGTCATTGAACTTTATGCTTGACGGAAGTCGAAAATTGCCAATATATGAGCCAATAGGTAGGTCATGGTCCTTAACTTGGAAATTGGTGTAAGTTGTTCAAAAACATTTCAGATGGATATATTAAAAAACTTACGTAAACTACACTAATATTCAGTATATTATTATCATATTTTCAAGATGGCCGCCAAAAATCGGGTATTTATGAGATTTCGGTTGACTTGCTACATATTTGTGTAATGCTAAGCGCCTTCACCTATATTCAAAGGTTAATTCTTTCAACTGGAATAATATTGCAGTTAATATACTCCATTGTCAGAAAACTCAAAATGGCCGCCAAGTAAATGGCAAATCCATAGTAATTTACTAAATATAACTGGGAGAATTTGGTTGGGGAGGAAATGAACACTTCTCTCACTTTTCCCTGAGATTCCGTAACTACTAAAATGTGGACATATATTGAACCCTGATTTAATCGGCTAATAACATCATGCTCTGCATGACTTTTCATTTGTATTATGAATTAAAAAAAAGTGTATTTAAATAATTAGATATTAATATAAATAAATATTTCGGCATCATTTACTCAATAAATTAAAATTGAATGTGTAGCTGAAATGAAAGTGAAAGTAGAACGTTTTTGTTATATCCTCCGGGTTACAAATCGCTGAGGATTCCTATTTGAATTGGAAAATGATATGACTTTTAAATTTAGGAGACTTCATATACTTCCTTATCATCAACCATATTTTCATTCCATACCACACTCATGCGGCCTTAATTTCCAAGGTCAAGGTCAAATTACTTAGACATTTGCATCCGTACGATTTGCCTTAAAGTTTTCTACAACCGTAAGTTTGAAATCAATCTGACTTACGGTTTTAGAAAACTTTAACTTTAACATATACTTCCTTATCATCATCCATATTTTGATTCCATACATGTACCACACCCATGGGGCCTTCATGTCCAAGGTCAAGGTGAAATTACTTTGAACAATCATGTTTGTCATGATAAATATTGTTTTTGCAGCATTGATAATGTATACTGATTCGACGAATATATTGATTTTAAATGGAGTATATATGATTTTTTGTAAGAAATATTAAAATGGTTGAGCACGTACTGCGAAGGATTTCAGGACTTTCAGTCCATTGATTATTTTCAAGTGATCACCACAACATATCTTAGACACAGGACTAGGACTAGCTTGAACGAGTATTTTGTCTTTGAAAAGCATGCACGTATACGGTACAGTCAGTCGTTAACTCTTATAACGCTCAATACAATATCGACATCTGCTTATTTTAAAACAATAAAGCCTCTTTCAGAAAAAATACAGATGTGACGTCATGCTATGCATGTATTTATATCTCTGATTTTTGCCCGACGGGCGTACACTGTCGGGGTAATTCAACTTTTATAACAAAGCAGTTTGTATGTTATAACATCATACACACACATAGCAAACAGCGCAGGCATGTACTGACACCTGCCGCTTACTTTTTCCGCTTGTCGTTTTAAAGTAATGTGCACATATAATTCATGTATCTACTTTCCACACAAGTATAGGATAATTTAACGAAACAAAGCATACAAAGATCACCAGTAGTTAAATATTTTTTTTAAATTTCTGGAGAGTTTTTGTTTTTGGCAAATGCGCTTTAGATCAGCATCACAATAGCGTAAAACAACTAGTCACATGAATAATACACATTCACATATAATACATGTAATACTGTAAACAAACGGTATATGATTGTATGGTAGGAAATGACATAAATGCACATGTCGACTTGGGGATCAGCGTAGTCCCAGATCAGCCTGCGCATTCGCACAGCCTGTTCTGAGACTGTACTGTGCATTTTATATAAATGTATCTATCACTAACTATACACAATTGATTACCAGTTATTTCAAGAATAAATTACTACATATATCTGTTTAGCTGAGATACAATTTCGTTACGTTTATCGAACGCTCTGAAAACTAAATTACCAAGGTTTCTTATATAAGACGCTCTATCTGAGTGAAACAGTGTTACTAATGTTAACATGTTAGGTCTACTTCTATAATATTGGCCGATATAGCGTACCCTCAAGTCATTGTAGACAGGACATATAAACAAGAAATGAAATTCATCTTCTAACACGTTACAGAATTTACATTTACGATCATCAAAGGGTGTACTAATTGGTCTATGCCATCTGCCGGTTTCAACCTCCAGCCTGTGGGCAGATACACTCAGTCTGGTTAGAGCCACTCTAAACTTTTTCACACTGATGAAATCGAGATAGCATTGATATTCAAAAGATGAAATATTTTTATAAAATAAAGCTCTACTAGATTCATTTATTCTAGTGTTCCAGTCCTGAACGAAATTGTCTGTTAAGCGTTGTTTTAATGTTGATAAAACTCTTATGACGTCACCCACACCTTGCGAAAGCCATACATGATATAAACCAAGCTGTGTTAACATAAATTTAATCAGAGAGGCTCACATTGTCACAGTTGGTGACCATTCAATATCATTAAGCATCATGTGATATATACATTTAATATACTTCCGATCACTTGATCCGATTACTTTGAACCAATACTTAATTATATTATATAAACGACCTGTTCTAAGCGATGTTCAGCCTAGTTCACCGTAAACAAAATATTTTTGTGTTGATATTTTGACACCTAGCACGCGTTTACAAAATTGTAAATGCACTCTTTCAATTTGCATGGACTGTGAAAACCCCAATACTTCACCGGCATAATTCAGGATAGGGAGGACAAGTTTATCAAATAATTCCAGCATATGCTTAGGGGATAAGTCAGTAAATTGTTTCAAATATGTATATAATTTGAAAATTGCCTTTTGTGCCTGTCCCGATAAGGTATTATTGGCCTCTGAATAGGAGCCACCTGGCGTGAAAACCACTCCTAAGTATGAAAATTGTGTTACTATTTCTATTTCGTAATCGTTATAATAGAATTTCAAATTTGCGGGAAGTCGGCCGCCTTTTATAAAAATCATGATTTTAGTTTTCTGTGTATTTACTCTAAGTTTCCATTTTTGGTAATAATTGTATAATGTGTCTAGCCCTATTTGTAAATGTACTACTGACGTTGCTAAAATTGCAATGTCATCAGCATATAATAACAACAAAATATGTACCATGCCAATGTCTATCCCATCTATTCCGTTTAAATGGAACTCATCTTCTAAATCATTTATATACATTGCAAATATAAATGGTGATAAGCATTCCCCTTGACGCACCCCTAACATACAGGTCAATTCTTCGCTTAATTGATTATTAAATTTTACTTTTGATTTTATGTTATCATACATAGATTTTAGTACACTTAACATGTTGCCCCTCACTCCTATGTGTAATATTTATACCAGATATTTTCTCTCACAATATAATCGAATGCCTTCGTAAAATCAACAAAAGCGCAGTGTAGTTGTTCCCCTTGGTTAAGTAGATGGGTAATCATTCCATGTAGTATAAATATATGATCAACAGTTGACATATGTTTTATAAAGCCAGCTTGTGATTCAACATGTACACAATATTTCTCGGCCCACAGTGTGAGCCTATTATTTAATATTTTTGACAATAATTTTCCAATAGTACTAAGTAATGTAATTCCCCTATAGTTACTTACATCATTTACGTTACCTTTTGTATGAAGTGGCACTATATAAACTTCAGACCAGGCCTCCGGGAAATAACCATTTCTGAAAGTTGTATTAAACAGTTTGTGCAGAAATGGTGAAATTAGTATTTTTCTATGAATTAGAAATTCGTTTAAAAACATATCTGGTCCCCCACTCCGTCCATTTGATAACTGGGAAATTGATTGCAAAAGTTCTTCCTTAGAAATTTCGATATTCAATTCAGCGAACATTATTTTTATATCCGACTCAAAATATACCTCATTAAAATGAATAATATCTTCATCTGGCTGGAACAAATGGTTTGTTGGATTATTTATGACTTTGAAATACTGTAAAAAAGAATCAGCAGAAATTGTGTTTGATTTGGGTGAGCCTGCAGTTTCTTTCAACATTTGCCAGTACTGTTTGGCATTTTTTCGTCGAGCTTGTAATAACTTATTTGTTTGGGATTTTGCTTGTTCATACATGTAATTACGATGACACTGCTTGTAATCACTCCTCGACTTTAATAGTTTTGTTCGATTATAATTTGTATCATCCCTCCTGTCATAGGCTAAATGGATTCCTTGTGTTTTAATTTAAAATATGAATAAAATAACGAAAATGTACCTACCTCGTGGCAAATGGCCGTCTTTTTACTCCATTGCTCCACCGAAAACCTTTTCGCCAACCTAAGTCTGCCGTTCACCTTCTACACGCTAGCCCGTAACCTGATAACAACTTTCCAGCTTACCAGTAACTGTTGCACTCGGCGATTGGTGGCACATCATTATCATTACCGCCTGCTATGCGTTACTCTTGCCAAGAGTTGCCAATTGAGTTATCTCAAAGCCCGGAGCTGAATGAGGGCAGCACATTCCCACCTGCTCAACGTTTCGCATGATTATTTATGATGCAGGGGAAATAAAGCAATAGCATGGTTTAAAATTTCCTAAAGCCACTGATGGCTGTCAATTCCTACATGTAAGTGACTGCTATTTGTGAAAATAAAAGTACCACCATAATAATACCGTCTGCCACTAAACTTTCTTTACAAACCCTTATAACTTTGATAACCAGGATGAAATTATATAATTTATTTTGTACTCAAACGCGACCATCAACTATTTTTATTTTCAAAATCGCCGCCATGAAACAAACGATATATTATACGTTGACAATCTCGTCGTATTTGCATTAAAATACAAATGTTGATGCACGTTTACTTGTAAGTGTGAAGCCGATAACGAAATAAGCATGATACGTATCAGTCACAGGATGGGGAAATGGACCTGAATGCGCTAGACTATGATCAAGGCATGCACGCTTCATCATTTAGTCGAATTACTCTCTTTATTTTCATGAATAACAAGTTCTGACCAGTCAAATATTTATGCGATTCAAAATGATGATCAGCATCTATACTGAACATATATACCTTAAACAATGCTTTACCAGCTGGTGCAATCTGTCACTCGGTTCGGTATAAGCTGATTCGTGTCATATCAGTAAAGTGCCTTAATTGGTAGGATTCGTTGTCTCGAATGGAACTATCTGATAGAATGCCATATACATTTAATTTAGTAGCTTGACAAAATCAGCCAGAGATAAAGTGCAAGTCAATCATGATATGGGTTTCCTGACGAGTATTAATTGGATGTACCTATATTATCTCCAAAAGATGTATTTTTATATAATTTGAGGGTACCCACCTTTAATTTAAAATGTTATATGTATTAATACTGTATGCATAAAATATATCTTACCGCCAAGAGCCAGTTTATGAGGAAAATACAAATGACCACCAAAAATAACGCTATTAAAATTATTGCCAATTTTAATTGATTGGATATCATTCAAACACTTATTTTGAGAACACATGGGCGAAAAATAAATAGCGATCGTATCATTTATCTGCAACTACCCACGAACGAGAAAGTGGACATGAAAGAGGTAGCCGATTGCTGTGGCCGCCATTTTCCAATATGGCCGCCAACCATTTTCAAACTATTTTCAATACGATTTGCTTGATGAAAACGTGTGTTTCTACTTAATTTAAAATGGCATACGTATCAATACTGTATGCATAACATCTATCATACCGCCAAGAGCCAGTTTATGAGAACAATACAAAATAGTCATACAATGCTGAAAATAACAGCACCGTAAATTGCTCATACCAGCCAGTTGAGTAATTACATTTACTTATAGTTGTAGATCCATAAAGTATATGAAATGTTTATTAGAAATATGCAAATTTGTATGATGTCGACACTTGAATATGCCATCCGGATCTGTGATGCTTGCTACGCAAATATTACATCGCTGAATTCAGTATACCGCACCGGCATTATGTTGCACCAACGTCTACTAATCAGCATGATCATCTACTAATCAGCATGATCAGTAGCCTATTTCATCAACATTGCAAAGTATACTTATCTATACTTTGAGGGAGAAATTTTCAATTTTCGGATAAATTTATTATTTTTTATTATACTGAATTTATTACATTATCACAGCCAATTTGGCTGTGATAATGTAATAAATTCAGTATAATAATTCTGCATACTTTTAATCATGAAATACATGCATTTGTTAGTTCTATATGAAATAATGCATTTGAGGAAAAATAAATGATTACTCCCTCAAAGTATACTTTGCTAGTAAAGTATACTTGGCAATGTTGGTAAAATCGGCTACAGTGCAATAACTTATCTTCTTACCGGCCGGTGTTTGAATAAAACACAGGTTAATTGATAAATCATGAGAGTTGACATTTCATATGTATTTTAATGTTGTAGTGAAAATATTACAATATGCCCAGATAAGGCATATATGCAGTAGCTTTTTTTCTTTCAGCATTGTATATCACAACGTCCTGATATGATCGAAATATTGTATGAATTAAGTGCATTAACATAGACAATACGATAATTGAATCAAACACTGTCAACCTTATACAGATTTTAGTTGCAAATATGGCCACCAAACACTGTGCAAAATCAGTTGGTCGTGCTGCAATGACACATAGCGAGACGGAAAGTATCGAGATAACGTCGGTTGTTCCAGTTACACTATCGTAAACTTAGGAATAGTTCTGACTGAGTGGGCAGTCACATGTATGAATGTGTGAGCACGCCTATTATAAAGCTATTATATCCGTGTCGACCGGCAGATGTTCTCTGGAACCATGGGCGGGATCGTCGTTTGCTTCTGGCTTACACTCGTGTGCTACGGGGTGTCTGGCACTACCTCAAAACCCAGGTAAGGATTCTATCGTAACACGTAGAAGCTACTAAACTAGTTTCCTTTGATATCCAGTTGAGGCACGGAACAGCATAGGCTCGCTTCGGAATTCCTAACGATTCCGAGACCAAAATTATATACAGTATAACCTCTCTAAACCGGACACATATACAATCCATGTCTGCTTAATTGTATGTGTTTATTGTCATCTCTCACCATTGATAACGTCTGGCCATGATCTCCAACCACATATACCTGTTTCGAGGTGCCCATATGCCTGATTTACAGTGGAGCCTCGAAAAACCGGACACCTAGGGGACCTCCCAGTGTGTCCAGCTTAGAGAGATCCCACCGTAATGGGGACCTCCCATGGTGTCCGGTTTACAGTGATTCCACCGTACTGGGGATCTCACAGGGTGTCCAGTTTAGAGAGATTACACCGTACTGGGGACCTCCCAGGATGTCCAGTTTAGAGAGATTCCACCGTACTGGGGACCTCCCAGGGTGTCCAGTTTAGTGATTTCACCGTACTGGGGACCTCACAGGGTGTCCAGTTTAGAGAGATTCCACTGTACAGGGGACCTCCAAGGGTGTCCTGTTTAGAGTGATTCAACCGTACTGGGGACCTCCCAGGGTGTCCAGTTTAGAGAGATTACACCGTACTGGGGACCTCCCAGGATGTTCAGTTTAGAGAGATTCCACCGTACTGGCGACGTCCCAGGGTGTCCGGTTTACAGAGATTCCACTGACCTCCCAGGGTTTCCAATTTAAAGAGCGTCCACAGTACTGGGGACCTCCCAGGGTGTCCAGTTTATAGAGATTCCACCGTACTGGGGCCCTCCCAGGGTATCCAGTTTAGAGAGATTCCACCGTACTGGGGACCTCTCACTGTGTACAGTTTAGAGAGATCCCACCGTACTGGGGACCTCCCCTGATGTCCGGTTTAAAGTGATTCCACCGTATTGGGGACCTCCCAGGGTGTCCAGTTTAGAGAGATTCCACCGTACTGGGGACTTCCCAGGATGTCCAGTTTAGAGAGATTACACCGTACTGGGGACCTCCCAGGGTGTCCAGTTTAGAGAGATTCCACCGTACTGGGGAACTCCCAGGGTGTCCGGTTTAGAGAGATTCCACCGTACTGGGGAACTCCCAGGGTGTCCGGTTTAGAGACATTCCACAGTACTGAGGACCTCCCATGGTGTCATGTTTAGAGTGATTCCACTGTAATGGGGTCCTCCTAGGGTGTCCAGTTTAGAGATATTCCACCGTTCTGGGGACCTCTCAGGGTGTACAGTTTAGAAAGATTACTCTGTACTGGGGACCTCACAGGGTGTGTGGTTTAGAGACAATCCACCGTACTGGGGACCTCCCAGGATGTCCAGTTTAGAGAGATTCCACCGTACTGGGGACCTCCCAGGGTGTCCAGTCTAGAGAGATTCCACCGTACTGGGGAACTCCCAGGGTGTCCGGTTTAGAAACATTCCACCGTACTGGGGACCTCCCAGGGTGTCCGGTTTAGAGAGATTCCAACGTACTGGGGACCTCCCAGGGTGTCCAGTTTAAAGAGATCCCACCGTACTGGGGACCTCCCATGGTGTACGGTTTAGAGTGATTCCACCGTAATGGTGACCTCCCAGGGTGTCCAGTTCAGAGAGATTCCACCGTACAGGGGACCATCCAGGATGTCCCAGTTAGAGAGATTCCACCGTACTGGGGTACTCCTAGGTGTCCAGTTTAGAGAGATTCCACCGTACTGGGGAACTCCCAGGGTGTCCTGTTTAGAAACATTCCACCGTACTGGGCACCTCCCAGGTGTCCGGTTTAGAGAGATTCCACCGTACTAGGGACCTCCCAGGGTGTCCTTTGTTTAGTAAACATTCCACCGTACTGGGCACCTCCCAGGGTGTCCGGTTTAGAGAGATTCCACCGTACTGCGGTCGTCCCACAGGGTGTCCATTTAGAGAGATTCCATCGTTACTGGGAAGGGACCACTCAGGGTGTACAGTTTAGAAAGATTCCTCCGTACTGGGGGACCTCCAAGGGTGTCGGTTTAGAGGCAATCCACCATACTGGGGACCGTCCAGGACGTCCAGTTTCAGAGAGTTTCCACCATACTGTGGACCTCCCAGGGTGTCCAGTTTAGAGAGATTGGACCGTACTGGGGAACTCCCTGGGTGTGTCCGGTTTAGAAACAGATTCCACCGTACTGGGGACCTCCCTAGGGTGTCCGGTTTAGAGAGATTCCACCGTACTGGCGACCTCACAGGGTGTCCAGTTTAGAGAGATTCCACGTACCTGTACTGGGAACTCCCAGGGTGTCCGGTTTAGAAACATTCCACCGTACTGGGGACCTCCCAGGGTGTCCGGTTTAGAGAGATTCCACCGTACTGGCGACCTCACAGGGTGTCCAGTTTAGAGAGATTCCACCGTACTGGGACCTTCCAGGGTTTTCCAGTTTAGAGAGATTCCACCGTACTGGGGACCTCCCAGGGATGTCCAGTTTAGAGAGATTCCACCGTACTGGGGACCTTCCAGGGTGTCCAGTTTAGAGAGATTCCACCGTACTGGGACCACCCAGGAGTCCAGTTGATACAGATTCCACCGTACTGGGGACCTCCCAGGGTGTCCAGTTTAGAGAGATTCCACCGTACTGGGGACCTCTCAGGATGTCCAGTTTAGAGAGATTCCACGTGGTGTCCGGTTTAGAGAGATTCCAACCGTACTGGGGACCTCCCAGGGTGTCCGGTTTAGAGAGATTCAACCGTACTGGGGACCTCCCAGGGTGTCCGCTTTAGAGAGATTCCACCGTACTGGGGACCTCCCAGGGTTTCCAGTATAGAGGTCCGGTTTAGAGAGATTCCATCTTACTGGGGACCTCCCAGGGTGTCCAGTGTAGAGAGATTCCACCGTACTGGGGACCTCCCATGGTGTCCAGTTTAGAGAGATCCACCGTACTGGGGACCTCCCAGGGTGTCCAGTTTAGAGAGATTCCATCATACTGGGGAACTCCCAGGGTGTCCGGTTTAGAGAGATTCCACCGTACTGGGGACCTCCCAGGGTGTCCAGTTTAGAGAGATTCCATCATACTGGGGAACTCCCAGGGTGTCCGGTTTAGAAACATTCCACCGTACTGGGGACCTCCCAGGGTGTCCGGTTTAGAGAGATTCCACCGTTCTGGGGACCTCCCAGGGTGTCCAGTTTAAAGAGATTCCACCGTACTGGGGACCTCCCATGGTGTCCGGTTTAGAGAGATTCCACCGTACTGGGGACCTCCCATGGTGTCCGGTTTAGAGTGATTCCACCGTACTGGGGACCTCCCAGGGTGTCCAGTTTACAGAGATTCCACCGTACTGGGTAAGTCCCAGGGTGTCCTGTTTAGAAACATTCCACCGTACTGGGCACCTCCCAGGGTGTCCGGTTTAGAGAAATTCCACCGTACTAGGGACCTCCCATGGTGTCCAGTTTAGAGCGATCCCACCGTACTGGGGACCTCCCATGGTTTCCAGTATATATGTCCGGTTTAGAGAGATTCCACCGTACTGGGGAACTCCCAGGGTGTCCGGTTTAGAGACATTCCACAGTACTGAGGACCTCCCATGGTGTCATGTTTAGAGTGATTCCACTGTAATGGGGTCCTCCTAGGGTGTCCAGTTTAGAGATATTCCACCGTTCTGGGGACCTCTCAGGGTGTACAGTTTAGAAAGATTACTCTGTACTGGGACCTCACAGTGTGTGGTTTGGAGAGACATCCACCGTACTGGGACCTAGAGGATGTCCAGTTTAGAGAGATTCCACCGTACTGGGGACCTCCCAGGGTGTCCAGTCTAGAGAGATTCCACCGTACTGGGGAACTCCCAGGGTGTCCGGTTTAGAAACATTCCACCGTACTGGGGACCTCCCAGGGTGTCCGGTTTAGAGAGATTCCAACGTACTGGGGACCTCCCAGGGTGTCCAGTTTAAAGAGATCCCACCGTACTGGGGACCTCCCATGGTGTACGGTTTAGAGTGATTCCACCGTAATGGTGACCTCCCAGGGTGTCCAGTTCAGAGAGATTCCACCGTACAGGGGACCTCCCAGGATGTCCAGTTTAGAGAGATTCCACCGTACTGGGGACCTCCTAGGGTGTCCAGTTTAGAGAGATTCCACCGTACTGGGGAACTCCCAGGGTGTCCTGTTTAGAAACATTCCACCGTACTGGGCACCTCCCAGGTGTCCGGTTTAGAGAGATTCCACCGTACTGGGACCTCCCAGGGTGTCCTGTTTAGAAACATTCCACCGTACTGGGCACCTCCCAGGGTGTCCGGTTTAGAGAGATTCCACCGTACTGCGGTCGTCCCAGGGTGTCCAGTTTAGAGAGATTCCATCGTTCTAGGGACCACTCAGGGTGTACAGTTTAGAAAGATTCCTCCGTACTGGGGACCTCCAAGGGTGTCCGGTTTAGAGGCAATCCACCATACTGGGGACCTCCAGGATGTCCAGTTTCGAGAGTTTCCACCATACTGTGGACCTCCCAGGGTGTCCAGTTTAGAGAGATTGGACCGTACTGGGGAACTCCCTGGGTGTCCGGTTTAGAAACATTCCACCGTACTGGGGACCTCCCAGGGTGTCCGGTTTAGAGAGATTCCACCGTACTGGCGACCTCACAGGGTGTCCAGTTTAGAGAGATTCCACCGTACTGGGGAACTCCCAGGGTGTCCGGTTTAGAAACATTCCACCGTACTGGGGACCTCCCAGGGTGTCCGGTTTAGAGAGATTCCACCGTACTGGCGACCTCACAGGGTGTCCAGTTTAGAGAGATTCCACCGTACTGGGGACCTTCCAGGGTTTCCAGTTTAGAGAGATTCCACCGTACTGGGGACCTCCCAGGATGTCCAGTTTAGAGAGATTCCACCGTACTGGGGACCTTCCAGGGTGTCCAGTTTAGAGAGATTCCACCGTACTGGGACCACCCAGGATGTCCAGTTGATACAGATTCCACCGTACTGGGGACCTCCCAGGGTGTCCAGTTTAGAGAGATTCCACCGTACTGGGGACCTCTCAGGATGTCCAGTTTAGAGAGATTCCACCGTGGTGTCCGGTTTAGAGAGATTCCACCGTACTGGGGACCTCCCAGGGTGTCCGGTTTAGAGAGATTCAACCGTACTGGGGACCTCCCAGGGTGTCCGCTTTAGAGAGATTCCACCGTACTGGGGACCTCCCAGGGTTTCCAGTATAGAGGTCCGGTTTAGAGAGATTCCATCTTACTGGGGACCTCCCAGGGTGTCCAGTGTAGAGAGATTCCACCGTACTGGGGACCTCCCATGGTGTAGGACCACCGTACTGGGGACCTCCCGGGTGTCCAGTTTAGAGATCCACCGTACTGGGGACTCCCAGGGTGTCCAGTTTAGAGAGATTCCATCATACTGGGGAACTCCCAGGGTGTCCGGTTTAGAGAGATTCCACCGTACTGGGGACCTCCCAGGGTGTCCAGTTTAGAGAGATTCCATCATACTGGGGACTCCCAGGGTGTCCGGTTTAGAAACATTCCACCGTACTGGGGACCTCCCAGGGTGTCCGGTTTAGAGAGATTCCACCGTTCTGGGGACCTCCCAGGGTGTCCAGTTTAGAGATTCCACCGTACTGGGGACCTCCCATGGTGTCCGGTTTAGAGTGATTCCACCGTACTGGGGACCTCCCAGGGTGTCCAGTTTACAGAGATTCCACCGTACTGGGTAAGTCCCAGGGTGTCCTGTTTAGAAACATTCCACCGTACTGGGCACCTCCCAGGGTGTCCGGTTTAGAGAGATTCCACCGTACTAGGGACCTCCCATGGTGTCCAGTTTAGAGCGATCCCACCGTACTGGGGACCTCCCATGGTTTCCAGTATATATGTCCGGTTTAGAGAGTTTCCACCGTACTGGGGACCTCCCAGGTTGTCCAGTGTAGAGAGATTCCACCGTACTGGGGACCTCCCATTGTGTCCAGTTTAGAGAGATTCCACCGTACTGGGGACCTCCTTTGGTGTTCAGTTTAGAGAGATTTCACCGTACTTGGCACCTCCCAGGCTGTTCAGCAGGGTGTTCAGTTTAGAGAGATTCCACCGTACTGGGGACCTCACAGGGTGTCCAGTTTAGAGTGATTCCACCGTACTGGGGAACTCCGAGGGTGTCCGGTTTAGAGACATTCCACCGTACTGGGGACCTGACCTCCCAGGGTGTCCTGTTTAAAGTGATTTCACCCTACTGGGGTCCTCCCAGGGTGTCCAGTTTAGAGAGAATCCACCGTTCTGGGGACCTGTCAGGGTGTACAGTTTAGAAAGATTCCTCCGTATTCGGGACCTCCCAGGGTGTCCGCTTTAGAGACAATCCACCGTACTGGAGACCTCCCAGGATGTCCAGTTTAGAGAGATTCCACCGTACTGTGGACCTCCCAGGGTGTCCAGTTGAGAGAGATTTCACCTTACTGGGGTCCTACGAGGTTGTCCAGTTTAGAGAGATTCCACCGTTCTGGGGACCTCTCAGGGTGTACAGTTTAGAAAGATTCCTCCGTACTGGGGACCTCCCAGGGTGTCCGGTTTAGAGACAATCCACCGTACAGGGGACCTCCCAGGATGTCCAGTTTAGAGAGATTCCACCGTACTGTGGACCTCCCAGGGTGTCCAGTTTAGAGAGATTCCACCGTACTGGACAACTCCCTGGGTGTCCAGTTTAGAAACATTCCAACGTACTGGGGACCTCCCAGGGTGTCCGGTTTAGAGAGATTCCACCATACTGTGGACCTCACAGGGTGTCCAGTTTAGAGAGATTTCACGGTACTGGGGACCTCCCATGGTGTCGAGTTTAGAGAGATTCCACCGTACTGGGGACCTCCCAGGGTGTCCGGTTTAGAAACATTCCACCGTACTGGGGAACTCCCAGGGTGTCCAGTTTAGAGAGATTCCACCGTACTGGGGACCTCTCAGGATGTCCAGTTTAGAGAGATTCCACCGTGGTGTCAGGTTTAGAGAGATTCCACCGTACTGGGGACCTCCCAGGGTGTCCGGTTTAGAGAGATTCAACCGTACTGGGGACCTCCCAGGGTGTCCGCTTTAGAGAGATTCCTCCGTACTGGGGACCTCCCAGGGTTTCCAGTATAGAGGTCCGGTTTAGAGAGATTCCATCTTACTGGGGACCTCCCAGGGTGTCCAGTGTAGAGAGATTCCACCGTACTGGGGACCTCCCATGGTGTCCAGTTTAGAGAGATCCACCGTACTGGGGACCTCACAGGGTGTCCAGTTTAGAGTGATTCCACCGTACTGGGGAACTCCCAGGGTGTCCGGTTTAGAGACAATCCACCGTACTGGGGACCTCCCAGGATGTCCAGTTTAGAGAGATTCCACCGTACTGTGGACCTCCCAGGGTATCCAGTTTAGAGAGATTCCAACGTACTGGGGAACTCCCAGGGTGTCCAGTTTAGAAACATTCCACCGTACTGGGGACCTCCCAGGGTGTCCTGTTTAGAGAGATTCCACCGTACTGGGGACCTCACAGGGTGTCCAGTTTAGAGAGATTCCACCGTACTGGGGAACTCCCAGGGTATCCGGTTTAGAGACATTCCACCGTACTGGGGACCTCCTAGGGTGTCCTGTTTAGAGTGATTCCACCGTACTGGGGTCCTCCTAGGGTGTCCAGTTTAGAGAGATTCCACCGTTCTGGGGACCTCCCAAGGTGTCCGGTTTAGAGATAATCCACCGTACTGGGGACCTCCCAGGATGTCCAGTTTAGAGAGATTCCACCGTACTGGGGACCTCCCAGGGTGTCCAGTTTAGAGAGATTCCATCATACTGGGGAACTCCCAGGGTGTCCGGTTTAGAGAGATTCCACCGTACTGGGGACCTCCCAGGGTGTCCAGTTTAGAGAGATTCCATCATACTGGGGAACTCCCAGGGTGTCCGGTTTAGAAACATTCCACCGTACTGGGGACCTCCCAGGGTGTCCGGTTTAGAGAGATTCCACCGTTCTGGGGACCTCCCAGGGTGTCCAGTTTAAAGAGATTCCACCGTACTGGGGACCTCCCATGGTGTCCGGTTTAGAGTGATTCCACCGTACTGGGGACCTCCCAGGGTGTCCAGTTTACAGAGATTCCACCGTACTGGGTAACTCCCAGGGTGTCCTGTTTAGAAACATTCCACCGTACTGGGCACCTCCCAGGGTGTCCGGTTTAGAGAGATTCCACAGTACTAGGGACCTCCCATGGTGTCCAGTTTAGAGCGATCCCACCGTACTGGGGACCTCCCATGGTTTCCAGTATATATTTCCGGTTTAGAGAGTTTCCACCGTACTGGGGACCTCCCAGGTTGTCCAGTGTAGAGAGATTCCACCGTACTGGGGACCTCCCATTGTGTCCAGTTTAGAGAGATTCCACCGTACTGGGGACCTCCTTTGGTGTTCAGTTTAGAGAGACTTCACCGTACTTGGCACCTCCCAGGCTGTTCAGCAGGGTGTTCAGTTTAGAGAGATTCCACCGTACTGGGGACCTCACAGGGTGTCCAGTTTAGAGTGATTCCACCGTACTGGGGAACTCCGAGGGTGTCCGGTTTAGAGACATTCCACCGTACTGGGGACCTGACCTCCCAGGGTGTCCTGTTTAAAGTGATTTCACCCTACTGGGGTCCTCCCAGTGTGTCCAGTTTAGAGAGAATCCACCGTTCTGGGGACCTCTCAGGGTGTACAGTTTAGAAAGATTCCTCCGTATTGGGGACCTCCCAGGGTGTCCGCTTTAGAGACAATCCACCGTACTGGAGACCTCCCAGGATGTCCAGTTTAGAGAGATTCCACCGTACTGTGGACCTCCCAGGGTGTCCAGTTGAGAGAGATTTCATCGTACTGGGGTCCTCCGAGGTTGTCCAGTTTAGAGAGATTCCACCGTTCTGGGGACCTCTCAGGGTGTACAGTTTAGAAAGATTCCTCCGTACTGGGGACCTCCCAGGGTGTCCGGTTTAGAGACAATCCACCGTACAGGGTACCTCCCAGGATGTCCAGTTTAGAGAGATTCCACCGTACTTTGGACCTCTCAGGGTGTCCAGTTTAGAGAGATTCCACCGTACTGGGCAACTCCCTGGGTGTCCAGTTTAGAAACATTCCACCGTACTGGGGACATCCCAGGGTGTCCGGTTTAGAGAGATTCCACCATACTGTGGACCTCACAGGGTGTCCAGTTTAGAGAGATTTCACCGTACTGGGGACCTCCCATGGTGTCCAGTTTAGAGAGATTCCACCGTACTGGGGACCTCCCAGGGTGTCCGGTTTAGAAACATTCCACCGTACTGGGGACCTCCCAGTGTGTCCGGTTTACAGAGATTCCACCGTACTGGGGACCTCCCATGGTGTCCGGTTTAGAGAGATTCCACCGTACTGGGGACCTCCCAGGGTGTCCAGTTTAGAGGTCCTGTTTAGAGAGATTCCACCGTACTGGGGACCTCCCAGGGTGTCCAGTGTAGAGAGATTCCACCGTACTGGGGACCTCCCATGGTGTCCGGTTTAGAGAGATTACACCGTACTGGGGACCTCCCAGGGTGTTTAGTTTAGAGGTCCTGTTTAGAGAGATTCCACCGTACTGGGGACCTCCCATGGTGTCCAGTTTAGAGAGATCCACCGTACTGGGGAACTCCCAGGGTGTCCGGTTGATAGAAATTCCACCGTACTGGGGACCTCACAGGGTGTTCAGTGTAGAGAGATTTCACCGTACTTGGCACCTCCAAGGGTGTTCACCAGGGTGTTCAGTTTAGAGAGGTTCCACCGTACTGGGGACCTCACAGGGTGTCCTGTTTAGAGAGATTCCACTGTACCTGATTTTAAACTAGACTCAGTCTGGTATGTTATTTAACCGTTATTTATATAGTAACGTTTAGAGATTCCACCGTACTGGGGAACTCCCAGGGTGTCCGGTTTAGAAACATTCCACCGCACTGGGGACCTCCCAGGGTGTCCGGTTTTGAGAGATTCCACCGTACTGAGGACCTCCCATGGTGTCCGGTTTAGAGAGATTCCACCGTACTGGGGACCTCCCAGGGTGTCCAGTTTAGGGGTCCGGTTTAGAGAGATTCCACCATACTGGGGACCTCCCAGGGTGTCCAGTGTAGAGAGATTCCACCGTACTGGGGACCTCCCATGGTGTCCAGTTTAGAGAAATCCACCGTACTGGGGACCTCTCAGGGTGTCCGGTTTAGAGAAATTCCACCGTACTGTGGACCTCAAAGGGTGTCCAGTTTAGAGAGATTCCACCGTACTGAGGACCTCCCATGTTGTTCAGTTTAGAAAGATTCCACTGTACTGGGACCTCCCAGGGTGTTCAGCAGGGTGTTCAGTTTACAGAGATTACACCGTACTGCGACCTCATAGGGTGTCCAGTTTATAGAGATTCCACTGTACCTGATTTTAAACTAGACTCAGTCTGGTATGTTATTTAACCGTTATTTATATAGCAACGTGGCTTCCATGACCATACTATATTGGCGTCTGCATTATATAACATATTCGTTGTGTTCATTTCATTTGTTGGTTGCATGTATCATACGATCCTCTAACTTCGATAGCCGCACAGATTCGAGGCCATTTTTATTTTCTCGTTCTCTAGCGAGATTTACGGCTTACGTCACTTCCATTACACTTGTGCGTTCAACCGAAGCCAGATGAAAGGTCACAAATGCCAAGTTAAAAAAATGCGATTTAAACAGGACTAATACATTGCCAAACAACACAACACACCTAAATGTTGTGTGTTCCACTAATTCCATTAACCCCCTCCATTAAAATCCGGATTTCGATAGGAAAACTTACACATAAATGAGTTCGCTTGAACCCGTATGTCAATGGAGGTCACGTAATATTTGTAGGTAGAAAGGCACTAATAATGTAGGATTATGGATTTTCATTCAATCACCACCTTATCCTATTTTTTTTAAAATTGTCACTTTAAAGTTCGTCCACATCAGTCCAATACCTCCATTTATCAGCAGATATATGCAATCTGGTCTCTGTTTTTGGTATTCCCATTGTGGACGAGTACCACATGCAGAAGGGATTGAAATGTCTTACTCCAAAAATAGACATTACCACTTTAAAAAAGTATTAAAACCAACAAGTTGAAACTTCATATTGTTTAATTTGTTTAATCTAGCAAATTATATTTTCCAAGTTGGCAATCGTTTGTCTAATCATTTAAGTTCGAAACAATATGTATCGTGACCCCTGAACGCAATGGTACATTATGCAGACACAATTTGAGGTCGCGACCTTTCACGGTACGCTGGAGGCGGCCATTTGTAGACGAGCGTGTTTTGAAAGTAAACAATTGCATTTCTCCGTACTTTTGAAGCCAGTAAACGCAATATATATACAGATAATTGGATTATATTTGCATGTAACTAATAAAAAAGGTTTATACTCTATTATTTATTACGCATGTTGTTTAATATCGTTAGAGTCTCGAATTATGAGCAGTCCAGGATAGGTATTATCTAGTCTGTGAGTTGACGTTCTTTTGGGGGTGGCGACCGTACACCGCTTACAATGCACCCCTATGCCTGTACACGACAGTCCAGTCACCGTGTGATTAATGTTCACATTCTGGCTTACCTCAGCTTTTCGGACATCATTGGCTAAACTATTTCTCTATCCGATAAATGAACGCGGACTTTCCACAACAATAACAAATGCGTAGGCTACATAACCAGAAGTTGAATTCATACTTGGCATGTTTAGGTCAGTGTAGATGAGCACGATGAGAGAATGCAGTCCATCTCCATGATTGCCAACTGGATTAGCATACAGCGAAGATGTGTTGAAGGTTCCCAAACGAAACAAACAAAACGAAATGAAAACGACCGTTGTGTGATTGTCTGGGATTGTTTACCCGGCTTCCAAATACTGAATCGCCTGTAGTTTACTTCGACACATGCTGTGTCGTCTCTTTTAACGTACGTTTGCACATGGTTTTCTTTTTTTTAATTAGAAAACGATGTTTTGTTGGCTTATATGCGACATCATCTTCTAACTAAACTAGAAAACACAACATTTAGCAGTGATACATGCTCAGCCAATCAAAAAACAATAAAAGGGCAATAACTTTGAAATCAATCATGTGACATCCATGTACGTGTTCTGATAACTCATCCGAGATATTGTCAATATAAGCATGTTGACAAAGTTTGGTGGAAATCGGACTTAAACATTTCCAGTTATCGCGGTCACAAGCTCAGACAGTCAAAAACATCAAAGGGCAACAATTCTGTAACCGATCATGTGACATACTTGCTTGAAGAACACATCTGCGATGTCGTCAATATACGTATGTGACAATGTTTGGTGGAAATCGAACTTAAACCTTTCGAGTTACCGCAGTCATTGTGAGTCATTGTGACTACGGTAACTCGAAAGGTTTAAGTTCGATTCGTCAGCGGTTGGTCAGCGAATCAGACATGTCACATGTCAGCGTATATCACATGACCATTTGGTCAGCGAATCAGAAAAAAACATCAAAGGGCAATAACTCGGTCATGTGACATACGTTTTTTAAGAACTCACCCGAGATATCGTCAATTTCAGCATGTTAACAGCGTTTGTTGGAAATTGGAAACTGGAAACTGGACTTAAATCTTTCGACTAGCATAATAAACAACAACGATGAGGAAACGACGTGAAAACGATATGTAATCGTTCGTTTGTGGATCGAACCAGAAACAAATCCGGCTTAAGCATACATGTACTTCTGCTGATAGCATTACTATTTAATTACACGTGTGTACCAGCATGGGTTAAACTAGTCGGGTGATGTATGTAAAGTCGTGCGATATGTCTGCCGAAAGTGTTTTCTTAATGCATACAACGTTGAAAAAATGTAAATACACATTTATGATATTACCTTGTCTATTGTGTGTCATAATATAAATTGTTTAGGTATAACTATTATTGTTATCACGTATATATCGCTGATGCAAATGTAAACCCGTGTATAATAGCAACAAAATGGGTGGGGTATTTTCAAAAATGAAAAGTAAAATTGCCACCACATTTTTTCTGCTTACTAAGTCCCTAAATAATACTTTTAGCAAAAAAAATCACTTTGGGCAGACATGTCGCACGTCTTTACATAAATCACCCGACTATAAGTTGTTAATTTGTAACCAATGGTTACCAATGATACATAGCCTAATGGTTAATGTGGCCGCATTGTTTTCAATTTTGAAGCGTGTGTGGGCTCGCACAACAACCCATCTTATCTTTGCTATTTTACACTAGTTCACATGATTCGTCTTCAAACGGTAAGTTTTGTCACGTATACAAAGCATGTGCAAGAATGAAAGTGATATTAACATAGTGGGTGGGGCATTTTCGCGGGCCGTAAACGATTAAAAATGAAAAATGAAACTGCCACCTAAGAAATTTCATATGCGTTCGTTAAGTATACCATGTTAAAGTTTACATAATTGCTACACACAACATGTACATAAACAGTTACAAAACACCCACACTATTCATACTGGCAAAAACAACAACTCGTCATTGGAATATTGCTTAATTGATTTTAAATCATCCGACGATAACATCACACTCAACAGATCAGTTTCATCATGTATGTAAAGCTGATGCGAACGCGAACCCGCGTGTAATAGTAAAAATGTGTGTGGTGTATTTTCGTCGGCCTGTAGAAAGTTAAACAATACAAACTAAAAATTGCCACCACGTTTTATCTGCTTAATAAGTCCCTCAATAGCACTTTTAGCCAAAAAATCACTTTCGGCAGACATATCGCACGGGAGACTGTATCCTACCGTCCAGGGGCCCGTTTCACTAACGAACTAAGCAAGTACTTTTGTCATAAGTTATAACTTAAGTCCGGAGTACGAGCTTAGTCCGTTTCACAAAACATCTTAGCAAGAACGACAATCGAAATTTACTATGAAAAACTAAGACAGGTAGCTAGCAGTCTTAAGTTATAACTTAAATATTTAAGTCGGAACTTATGAAATAAACAAAGATGGATGCCCCCATGTGAGCCGAGGTGGAGAAAACAATTCACTGACAGCAGGTAAATGTTCACTTCATACGTACTATTTTAGCAATTATCTGCCATATAAACCATATATGCTTACATATAGATAGCCACACTTGTGCTAGTTACCCGTGTATTGCTATTTGTGATATAGGTCATGTCGTTACCAGTATTCGTTATGCCCAGTTATCGACAACATTTACAACCACTGTAGATCCAGATGAGCCGGCTCGTAACAAACCATCTGTATGCTGTACATGTATGTCTGTTTGTCGGTCGGTGTAGGTTTGTCAGTGTCGGTCGGTCAGTCGGTCGGTCGGTCGGTGTCGGTATGTCGGTGTCGGTCAGTTGGTTTCGCACGGTCGGTGTTAGTCGGTCGGTCGGTGTCGGTCGGACGGTGTCAGTCGGTGTTGGTCGGTGTCAATCGGTGTCGGTCGGTGTTGGTTGGTGTCTATCAGTGTCTATCAGTGTCAATCGGTGTCGGTCAGTGTCAATCGGTGTCGGTTGTTGTCGGTGTCAGTTGGTCGGTCGGTGTTTGTCGGTCTCTTGGTGTCGGTGTCGGTTGGTGTCGGTCGGTGTAGGACGGTGTTGGTTGGCCCTGCCCTGCCCTGCCCTGCCCTGCCCTGCCCTGCCCTGCCCTGCCCTGCCCTGCCCTGCCCTGCCCTGCCCTGCCCTGCCCTGCCCTGCCCTGCCCTGCCCTCGTCCCGGCACATGTTTGGGATCTTAGGTGGTTGGAGGTGTCGTCTAAGACAAAGAAAACAATGCAACATATTCCGTAACCGAAGCCTTTTGTGTCTTAAGTGGTCATTCTTTTCTTTAAAAACGATGAATATACCACCTAATGGTGTGTTATGTATGAACGTCCGTCCGTCCATCCGTCTGATTGACTATCCGACTATTGTTTGTTCTTTCTTTACAGAACATACAAACGATGGCAGCTGCATTTGCTATAATCCAGGCGCGTAATTTACGACGGGAACGAGTCTTTAGGACCGAACCAATCCCCTAGACTTCATGGATAACGAGGACCAAATATCGAAATTCAGGCTGTCTCGTGATTTTTTTCTACAAGTATGCGACATTGCACATGCTGACATTATACGGTCAAACCTGAGATCACACAGTATGTCAGTGTCATTGCAAGTGTTGACTGCATTGCGATTTTACGCAACTGGTAGTTTCCTGGCGGTTACTGGAGAGATATACAACATTAGCAAATCAAGTGGTTCTAGAAAGTGGAATAGAACTTTTGCGGACAGTGTTAGCCTGTGTTTCGTTTCTGATAAGGAGATACCTTGTTTTCAGACTAGATGGAGAAACAGTCCTGACGCATTTAACAAAAATTTCAGACCCGTCCGCTGAATGCACGTGCGCATTAATCCAGTCCTATACTGGTAAACATGTTCAGGGGCAATCCTATATGTGTGACACTGACTCACACAGTGCATGCATTTCTACATGTAATCAACAAATTACCCGTGTCCAATTCAAATAAATATAATATGTCATTCAGTAGTTGTATCAGATACATCCATATCTGACCGGGCATACCATTAATAATCGACAGTACATGTGTTCTGCTGACCATGAAACGTGATTTCTGAGTTTATGAGGTAATCTAAGTAAAATTTATTGGAATGTAAAAATAAAAACATTGTTAATTGCTTCTTTTGTTGCTGTTTCATGTCATATGCCAATTTATATTACAGTATAAGGTTCACTAGTTGGCAATAAATATATCCACATGTATTCAATGGCGTCGGAATATTGAGATAAAATTTATATTCTACATGAGATTATTTTTAAAAATTAATAATATTCAACATTAGGCTTGCAAATCCGTTATTTTAGATGTCAAAACACATAAAGGGAAAATAAAGTCATCATAAAAATATAAGCCCCGAGCGGGATTCGAACTCTCGCGGCACATACCGAAGCTGTAAACAATAACTAAGTTGTAACTTATGACGGACTTGTTATGACCGTCTTAAGTTTGTGTTGTGAAACCAAATAAGCAATGACTTAAGTCGGTCATAACTTTTGTCATAAGTTATAACTTAAGTTCGAACTTATGAACAAACTAAGATTTGTTAGTGAAACGGGCCCCAGTACTAGACTTATACTGTCTGTTCCACGTTTTGCTGCCGACGAACATTTGGCCATTAAACGCATTCAATCTAAACAATAGTTAAAAGTATGTACTTTTTCATAAATAACAAAAAAGTCACCCTCCCCAAAAAAAGTTGTTTGATGAAATTCAATCAAATATTTATTTTATTGCGAAAAAACGAGTTTCATATGGGAATTTCACATTAGTGGGGCCGATATGTGTTTGAGAAGTGCACTTTTGGAAGAGTCTGCCAAATTTTGCACCGATGTTTATTAGAACAAAGTAAAACTTTTCAGACGGGTGGCTAAAAACAATATTACTAGGAATGATATCATATGGATAAATCCAAGATGGCCGCCATAAAAAAATAAAAACTCTGAAATGCGTATATATGTGCCAACTAAAGCACTCTACTTGTCGACCATGACAGTCATTAGGATATGGAAGTAAATAACATGGATTTACAACCATTTACAGTGAAACTCATAGGTCACGGTCAAGATCAAACTGAAAAAGACGGCAATTTTATTAATTTTGTTGACCTTCTTCAATACATATGTGATTTTCTAGATATTTAAGACACTTTTTGAATCTATAGAGATATAAATGTATAACAGTTTAATGCATATACAATAAAATCACATTCACCTTATGTTCATTAGCTTCAGTGGTGGAGGTCATAGTGAGTCATAGTGAAGGTCAAGCTAGACTAAATAAAATCAGTCTACATGTTTATACACGTTTCTGTAGTATGAATACTTTTACATGACTGCAGAGCTATGTCGCCTACTGTTACGTGATATAGATTTTGGTGACTTTCGGGTGGTAAATAAAATTGAATTAACCTCGCCAACTTCAAAGGTCAATGTCATTTTAATTTTTTATTTAGAGCTCCAGTTAAGGTGCGTAATTTGGCAAAACTTTCCGGTATGTTTTCTTATTTCTTCACTAAAATGGCAAGGTGGGAGTTATTTACAATTGTCTCAATGAGACGGTTCTAAAGCATGCACAACTTACCATTTTTGGAGAAGAAATAACAAAATTTCCCCCCCCCCCCCGAAAACTATCAGATTACGCACCTTAACTGGAGATCTAGGTCAACTTAAAATGCACAATTCAGCACACTAAAACCAGTTTACGCTGGTTTCCATATACAAGCTTCTAGATGTTAGCTGTGGCTATACAATGTATGCATTGCAAATTCTTATTTTGGTACTGTGTTTGCGCATGCACCCTTACATCCAAGCCATAGTGGCATGCAGGGCAAAGCAGTCTTAACACATTGACATCGACCAGTGCAACCTTTCATACAACTACATCGAATTGGCCTCCTCTAGGATGCACTGGCAATTGGGAGGGAGCATCACAATGGTTGCCACTTTTCCTGACTCGTTAGTCCACCCCATGCAGCAGGATATACTTCAGGCAGTTGTGTCTCATGTGCATGACCCCAGATGTGACCGCCCTGTCGTGTTGCCTGCTTGATATGCTGTTCAAGAGAAGCAGTGTACTTCCCTTTGCGGTGAACAGTTGCTTTCGAACTTCATTGACACTGTTTGAATCACTGGTGCGGTCATACATCAGGACGTCAAACGTTCTAGCACCTGAATATCACGTTCACTGATTTCGTTTGGGCCTTCTGCTAGCAAACGGAAAGTTTCCGTAACTTTCCGGGAAATGAACACCAGATTTTCCATGTCGTCATTTTCCCTATAGAATGGAACGATTATTCGGTGTCGCATCCAGTATATGCATGGTACATCGGCATGCAGAGGGACTTCTGTGTTCCAATAGCTGCTGATATATCATGAACAGGAATGTAGCGATGATCCTTTTTAGTACTATATGACACCCACGCCACACTCATAGCCACATCAGAATTAACTGTTCGTATCATGAATGAAGTGTATCCTTTCCTTCAGCGACTGCATCAATAAGGTGTACCATTAACCTTGGATCTGCTTCTTCATGGTTACAAGGCGAAAGTATACGTAGATCTTCACGGCCTTGGACACACACGACACAGTCATCATGTGTTACAATCAATTGTTTGCTGTCGGGACCAGAGAGTAAGCGCACCTCCTACGATATTAGCATGAACAGCTCCAACTTGTTTACATCATCGTTGAGAAATAAGGGCCAGCTTTTTGGTAGAGGGGTGCAGCGTGATACCTTGATCCTCAAACCCTTTCCCTTCATTTCCTTGTTTGTTCTTTTAGGCTGTCCTCCCTATATACTTCAAACACTATATAAAACCGTCGGTGGTTATCAAGCACTCGAGAGATGAAAGGAAAGAATGCGTCATTCATGTAGTCGGCGAATGTCTTGCCCTTGTCAGGTGGCAGGTAATGAATTACTGCTGCTCCATCCATGAGCATGACCTCAGCATTTGGAGTATGCATAACCGGCGTGATGTTAGCTGCCTATTTGAATGTTTCCATTGTCTGAAATGGATGGGGGATGCGCCTGATTTTCATGCGAGAAGAAATTATCTGAACTACCACACCGAATTGCCCTTGCTACGTATAATCGGGCGAGCGTAGAACATGTGTCTTGCAGCGCCTTCTCTTGTGGGCGTTTGGTTTGTCGAGTGCTGGTAGGGGCCATTAGATATAGCTTATTCTTTGTTAATGGCTTGCAAATGGAGTCTGTGTGTCTTGAGGCGCTTTGTAAGATAATCATCAAACTGTTGTAGGCCGGCTTCTCGCAGTTTCTGCACACAGAGGATTGCTGATTCTGAAAGAATCTCCATTGTGTGTAAACGATAGAGTACTTCACCATTTTCTGCGAAGGGATTGCAAATAGCATTGATCACTTTTTCTAGGGATCTGCAATCATTAACGAACTTTGCTTGAAATGTTTATGTTTGTTCATGGTGTGCCTTTGGTGTGCTCCTTGGGGCAGTGGTTGTGATGATAGTTTCTTCAAAAGTGTTAATCACACGTGTAACTTCGGGTGAAGCAATGGACCACCGCTGGAGTGCGTCTGTGTGATGTGTCTTCCTATTACACCACCATCACCGTTTATCGCTAAATTGTTCTGCTCGTGAGCCTAGCCCATTGCTATGGTCAAAAACATTCGCCCAGTTTTGTATACTGTGAAATTTCGGCTCTCAAACTCAGCATCCACTTGAGGATGTAGTTTGGATAATGTAACCATGTCCCGGATGTGGACTGGTACTCATCTTGCGTAGTAAGTGTGATTCAGAACCATGAACCATGGAGCAAGTCCAGTTACGCTTGATTTGTATATATTACACTTTCCTTCTCTGGTCGAGCTGGTGTACACTAGCACATGGAATTCTAGTTCAAGGATATGGTACATGTACTGAAACTGTGGATTTGATGCAGACATTTCCGATGCCCATACATCCACATCATCTGGTGCGTATGCTGGTGGAACCGATTTGTGATATTCATTGTGCTGCTTCATCATGATTGTATAGAGAACAACAGTTACTGCTGTGACTTTATGTGCATAGCGAGTGCTCTTGATGTGTGTAGCTGTGAGACAAGACTCTGCAACACCAGATGTGAAAATACCAGCTTCTGTAAGCGCTTCTACCCATCCAATTTCTTCTAGAAGGTCGCCACGCAAAGTTAAAGAAGCCTTTTCGAGGTGCAAACCACCGATTAGCACAACATACTTGTCCTCACCGTGAGTCTCGGGAAATGCCCATTGTATACTTTTCGTGATCGCATAGAGAGGTTGGGACGTTAAGGGACGCAACATCTAACGATCATTACTACAATTCGCTGAATTAAATTGTGTCGTATGCTGGTTGTTTTGTATTTCATATTTGCAATATTCCTACATAAACAAAAATTCAAAAACACATGAGACTTCATTCCAATTGTGAAAATGTGCTATGAAAACATGTATTCACTTAAACAAAAGAAAAATAAGAGAAACAACAGACAACACTTTTTGATTCTTACATTGTACAGAGTGTAGACCGTAGGAATAAACAGATGGTCATCATTGGGATTAGCAGGTTCAGATGTCTTTAGAATTAACTAATGTAATGTTTGAAACCCATAAATGATTTGGTAATTTCAGACACTGAGGTGGTCTGGGTACGAGAGTATCCATGTTAATTAGGCTATAAGAAAGTTGAATGCAGTGGGCTCTCATGTAGATGTACAAAGATATAGGAGTAAAATATGTTGATACGATTGTCAGATCCAGCTTTCTAACTTGAAAATTTAACAGCTATGTCTAAATTAGGTAAATTAGATACTTTGAACATCAACAAAACTTAATTCTGAAGTTATTTAGATATATCTTGAATAATTCATTGGGACAATATAATGGGGAGATACAGTTACAGTGAACACAGTTCTGGTATACCTTTTTAAATTAAACACTAATCTCACATAAACTTGACGGATGTTGTTGTTGCTGCCAAAATCTTCCGCATTGTACAATATTCTTCAAAACTTCTCCTGAGCATATTTGGAATTCAACATGACGTCACGAGTGATCAATATATTGCTACCAAAATTTACAAAACGTAAGAATTTTTCAACCTAGACATTGACACTTTAACTTAAACGTGTCAGACTATCAACGAACCAATTACAACAGATGACATAGCTTGAAAACTATTATCATAGATTGTAAGATTGTCAAAATATGTTTTAACAAAAGAAACCGGTGGCTAAAGAAAATTACTGAACTTGATATATCAGGTTTTGACCTTGACATTGACCTTGAATTTTGAACAATGATTGTTAAAATTAATTTAATTTGACTCTTCACTCAATATGTAGTCACAGTAGGTTCCAATATTACAGTATTTTGGAAATTAGATGCAGTGATGCGCAACCAAATAGAACATCCTGGCTGAAATGTGAAGTGTTTCCTACTTGACATTGACCTTCAATCATGACATTGAACTATAAATGTCGCGTAAACAATGTAATTGATTTGTGCATTTATACTACTATCGTTGCATACTCAAATGTAGGTAGAAATTGCCAACTATATGCATATATATTCGAGTTTAAGACGGAAAGTGATTTTTACCGGCGGCCATCTTGGATTTATGCAAATTAGGTCATTCCGGTGGATTTGTTCGTGGCCACCCGTCTGATTTTTTTCGAAATTCATCACTGAACAGATATGCAAAATTTGGCAGTCTCTTCCAAAAGTGCACAGATCGACCTTTTTTCTGTACATACATGTATCTATCGCACTACATGGGGAGTCAATTTCCAAAACTTTTCGTTTTCTGATCCTGAAGGATCAAAAAACGAAAGAATTTGGAAATTGACTCCGAAACCTGGCGAGATATCTTGAAAATGATGTAACTAAGAAAACAAGAGTTAGATTTTGAAAATCGGTCCACAAATAAAATAAATATTTAAAAAAAATCAAATTTTAACCCCCATGTTAAATTCCTATAGGAAAATCGTTTTTTCGCAATAAAATCAATGTTTGATGGATTTCATCAAATAATTGTTTTTTTTGGGGAGGGTTACTTTTTTGATATTGATGAAAAAGTACTTACTTTTAAATATCTTTAGATTTAATGTGTGTAATGGCAAAATGATCGTCGGCAGCAAAACGTGGAACGGACAGTAATGTCTGTAGGAAGGTATTTATTATAATATTTGAACGTTGATTGATGAACATGTGGAATTCCATGAAGTGCAAACTCTGATCAGTCGCCTTTCAGTCGCTGAAGTTGTGTATTGTCAATTAGACCATATGCATACAGATCAGCATCTGCCATAGCTGAACATGGTGTAAGATGCATGTCCTCATTGTATTTCAGGATGCGCATCGATGGCGGCAGATATTGTGTTCTTGCTAGATTCCTCCGGCTCCGTCGGATCGGCCAACTTCCGGAAACAGAAAGACTTTGTCGCCACGTTTGCTCAGACCTTTGACATCGGTCCAATCAATGTGCAAATTGGTGCAGTCACATTTGCGTCGACTGCTCACAATGAATTTAATTTAAATGCATTTCCAACAAAATCCGCATTGATTGACGCAATTCACCAGATATGCTACCACAGCGGGGGTACTCGTACCGACTTGGCGTTTCAATACGTCGAGAGTAACCTGCTGCGCCCGTACAGTAGCGAGCAGTGTATGTCATGATGAGACTGCGCGGATGTGCAGGCTGATCTGGGTCTGCACAGGTCGGAAAACGATTGTGTCATTTAAAAAACAATTATTTAACAAAATGTCAAATCTATAATTATTGGTGGGTTTCGGTCAATATTTATATCGGATTGTTTGTTATTTCACAAGGATGCTAAATATTGTATTTATGTCAAAGTCATGAATAATATCGAACTTTTATTCAAAGAATTGCGAAAATTTTATTATCTTTAATAGATATTAAAGTCGAAACTCCGCATATCAAACTCCGATATATTAATTGATATATATGTTATGCAACGCTGCCAAGGGAAACCGTCAAACTGACAGCCGATAAGTACACTTAACATGCTTAAGTTTGATAAGTACAGTCGAACCTCCACGAACGGCCACCTCTCTACAACAGCCACCTCTCTACAACGGCCAAAATTTCAAAACGCAATGTGATGAATTGCGACCACAGTTAGTGTACGTAATTTGATAAACTTTGTGGGGGATTTTGTTAATTCTTCATCAGAACTGGCAAGTTGGGAGTGCTTTAGAATCGTCTCATTGAGACGATTCTAAAGCATTTCCAACTTGCCAGTTTTGGCGAAGAAATGAAAAAATATGCACCTTAAATGTAGCTATGATTTCTATATGATATACCTCTCTTCAACAGCCACCTCTCTTCAACAGCCAGTTTTCAGTCTCCTCATGGCTGGCCGTTGTAGAGAGGTTCGACTGTAATCTCATTCCAGAGATTGCAACAAAGAAAGTTTCACTCTTTGTCCACGTTGACACCCGGGACCCTAAATCAACGTCATAGGGCCGATATGTAAATTAGATAATTTCTTCTTACATCACGTGGTGCATACTAAACAAGTTCATTGGTTAATTTAGTGTACAATGTACCCAATATGTACATCCGAGGTGGGGAAGGAACAGAGTTTTATCAGGTAACGACAGTGACTCGGTTCGGAAACGTCAGTAATTCCTCGTCAAGCCTAGGAATTGCTACGCATTTGCTACCCTTGCCTGATATACTGTACAGCAAATGTTAAATGCCATAGTATGGGGGCCGTTTCACTAAACTTCGTACGACTAAAATGTTCGTAAGTGCAAAATTATGATAGTCTGTAAATTTCACATTAACAACGTTTTCTTGAAAACAATTATTGGATTTACATTTATTGAGCAGGCTCAATACATACAAATCCATCAATTGAAATTTCCAGTTGATCCTAAATTTGCACTTACGAACATTTTAGTTGTACGAAGTTTAGTGAA
The DNA here is from genome assembly GCA_029237695.1 of Conchocele bisecta. Classification (NCBI taxonomy): domain Eukaryota; kingdom Metazoa; phylum Mollusca; class Bivalvia; order Lucinida; family Thyasiridae; genus Conchocele; species Conchocele bisecta. The sequence goes on from CM055281.1 coordinate 38,281,817, forward strand.
ACGGACCCATGGTATATTGTACTTCCCGCAGACGGAGGTGCATGAAGGCTGTAGGTGATCATTTACCCGACCATTTGTGGTCCTTATGAACGAGTGTATCGAATATTTCATTTTAGGTGACATCTTAACAACATCGCAATTTTTCTTACCTTCTACATGTAGCAAGCTTTAAGTGAATTTAATGATACTGCCAGTTTGTACACAACCGCCTGCACTAATCGTGCCAATATGTGTACATTGGTTTATTACAAAATATTCGAATAGTGTGCTCGAAAACAAACGGCTTCTCAAAGATTGGTTGTGTCCGAGCTGTGCTACAACTCAGGCACAGCCAATCAAACTGCTTGATTGCGAGTTGGCAATGCCAATAGATGTTCAGAAACGTTGGCATTTGGGCAAGATTAACGCAGGCGGTGATGTAGCGACTCGGGCGACTTGTGATTGTAGGTATTCGCCATCGGTATCGGATCAGGCGTGGACACTGCTGAACTGGGTGGGATCGCGTCCGACCAACAGCACGTGTTCCAGGTACGGTACATGTATACCAAATAAGACAAGCAATGTGAGTTTGTACATGAAAATATGCGACATGTCTCATAGAAACTATTTACAACATGTATGATACTTTCAGTAAATGACATTGACATTCACGAAATATTCAGAGCAAATGCATGCGGACTATAATTCCGCATTGGTTAATACAAATGTTGTCATCATTCGGTGTAATGTACAGCACATGTTTTTATGAAACTTCGTGCATCTTCTTAGGCGCATCTACAAGGTGCATGATCACGTGGTTATAGCAACAACAAGAACAGTGGCTGAAAGTGTTGAAATCTTGCCCACTCCAAAGTAAGTATTATTTGATGTTTTCCTTAATATTAAACGGATTTTGATGAAATATGGCACAGCAAGCGCGTCTTCATGAGCTGCATTTGGTCGTCCAGGGAGTTCAGCACAGACTTATGTCGTTTTTGCGAAGAATCAATTTCCGTGTCTACCGACACGGAAATCGATTCTTCGCAAAAACGACAGAAGTTGATGCGCCATATTTCATCAAAAGCCGTTACGTAATAAGGACAATATAAAATAATACGAACATTGAATCTGATGGATTCTGTAAGTTTCAGTACTTGTTGTTGTTGTTGTTAATACCACGTGATCATACACCTTGATCTAACTACACATTTGGTGGTAACCTTACGTTATAAACACAAGCACTTACTGACGGAAATACGTCTATTGAGTAGGCTGAAACCAATAAAAAGCTTATATTATATATTAAACAATGCAGTCTTCGGATATTTAAATGTTTTAAGTTAGAGCAGAATACTTTAGCCAGTTCACATACATGTAAACTGGCTACATGCAATGTATTGACAAGACATATGCATGCGCGGATGTAGTGAGATTTCGCATTACTCAGTTCACATTCCCGATACATGTATCACAGGTTGAAGTAACGGACCGAGGTCTATAAATACATTGAATATGCCTAAAAGCGTCAATAAATAAAAAAAAAGAAGCTGAAAAATGTTTTTTACTCCCTATATATGTCGATATATATGGAGTAATCAAACAATTTTAGCTGATTTTTTTTTATTTATTGATGTTTTTAGGCATATTTAATGTATTTATAGACCTCGGTCCGTTACTTTAACCTATGACATGTATATGTCCTTATGTACATTGACATGTTCATGCACCTTTCAATATGTAAAAATAATACTGGCACAGAATGATCACGTGGTGCAAACAGAATTGGAGCAGGTGATCATTTTCTAAAACTACATGTAGGGTGGTCAAAGCAGATTAACTTTACTTCTTTGGAGGAATTGGACCTATGTTTAATTTAGTTTCGTTTCATTAAAGACTTGCTGGCGCTTTTGCAAATTTAAAGAGGTTCTGCAACATCCATATGAAGAATGAAAGTAGAAAATGAAAGAAAGAAAATGGCATTATCTTGAGTATTCGACATTTATTTATTAAACCATTTACTGTGTTCTAAACTCCAGGTACAAAGCTTCGCCGCCTTACAAACCCTGCAATCGAAGCTGTCCTGGACAGCGTGTGTCGGTTAGTTTAAACATAGTTTATTGCATATAAGTACAATTCTCACAACATTACTTACAGCCCTTACCCAACGTCTGTCGGTTAGTAGACCACGGCCCGTGTCTATACAACTGTCCGAGCATTTATTACGTTTTTATGCTCGAAATCAGCAAGTTTGATTGGTCGAGGATGAGGCGTGCTCAGTCGCGTGCAATCAAACTGCCTGGTTTCGATGGTGAATGCAGTGAACATATTAAGAACGGTTTTATCAGACGTGGCTGGTGATCAATTTGTACACGTGGATGCTATTATAGTTGTCTGTTCTGCCATGTGTCACGTGGGATCTGGTGGCATACAGTAATGTAAACGGTGGATGCTACAGTTGGCTGTTCTGCCATGTGTCACGTGGGATCCATTGGCATACAATAATGTAAATGGTGGATGCTATTGTTTGCTGTTCTGCCATGTGTCACGTGGGATCTGGTGGCATACAATAATGTTAACGGTGAATGCTATAGTTGGCTGTTCTGCCATGTGTCACGTGGGATCTGGTGGCATACAGTAATGTAAACAAGAACAATTATAACATGAATGATCATGTTATAAAAGAACGCTTTGAGTGTATGTTATTATTATTGAGGCCAACTACATGTTTGCAAGTAGCATGTAAAGTTATAGATATCAGGGTATGGGATCAGTGGTTTCCGAACCTGCTTTTCCGACGTGACGTATTCTGTGACGTCATTTTTACAGTAAATTTTCTTGAAACTTTTCCAAGCAAACGGACGGATTTCGATGATATGTATCACACCATAGAAGTGGCATACCGGTTCGATGATATGTATGACACCATACATTCACGTTCTTTAGATTTATATTCACATCCATGGTAACCGATTCTTCGTCAAAACCAGAAAATTGTTAGATTAAAGCAAACTATACCATAATGCAAGAACTGGCATCATTAAACGAAGCTAATCCCCTCGCACTGGCATCATTAAACGAAGCTAATCTCCTCGCTGGCAACCTTGATAATAAAATAGTACTCCGTGACCTTGGGCGGTCGAACGTGGGTCATATGAGTCTACTCATATGCTAAACCATGCTCCATCCATAGACACACATTATGGTCAAATAATATCAAAATCGTAGAAGCAGTTCACAAGATATTGAAAAATGAAATGTGTTACTAGCGTACGTACATACGTACGCAGTACATGGACTAACGATATACCAGCTCTTGCCTATCGGCGAGGGGATACTAATTGGCAACCTGTTAAGCATTACTGCGTTATGTTTCATTAAACTCTGTCTTTCCATTATAAAGATATTACATTCAACATCCTACACCAACTTTAATTGACATGGCGCAATTTTAAATATTGCGCGGCCCAATTTTCCCAATTTTAGTACTTTCCCCTAACAAAAAAAACCGACATCTAGTCGCACGCTGACTGAGCCGCGATCTATAAACTTACCCAGGGAGATTACATTGCAAAAATAGTGTAACGCGTCCACTGGCGGTTTGTTTCGGTGAGTCCGCACAGTACAACTGTTCAACAGTCCGACTTGGCAAACGCCACCTAGCGACTTATCACCGGCACTAACGCAGGCATGATATAAAAATCCTAAAACCATCAACTTCTAAAACTGGCGTTTTGAAGAAAGTCATGAAATATGCAATCTTAAATTCGATAAAATTGACGCAGTACAATTTGAACGACGTTATAAGCCAAAGATATGAGTGCCAGAAATAATCCACATTCAGACACATGAAAATGTTTTGCCATTTCTCCATTTCATTGTCGAAACTCCAGACGGTTTTACAGAATGTGAAAGCCATAGAAAATGTATACTGGATATAAAATACTCCTACAAGCACCAACGACAGGTCATACATTACATCGAAACAGAAATCATTGCCTTGAAAAAGTCTGAGAAATATTACACACACACAAGTACACATTCAAACGGCTGTATGTCAAAAATTGTTCTGCGACTTTGCACTGCAGTGGAGTATCCAGATTCATGCAGAGGGGGTGTGAATTGTGAATGGAGTTTGGAAGGGGGTGCGAGAACATACATTCAATTTCTTCCATTGTAGTGATTTTCACATATATTATACAGGTAGTTATTTCCCCCAGAAAACGTAGGTTAAAGTAAAAAAAATACACACCTGACCAAATGTTACGGGATGCAATTACACACCATATCACTGGAATTTGTACTGTACACCCACTGGTGAATCCATGTGACAAGTGTTTTGTATGATGTGGTGTTTGTGAATGAGCTGATAAGACATGTGTCGTGCCTATGCACTTAATGACTGGGTGCCAGACATCCTTCAGCAAAGTTGCAAATCATGATTTGAATTGGGGTCCCATCTGTTTGGCACAAAGTGTTCTTTATAGGAATTAAATATTAAATAAGTATAATTGTTTAACTATTCCAACAGTTTTCAAACATACGAGTGCCTGCTACACAGAAATATTCACTTAGTAATATTAGGTTTACTGATAGGTTGTATCATCGTGCTATTTTGATTGTAAATGAGGCAGGTCATTTTTAAATTATTTATATCAACTAAATGTGTCACCTGAATAAATATTTGTATTGACTTGTTACAAAATATGATCATTCCACATCAAAAGATAAATAGAGAGAATAAATAGTTCCATTAACATTTTAAAGAGTCAATGTTATCGCCCTTGATATCAAAGTGGCAATTCAAGCTTGATGTAAAAATAATAATAATGTAAAATTAACATGGTTGATATGATTTTTTTAAGAATTTTACCAAATTTTCTACGACGGCCATCTTGGATTATGCGACAACCTCCATTTTAACAAATATGAAAATGCTTCACCCACGCACCACAACTGTGAAGTCTGACCAGCGTCGGCCAAACGGTACATGAGAAGAAGGCGAAATCTATAATTAAAGGATGACCTGTCAGCGGCCATCTTGTATGATGTATCATCCGATTTTGACAATACCCACGATACCTTCGATTTGATATATATCGGGACCATATTAGGTCAAATTTGAAATATCACCATGTGCCAAATACAAAATCAATGCGTGAAAAGTGAAAAAACAAAAGGAGAACACTGGAATATTAGTGAGGCAAGAGTTGTGATAACTATACAAAAAGGAATTCCAGTTATGCTCGGGACACAAAATCAGTACATGTATCCGAAAAAAACAAAAGAAATCAGTACATGTATGGTAAGATATGTTATTCTTGCTTTTAAGGACTAGAGCAAGTGAGCGGGGTCTCACACATACCCTCGGCCGTAGCAAAGTCATTTGGCCTTGACCTTTGGCATGAAAGCCGCTTAGGTGAGATATAGAATGAAAATATGGCTGTTGATAAAGAAGTATGTGACATTTGCAGTTGATCCAACATACGGTTGCAGATAAATTGTGTACTTAAAACTTTAATGCAAATATTTCAAAACATTTAACACAATTTGACCTTGACCTTGGCCATGAAAGTCACATGTGTGGGCTATAAAATGAAAATATGGATGTTGATTGTTGATAGACAAATATATGAAGTTTCAATTCAATCTGACTTACGGTTGCAGAGAAATTGTTTACTTACTTTAACACATATATTTCAAAACATTTAACGCAAGTTTCAAAGTAATTTCACCTTCACGTGTGCATGAAAGCCGTATGAGTGGGCTATAGAATGTTTGTTTAATGGTGTTTAACGGCCTATCAACAGCTATGGTCTAATAATAATTTCATCGAGAAAAATAAAGTCAGCCCTGAAATTAGAATAACCTGACCTGATGCCAGGTCCATACCACACCAAAGTCACTTGGCCCCTTTCCCTAAAAAAGGATTACGAATAATCGTAATACTCACACAAGAGATATACCGGTAACCAGATTCAACTGTCACATACAAAATGCCAAAGACGTATGTGAGGGCCAAACCAGGTCTCCAGTCGGATTTCCGGTAAGGATGAATCGCGATTGTTAAATTACCCATCACATGCACCCACCAGGGCTATAGAAAGAAAATATGATCTTCTAACTTCATAAAGAAGTATATATATGAAGTTTCAAGTCAACCCGACTTGCGGTTGCAGAGACATTGTGTACTTAAAAACTTTGACATGTTTGATGCAAATATTTCAAAACTTTAAGTAATTTGACCTTGTGCAGGAAAGCCACATCGGTGTGCTACAGTATAAAAAATATGGATGACGATAAAGAAGTATATGAAGATTCAACTCAATGCGATTTACGGTTGCAGATATAATGGGTACCAACAAACCTTTAACGCAAATCTTACGGATGGACGAAAATACAAAAACTATATACACCTCGACATACTTTGTATGCCTGGGTATGAATCATGATTGAAGGCACTGTGTTACAGATGATGCCTCAATATGTTGTTTGTCACATCATGCACTGCAAATGACCAATATCAACCAATTGCACCATTTCATTCGAAGTCAAATTTCGAAGTCGAAATTTATTGTACACATGTAATTTGTTACAAGTTTGACCATTGGGCATTGATTTCAATTATAATCATGATAATAGCACAAAAATACATCATTAATTCGTAAATTTTCATTTCCCTTCGAAAGTCTACAAAGTTTGTCTTTGGTCTATTCTAGATGTTTCAAGTAAAATCCTTTATTGCGAAGATAACTGAAACCATGTGAAACCAACCAAATATAGACTTTATAGATTGTGGACGTTAAACAGAAATTTATGAATCAAAGATTGAATGCAATACCTTAAATGTTAATCATTCTAGGTTGGCGGTAGGATTTTTAAATTTGCTCAAATATGTGTCTGTGACTGGAGACATGGGGCTTATGGGATTTTCGCGACCAGTGTAGATACACATAATCCGCACAGGATCTGCACTGTTCACCATTGCATCAATGAAATCTCCATCATGCTTCTAACAAGCCACATCATTATCAGGCTACAGGAGTGTACTATTTGATCAGGAGCTACACTGGTCACAAATCCCATAAACCACATTCTCCTGTCACAGCCACCGGTTAAAGTAACGGACCAATACCTATAAATACATTAAATATACCTAAAAGCATCAATAAGTGAAATAAAATAGGCTAAACAAATTATTTACTCCCATCCCCATATCACACATGGAGTAAATACATTTTGTTTAGCTTATTTTTCTCTCACTTATTATTGATGCTCTTAGGTATATTTAATGTATTTATAGGCCATGGTCCGTTACTTCAACCTGAGGTCACAGCCACATATGTGTAAAAGCATAGTAAATATATTTCTGACCATTTCAATATCTAGTCCTTCGAGTGTCACGTAATCAGAAATGTACCAATGTCATTCTGTCCACCACAAGAATGAGTCACCGATTCAAAAAATATTGACAAATCTTAAAACTGCACAAGTCAGATTTGTGTGAATAAGATTCATTCTCAATTCCATCAACACAAGAATGTAACATGTCTTCACGACACATCCTTTCAACAGGTTGATTAGATGATTAGAGCAGAAATCAGAGTTAAGAACCACACAAACACTGCCGCTGGCATGGATGGTACTCCGGTTAAATGGTTATTTTTTGTAACTGAACTTGTCTTTCTCAAGCTCTTCCTCGAGGGTTATATTTTCAGATGTCGCTGATCTTAAGATGATGACAGTCTGTCATGGCGACACTATATTTTGCTTCGTGTAGGTCAGGAACTGGATCAGTTCCCATTTCGCGAGTGTTTGGCAACTTGTTGCCCAGGTGGAGTTGTGTCTTCGGGCAGCGATTCTTCTGGTGGCCTTTGTCCTCTTCAACAGCAGAATGAGAAACAATTTCCGCCTTATCTGCTTCTTCTGAAACCGCCCATATACTATCTCAATAGCCCTGCTGGTGTCTGCCTCGACTGCAGGGTGAAGTTGAAGAGGCTCGACGAATAATCCAGATGGCTAAGATCTGTAGACGGCTTCCCTGAAACAAACAATCAAACACTATTATGTTCATGGTTAGCCTTTTATTGAATTTCTTACCAGTATTAACCATTACTCAGCAAATGACTCCGCAACTTTCCAACATGAAACAGTGCTTAGAGAACTACATCCCACCCGGGTATCAAACTCACAACACTTGGATAAATGTGGTAAGCGAGTAAGCCACATTGTTCATAGTTGTGAACAGTAACTCTTGAAATCTACAACCGTACTGTCCGTAGCAGAGTTACGTTTCCATTCATAGTCTTCCTCTGCAGAATAGTGAAAAATAAGAGATCTGGTTCGCAAATTACATGTAGCAGCTAAAGTTGGGGTCCTATCCACAGGTTGAAGTAACGGACCGAGGTATATATATGTGTGTGTTATAGAGGGAGTAACAAAACTTTTTTTATTTTTTAGCTTTTTTTTTCGTTTATGGACGCTTTTAGGCGTATTTAATGTATTTATAGACCTCGGTCCATTACAATGTACTTCAACCTGTGGTCCCATCTAGTAGGCATAACAGTTTGCCTATAAGAATTAAATAAGTGTATAATTGTGTAACTACGGTACATGTATTCCACCAGTTTTCAAAATTACGAGTGCAGGCCCACTATACAATATAATCATTCAGTAATATTGATTTTACTGATAGTGACTCGCGGTGGTATCAGGCTATTTTGATATGCAAATGAGACATGACATTTTAAAATTATTTATACCCATTAAATGTGTCGCCGAACAAATATTTTTATTGACACATTATAAAGTACGATCATAGTGCACATAACAAAACTAAGCAGACAGAATATAGTTTCCATTAACCTTTAATGGAAACACGGTTATCGCCCCTGATATCAGTGACGAAATTCACGTTTCATACAAAAGAAAAAGTACATGTATATTTTCACGTACATGTACAAATGGGGGGAAAATCCAAAATCAGAACTGAATATTTACAATAACAAAACTATATATTCAGCGCTGAAATCAGAATAATCCTGGTCTGATGCCAGGTCCTCGCCACACCAGAATCACTTGGCCCCTCCCAAAAGCAGTAGGGTAAGTAATAATCTTACTACTTTTATAATTGGGCAATAACCCAATTCAACTCCAAGGTTAACAAAAGAGCCAAAGATAAAAATGTATGAAGGGTCAAATCAGGCAAATAGTGATTTTCCTATATGGAGGAACCACTACCGTTAATTTAAGTCGTCTCGTTCTCCCGACCACCACCCACGTAAAGTTTTGTATTACTTTTATAATAGTTTTTTTTTTCAGATGGAAAATATACAAATTAGGTCACAATTAACAACTAAAGTGTAAATCAGATCTGATTAGCTATTCTGTAGAGGAAGCCTACGTATATCATTTATTTGTTTGTTGGGGTCTAACGGCCAATCAACAGATGCGGTCATTTAAGGCCGGGTCAATGGGTTTAGTAATAAATCCCATTACCTGTACAAGTACATGTTCAAGTACATGTACAAATGGGGGGAAATCCTAAAATCAGAATTAATATTTACAATAAAAGAACTATATACTCAGCCCTGAAATCAGGATGATCCTGGTCTGATGCCAGGTCCTCGCCACACCAGAATCACATGGCCCCTCCAAAAAGCAGTAGGATCAGTAATAATCTTACTACTTCTATAATGGGCAATTACCCAATTCAACTCCCAGGTAACAGAAAGAGCGAAAGATGAAAACGTGCATGAGGGCCAAACCAGGCAAATCGTGATCCATACGTATTACTTTTATAATATTTTTTTTCAGATGGAAAATATACAAATTGTGTCACAATTAACAACTAAAGTGTAAATCAGATCTGATTAGCTATTATGTAGAGGAAGCCTACATGTATGAATGGAATAGTAACTCTGCTACAGACGGTACAGGAGTAGATTGCAAGAGTTATTGTTCGCAACTACAATAACATGGTTCAATAATAATGAGACATCAGTGATTCGATATTTTATGTACATATTGGTGTCGTTTTATAGTTTCGATGTAGAACCAATAATTCATTAAACTGTGTTTATTCCATTGGGTGACAGTCCAGTTGTTACATTTATAACAGTATAGCCAATTGTTCTCGTCATTTTTTTAATTTTATTTCCACTTCAAGGGACCAGGGGTCTCAGAAATGTAATTTCCGTTATGTACATTTACATGACGTAAATATAGCTTTACATTTACATTTTTTTCTTTTCAACGGCATAAAACATACAACTGAAGGGGCATCTATTTAGAAAAGTGTCAAGAATATGGGTAAGCTAATTGTATTAGTGCGAAACAGAGAAATTTAGTAGCAAGTCGTGGAATTTCTCATTTATGGCAACCCAACAACATGTATTTAATATGAATCAGTAAAGTTAAGCAAAACAAAATAGCTTGGCAACTAACAGAATGCCGTGTTTTACCACATGTACCAAACATCGTTATATACATGGTATTATACATAGTTTCTTTACTGAAAAAAAAAAAAATTTCCTTATAAATTGTGTGATTTGTCAGTAAATTACACCAGGACACCAGATGTACATAAAATATAGAATCACTGACATACATATCTGTACATGTATCAAACCAATGAAAACTGACATTCTGATCTGCATATAAAAAATGTCATTTCGGCTAATTCTGCGCACCGGCTAATGCACAATTCACGTAATGTTTTGCCCAGCTCTAATCACGTCAGAATAAATTATGTTGATTTTGGAATAAATCAGCTGATTAACGGTATACTAAGTCACAATTTTATCCCATTCCGATAGTTTGGTAAAAAGTTATTCAGAACATGGTCAAAATGATTAGTGGTCCTGCTTACTAAATTAATAGATCAACAACAGATCTGTTAAAAAAAAGCTTCATAAACCAATAATACACATGCAAATATACCGACATTGGTTATTATTTTATTCCCGTATTATTCGCAAAACTCAAGGACAAAATGGACTGATATTTTGATCAAATTTGGCTGGGTCTCCGCTAGGCGGATATAGATAATAGACGACAGATGAAATAGTAAAAGCCATCTGTTTTAGCCGTGATTTATCTTGGCTAAGAAACTGCCTTGAATGTTCAGGGAATTTAGACTGAATATGGACATTTTCACGACAATATTATTATTAGGTGTGCAGAATTAACAGACACGATTGTAATCCCAACAAACATACAGTCTCCACCCCCGCCCATATTTCGTGAGGTCACCCCAATGAAGCAAAGAAGTCCCTCATCACCACCCCAGACCAAACATGGGTACCCTGTGTACAAATAAATTTTAGGAAGCCCACCCACATGCAATACAAATACTTAATACAAATACTGCACTTCAATTTTTTTTACTTGTTTGGTCACTGTTGTTAAAGTTTTCTAAATCGTGTAAACACGTGACTTTCTGAAAACACTTGTCTTAAGAAAACAACATGAATAATCAGACATATAAAATATTGGTGTGTGCAAAGCCACATACACGGTGTGAAGCCGGGTACACTTACTTAATAGAAATACTGCACCGGCCTATATTCATGATATTTCGGGGAAAAGTCACCGCTGTGCAAATGCAGTGTACCTGGATTCGCACACCTCAATTTTTTACTTATTTCATCACTGTTGTTACAGTTTTTATAAACACATTTGACTCTCAGTGGGGGGGGGGGGGGGGGGGGGGGGGGCGGGGGGGAGTGGTGAATGAAAGTAGTGTCTTTTTTAAGTGGCTAAAAGCCTATAATATATAGACAATAGACAACAGATAATAGCCTAAATAAATAATGAATTGACTTGTTGGACTGAAAACATATATTCAAAGTGAATCTACAAGTATCGAGGTGCCACAAACACACAGAGTCCGAGAGATGCACCATAAATTAGCTATTTAAACAACAATTGTGGAAACAACATTGGTCGCGAAAACCAATGACTCGGCACATGCACAGGCAATGTTGAATATCCCCCACCAACTTGAATTCATGTTAGATTGAATACAATGGAATTAGTTTAGTAGCCCTGTGGTTAAAAGTGCTGTCGAAGTCAGCACGATTCAAATATTGGTCAACAGTAATAAAGAAATAATTCCTACCTGAAACGAATGTTTCGTGTCTGGCAGCTAGTAGACTTGAAATGTAGGTCAATTATTGATGCGTCTTGGCTGTCGCCGTATTGTCCTCTCAACTTTAGCAAATTTGCAGAAATGTACGTCTGTAGCATTCACAAATCGTCGAGTACACAATGAGTATCTGTATTTCCGTATTTAGAGCTTATCAACAATGAAGACAGCAATAATGACACGATGGCTTCGACCAGTACGTGTAATGGCAATATGACCAATCATTGTATTATTACGCGTTTGGCAGGACACGAAATATAGTATGACGTCACAATGAAAATAAAATCGCATTTAACAACAAATAGCTGACTTTTTAAACGTAAATTTGTTATTGGTTGGTATATTACATTAAAAAAAAGTGTCCTGTGTCCAATAAACTTGGACACATGACACTATGGCGTTTAGTAAAAAGGTTCAAATATTGACTCTATATGTGCCGGACGTTCTAAATGAGGCTCCATACGGGATAATCTATTTAAACTAAATTTCATTGGGAAGCTATTTTTTTGCAAATTACATGCGTATTATTATTTTAATATAACCTATCAATGTTTACAGGTGTTAGCATGTTTCAATATTGAACTAACATATAGCTTGTTGGTATTGGCACACTTTCATTTTACGAAGTTTCCCGCAGCGAACCCCATTCGGCCCATCGACCGATTGTAATTATAGAACGCCTGTAACTATTCACGAGAATATAGGCGTTCTATGAAAATGGATTTTATAGTTGGCTGTTCTGCCATGTGTCACGTGGGATCTGGTGGAATACAGCAATGTAAAACGGTGGATGCTATTATAGTTGTCTGTTCTGACATAATTATACACTTATTTAATAATCTATAAACATGTTGTGCCTTCTGAGTGGGCATGCACCTTTATAAACATGTTGTGCCTTCTGAGTGGGCATGCACCTTTAATGAATTCCGGTATGTTTATTTTTGAATTATGATTTTCCAGTTCAGCATCTCAAACATAGTTCAAATGTTTAAAAGTCTAAATTTCATCAGACAAACTTGCCTTAATAGTCATCTGGTGTAGCTTGATACTCTCGGTCGTCGTCAGGTTGGGTTGGTTAGACTTGCCGTCGGTGATCACGATTTTTGTACACAGTGGTGCTCGGCGAAATTAAATTGAAATGTTATGCAAACAGCTTGTGAGCTGTTTGCATAGGATGTTTAACGTTGTGATATCTTTTTATTCCACCCATTATCATGATTATATGGGCTGTATTTAAGACACTATTAAGCTGGAAGGAGCGCAGATCCTTCAACAGGCATCAATGCAAGCGCCATGACTAATAGTGCACCGTCCCGCAATATACGGTATGTTTGGTTTCAGGAAACAACTTATGTCAGCCGTTGCCAGTACCAAATCACGCCACTGTAGCATGCGGTTTCGTTTAGTGAGTATATAGAAAACCTACCGTGTGGCTGTGACGGTAGAAATAGGATTTTATTTTGCGACCATCCGCATAGTCGGCTCATGATATGCACTGTTCGCCATTCCATCGATGACACGCCCGTTCTGCTGCTAATAAGCAAATGAATACATATCGTTATTAGGCTACATGAGTGTGCTTTTAATCAGGAGTTTCACTGGTCATAAATCCCATAAGCCCCATATCTCCAGGCACATCCACATATTAGCAGTGTTTTATGTTGATGTTATTTATTAGTAAGCTTACATATTGCAAAGAAACCATGCTCTGTCGTCCTCATTTAGTCTATGCTTTAGGACCTAAATTTTGACTCATCTGTACCACTCAAAGGGACAAAACGGGACATATATTTTTGCACTGATGCACCTCTCTAGTTTATATTTCTGCATGATAGCAGTTTGAAAGTGGTAGCTTAACCTTGATATTTTACTTTGAACACCCCCACCCATTAAACATGCAAGCGATAAGAAGTTTCAACAAGTTTGCTTTAATTATCAGATTACAACTCAAAATATAACCACACTTGGTAATATACATCATAATCATGATGATAGACAATTGTAATATAAACACGTAGATTGGCAAATACTTTGGAAACTGTTGTTACTGACCATTCCAAGACGGGACCTTGTAGTATTTTGCATTTGTTTTTACATTTTACAGCCATTGTACGGCACTAAACTACGCCAATGTGAGATAAAAATGGCAACGATTGTAGAGCTATGATAATCGCCGAACCGACTACAAGAAAAATATACATTGTAAGCGATGTTCGTTCGGGTTATATTTAAGGGTGGGAATTGGCGCGAACATAGAGAATAGTAGGTTAGTGCCGTAAATGGGAAAACATATCTGGCAAGGCTTAGGAAACGGGATGGGCGAGGCTATGCCGAGCACATCCCGTTTCCGTGCCGCGCCATATATTTTTCCCATTCACGGCACTAACCTACTATTCTATTTATCCCGTCAACACCTACAAATAGCTTTAAAATGCAAACAAATAAACCCAGCCGCACCCTCAAAATCGGAGAATCGACTATGACAACCGCACATATTCATACGCAGTGATTAGGTCGTATTGACAGGATATCGAAAATGTTTCACTGCACCGTGTTTCACGGCACATACGCACTGTGTTGACTGGATAAACCTTTTATACCCGGTAAGCGCAACCTTAATGGATCTGTTCATTAGTGCCAGTACTGTTGGTCTACATGTATGTCCCAAATGCTTCCGTAAGCGGAACTCAACACAAATGGGTTACAACTTGAGGAAACATTGCATGTCATTTTAAGCCGAGGTGCACTGTACAGTTACGGCCATCTTTTACACCACATGATGAATTAAAATGTCTCGCTTTGTAATAATCGTAGAGTTAATATACGTACTAAAATTCGAATTATACGTGATATGCCGTCACCATACTAAACACTATAAACGTGTTACCTTTATCACAGATGAAGGTCCATATCAGAGTTTATAGCTTCCATAATTCAGCAGTTAATCAATGTTGAGCTATTTATTATAGGAATGAATGGCCTTTTTGTGGAATTTATCGGGGTATAAACTTGGAAAAGTCGCGGGAATACTGGACGAAGGCCTTCCGACCTTCGTCCAGTATTCCCGCGACTTTTCCAAGTTTATACCCCGATAAATTCCACAAAAAGGCCATACATTCCTTATAATTCCAGCATTTGAAATAAATTCATCAAGAAAATGTGTTTATTTTGACAGACGGCAGCCATTTGTTTACATTGACAGCACTGACAGCGCACCTGTAGAAAGTAGTTCGGCGTGGGAGTTTACTGGGATATAAATTTTGGACAGAGACTTGCTACGTGCCAATCAAATGTTACGGAATTGTGTAAATATTTGTGTGCTGGAATTATATAAGTTTAGTCCAGTATCAATTTGTAGGAGTGTGCCAGCTCATAGCTGACGCGGACGAAAAACGTCTTACCGCGCGCTCAGCCGGTTATGTTAAACTTTTCCAGATTATGTCATTGTGTGTTTGTTGAGCATGAGTTTGTGTCATGATATATATAGTGGTGCACATTATGCCCCTTACTGTTCCATATTGTCATACCTGTAGCCTGCATAATATGTCACGTGATACTTATATGGTTTCCGCGATGCCGTCTAGTCATCCGTCTAGCCATTCAAGATGTTTCTGTACATACATGTATTAGCCATGACGGAAACAGACATATGCATGCTTGTCTATATCTTTCGTTCAATTAAATCAACACATGCGGACTGCAAAGATTAATTACAAAGTGTAAATTAAAGTTCTTATAGAATGCATGCAAAGTGTGAGATAAAATGCGCCTTGAAGTTTTCGCAAGCGCAATGAACTACACATGAAACACTGTTTTATTTCTAGTGGTCGTTTTAGCGATTTTCATGAATGCCTTTCGGTAGCGATTGCGAGCCATGTGATGATTGACTATATAAGCATTTAAGTCCACACAGTCTGACGGTCCGCGTTGTTCGCCTTTCAATCAATGAAATAAGTGTACTGCCATCGGCACAATCATTATTTATGTTGGATTCTATCTACTTTAAGGAGTCATTGGAAAGATGGGGACTTACCACCCCCCCCCCCCCCCCACCCTTGTCCGCTGACCAATTCAATTATATTGAGAAAACCTGCACGAGAACAAATATCTTCAATTGTTGCAAGTTCTAGAGTGCACTTCAGTGACCGATGACGCGCCTGTGACTGTCGCTGTGTAATTAGATTGAATGTGGTTTAATTATAGTTCGCCCTAATTTCTAAACCAACGACGTCGAGCAAAGCCATGACTCAAATGACGGTTTATTTTCTATACACAAATCATTTCTGAGAACTAAAATTGTAGCGTTTATTTTGATTATTGATATTAAATGTGCTCCATGTACACCATTGACATACGCTGACAGGCAGGTTCTAGGTGGCGTTTCTGGTGTGGACAGTGACCGTTTTGGAACTATCTGTGACAGAAAGAAACGGGTGTAATACAACTGCAAAGGCCATGAATACTAGTTTCTGGTAGTCATGTTCGGCGATGTACAAGGATCGTTTATCTTTGTCTCGTAATTGTTACACACCGCCTCCGCTAGTCTTGCCAATAGTTGTCAATTGTATTGTTTAAAACTACTTGATTGGGCTTAAAATCACGAAACTTGATTGGCTGAGCCCGAGCTATGCTACGGCGCAGACTTAGCCAATACTACTAATTGATTGAGAGTTGCGATTGCCAATGAGTGTTCATAGTCCAGGCCAATTGTAGCATGACCCAAAACAAATTGCAACAAAAGGTTTCTCTTTTTATTTGGACTTATCAAACATTTATATAAAACATACTAAAAGTCTATAGAAATAAAAAATGTACTTTTTATATTTTTTTGAGATTTTAAATATACTAGCCTTTTTTCAAAAGTTGGAAATCGTCAATTTTGATCACATTGCTTCTCTGACATAAACTATTCCACAAATCATGATAAATCCTAGAAAAACCAATTTATAATGAAGAAAATACATTATTAATCAATTCCATAACAATAATTCAGCACATATCTATATTTCTTGGTTTCCAAAATCAAAAATAAAGTAGATGTATAACATAGCATTACCACACCCACTAAATTTACATGGGATGCCATTATAGTGGCCTCGTAATTATTTTTATTATTCATTAATTGATGTGATTTTACATTTATTGTGAGTAACCAGAAACTATTTACAGTAAATACATATGACCTTCCACTTTCCTGTGAAGATGGTACTACAAACACGAAAGATGCTACCTTGACAAGACATGAATGACCGAGAAACAGTAGAATATTGTCTATCAGACCAACTAGACGAAATCTGCCCACTAGGAGTCGGAGAACAAAATGTTGATTGCACAACTAGTATAGCGAGCATACTTGAGTACGCAGTAAATGAATTCGTGGAGAAAACTACTGCTGCGAAAACTATAGTAGTAGAAACACAATCAGATGATTCAGTAGTGGAAAATGTCACCACAAATCTAGAAACGTTTGCTGAAACTCAAATAAGTGACAACACTGTAGAATGTGAACAATGTGTGACCGATATAGAGATGCCCGAAGAGCAGGACAAATGTAGGTGATGAGAGCCAAAGTGACTTTGGATAGTATAGCATGTATTATCGACAGATTAGTTGATGGTGAAATTGAGTTGAAAGAAGCATGCAGCAATCCAATATTTGACAAGGTAAAACACAATCTAGCTGAAAGCAAGCAAAAACATTTATAAATCACGAACATCGAAACTATGGCTACAGTATCTCGAAATGATTGCCAATCTTCGACAGTTTATCAAAGCAGAACGGATAGGCTATTGTGAGCTTCATTTGCACTCACTCTCAGAAATGCTTATCCATAAATTTGCAGCATCAGGACATTGCTTTATATACCAAGTGTGTATTACTTGTACTTGCAAAACATGGCTAAGTTAGCGACCACACATCCAAGCGTAAAACATGCATTATTTCAAGCAGTTATATCATGTGATAAGAAGGAGCGATAGGTAATGGGCCGGTTTGTCCACTGATTTAGTGATAGAGCAAGTGTTAATGCGAAGTTTGAAAACATCCGCGGCCTAACACGAGGAAGGGGCATGACCGAGACTCAAAGAACAAGTTTGGCTACTATCAATGCCGGCTTGTGCTGATGTAAATGAATCAATGGAGGAATTCAGTGGCACTCATACATCTCCAGTGAACAGCATAAAGACTGTAGCCAGGCGAGGATAGCAAAGGACTCTGCTGACATGAACGACATCGCAACATTCCTTGAATCTAGGGACCCATTTGGAGATGATCCATCTTTGCACAGTATATCTACTGGGTTGAATGCTGCTGAAACAGTAAATGTAG
The DNA here is from genome assembly GCA_029237695.1 of Conchocele bisecta. NCBI lineage: Eukaryota > Metazoa > Mollusca > Bivalvia > Lucinida > Thyasiridae > Conchocele > Conchocele bisecta. The sequence goes on from CM055281.1 coordinate 38,300,268, forward strand.
ACAGTGCAAGGCATGTCGGAGAAAATATTGTAAGATCAATGCAAGGCTGCTTTATCAATGAGTTTGTGTTTAAGAAGAAAGAGCAAACGATCACTCTCAATGATAGACATTGCTTGAAAATAGATGATGATGTAGTGACAGTGGATCCCCAGTTACTATTCCAGCGACTTATATCTGCTGTTGATGGGAAACTCAACCGATGAATTAGCTGATGCATTTACATTCGAACTTGCTACACATCCCGCGTCACTGTTTGACGGTGATGGTAACATGAGGGCAGCGAATAAACCACAGCTAGCTAATGCCATATGGAATTAGTTTGAACTTCAACCTGCAACAGCCGAAGGACTCTGTCAGTATGTGTTAGATGGTGGTAACTTGCTACATCTACTACCATGGCAACGGGGGTCCTCCTATAAAGAAATAATAGACATGTATGTGAAATATGTAAGTCAGAAATATGGCACCGAGGCGATTGTTGTGTTTGATGGTTACAACACAGATCCCCTTCAACGATGGATTCAGTTCATCTGCGTCGAAATAGAGGTCAGGTTGGAAGAACAATCACATTTTCAAGTGACATGCCGCTAGATATGAAAAAGGATGTATTTCTTGCAAATCCTGAAAACAAGCAAAAATTCATAAACTTGCTGAGGGAAAGCCTGTTAGCGAATGACATAACGGCCCTACATGCAGCAGGCGATGCGGACCTGCTGATAGTTCAAACAGCACTAGAGAGCTCACGTAAAACAAGAACGGTAGTGGTTGCTGAAGACACCGACTTGTTAGTTCTGCTATGTGACCATGCATCCCTGAATGATAATTCGATATACTTTAACCCTGCACAACGGAAAGGTATGAAAACAACTGTAAAATTGTGGGACATAAATCAAACAAAGTCTGAGCTCGGTGTCGATCTTTGTAAAGACTTGCTGTTTGTACATGCCATCTTAGGTTGCGACACAACCTCACGTGTATTTGGATTGGGCAAAGGCGTGTCACTTAAGAAATACCGACATCATCAACAATTCCGCGAGTATGCAGCTGTTTTCAGGAATGATGCGTGTATGAGCGCGCATGATGTTGTTCAAGCCGTGAGAAAGCGCTGACGATGTTATATGGTGGGTCCATAAATGAAACAATTAACACATTAAGACTGAACACGTTCATGCAGAAGATTGCAGGGCGTGCAACTTTCGTGAAACCCGAAAATCTACCGCCAACCTCAGCAGCTACACAGCCATCATTCGCTTCGAGTGTACCATCAGGTTCAGGTATGGAAGGGGAATGATGCTTTACCGCCTGAGAATTTGGGATGGAAAGTTAAGGATGGACAGTTGGTAGCGGTACAAACTGACAAGGAACCTGCTCCGGAACATTTTGATCAAAGTAGTTAGATGCAAATGTAAATCTGACTGTCGAACGTCCCGTTGCACGTTCCGAAAACACGGAATAGCATGTTCGCAGATGTGTGCAGAATGTAAAGGCGTCAGTTGTCTAAATGCGTTGGCGATACACGGCTTAGAACTTGACGAAAACTAGAATCACTTAGATACATGTGATTCAGATATAGATACATGTATACTTATATAGCCCATAATTGGATGGATATGTCGAAAAAAACAATGGGCATGACTGTGTAGACATATCAAACGTGAACTGTCCGCTTGATTTTTTACATAATAGGCATACTGTGGTGGTTTTATTGAAATAGCTAGATGTTTGGTGTTGCTTTTACATATATGCAGTGCTACATGCATACACATATATTCAGGACACGTGTCCAGTACACATAAGTATGATTGTGCGACACATGCTTACATGTAGTTACTACATGTAAGCCACACAACCATTAACGACAATGAAGTTATGCAATAGAAAAAAAAGGTCAATCTGATGTGTCACATTGAAATGACTATACAAGCCATTGCCTTCAAGTACATGTATGTGTTTTATAATACATGAACACGTGGTTATGTGTCTAACAAATCTTTCTTGTGTGATGCTATAATTGTTTGTCATATACTACATTTGTTTATTATATAGTCAGCTCTAAATTAACAAGTCCATGTCAGACCATTAGTATGCCCCCAGCATACGAAGTATGTCGAGGGGGTATATAGTTATATCCTTTCCGCCTGGCCGTCCGTCCGTCCTCCGTCCGTAAGTCGAAAAACATAACGCCAGGTGAAGGCTAATAATTTCGTTTCCTTTCACGAAAATTGATACTTCACACATGCATTGCTCTGATGGTCCTCCTCTATCATGCTATACCAAATCCACCATCGTCTGACCCAGGTTAGACTCAATGTCAATGTCATAGACTTATAAACTATTTGGTAATCGGTGATGGCGCGGCCAGGGTATCCGTAAGCCCTAGCTCACTTGTTCTAGTTTGCATGTGTCAGGGAAGGACAGCATACTAGCTACCATATACATGTGTTTTGATTTCTTCAATACACTGCCAGTGAAAGAATAATGTTAACATCTAATCGATTTGGAAATGCAGAATTCTGTGTATGTATTACACGTATAGTAGTTGAAATCAGCAGAAATTACTAATGCAAAAATAGGTGGGTGGGGTAATTTTTTGTTATATTTTCATTCAATTTCCATATGTTTTTGATATGCTTTGTAATCAATATATTCTGTAAACATGCCATCCAAAACACTAAGTAAGAAGGTCCAGACAGTGCAGTGTCGTTTTTGTCGAAATCATATGTAACAAAAAAGTAAAAAATGACATGTATATTGTAAATGCAAAAGAAATATAAAAGTACATTTTTTATTTTTGTAGACTTTTAGTATATCATTCAGACATGTTTGTATAATACAAAAATATAAAAAAAACTTTTGTTGCAATTTGTTTTGGGTTTTGCCATTTATGCTGCTAACTTGCCTGGACTATCAGTAGCGTTGACATCTGGACAAGTTTATCTCAGGCGATTGTGTATTATCTTTAGCTCGAGTACGGCGACGTGTGAAGCGGTGTACCAGTTCCCGTCAGGCCAGGTAGCGGAAATGCGGGAGTGTGACCAAATGTTCGGACAGTGGTTCGATCCTCCAGGGAGGCACATACCCGACTGCTTTCGTAAGTAGACACTTTCTAGGTTAGACACCACCAAATAGTTTTACTATATAATTTAACCGAATGCCATCCAATAAGGCCAGTCTCTCCTACTTTCACTATTCGTATGGATGTTGTGGAACCCACTTGTACATGACCTGCAGCCAGTCTGTACTGGTTCTGCATGAACTAAACAATAGGTTCACTTACTCCTAAGAAAGAAAAATCCAAACTTGTCATATCCTCCAATATTGTGTACATTTGTTGGCCACGGAAACTCCGTGTACATCAAGTGACCAACAGGTTCAGTGTTTTCTTTTAAATGCTACAAATATGCTGAAAACTGGTGTTAAAGGCACCCCAAAATGTTCCTCAAGTGAAACTGGGTAGTAATGGATCAAGATTTGCAAGCAAACGGTGTCTGTGACCTCAAAACACGCACTATTTTTTATACCGGACTACTTTTGCATTACACCCTGGGCGGTTTTCGCACCATTTGGTATCTTCTAAACCTATAAGTGTACCAGTCCCACTACAACTCATTCTACAATATTCACTATTCAAAACTAGCTTCTATTCCTGGATACAGTACCAAGTTTGGAGCAAATATCTCAAATGTTTGTCACACAGCAGCTATGTAACTCCACCATGTGACTGTCCACATTCTGCCTTAAATTGAGCTACTACAGAACTATGGAGAATTTTAATAGATGATGAAATAAAAGCGCAAATCTCCATAAAATCACATAACATTACCCTAAATAGTGTTATAGCTAACCATTCTCATATAAATGACTCATCACTGAAACTATACCAACATGTATGCCACTCTGGAATGGTCGACAGACAAAGGGTACTGGCTTGGAACGGTCAGTCAAGAAATTTGCTTTATGACACAGGAGGAAAGGGAAAACAATGTCTTTTGAGTACTAGTGTATTGGTACTATACCGATATGTGAAAACAATACACTTACACCTAATTTTGGCAAATTTAGGAACAGCGTCGCGATGTCGCGCCACTTTCCCAAACTTCTTAATTGTCCATCAGGAAGCCAATATCAAGAAAAAAAAAAATGAAAAAACACACTATAATGACTGTTTTGGTGTATATTACTATCACATTCCAAGCCCAATCACCTACAGGTAACTTACATACATGGGTTTATTATATTTGACTAAATAAAGCTGAGAAATCAAGATTTTAGAAGATTTTGAAGCCGATAACTGTCCGATAACTGTCCGTCTGCGATACAAAAAAGAACAAAAATGTGTTGCATCGCGGAGTCCGCTCGATTACTCTTGTCGCAGTAACTTTAAATTATGTTCCCAGAGACATAGCTACAAGAAACATAAACTTCCAACTTCAAATTCTACAAAAAAACATATCTCACATAGGGCCTAGGCACCACCTTATAGGTTAGACACCACCAAATAGTTTTACTATATAATTTAACCGAATGCCATCCAATAAGGCCAGTCTCTCCTACTTTCACTATTCGTATGGATGTTGTGGAACCCACTTGTACATGACCTGCAGCCAGTCTGTACTGGTTCTGCATGAACTAAACAATAGGTTCACTTACTCCTAAGAAAGAAAAATCCAAACTTGTCATATCCTCCAATATTGTGTACATTTGTTGGCCACGGAAACTCCGTGTACATCAAGTGACCAACAGGTTCAGTGTTTTCTTTTAAATGCTACAAATATGCTGAAAACTGGTGTTAAAGGCACCCCAAAATGTTCCTCAAGTGAAACTGGGTAGTAATGGATCAAGATTTGCAAGCAAACGGTGTCTGTGACCTCAAAACACCCGCACTATTTTTTTATACCGGACTACTTTTGCATACACCCTGGGCGGTTTCGCACCATTTGGTATCTTCTAACCTTCTAACACTTTACACACTACATAATGATGCTCGGGTTCCGAAGTACAAGCAGTCAATGTACATATTATACAATCGGCACTAACGTTTACAATGAATGATGTGCTTGCCGTACTATTTAGAATTGTAACTACGTCATATTATTAAGATCGTTTTGAAACCCAGGAAAATATGCTTGAAACGATAATACATTGATGTTTGTGAAGTAGATTAGTACATCAATTGACCAACTTACAACAAACAGCACATATGCCTTAAACACGCACACGCAAAAAAGTAAAAATAAAACTGGATTATTTCGTGTAACCGACTACTTTGACCGCTCAAGCAATCACAAATCGATTGCTTGAGTGTGGTTAAGCGAGATTAGTTCCTCGGTTGATTGAATTAAGCTAATTCACATGACGGAAATTCGCCAACTGGCGCCAGTTCTACATGTAACATCGATAGTGTTGAGGAACTTGCTCTCTTGGAAATTGCTCCAATTGCATCTCCACAGTCTGATGAGGGTCAGCACTGGTCGCCATTCCATGAATGAAGCACCCGTCATGCTTCTAACAAGCAATATAGATCGTTATCAGGTTACATGAGTATGCTATTTGATCAGCAGCTTCAATGGTCGCAAGTCACATAAGCCCCATACCTCCAGTCATAATCACATGTTTAATTATTTTCAGGTTCGGACCAGTGCCATTACGGAGGTCACGGCTATCAGGACGGTGAGACGTTCAGGTTGGTCGGTAGACGGCTGTAACGTCTGTACCTGTCACAATAGAATGGCCATTTGTACACAGAGGGCGTGTTCATCTATTCGTCGCCGCGCCATCGACCAGCACACCTGTCATTACGGCGGCCACGCCTACCACGCCGGGGACTCGTTCAAGACGACGGACGGCTGTAATACGTGTGGTTGTAGCAGGGGGAGGGTCGTCGGCACCGAGATGGCTTGTCAAATCAACTACCACGTCTGTCGTTACGCCGGCGGGCGCATCTACCACAACGGACAGACGTTCCAGTCGACGGATGGCTGTAACACGTGTGATTGTAACAACGGAATGGTCGACTGTACGGCCAGGATATGCAACTAGTCCCGGAAGTTATTGTTTGTTATGCGTTGTACATGTATGTGTATTCAAACATTGTCGCACGCATGTGACTACCGACATAATATGAATACATAAAGTAACATATATAATTGTTTCATCCAGTGACTAGCGTTCATCACATAATAAATTATAAAGCTATACACATTAATACTTATTACACATCGACTCTATTGTTTGTCAGAGGTTGGTAAGCAATTTGAACACCTATATAGACAAAAGAAAAATTTGCATCTATAAGCAAACATGGGCCGAAAAAGTCGTGCCGTTGTGTTTCTATGGTCATTGTGTGAATTGATAGCTTGACACAAGGAACACCGGCTAAGAAAAGCGGTCTTACGATGGCTAGCGTAGCCCGGACCAGTCTGTACATCCGCGCAGTTTGATCATTGCATGTCGCCATTCGATTTAATACCATTTCCTATATTTACTACATGTCACCAATGTAGCAGTTGTTGATGTTTTGCAATCAGCGAAATGATTACATGTAGAACATACAACGCTAATTTGGATGGTGAATAAAGGTACACATATTCGCCTTACAAATAATGCTGCAGGGTCCTTCTTTGTGCCAGTGACGCATATGCAATCACACATCGTGTCAATGGCGTGGACAGATGTATAAACACAACTATATATACCAACTGGCGGCAGAAATGTCTAAACTATAATGTTGAATATTCTTGAAATACTTTAAATAAAAGCTTACCTGGTGAATCTCCCACACGTAGTCTACAGTATATTTCGATCAACGACAAACATAGGGATATAATTGAGGGGCGTTCATCAGGTCTCAAAAACAGTGCTACATGTATATATATCATGTATATAGAGAGGATCTTATTTGCGTGATGATTTACTCTGATATTTATTAACGAGTTAACTGATGGCATGAGTTTCTTTATAAATCAGTCAAGGAGCTTAATAAATATAATATCACATTCAACACAAATGTTAGATTTGCTTTATTGCAGGAGCACAGCATCATACTAAGCATATACTGGTTACCTAACGTGTTTTATTGTACCAGTCTGATTTGCACATTTATTACACTATTGTATAAATATATTGAATATAAACTAGTGCCTTTTAGAACATACGAGTCGAACTTAAGCTATGCTTATTGCTAACTTGTGATCAGTGCATATTTAAGATACAATACAATAGCTGTAACGTTTTTTTTGGCTCGAGAACATTGTTCACTTGATCCCAGTTATACACAAATAGGACATACTATGTTTTAAGCTACCTACGAAAGTCAAATGTATGGTTTATAATAATAATAATAAAATGCATGAACACGTGGACTGGCATACAACTATTATATATTCTGCATTTTGACTAAGAATAGTTTTATTATCGTACATAAGGCCATGTTTCATTGTTGAATGACAACTGCATCAATCGCTTCTTAAGTTCAATAACTTAAGTTGGTTTATCACTGAAACTGAATGTGAAAATACAGTGGCTAAACATATGAAGGATTAAATTGTTAATGATGTGCACTCTACAGAGACCCAACTGATGATGTATGATAAAAGAGATGTCCTAACGTATTTTAAAGGAACTGTGTCTAACATGATGTTTCTGATGATGTAGAAGATATTCAATGTTCCTTTAACATGTTTAATGTTCGCTTTATGGACATACAAGCCATATACAAGGACTGTGTGCTTTCTTATATACAATGTACTACGATTGACTCTGATGAAGAGGGGAGATACGTTGGTAACGCATTTACGTTTGCTATTTCAGTACCAGGAAACACACTTTCTGAAACATAACATATTTTTTAGTTTGAAATCAAAATACTATTCCACATTTATACTATGTTGCTATTTATAAACACATGTGGAATTAATTCAACTAAATACAAATAGTACCATCGACTGTCAACAAAACTAGCGTTCGCAACGCTATTTGTGATTTGGTATAATAAACATTGGTATGCCAAATACTGATTCTCTTCAAGCATGATTTGGTTAAGACAGTCCATGCAAATCTATCATAAAATTATTGTTTCCTAAATTAAACATGTTTCATCACTTTATGCACATATATAAGACCACGTGTCTCTAAATTTAATGGTTGTTTTAATTATGCTAATAGTTTTAATTTATTAAATTAATTTAATTTTATTGGGATCATGTATGTGTTGGGAAATTAATTATTGAACACCCCTCGTAAATTACTTTTATAACTGACCATCCAATAATAGATATATGCATGCATATGCTGAACGTGCAGGTACAGTTGTACGCATTGCACCAGGCGATAAGGCCCTTCAATTACAAATATATTCTATATGACCGGTTGCTTATCACTTCGTCGATGTTTTGACAGAGAACTGCTGAACGTAAACGTGGTGGGCTATGTATACACGTCTAAACCGGACACCCTGGGGACCCCATTGCGTTAGATTTATATGGCATTGTATGTAGTTTGTTCATGGTTGAAAATGAGAACAAATCTGCGTGGACTGTTTAATTATCCCCTTGCCGATAGACAAGAGGGGATATAACGTTAGTCCATGTACTGCGTACGTACGTACGTACGTACATGCATACGCACGTTAGTAACACCTTAAAGTTTCCTTTTTCAAAAACTCATGAACCGCTTCACCGATGTTGATAATATTTGGCCACAATGTGATCGTGCTTTGTTATGCATGCTACCCACATCTGCCCGCCCAAGGTCAATGTCAATGAGGACATATGTTCACCTTGTTTGTAATAGACAAATTTGTAAGGCAATACTGTTAAACTCCTTATTTCATTATCAAGGCTGCCAGTACGACCGCCCAAGGTCAAGGTCACCGATGACTTGTGTTTTTTATTATTATCAAGGCAGACAGCGAGGGCATAAGCTTCGATTAACGCTGCCATTTATTGTTACAGTGGTACCAATCTAAGCTGGACACCCTGCGGACCTCTCAGGGTGACGGTTTTCGAGATGTTCCACTATTCTGTTTACTTATTTGTTATCGGGAAACTAGCGTTGTATTGATCCAATACGTACTGACTGATAACATATTGCCGTATAAGGAATCGACCTGATACGAATATCCGGGTTACAACGAATTGAAAAGTGGCGTTCTATTGGACGAACGACGTCACATGACGTTACCGAACGACGTATCCACGTAACGTAAACAAGTCCGTGTTCTTTTCAACGAAAATTGTTTTAAATTTGATCATTGGCTAGCATAAAACGTTACCTGATACAAAAATCTAGTCTAGTGTCTTTCGATATCAAGATAATGAGGCTCGGCTCGGAAACGGCATAATCTTGCCTGATAAACTGGTATTTCAAACTACACTAGCCTGGTATTCTCTGTGTATTATTATGATGTATGCAAGCATGTTCCAATACAGCATATTGAGTGCTTGCTTCTTATACGTATACGTTAGACATCAAATACAAAATTATAACAATGAGAAATGGGACACGTATAATCCCACAGGCAGCATGCGTACATGGATGTTATTGATCGGCTGTCATAACTGTAGAGACAGTTCCTTTAATGGCAAATGAAAATTCAAAATTTCCACTGAATACTAGCCAACGGTAGTCAGTAAGTAGACGTGTAAGTCAGTTACTGCCCACATCCAGGTGTCCATGTCTTTAAACAACCTACATGTGCCCATGAAACACCTTGCCGCTTCGCGGCTCGGTGTTCCATGGACACATGTAGGTTGTTCAAACACATGAACACCTCGAATAGGGCAGTAACTATTACTTATGTCTCGTCGTAATGAGATTGCTGTGGGATACTTTGGGCAGTCTGGGTATCCCCGTTTAATTTATATTAATGTGGGATATTGCGTGGGATATTGCCGTGGGATAAATGCCGTGTGATACTACGTGGAATATTGCCATGGGATATTGCCGTGGGATATTACTGTGGAATATTGCCGTGGGATATTGCTGTGAGATATTGCCGTGGGATATTGCTGTGAGATACTACGTGGCATCTTGCTGTGGGATATTGCCGTGGGATATTCCTGTGGGATATTGCCGTGGGATATTGCTGTGGGATAATATGTGGCATATTGCTGTGGGATATTGCCGTGGGATAAATTCCGTGTGATATTGCTGTGGGATATTGCTGTGGGATATTGCCCTGGGATATTGCCGTTAGATATCTATTGCTGTGGGGTACTACGTGGAATGTTGCCGTGGGATATTGCTGTGGGATAATGCTGTGGGATACTACGTGGAATGTTGCCGTGGGATATTGCTGTGGGATATCATGTGGGATATTGCTGTGGGATATTGCTGTGGGATACTACGTGGAATATTGCCGTGGGATATTGCTGTGGGATATTGCCGTGGGATACTACGTGGGATATTGCCGTGGGATATTGCTGTGGGGTATTACTGTGGGATACTACGTGGGATATTGTGGGATATTGCTGTGGGATATTGCTGTGGGATATTGCTGTGGGGTATTGCTGCGGGATATTGCTGTGGGGTATTGCTATGGGATACTACGTGGGATATTGTGGGATATTGCTGTGCGATATTGCTGTGGGAATTTGCTGTTGGATACTATGTGGGATATTGTGGGATATTGCTGTGGGGTATTGCTGTGGGATATTGCTGTGGGGTATTGCTGTGGGATACTACGTGGGATATTGTGGGATATTGCTGTGGGATATTGCTGTGGGATATTGCTGTGGTATATTGCCGTGGGATACTACGTGGGATATTGCCGTGGGATATTGCCGTGGGATATTGCTGTGGGATATTGCCGTGGGATACTACGTGGGATATTGCCGTGGGATATTGCCGTGGGATATTGCCGTGGGATATTGCTTATTTTTCACAATGTAAATTAGAGCTGATCATAGATTGTGTGTATACTAAAATGTTTAAATTACATCTGAAGATATTATATACTTCGAAATGTATGTTGTGTTTTAACAACTAACGGTAAATATACAAAGTTATTAGGATATAAATTGAAAAGTAACCTTTTCTTAATAATGTGTGGTGGCCCTGAAAAGGGCCGTTTTTTGTTTAGAGTGTACATACGGGGCGCCATGCAGGACAGGTTAATTATGTGTACAAAATTGAGTTTTGTAACACTAAAAATCACAAAATTCAATTCTGTGTCACAAAATTCAATTCTGTGTCACAAAATTCAATTCTGTCAATTCTGTGTCACAAAATTCAATTCTGTGTCACAAAATTCAATTCTGTGTCACAAAATTCAATTTTGTGAAGACAGAATTCATTTTTGTCCACAAAAATTAGTTGCGTATGTCATCTCTACGTTGATTGGTTGAGATCGGTCTTAGTCCATTTTACTAGATGGTGGAGTACACTTGCAGGTTTAAATATTTCAATGCGAAAATATAACCCAATATATCAATATTATACTTCTTTATGGACAGTTATTTTGGTTATATTATGATTACAAATGAGTGGTCACACCATATAAGCATATATACTTTGAAGGAGAAATAAGAAAAATATTCAGAATTTTCCCTCAATTATGTAAACAGGGTCAAACATAAAGTAGCCGGGATATAGCTAGACCTGAGAGCATGCCCATATATAGAGAATACCAGGCTAGTGTATTTTTGATATCAAGTTTATCAGGCAAGGCTAGGAAACGCGTAGGAATTCCGAGGCTTGCCGAGGAATTCCTACCGTTTCCGAACCGAGCCTGATAAACTTGATATTAAAATACACTAGCCTGGTATTATATTTATCAGGTAACGTTTTATGCTCGAAAATGACATTAGATGATGTCGTATTCTAACAGTAGATCTAACCTTGTGAAACAAATGGTATTGGATCTGTGTCTACTAGTTGCGAAGTTACGTGTTCGCAACTATGTGTCTACATGCATTATTTACAGTATACACCATCTTAGTACATGTATCCATGGTATCTACACAAATACTACAAATGGTTTCCTCAAATGGCCCAATACACACATTCTGTTTATAAACACAGACAGCAGTCAGAACACAGGCCACAGCGCGTGTATTATTGATTTAACTGGGGCAAATGTACCTTGCGATACACACTAAATGACGTCAGTACTCGCGGGAGATCTACATGTACATGAATTATGTGTACAATTATAACGCAAATGAGTTTAAATACGAATGGGTTTGTCATCGTTTGACTGTTTGGAGATAGTTGAAGCAAAATGGCAGAATGAGAAATGAATCATCGGCAGAATGAGAAATAAATCATCGACATTGAATGTGTAGATCGGCGACCGTGACCCATTTCTCCAGTGCAGTTTCTGACCAATGGTAGTCCTTCTTACATGCGTGTGCAGAATTGACAGAATTGAATTTTGTGACACAGAATTGAATTTTGTGGACAGAATTGAATTCTGTGGCACAGAATTGAATTTTGTGACACAGAATTGAATTCTGTGACACAAAAGTGAATTTTGTGACACAGAATTGAATTTTGTGGCACAAAAATGAATTTTGTTGACAAAATTGAGCCATGTCCCACTTGGCGCCCCGTAGTACACCTGTACAAACTAATATTCAGTGTAAGTGCGTCGCCATTTGTTGTTTGATTCTCCAGTTTTAACTCGCACAACGCCCGTAGTATCAGGTTTTGTTTCTGTAGTAAAACTCTTTTGATCGTCCATTTCAAATTCTTTGTAAGCAGGTTTTGGTTGTTCCGTTATTCTCCTCAACAGGTCAGCCGTAATCAATTGCAACGCTTCTATGTCTTCCCTCATCGACCCTACTACTTCAATCAATTCTGAGATCCTCCTTGCCATCATATTGCTTCGATCAGTATCCATTTTTGAGTGTTCGGATGAAACATGTGAAGTATGTGTTAAAAAACACATGCTTTTATACCCATCAAGCGGATTGACCTACTTTTGATAGTTTAGTCATTTTTCAGATTTTTGTCCAATCAGAAAGCGTGTTGTAAACGCGTTTTGTGAACAAAGCTTGTTTACACAAGCTTGGCTGTAAAAACGGATTGAAATTCATCCAATGAGAGGGACAGAATCCTTAACCAATCAAATCCTCTAAATTTTAGCCAATGAAATGATGGATGAAATCATTTCAGGATCTAAAGCGTACAGTATTCATTCTATTCATTCTTACATACCAGAATGCAGATCAAGAAATTCTTTCACCGTTTGCGAAAAATTACATTTTCCAGGAAAAATTATGCTATTGAAGAAAAGAAGAGAAATAAAGAATTATTACAACAATTCTTTGCAAGACGTGGATATCATTGGCCTACACCCTTATCGGGTAGAAAACCTGAGTTCACATCGACACCAATTTCCTTAAGATCTCCGCAATTACCATTTACATCAACTTCTAACAAATCTGGATCATCATACAATACATCTTTACCCAGTAATTCTGGTTCATTTGAGCGACAAACTCAAAAAAAAAATAAATACAAGTATAGCCCTGAAATTGAAAATTGGTTTAGACTTGTTAATAAAGCAACAAAAGAACATGAAAAACTGCTACAGGAATATAATGCATTGGATGAACATCCAATAGCTAGGTTTTCACCGTTAAGAACATCTTTGAGATCTCATAAGACCAAAGAAGCTGTCAGAAACAAACTTATTCAAAAAGAAAAGGAAATAAAACATCTAAAAGATTTTGCGTTTAAAAATCCTGAATTAAGAGTACAAATTAAAAGGTACTTAGGTGTATAAGATACAGTTATTAATTAATTTTGTATCATTCAATATAAAGTATTGTTAGTATAAAGATGGGTAAGGTCAAGAATAAAACCAGTAAAAAGAAACCATTAATTAAAAAACATGGTGCTATGCTTTTGGCTATAGCTAATGATGAACCTAAAAAATATCGTGAAAAATTAATAAAAAATGCACCAAATCATATAATTAAGTGTATTTGTGAATGTTGTCACAATCTCTTAAAAGGCAATGTCACACTTACATCTGATCAGAAACATAAATTGTATCCTAAGCGTAAACATCTCAGACAACTTGTATCAAAATCAATTTCAATTAAGAAAAAGAAAAATATTATAAATCAGACAGGAGGTATTTTACCATTTTTACTTCCATTATTACCATTAATAGGTAAAGCTGTTCTAGGTGGTGCACTCGGTGTTGGTGCCAGAGCAGGTATTCGAGCTCTAGTTAAATAATGTCGGTCAGGAAAATGGCACTTTTTCCTTTTCATTTACTGGAAGAAATGAATAAATGGAAAATAGAACAAAGTCAAAAACCTCAGCTCCCACCGGATCCACAAATTGCAAATACAGCTAAACTTCAAAAAAAATTATCTAACCTTTTAGAAAGAACAGATTTATCGGAAAGTGAAAAGGTAAAGCAACACGGAGAAACATTACATACATTCCAGGAATCATTTAAAAAAGTTTTAGAACCTCAATATGTTACAGTAAATGAAAGTACAAAAAGACCATTTAATGATAGGATTTTACAAAGTATACCAAAAACAATGCAAAGAAAGGCAGAACTTCTTTTAAGCATGCTGAAAGATCATCCAAAAATCAGTTGGTATGAAAATGGTTTAGTAACATATAAAGGAAAACTTATAAAGGGATCAAATATTATTGATTTAGTTAATGACACTTTACGTCAAAGAAAAGGATTTAACCCCAGAGGTTGGGAAACATTCAGTACAGCTTTACAGGAACTCAATATACCACAAGACGTAGTTGGTAATAGACAACGATGGAACTGGATGCATAAATATCAAACTGATACATCTGACATTGAGTCGGATTCAATATTTAGTACACCTAAAACAGCAATGAAACATCTTAAAACACCAAAATCAAAAATTTCAGTCACACCAACTGGTATAAAAAGAAAGTCGGATTCAATATATCTTAAAAGATGGGAGCCTTATTAAAGCATAAAGAGAAGAAACTTAATTCATTACTAAAGAAAATACATTATGATCCAAAAAGTTCAATTGCCTACACAAGTGCAAAACACTTGTATGATTCAATTAAACGAATAAACACATTTTCAGATGTTAGATTAAAACATATACAAGAATGGTTGAGTAGACAAAAAACATATACACTTCATAAACAAATTCAAAGACGTTTTACACGTCGTAAGACAATAGTAGGAGGTATCGATCAACAATGGCAGGCTGATTTGGCAGATATGCAACAATTCTCAGGTGAAAATGAGAATCAAAGATATCTATTGTGTGCAATAGATGTATTTTCAAAATATGCATGGGTCATACCCCTTCCTAACAAAACGGGGGAAAACATTGATTAACTCTTTTGATTTGATACTGAAAACATCAAAACGCAAGCCACGGTCTTTACAAAGCGATAGAGGAACGGAATTTAAAAATAAAGAATTTCAACATTTCTTGAAATCTAAGCACATTCATTTTTTCGCAACCGAAAACCCTGAAACTAAAGCAAGTATAGTTGAACGATTTCAAAGAACTTTAAAAACACGTATGTGGAAATATTTCATATATCATCAAACTAGAAAATATATTGATATTTTACAAAATATTGTTGATGGATACAACCGAACATACCATCGTAGTGTTAAGAGGGTCCCCAATTTCTGTCAATACCTCAAATGAAATTGAGGTTACACATGCATTGTATAGAATGAAACAAGCTATTCCAGCCAAAAAGAAATTACATGTCGGTGACTTAGTTCGTATTAATAAAACAAAACGCACATTTGAAAAGGGTTATCTACCAAACTGGACTAAATAATTATTTAAAATATTTCATATTAATAAAAGTTTACCAGCAACTTATAAAATTGAAGATCTTGATGGTGAAAAAATAATGGGTACATTTTATGAAAACGAAATTCAAGGTATAAAAGATGATGAAATATATGAAATTGAATCAGTTCTTGCTCGACGTATAAGACGTGTAGGTAATAAAACAATCATGAAACTAAAGTTCGTTGGATGGGTTATCCGTCAATGTTTGATAGTTGGATTTCAACATCAAACATAATATGAATGAACAAGATATAATTGAAAACTGAAAAATAGAAAAACAAGAGTTTTCATTTTGTGGTAAACGAATACAAAAAATCAATTTCAATATATTTCTCAAGTAATTATAATATATGCAATTGTTACAACAGCCATCATTCATTTAAGTATCCAAAGTCATAATCGTGAATTGTGTCTCGTTCTTTTAAGTAGTTCTCTTGGATACATTTTACCAAGTCCAGGCTTACAATTTACCAAAAAACCACAGATAGGCTTTGATTTTACAGACGGTTAAAAATGAATTCATTTTACGTAACATTACTGAGTGATAGTTCTATGGATATTTATCCATCAAATACACAATGTTGTTTTAAAATTAAATTACCTCAGACAGTTCGTATCGATAAAGAAAACTGGGAAATAGCATTAGCGGAATTAATTATTCCGTCACAGTTTTTAAATATTACCAAAGACGAAACAGAATTTAATATTATAACAAAAGATTTATCTTTCTACTTGAATGTTTTAGATATAAAAAATAGAAGATTTGATATAAATGAGATAGGCTTTAGTGAAGATGGTACTCCGGTTAAATGGAGTCTCAAATTTAATTTTCAACCTGGATCCTATTCATCATTAGCTCAGGTATTGGAAACAATTGATAATCTCATTCAAGATTCTTTTAGCGATATTTTTAAAACAAACAAGCAAGCGATTCACGTTTCATATTCTCATGGTATGAAACGTCCAAAATTTAATTTCCAGAAAATTCTAAAAACAGGAATTAAATTTAACCATACATTGTTTTTAAAGTTAGGTGGAAATCCAAAGCTATTAGCCAATACATTTTTTCCAAACAGTGATGCAAATGATTTTTTTCCACAATTGTCAAATTTAAATGAGAGGTTTAATCATTTGTTTATTTACTCTGATATTGTTGAATATTCGATTGTAGGACATATTCAAGCTCCGATTTTAAGAGTTGTACCATTCAAAACATCAAATTCAATTAAAAATGATAGTGGTAATCAACATATTAACCATGAATTTTTAAACTTACATTATATGCCTGTATCAAAATCTGAATTTGATACAATTCATATAAATATAAGAGGAGATTCTGGCAATCCTGTTCATTTTGTTCTTGGAAAGTCTATGGTGAAGTTACATTGTAGGAAAAGAAAAATAGATTGAAAATGCATCCTGTATATCGAGGAGTTAAACGTCAGTATGGGGCCGGATTAGGATCCTTGTTCAAATCTGCAATTAGAACCGTTTCTCCATTTATAAAACCAATAATAAAAACTGGAGTAAATTATTTTAAAAATGAAGGAATGAAACAAGGAATAGGTTTAGCTCAAGATATTTTTCTTAAACACAAAAATCCAAAGGATGTAATTATTTCACGAGGTAAACAAACAATGAATTCAATAGGAAAATCGTTTTTGAAGAAATTAGGTATAACAAGAAAGAAAAATAAACGGAAACATCAGTCGCGTTCAATACATCGAAGAGTTAAGGTCAATAAATCAAGTAACAATCAAAAAGGTCTTGGTAAAAAAAGGAGAAAAACATCTAACAGAAATTTAGATATTTTTTACTAAAATAAAAAAATGATGCAAAACGGTTCTTGTGAATGTAGTAAGACGGAGTTGGATGTTCAATCAGTACCTCCAACCATGACTGCTATGCACGAAAGTTAGTGGATTGAACATTTTCCGATTTCCTCTCTCAACAATAATGCTCCAATAGAATTTGTAATTCCACCACAAACAGATAAATGGACAGATTTATCTCAATCTTACATGTACAGTCGAACCTCTCTACAACGGCCAGCCATGGGGAGACTGAAAACTGGCTGTTGAAGAGAGGTGGCTGTTGAAGAGAGGTATATCATATAGAAATCAGAGCTACATTTAAGGTGCATATTTTTTTCATTTCTTCGCCAAAACTGGCAAGTTGGAAGTGCTTTAGAATCGTCTCAATGAGACGATTCTAAAGCACTCCCAACTTGCCAGTTCTGATGAAGAATTAACAAAATCCCCCACAAAGTTGATCAAATTACGTACACTAACTGTGGTCGCAATTCATCACATTGCGCTTTGAAATTTTGGCCGTTGTAGAGAGGTGGCTGTTGTAGAGAGGTGGCCGTTCGTGGAGGTTCGACTGTATTTGAAATTGAAAATTTTAAAAACAGATAATACTGTGCTAGACGCAGATGATAATATTGCTCCAGTTAACAATTTCTTTCATAGTATCTTCAGTAACATTGATTTATATCTAAACAATAAACTGATAACAAATAATTCTGATACATATCCTTTTCGGGCATATTTAGAAAATCTTTTGTCTTATAACGCTGAATGTAAATCAACACAATTAGCTGCTAGTGAAATGTGGTTGAAAGATACCGCCGGTAAATATGAGATTGTTGACATTACAGGTGAAAATTCTGGTCTTAATAAGAGGAATTCATTTATTTATCGGAGTAAAGTAATCGAACTTCAAGCACGCATACATTTGGATTTATTTTTACAAGAAAAATATTTACCCAATGGAATTGAAATTAGAATAAGACTCAATAGAGCATCGTCAAAGCTTTGTTTAATAGGCGGCACTGACGCACCAGAGACAAAAAAATGTTAGTTTCAATGTAAGAACTGTTGAACTATTACCTGCTGTGTCCAATGACACAATTGCAACTGGAATGCGCTCAAAAATAGAAGATCATCTTTTTCAGGGGCAATTACCAAAACGGATATTCATTGGTATGGTTGATAATGCTAGTTTCAATGGGGAATACGCAAAAAAATCCATTAAATTTTCATCATTTTAATCTATCAAAAATTTATGTAAATTGCAATGGCCATGGTATTTTCAACCGTCCATTTCAGCCGGATTTTGAACATAAATTATATCTTAACTCATTGAACCCTGGCTACAAATAGCCAGTTCACCCCTAGAGATAACTGCTAAGCCATCCCCTAGCTACTGCAGTGGGCTTATCAGCTCTGACTCCCTGGGAATATTTGATGCAATTCCAAAATAGGATTATCAGGCAATGGGTGTCTTACATTAACTGGCTAAAAACGTGTTATATATTATCCAATACATCTGAAAATTTATATGTATATTCATCCATTATTTATCTAACCAATGATGTAATTTTTATTATAAACGTCCCTTGTGCCACTATGCAGACAATTATCAAATAGACATAATAATAAAACAATCTGTATTTATTGAATGAACCTACATGTATGTACATCAAATCATTTGAAAAAACAAGGCTTATTTCATTTATGACCAGAGTATATCCTGATCAGCCTGCACATTGATGGTGACTGCCAGAAATGTGAATAATGTAGATCCTGATCAGACGGTGTGGATGCACTGGCCTGTATGGTTATTCACTGATTGCAAAGGCAATAAGCCGCCAGGTTTTATCAGATCATAGCTCAGTTGGTTTCACATTATTGGTGGTGATAACATTTGTTTGCGGTATATTTGGTATATTGTTAATTTCTATAGTATGTACAATAAGCACGGAAAAAATAAAATTGTAGATTCTCATTAATTTATTTTTGCAAAGGTGTGGTGGATGTGAAATTTTATTTTTTAATTCTTTTCTTGAAAATTAGTACAAATTATTATACAAATAGAATGATGCCTAGATTGTTTTTGAAAAATTTATACAAACATAAATAATTTAGCAGTTTATTTTAGGGGGGGGGGGATGTGTGGATGAGAATCTTCAAACTTATTGTATCCGGCCTTGTTATCTACATGTACATGCACCATAACTTCATGCTCATGCAGGTGGGGTAATAATTTACGTCACCTACAGGGAAAATTATCAAATAGACATAATAATAAAACAATCTGTATTTATTGACTGAACCTACATGTATGTACATCAAATCATTTGACAAAACAAGGCTTATTTCATTTATGACCAGCGTATATCCTGATCAGCCTGCACATTGATGGTGACTGCCAGAAATGCGAACAATGTAGATCCTGATTAGACGGTGTGGATGCACTGGCCTGTATGGTTATTCACTGATTGCAAAGGTAATAAGCCAGGTTTTATCAGATCATAGCTCAGTTGGATTCACATTATTGGTGGTGATAACATTTTTTTGCGGTATATTTGGTTTATTGTTAATTTCTATTGTATGTACAATAAGCACGGAAAAAATAAAATTGTAGATTCTCATTAATTTATTTTTGCAAAAGTGTGGTGGGTGTGAAATTTTATTTTTAATTGTTTTCTTGAAAATTAGTACAAATTATTATAGAAATAGAATGATGCCTAGATTTGTTTTGAAAATTTATACAAACAGAAATAATTTAGCAGTTTATTTTAGGGGCATGTGTGGATGAGAATCTTCAAACTTATTGTATCCGGCCTTGTTATCTACATGTACATGCACCATAACTTCATGCTCATGCAGGTGGGTAATAATTTACGTCACTTACAGGTCCTAAACGTCACAGTGAGTCTCGAGACATTGTTGAATCTTCATACAATCCGAGATTTAAATCCTTACCGTATTTTCATAGAATTAACTTCACATTTCACACAGAACAAACTTCACATTTTTCACAGAAATGAATTACATTTTTCACAGAAATGAATTTCACATTTTTCACAGAAATGAATCTCACCTTTTTCACACAAATGATTTCACACCGGACAAACTTCACATTTTTCACAGAAACGAATTTCACATTTTTCACACAAATTAAATTTATTTTTCAGAAATAAATTTCACCTTTTTCACACAAATGAAATTTCACATTTACACATAATTTGCTGATATTTCCAATGGTCATGATGATGTACAAATGTAGTTTCTTTGCACTTTATTTGTACATCATCATGATCATTGTAAACCTACGGAAGCCGATAGGTGTCACCTAGAATTGTTTTATATGTTGTTACGTTATAACGACTTATTATGTCGTTATACCGACATAGTAAAAAGCCGTTGTAAAGACATAGCTAAGTCGTTATAACGACATATACAAACATTCTAGGTGACACCTATCGGCTTCCATATAAACCCGTCAACAGTGCAATGTCCACTAATGCATCAACTGCTTTCAGACAGGGGTAGGTAGTGTTTGTAGTTAGTGTTTCAACAGATCACGATGCCACGGCTGAAAGCAGTCGACACACAAGTGGACATTGCACTGTTGGCAGGCGTTGACAACCTCGCGTCTCCTCTTTTTCTTGCTGCATTGTCGGTAACGACCTTTCTTCTCGGCTCTCTTTGGAAAATGTCCCGCACCGATTGTAGCCAGCGCTGCCCGTTCATTCTCAATATATTCTCCGATCAACTGTTTTGACAGAGCCATTCGAAATTCCACCATGGTCAGTAGTTTGTTGCGTCCGGTTTTTGTTTGTTTCTGATGGTTGGCCGACTCCTTCATCAAAATAAAGCCATTTGTGATAGCAACATCGAATAAAAACCAGAAAATGTACTGCCACCATTTCCTGGATGTCCTATATGTGCTGTATTCCGTCCGCAGCTGGTCCGCATGATCCACACCATTCATATTATTATTGTATTCGGGAATGATGGACGGGGCTCTCACTTGTCGCATCTCATCATTCTTTGATTCCCCACGCTGTCCAGAGTTGCGGGATTTTCAGCCGTAGACATGCAGTGGACGGGTTTCTTGTCCTTCCATAAACAGGCAGTCAACTCTTCCTTTTGTGCCGTGTTGAACTGTCCTTGCTCTTTAACTTCTTTTCGCTTCAGCATTTGGGCTGGGAATCCCTTCCGATTGGCTCTCACTGTACCGCGGGCATACGTTTTGTTGTCTAGAAGGGTCTGAAGCAGATTAGGGCTGGTGAAGTAGTTGTCAATGTTCACGATGTGGTGCTGTCCCCAAATTTTCTCCGTCATGTCCTTCACCACCCTGGAAGCAAGTCCAACCTCACGCGCGCCATTTTCTTTCCCAGTGTACACTTGAAATTCGTTGTATATCCATTTGTAGGGTCACCCCTCATCCACACTTTCATACCATACTTGGTGGGTTTGGCTGGTAGGTACTGTCGAAATTCGAGCCGGCCACGGAATTTGACCATTGCTTCATCGACACTGGTATTTTGATGTGGGTTGTAATTTCGGAGGCAGCGGTCCAGAACTTCTTGTAGTACAGGCCGGACGTGGTGGAGCTTATCGTGACCAGGCTGACCTCTTGCTGGGTTCTTCGTGCGATCACTGGTGTGCATGTATTGGGATATCTTGTCGAAGCGGTCTCTCGTCATGACTCTCCTGATGTTCAGATTTCCGAAGAGGGCATCTGTCTACCAGTACATTGCCGTTTGTGGAAGCTGAAATGCAAATGAACAATGAACTATAACTTTCCTATTGGCATGTGATATGTTGCTGCGACTCGAGAAACTGATTCATTTGTTACGACCAGTGTAGATCCAGATCAGCCTGCACATTCGCACAGTCTGATCAGGATCTGCACTGTTCGCCATTCCATCAATGAAACTTCGGTAACACCTGTATACATTTCAGTAGGTAGAAAGGGTCTGTGTTTCGCAGTTTGTTTACACAAGTATGAAACGATGTTTACACTTTCGGAGGAAATGTGTATTCGTGCCCGGCTAGCTCAGTCGGTTAGAGCGATGGTACGGTAAACCAGAGGTCCCGGGTTCGAGCCCAGGGCCGGAGCACATTTTTCTCACCCTGTGACACAAATAAGCCATTTTCTCGCTTTGTTTTATTAGGTACGTCAACTTGTATCATCACCATTTGCATGTAACTGACATCAACTCGCCTGCAAAATGCTCATGAACACCCGGATACCGAGCCAAGTTTTCATTTCCTCTTCAACGACTGGCTTCCAGATGGGATCAGGCTTTTCCGTCTGTCGCTGTCTGGCATAGAGGTTTGTTTGAACACACAGCATCTCAATCAGGAAGACAGGAAAAAACAACTCCAAAAAGTCCCATTCTGTAGCATCTGGTGCCAGGTCAATTGTCGGTCCTGGTTTCGGGCCAGAGAATGTTGTCTTCGTAATAGGTGCCCTCCCGTTTAGGACCCAACGATTGCTGGTATTCACGACAGGCTGTTCGTCATCACTTTCCATTCCTCCATCACTTTCACTATGATCACTTTCACTTTCACTTCCATTAGTTATGCTTACGTCACTCAATGAAGCATCATCGCCATCTTCTTCAGTAATCATAGACACTACTTGAGTCAGATCTAGTCGCCGATTTGCCATTTGGACACAATTAATTGCCTATTTCAAATGTAAATTTCAATGCTTTCCTGTGTTGAAAACAGATTCAGATTTTTACCACGTGGGAATCGATCATTCTTTGTCATATGTAACAAGAAATCTGATTGGCTGAATTTACCTGGATTTGTACATATCTATTGAAAATGACCAATAGCAAACGACGTCATAACTCGTCGCTCGGGATACAATGCTAGCTATATCGAGCCGTCAATTCTCGTCGCTCGGGATAGGGGTAAGATAAACTACAGCGAGTTAACTCGTCGTGCGGGACACGAGAGTAGATAAGGCCGACGCCTTATCTCGTCGCTAGGAGCGAATGAGTTAAATCATACATGTCTTTGTATCAAGCTGTGTCTTCACTAGGTCAAAACAAATCATTTGATATTACTAGAGATGAATATGTAAACGGATATTGTTTGTGGGGATATGACTTGACACCTGACCAGGGCAGCGAAGAGGGACACCTACACCCTATAAGAACTGGAAATCTACGACTTGAACTTCAGTTTGCCAAGGCACTTGAAAAAGTCATCAATGTCATAGTGTTCTCAGAGTTTGATAACCAGATTGAAATACATAGTCTTCGTGAAGTGATCACCGACTATTAATATTGGTCAATTATGAACAAAACCAATCCGAAAAGTAACATATTGGTGAAATCAACATCCAAAGATGGAAACCATCGAATTACAAAACATACTGGATCGAGAAATATGGTTGAAGAGACTAAACGGAATAGTATGCCCCAAAAGACAAGCTACCAAATCACAGACCATTAGACGTCCAAGCGTACATAATCAACACGGATAATTCTGATCAACCTGGAAAACATTGGATAGCCATTGTATTCGACCAGAAGAATGAAGCAACCTACTTTGACTCCTATGGATTACCACCACTACTTGAAGAAATATTGTCTTTCTTGACAAACAATTCTACGAAATGGACATTTAACAAACAGAGACTACAAAGTGTATTCAGTACAACATGTGGAAAATACTGTGTGTTTGTGTTGGTTGCGATTGCAAGAGGAAATACTCTGCGTCTCTGTATTCAACAAACATTCAGTTCATCAGATTACTTCAAGAATGATACGACTATAACGATCTGGTTCAAACATCACTTCGGAACACTCTACGAAGGACCTCAACAAAGTTCAACATCTGTCGGGTGTCAATGTTGTAAACCACAACAATATCATCATGCCATGTCTTTGCATTTTCCAAAATTACTTCATGCTGCAAATATGTTAACATAATATTGCATGTACTTTTGTAAAGATCAAATATGAATATCATATCTGGTCTATAATTCCATGTTGTAAAATATGTTGTTGTTCAATAAAATATTATTAAAACTTTACATATCTCGTATTCAATTTTACCATAAATTGAAAAATACCAATATATTGATTTACAATCAATATTTATTTTCATCAACTTATGTCAATATTAGAGTTGTCAGAAGTGGATGAAAATTATTTCTAGGAAATTTTCATATGTATTTGATAATATTGGAGCTGTCAAAAATATTTGAAAATTATATAAATGGTTCAGGGGTGGCACTATAGCGTAATACAAGAAGTTTCCATCCCTGGATAAAATTCGTGAATCACCAAAAAATGGCTCAGGGGTGGCACTATGGTACGGTTTTTTAGCCACTATAACGTAATACAAGAAGTTTCCATCCCCGGATAAAATTCACGAATCACCAGTAAAAATGGTTCAGGGTGGCACTATAGCGTAATACAAGAAGTTTCCACCCCGGATAAAATTCACGAATCTTCAACAAAATGGTTCAGGGTGGCACTATAGCGTAATACAAGAAGTTTCCACACGGATAAAATTCACGAATCTTCAACAAAATGGTTCAGGGTGGCACTATGGCGTAATACAAGAAGTTTCCACACGGATAAAATTCAGGAATCTTCAACAAAATGGTTCAGGGGTGGCACTATGGCGTAATACAAGAAGTTTCCACCCCTGATAATGGGAGTAATAAGGGGTGGCACCTATGGCGTACTTTTTTAACTTGTTTATTTTTACATAGACAAACGGTGCGAGGGTAAAAAATGTCTATGTAAAAAACACATGTTAAAAAAGTACGCCATAGTGCCACCCATTACTACTAATACAACAAAAATGGAGTGGTGTCGCTGTCAATTTACATTACAATTCGACTATTTTTTATCATTTGAAACAACTGGTATGGCAGTTGTGTACGTTTTCAGATGTGTTCATAACTATACAATGGATTAAAGTTAAATTAAATAATATCTTACAATTCAGAATTTTGAATGTTTTATTACCCCACCCACTGAATTTCAATGGCAAAACAGCTACCTAAATAACTCCATAAAAGGTATGGTACAATTGTATTTTCTCTGAGTTAATAGTACCTAGTAGTGCTCATTAGACATGTTCATTTAATATATGCCGATTACCGGATGTCTGCAGCGAAGATACAATGCTAAAAATAAAGTATGTTTCACCATTCCCCACCCACAAATTTTAAAATGGGAATTTTACATGTAATGAATTTCACTCATTTTACGCACTTTTACTTACATATAAATGGTTTAAATGCATATACAACTACTTAGGCACTACCCATAGCTATCCGTACACACTTCAGATACAGTGCGTCCGAGTATTCGTCCGTCTGTCTGTCCGCTTCGCATTAACTTAGTGAAGGTAACAATAGTTACTACGTTATGACTCAATAATTCCAGCACAAACATATTTACACAATTCCCTAACATTTGATTGACCCGTAGCAAGTCTCTGTCCAAAATTTATATCCCAGTAAACTATCACGCCGAACTTCTTTCTACAGGTATGCTGTCATTGCTGTCAATGTAAACAAATGGCTGCCGTCTGTCAAAATAAACACATTTTCTTGATGAATTTATTTCAAATGCTGGAATTATAAGCAATGAATGGCCTTTTTGTGGAATTTATCGGGGATATAAACTTGATAAAGTCGCGGGAATACTGGACGAGGCCTTCCGGCCTTCGTCCAGTATTCCAGCGACTTTTCCAATTTTATACCCCGATAAATTCCACAAACTATAATATATGAAAATCTCTCACAGCGTATGTTAATTATATCAATGATAATGTTATTCAATAGTCTTCTCAAGATATGTTCCATGCCCATATTCTGATTAAATAAGGTATATAGCAGATGATCCAATGGTAAAACAAGTAGTTCTAACAATTCCCCACCCACTGAATGTATAATGACCATTTTCAATGCAATACTTTTTCTTATTTTATACGCTGCCCAATACTTATGAAAGGTTCACATGAATATGTAGCTACTACATGTAACACCTAGTATACTATTAGTTATCCACATACATTTCAGATACATAATGCATGTGTGTTCGTCTCTCTATTTGTCCATTGCATATGTATGCAGCCATGACAATTATCATGATTACAATCTCGTTTATTCCAACATTAACTTCTCTGATACATATAATTATTACTCTTAGTTGTTGACAGGCCGTTAAGCACAATTAAGTAAAACAAATACATGTATATAATTATTACTATCATTAATATAGGCCGTAGATACTAATTTGCACTGGATATAGAATATATATCTTTTCTACCATGCTGAATGAATGAGTTGTAGCACATATTACTCCATGTATGGAACAATAAATACTGATTTATAGAACTTTAAGATAGTTGTAAACAATACCAGCCACCTAAGTTGGAATAAAACTCACTGGATAAATAATGTGTACACTTTCAAGATGAGAGTCATGTAAGTAAATTAGTTTGTTTGACATAACACTGAAACTGGTATAGTACATATCAGAGTATTTAGTGTGCATTTCAATATTCTTCCAATAACCCATTCCCAGTCATACGTGTAGCAGAAACACGACTCAAATACGTAGTTGGCACATGTACTTGTAAAAGCATGCATATAGTATAAGTGCATACCTTGCTGATATGTTGACAACAAGAGAAAACAAGAGGACCATGATGGCCCTAATTCGCTCGGCTGACTCCATGAACACCAGAGGAGAATCTGACATTGAATTTATATTATTTTTATATATTTTATTGTGCTATTTTTAGATGGCGGTCATCTTGGATTAAGCGATGACTCTCATTTTACCAAATCTGAAAATGCTTCACCCAAGGATCTTAACTTACTATGAAGTTTGGCCAGCATCGGCCATGTGGTTCCTGAGAAAAAGACGCTCAAAATCTCGAATAAATGGACCTTTTGGCGGCCATCATGGATGACATAATCATCCGATTCCGACAAATATTGCACCAGAGCAATCGCCTCATCGATACCTCGGGGTCACCATTTTAACACCTTAGAAAGAGCATTCTACATCGATTATTCCTACCAAGTTTCGTCGAAATCTGGCTGGTGGTTAATGAGAAAAATATTTGTTTAAGAATTTGTGCATTTTTTAGACGGCGGCCATCTTGGATTAGCGACGACCTCCGTTTTAACAAATCTGAAAAGGCTTCACCCATGGACCATAATTGTACAGTTTGGCCACCATGGGCCAAGCGGTTCGTATGAAGAAGAATTTTGAAATATCTAATAACAGAACGACCTTTTGACCTTTCAGCGGCCATCTTGGATGATATGACAATCCAATTTCGACAAAAAATGTACCAGAGCGATCGTCTCTTTGATACCTTCGATTTGAAATAGACATGACCATATTCGGTCAAAAATAAAATTTGACCCCAATTTGACCCCACGGGCCACGCCCATTTTTGACTCGGGGTCACCATTTTAACAATTTTGAAAGAGTATTGTACATCCATCATTCCTACCACGTTTCGTCGAAATCCGGCCAGCGGTTCATGAGAAGAAGATGTTTTAAGAATGTATGCTATTTTTAGACAGCGGTCATCTTGGATTAGCGATGACCTCCATTTTAACAAATCTGAAAAGGCTTCACCCATGGACCATAATTTTTAAGTTTGGCTACCATGAGCCAGGCGGTTCATGTGAAGAAGAATTTAGAAATCTCTGATAAAAGAACGACCGTTTGACATTTCGGCGGCCATCTTGGATGACATAACAATCCAATTTCGACAGTAAATGCACCAGAGTGATCGCCTCGTCGATACCTTCGACTTGATATATAACATGACCATATTCGGTCAAAAATAAAATTTGGCCCCAATTTGACCAACGGGCCACGCCCATTTTTTACCCCGGGGTCACCATTTTAACAACTTTGAAACAGCATTGTACATCGATCATTCCTAGCAAGTTTCGTCCAAATCTGGCTTGCGTTTCATGAGAAGATTTTTTAAGAATATATGCTATTTTTGGACGGCGGCCATCTTGGATTAGAGATGACCTCCATTTTAACAAATCTGAAAAGGCTTCACGCATGGACCATAACTTTTAAGTTTGGCTACCATGGGCCAAGCGGTTCATGTGAAGAAGAATTTTGAAATCTCTAATAAAAGAACAACCTTTTGACATTTCGGCGTCCATCTTGGATGACATAACCATCCGATTTAGACTAAAAATTCACCAGAGTGATCGGCTCGTTGATACCTTCGATTTGATATATGACATGACCATATTGGGTCAAAAATAAAATTTGACCCCACGGGCCACGCCCATTTTAACCCTGGAGTCACCATTTTAACAATTTTGAAAGAGCATTGTACATCGATCATTTCTACCAAGTTTTGTCGAAATCCGGTTTGCGGTTCTGGAGAAGAAGATTTTTGAAGAATTTGTGCTATTTTTGATTACGTAATGACGTCATTTTACCAATTTTGTAATCCCCCTACCTAAGGACCATGACCATGAAGTTTGGTGACTATAGGTCAAATGGTTACCGAGGAGAAGACGTTTGAAAATGTTCACGGACGACGACGACGGACGACGACGGACACATTGCGTTAACAATAGCTCACATGAGCTTCGCTTAGGTGAGCTAACAAGCAAACATTTGCATCTCTAAGGCAGAAAACTACTGACGTACACTATGTGTCGTACGACAACATATATGTTTCAATGTGTATGGCCGTCATCCATTACCAGTTAAGTGCACACCTGTGCATGCATCATGGCCTTTGCATAATGCATGTATATTTATTGCTCCATTATTGCACAATCTCATTAGAGGGGCACGCATTACAATATTGCATTTTGAAAATGAAACAGTGTAAGTTAATATTTAGCCACGATTTTTAATAGTAACAGTTAATAACGTCGATATACCATTTCATATTTGTTTTATATATACAAAGAAATTTAAGGTGTGTGCTATTTCTAAAAGTATGCATGTGCTTTGCAAATACATGCACGATATTCATATAGCTGTTATGTACTCATACATAAACTACTGCTCTGAACATTCAGTGTTCTTAATTATTTCACGTGTGTTACTTTACACCTGTAGCCGATTCCATCAACATTGCAAAGTATACTTAACTAGCAAAGTATACTTTGAGGGAGTAATCATTTATTTTTCCCGAAATGCATTATTTCATATAGAACTAACAACTGCATATATTTGATGAGTAAAAGTATACATAATTACTATACTGAATTTATTACATTACATGGCTGTGATAATGTAATAAATTCATTATAATAAAAATTAATAAATTTATCCTTAATTTGAAAATTTCTCCCTCAAAGTATGCTTTGCTACATAAGTATGCTTTGCAATGTTGGTGAAATAGGCTACAGTTGTGTCAAATTACCAAATCCAAAAATGATGTACGTATGTAATCAACTTGTAATATTTCAGATTGACATATGCCTGTATAGCATTCGGAGAACATAGCTTAAATGTAGTCTTTGCATTTCATACTGTGCCAAACTGGATATGTGACAAATGTGTCTAAAAGTATCAACGACTTCTGAAAAGATTTTCATTTACTCCAAACTCATGTATATACTTTTATAACTGATGGCCATAAATGCAGTTTAGCATACATTTGTATACATTACGCAAACACGTCTTATTTGGAATTAATAAATCAGTGAACTACTTTCGGCAAGGGAGATAATCAATATCACGCGAACTATTTTCATACGAGCCAAGCGGATTGTTCTGTTTATTAGTATATATAGTTTTAATCTATCTCCTGTGATATATAATGATACATTACTTTGTTATGTTATGGGTACTAATACATGTTGTTTCAATAGCGTATCTCTGTAACGGTATCGTTGTAGATGGAGTTGCAAATAATTTAATAAGTATTACGTTGAAATGGTTGCGTAATACTGATAGCACTTCTGTATAAATGTAATCGTCGTAAATGGCGCAATAGTCGTGAGGTTAAGGTCGCCGACTTCTATGATTCAATTACCGATTCCCGAAAGGGTCGGGGGTTCAAACCTCGACTTAATATTTTCACAATTTTATGATGTTAATAAAAATAGCTATAAATTGATAGAAACTTACCAACGATGAAAGTGTCTGTCTTTCAGTAATATATACACAGACAGTTTGTTACTGTTTTTTTTAAGTTAAGTAAGATATACACAGACAGTTTGTTACTGTTTTTTTAAGTTTGAAGTACTGTCTATACCATATAATGTTTTACTGTCCCAAAATCTTTTTTTTTGGCTGTCACAATTAATTAATTTTCGGACAGCAAACATTTTTTTATTAATTTGAAATAATTATTGTCCTCCATCTGATCACAACACTGTTCGAACTGCGCATGTGGCTACCACGACCAGAATTCACTGGCCGCAAACACAGTAGCCTTCGGCGTCTATTTATTAAATTTTTATTTTTTTATTTTATTTGAATTCCGCGTGAACGCTGCATTTTGTGTCAACACCATTTACAGAAAATATTGGTGATTTTCAAAACGAATATCGGAGAAATGCGGCTATATATTTTGTGTCAATTTTCAACACCATTTACGGAAAATAATTAATGATTTTTTAAAACAATATCGGCACAACTAAATACGGTGATAGAATTTTTGTCAACTTTTCAACACCATTTACGGAAAATATTACTGATTTTCTAAAAACAATATCGGCGAAGGTGTACTGAACTACTCTTTTTTTTTTAAATAACCAGCCGTCTGATAGATCTGTGTATAATAGAGAGTATATCGTTAATTGTCATGTTGTCTCAGACAGTGAGGTGTTGCGGCACACATCAAAAACGACACGTCAATTTCAAAACATTGCCTCCAGGCTACAGCTGTGTGGTCAGATCAACACCTCGTCACACACGATTGCGCATTATCGATTTTTCCCCCCACACAAAGCGACGTGTATTTACAACTAGATCTGTGTAATGTGTCGGGTGTAGCCAAAGACCATACATAAATTCGTAATTAGTCACAGATGTAGCCTTAAAATATAATCGATTTCCTTAAATTACGTTCGCAAGTTGACAGATATTTTAGAGCAGACGTCATCGTAATTTGCCGTTATTTATTTCCAAAATTAGACATATATTCTGTAAATGGCGTTGAAAGTTGACAATAAATTAAGACCAGATCAGTACGTTAAATCGCTATCGACGACAACTGACGATCAGATGAGAGAGTACTACCATTTACGCGTATGCAATGTTAAATATACATCGTTATTTTTTATGACTTTCGTAGTTTTTACCGAGAAATTCAAACCGTTTCCAATTATTGTGGAACATAATATCATGATTAGCACACCGTTTCACTAAGCGGCGGCTACTCAGGGAATGGGATCACACGGTCTATTGTTTACACTGGATTAATGGCGTCCCCCATGAGGTCTCGGGTAAATCTTATTTTTCAATAATACGACTGTGGTTTCTTCCTTTTAGTGATGACCATGTTCCAGCCGTTAACACTTTATTTAGCAGCATTACTTATGTAGTTAGTCTGAACATTCTGCAGAGAAATTTGAATTGGACGGAATCGAGCGTTGTTTAAACTTAGTCCGGTTCATATGCACAGGTCAAAATATGAACTGAAAATGGCGCTTTGCGTGACAGAAATCCGTACGCGGACGAATAAAAATAATATTTTGTTATAAATATCACATATAGCGAAACAAAGGTAGCATCTACTGTTTTAATAATATGCATACATATTGTAATTAATGTTTAATAGTGATATACTTATGAATAATATACGATACTATGGTTTATACTACAGCACTATGTTTTAAGGCTGTGTGATTTGCCTCAATATAAGCTGGATTAATTAATACTTATATTCATGCGCTTCATGAGAACATCATTACATTTAAAATATACAAATATTACTTAAAGGGGTATCGATATGATACATTGTAATAATATAAATATTGAAAATACACATTACAATTGCTTACAACATAAGTTATTGATCGAAAATAGTCACTGCATCGTGACCTATTTGACCGCATTACCTATTGCGCGGGTACCTCATCATACCCTCTGTTTACATAGCTAACTGGGGGTATAGTGAGGTATGTTCGCTAATACAATGTTTGCGTAATGTATTAGTATGTAGTCTGATAAAGCCATTCGGGGGTATTCAACAATCACTTTTGTCTAGTTTTAAAACAAAACATGCACATCTGCCCTGCGTGCATATACATACAACATACAACAGGAGACCATATTTAGTGGGTCTGGTATTCTACAGATGACCCAGATGGAATCTAATACATCAAAAGAATACTAGTGCACAAAGGTTGTGCGAATTTTGCACTAAATCTCTGAATTTATAAATTTACTGTCGTCAAATTATTTACTTACGCAAGCTCATGTGTTATCATGTGTTGCCACACACCCTCATAGGACCATCAATATACGTTTAAATACCTTAAACTGACAATTGTATCCTCACAACATATTATGCAATGTATCAACATTTCATCTAACAATATCACATAGCCTCTATCATTGTGCTGCATTGTGCCACACGTTGAGTATTCTTCTGGCTCTTTGGTCTCCTCGGGATATATATCTCTCTATTTGACAACAGGCAATGCCATTCTATTAATGACCTAGAACACTACAATCATGTACCATTTGCACATTTTATTCCTGAATTCAGAATTACATTTACCTGTATAGCATATGCATACTACACATAGTTTGTAGCTATTAGACATGTTTTGTGGCATACATGTACACGCATATACATCTATGTGGCATTGAATCCACGTAACAATCCCTAAGGTTGTCTTTCAAATTTAGTACACTCCTGATGGACACATTCCATTACTAAAGCAACCATTGATATATATTCAAGTATACATTATAGGTTAGTATAATTGGGTGTCAGCACAAGATAATATACGGAACATCCTCGGGGTAAGGGTACAATCCACTATTTTAACAAAGTGCAGCTGTATTAATAGTGTATATGTGGATCCGTCTATATCACATCCTAATTGCAAAATCGGCCATGTTGATGGTCATCCTGAAACTGTCATTGTGACATTGAACATAATTAACTGGTGAGTACTTTCAATTGTTTAATTAGAAAAATAGATGCAGCACATGTAGTGTTTATTGTATAACTGAATACACCAGTAACTGCATCATTTATATATCGCTACCATGTATTGTATTTAGTTTGCAACTTACACACAAGAGTTAATTTGAGTTATTGGCACATATGAATACATATGTGGGATTCTTATTGTTGGAAAAAGCCATGCATACTTGGAATAAGCATACCCACGCCATCCATCATACTATGTACCATCCTACATACTGCATTGGGCAATGATCATCATGCTTGCCTAATTCAGAGATGTATACTTGTTTCCAATCACATTAATTAGACAGCTCAATAATAAAAGTGTATTCATTACAATTCATCAATACATTTTGGAAACACTTTGAAATATTTCTTCAATACTTAAAATGATTGAAATTGATCCATAGTTGTCATTAAACATAAACAGAATAGCGTACTCTATGCATACACTCCAGCCTGCGATTCTCTTACCAAGAATTGCAATCCAGCGGTCCTTGAATTGCAATTCGTCCCCTCTGAAATTTCAGTCTAATTGCGGTCAAATCGCGGTCCCGTTTTTGCGGTCATTCTTTCGCGATACCGTTTGTGCAGTCATTCTTTCGCGGTCCAGTTTTTGCGGTCATTCTTTCGCGATTCCGTTTGTGCGGTCATTCTTTCGCGGTCCAGTTTATGCGGTCATTCTTTCGCGATACCGTTTGTGCGGTCATTCTTTCGCTATTTGCGGTAAAAACTTAGCGTTACGCGTATATATACACCTAATTCTACTATTTATGTATATTTTATTGGATTTTAAATGGCTAAATACGGAGAGGAAAATATATCTTCGTCAGAAAAAATCAACTATTTCGATTTTATTGCCGCATTGGTCAAGCAGAGCGGTCCGCTAGTTTGACCGCAGAGCGCAGCGTAAAGCGGTCATTTTTTCGCAGTTTAAAGAAAAAAAGGAGCGTAAACTGCAATTAAAAGCGGAGCGCAGCTATAACTGCGCTATAAGTATTGCAATTCCGCAACCAACTCTTTGGACCGCAGTCACATGATTGCAGTCCGATTGCGGTCCAATTGCAATTAATGGGAACGCGAATTGCAATCCTGCGCTCCAGGAGGAGAACCGCAGGCCACTCTGTAGCAATGTTAGTGTTGATTGATTACTGAAAAGTGTAGCTTCATCGTCAATATTATTGAACACCTGGTTATTTTGGCGGCTATTTTGAAAATGTAATTATGGAATTATATTGCTGCATAATTATGTATCTATTATCAAGTGCTTCGATTTGTATATCGAACCGGTTTGGATACATGCAATATTGTACATGAACTGCTGTTTAAAACAGCTCCATAGAATGAAGAATTAGGAAAAAACTGAACAGTTTGGCGGCCATTTTCACTTTCTTGACCATTGTGGAAGGGATATTGGATCACACTCTCCTGTAATTTATATGTATTTGTGAGGGAATGTAATGTATACACTTTTGTCAGACGTGCATAGATAACTCCGTTTGTATCTGTTAAGGGACCCAACTAAGATATGAGATTTATGAAATTCGTCAGAAATTTTATGGACCTCGTCGTACATACATTGTAGTTTGTAACTCATTTGATATAAATCTCATCAAATGGAAACTCATTTGAGATCATCTATATATTAAATATGCAAATTAGAAGACATGCTGGGTGATCAATACAGCTTCAATTATGAGTCCTTACTAAATCATCACTCATGTAAGATCGTCTATTTATACGATCATATGTAGCTTTTAATCTTTATGCAGTAGTACGGCCATAGTAATATCATAATTGAACATTTGTACTGCCTTGCGGTGCATATAAATTATGTGTGATTCGTTTCATAAATCTCATATTAAATGGAAGCTCGTTTGAGATCATCTATGTATGCGCGGTGTGCATGCTAATCTGGGTCTCAAATGGCAAACATTCATTATCACAACATGCAATATTATAGACGGCTATTTAATATTCACACTCACATATTTCGTCAATGCAATCCGTATTACACTGATTACACTACTGCCTGTTGTAATCCTGCCAATATTTGTCAAGTTCTTTATTTAAAAATACTTGAATCATGTGCTTCAAATCAAGCAGCTTGGTTGGCTGAGCCTGAGTTGTGCTACATCTCGGGCTCAGACAATCAAATTGCTTGATAGCGAGCTGGCATTGAGCATATTTTCAGAAATGTTGATAAATAGGCAAGATTAATGCAGGCGTTTGTGTACCAACATAATTTGTTGGTGTTTTCTGTTTATTTTTCTGCCACTGGTGTTTTATATATCTGAACATAGACTATTTTAACAGCACATGACAATCGGAGACGATTCTCATTTGCTGTCAAATCCTGGTTTGCTACGAAAAGCAAAATATCACTTCATTGTAAAATTAAATACATGTAGTTTAAAGATTTACAAAAAAATGTATGGTGGAATTTTTTTTCAAACCACAAAATGGCAGCCAAATTCAAAATGGCAAATATAAACACAGCAGAGAAAATAACTCGTTTCCATCTTCTAAGTGTCAATATTAAGTATTTGTATTTCTACGCCGAGATCTTGAGCTGCGTCCATTTCACTTACTTCCCCACCCTGAAAGGTATGACAGGAACAATAATTACTACTGGTGCCATTGCATGCCGCGACGAAATAGACGCTCTTACATTGGGTTATTTTTAAACGAATGTATTGATTGCATAAGTGCTAGTGCTACGCTCCGCGCCGGCGTACAATGTTTCACGTCAACATTTTTGTAGGCGCCATATTCCTGAGGATTTCCCATTCAGATATAGGCACAGGATAGTGCATAAACACATTGCTGTCTAATAACCGGGGTGGTTGATTGGTCGGGCAAACGCGACGGCGTAAATTAACGGTTGGCGTTCCTCCTTATAAGAATCACGATTTGCCTGGTTTGGCCCTCGGGTACGTTTTTATCTTTGACACTTTCGTTGTAACCTGTGAGTTGAATTGGGTTATTGCCCATTATAAAACTAGTAAGATTATTACTGATCCTACTGCTTTTGGGAGGGGGCAAGGTGATTGTAGTGTGGCGAGGACCTGGCATCAAATCAGGATTATTCTGATTTCAGGGCTGAATATATATTAGAAAATGATGTTTTCGCTTAAACGTGTCAACATCGTTTTCTAATGAAGAAAATGAAAAAGACGTGAAAACGATGTGTAAACAATAGGCATTCGTTAGTTTGTGGAACGAGGAACAAATCCGGCTGTAAGGATACAAGCAGTATCTTCACTGGGCGCCGTCTCATCAAGACATACAGTCAGAATCCGTCAAGATCAATAAAACAATATTGCTCACATGATTAATGACGTCAAAGGAGCATGAACCGGTCTATGCTAGTTATTTAGGGGCGAAAGGGTTAAACTAAACGTTTAACATCTGATATGGGGTTCAGCATGGGTAGGTACACTATATATGGGACTCGGCATAGTAGGTATCGGTAGGTATACTACATGGGGTTCGGCATGGGTATGTACACTACACGGGGTTCAGCATGGGTAGGTACACTACATTGAGTTCGGCATGGGTAGGTGCACTACATGGGATTCAGCATGGGTAGGTACACTACATGGGGTTCGGCATGGGTAGGTGCACTACATGGGGTTCGGCATGGGTAGGTACATACATGGGGTTCGGCATGGGTAGGTGCACTACAGTACACTCCATGGGGTTCTTTCAGCATGGGTAGGTGCACTACATGGGGTTCGGCATGGGTAGGTGCACTACATGGGGTTCGGCATGGGTATGTACACTACATGGGGTTCGGCATGGGTAGGTGCACTACATGGGGTTCGGCATGGGCAGGTGCACTACATGGGGTTCGGCATGTGTAGGTGCACTACATGGGGTTCGGGATGGATAGGTACACTACATGGGGTTCAGCATGGGTAGGTACACTACATGGGGTTCGGCATGGGTAGGTGCACTACATGGGGTTCGGCATGGGTAGGTTCACTACATGGGGTTCGGCATGGGTAGGTACACTACATGTGGTTCGGCATGGGTAGGTACACTACATGGGATTCGGCATGGGCAGGTACACTACATGGGTTTCGGCATGTGTAGGTTCACTACATGGGGTTCGGCATGGGTAGGTGCACTACATGGGGTTCAGCATGGGTAGGTACACTACATGGGGTTCGGCATGGGTAGGTACACTACATGGGGTTCGGTATGGGTAGGTGCACTACATGGGGTTCGGCATGGGTAGGTACACTACATTGGGTTCGGCATGGGTAGGTACACTACATGGGGTTCGGCATGGGCAGGTACACTACATGGGTTTCGGCATGTGTAGGTTCACTACATGGGGTTCGGCATGTGTAGGTTCACTACATGTGGTTCGGCATGTGTAGGTTCACTACATGGGGTTCGGCATGGGTAGGTACACTTCATAGGGTTCGGCATGGGTAGGTACACTACATGGGGTTCGGCATGGGTAGGTACACTACATGGGGTTCAGCATGGGTAGGTACACTACATGGGGTTCGGCATGGGTAGGTACACTACATGGAGTTCAGCATGGGTAGGTACACTACATGGAGTTCGGCATGGGTAGGTGCACTACATGGGGTTCGGCATATGTAGGTTCGCTACATGGGGTTCGGCATGTGTAGGTTCACTACATGTGGTTCGGCATGTGTAGGTTCACTACATGGGGTTCGGCATGGGTAGGTACACTTCATAGGTTTCGGCATGGGTAGGTACACTACATGGGGTTCGTCATGGGTAGGTACACTACATGGGGTTCGGCATGTTTAGGTACACTACATGGGGTACGGCATGGGTAGGTACACTACATGGGGTTCGGCATGTGTAGGTACACTACATGGGGTTCGGCATGTGTAGGTACACTACATGGGGTTCGGCATGGGTAGGTACACTACATGGGGTTCGGCATGGGTAGGTGCACTACATGGGGTTCGGCATGGGTAGGTACACTACATGGGGTTCGGCATGGGTAGGTGCACTACATGGGGTTCGGCATGGGTAGGTGCACTACATGGGGTTCGGCATAGGTAGGTACATTACATGGGGTTCGGCATGTGTAGGTACACTACATGAGGTTCGGCATGGGTAGGTACACTACATGGGGTTCGGCATGGGTAGGTACACTACATGGGGTTCAGCTTCTCAGGTACATTACCGCCTGCTCTAATCTCGCCAATAATTGTCAATTTATATTTTTCAAAATATTTTAATATTGTGCTTGAAACGTGTGAAAGTAGTTTGATTGGACGAGTCTGAACTGTGCTACAGCCCAGAATCGGACAATCAAATTGCTTGATTGCGAGTTGGCATTGCAAATATATGTTCAATGGCATTGATACACAGGCGGCTGTGTAACAATATCTCAGTAACCACCCACTCGTCCAAAGGAATTAGTGTATACTATACACTAAGTTGCATCCATTTTATATTTCACAGTGAAGTCGAAAATGGATGCCACTTTGCGTACAGTATACTAATTCCTTGATATGACGAACCGTTGGAAGAGTGGGTTTTTGGTTACTGAAATAGTGTTCAATATATGGTGCTAACCCTTATAATGCTGAGAACGAACATTGTCACCGGCTGTTGTTTTGGATATTGCCTTCTTCCTCAATAAAACATGATTTGACAGCACTTTAGATTCTAAAATGCTGTCAAAGAATGTTTTAGGAGACAAATGAAAAACAAAAAGATTATAATCAGCAGACTATAACATTTAATTCAGAAGTTGAAAGTTTAACGGAGGCGGTTGTGTAACAGCCAAAATACTCACATTTGGCAGGCAGGGCCACACATTACATCGGGCAAGTCCAACCCGTTCGCCACGTGCGGACAGACGGCGACGCACGTATCAGTGACGATCCCGTTGCTAAGTGCCTCTGAAATTGCCTTTAAAAGTTTCGCCAACAGTTCTGTAACTGAAAGAGCATTAAATTGTATGCTATTACTGATCGTTGCTGTTATTAAAAATGCTAATTGGCGGATATTTAATAAATACATGGTACTTGAAATTTAGATTCATATCAAATACTAGAAACGTGGCCTATCGGCACACGAATGCCCCCGCTCGCAGCCAACGAAAACGTTGCACATTTGAAAAGAAAGAGGGTCAAAGAGACGTGGATTTGTCACAACATGAATACAAACCATCAGCTCAATACGTGCGTGAAATATCAAGTAGCTCCATGCAAGGAAACAGAACTTATAAGATAATTACCCACCAAGTATGTGACCTTGACTCTTAGCCGGGGCTGGAGATCGTGGATTTTTCACAGGGTAGTGAAACACAATTAGAGCAATGCGTGTGTAAAACACCAAGCATATACGTGCAAGGGAACATTATAAGACATTTACCGGAGCGACCCGTTGGATGAACAAATGGCGGCCATTTTTCAAGATGGCCGCTGAACTTTATTATAATGTTTTATATAGGACGGTTAACTTTCAGTTTGATCAATATTAACCAGGTACATTACTATAATTAAGTAAAAATGTGAATGTCAAATGAATCAGAATACATCTTACATTTAATTACATCAGCAAATAGCAATATATTTCAAAATGGCTGCCGAAATAAGCTGTTTAAAACATTTGTCTGCGATTCGTGTGTTGTTACGAACAATTACATATATTGTAATGCCCAGGGCAGATATATAACAATAGTCTTAAGCATAAAGACAGACTTGTAGTGACATGTATTTTCGTGGGTGAAACATTCCATTGAAATACACCTGTTATAACTCCACTTGGTAGAATGTCATATCACTGCAGATCGATCTCTTAAATTATTTTCATGCTTAAAATGCTAAGATGCTGATAATAGCAGACTAAGCTTGTCTGTTATGCACTGTATCATTAATAATGTGGCGTATGTCAGCATCCATGTTTACGTCCTGTTGGACCAGCCTGTTGCATTGTGAGTAAAAGTGCCTAGTAACGTAAATAAACAGTTACATTGCGTTCTACCTGTCTAAACTTGTAAATTTCAACTAATTATTATTTATTTACTGATTCAACCATAGTAAGTAACTTATAGATTTAGGACCAGTCTTTATTATACGAATATATTGAATGTAAAATGATTCAAAATAATCTTACATTTAATT
Source organism: Conchocele bisecta (assembly GCA_029237695.1). Lineage (NCBI taxonomy): Eukaryota > Metazoa > Mollusca > Bivalvia > Lucinida > Thyasiridae > Conchocele > Conchocele bisecta. Next base: position 38,341,119 of record CM055281.1, read on the forward strand.
ACATCAGTAAATGGCTATATATTTCAAAATGGCTGCCGAAATAGGCTGTTTAAAACATGTTTCTGCGATTCGTGTGCTGTTAGGAACAATTACAGATATATTGAAAGCAGTGTATTCCATTAAACTTTAGGGCCATGTTTTAGGCGAGTGAACCCTCGCCCAGATTTATGGACGAGATCACCCAATATTGTGGTTGATATTGCAGGGCACTATAAAAAAACCTCAGGTTTTCTGCTCTGGAGCTCAGTCAGTTCAAAAACTTCTACGACCATTCACTCTATCTCTGACACTTCCTCGGAAACCACCAATTGTTTACAACCATTATTAATAGTAAGTACAGCTCCCAGCGGTACCCTCAATGCAAACAATTGGCCCAAACCTATTGTATTTAAAACAATAAAATATGTTTAAACTAATCCCAATCATTACAAGAACAAACCCCATCCTCAGTCTTGTATACACTGACATACTCCAAAAGCCTGAGCATAACACTATTCATAAAGTTGAAATACATATACATTGCTTTCCCTCACAAGTAAATGGAAAATGCAGGAAACAGTGAAGCAATATCACTTCTCACAGTTAAGCGAGCATGAAGATCATTGGCCAACGTAACATGTAGTATGATATGATGAATGGCATGGGTATTGCAAATATGCAGGGCTTTCTCCCACATTATGGATCGTGCATATGTGTTCATATGTGCCAATAATTTAAATTAACCCTTTCACCCCTAAGTAAGTGGAATGGATGTTAATTTCCGGACGAATCAAATCGTCACAAAATGATCTTCAGACTAGTCCATTTAGGAAAAGGGAGTGTTTTTGTTCTCAAAAATATGAAAGTTACTTGCAAAAAGTGCAGATCCTGATGAAACGGCTCGTTACGAGCAGGCTCATCTGGATCTGCACTGTTTACATAAATCGCTATAGCGGGCTTTCGGGTTCAAAGGGTTAACCGTGGGTCGGGAGTTGCGAAATTGGAAAATAAATACAATGCATGGTAACGATATATAATTCATGCAGTCACTGGTGTAATCAGTTCTACACTAAACGATATATCTGCCGTATTTATTTTTTAATTGAACATTACTGAAACAAATACACCTAATACATAATCATATACAGTGTCACCATGACTGTCAGTTTCAAGATGACCATCAACATTGCCGCTTTTGCAATTAGGATGAGATATATATACATGTATATTAGGTCCCGCATCTTGCGATGACACCAAAATGTGCTAGCCCATGACTCGAATATATATCTCATGGTTGCTATAGTAATGAAAAATGATTGTCCATCAAGGGCGTAATAAATTTAAAGACAACCACATGGATTGTTATGTGGATTCAATGCCACATAGGGGTATATGTAAGTACATGTATGTCACAAAGACATGTATATTAGCTACAAACTACGTGTACACGAGTATGCTAAGCAGGTACATATAATTCTGCATTCAGAAAATAAATGTACACATGGTACATGATTATAGAATGTTGAGGTCATTAGAAATGCATTACCTGTTGTCAAATAGAGAAATATATATTCCGATGACATCAAAGCGCCAGCAAAATACACAACATGTGGTACAATGCGACAGAAAACGCCTTCCACAGACCTGATCCTGACCGCCTGCGTAATTAGTTAGAATGTCATGTTCAACTGCATAGAACATCCCAATTTAATGTGTATTGTTAAAGGCTTTGTGATATTGTTTAGATGAACATTTTGATACATTGCATAATATGTTGTGGAGATACGTTTATCATTTATGGGGATTTAACACGGAGATGGTCCTCTGAGTGTGTGCGGTCACACGTGTTAACCCATGAACTTGAGTAATACAAATAATTTGACGGCTATAAATTGATAAATTCGGGGAATTGGTGAAAATTGACTCATCCTTTGCATAATAGTATTGTCCTACTAATTCATGGGTTTCCATCTGGATCACCTTTGGAATATGGTGTCCTGTTGTATTTTGTAGTTATATGTACGCAAGTCAGATATGCAGACTTCTTAAACTGGACTAGATTGATTTCTGAATACCCCAGAATGGCTTTTTCAGATTACATACATACTAATATTGGCTATATAGTTATACAATTATATACATGAGCTTGGAGGACAAATACATATTTTCAGAATTCATACATTTTAACCACATTTGTCAAATATTTATTTTTGGCACAGTATGGAATACAAAGACTACTAAGCGATGTACTTGTATATGTGAAATATGTAATGATGTTGTTATCGAATGTTATGCAGGTATATGCCAATCGGAACTACTACAAGTTGATTACAAACCTACATCCATTTTGTTTCTTTGGTACTTTGACACAACAGGTGTAGAATAACACGTGTGCTATAATAAAGAACTTCATAGAATCATATTAGAGAAATTAGTTTATGTATGCGTATATAGCAGCTATATGAATATAGTGGATACCTTTGAAGAGCAAATGCATGCTTTTAAAAGGAGCATGCGCCTTCAATTTCTTTGCTTATATGAAAATTATGAAATGGTATATAAACTTTACAGGTTATTAAATGTCACTGTTATGAAATCATGGTTAAATGAATATAATTTATGTTTTATTTCCATAATATAGGCCACCGGCCCACAATACAACATATCATTTTATCCCGTCAACACAGTGCGTATGTGCCGTGAAACACGGTGCCGTGAAACATTTTTTATATCCTGTCAATACGACATAATCACTGCGTATGAATATGTGCGGTGGCTGGGATTATTTGTTTGCTTTAAAGCCATTAGTAGGTGTTGACGGGATAAATAGAATAGTAGGTTAGTGCCGTGAATGGGAAACATATCTGGCGCGGCACGGAAACGGGATGTGCTCGGCAGAGCCTCGCCAATCCCGTTTACTAAGCCTTGCCATATATTTGTTCCCATTCACGGCACCAACCTACTATTCTCTATATACACATTTGAAAGGAATGATACACCATATCACATTACATCTACAAGTATATATAATGCATATACGTTATACCAGCAAACACATGTATTTATGTTATAAGAGTGCGGGTCGTGAGAAAAGGAATCCATACATATTTCAACCAGTGTAGAACTAAATCAATCTGCTTATGCGCACAATCTAATACATGCATGTACAGTGTACTATTGTGATAAAAATATATGAAATATGTATATCGATATCTTTATCAAAAACACATACATATTTTTGTATAATGGATTGTCTTTTCTCAAACGCTAGAAATATGAACTTAGCAATAGTGTGTATATCAGGTACATGTGAACATCATGCTATTAAATGAATCATTATTTCTGTTTCTAATAGTTAAGTAGTTTACAAATTGTAAGCGTAGATGTTCATAAGCACTACATTCAAAGAAGAAAAATGGTATGCTGTCTCAACCACGAGTATGTCATCTTGTCGACAAATTGGACAATGGTGCAAATTCCTGTCAATGCCGATATGACGGCCCTTTTCAATTAGTAAGATATGCGTCGAGCATCTGAACTTAGCTAAAACTAAGAGAGATCAATCGATACGTACTTTTCAGGTGTTAGTTCGGACTTGAAATCACTATCTGTATCAGCTTTACTAGTTGTATGTAATAGATCATGCCATTTCTGTACACAACAATCGGACACCTCTTCGCTTAAAAACATCGAGAAAATAGTCCATGTCTCCTACATCTTGTCTATGTATTGAAACCCCCAAATTTCGGCACCATAACAAAGTATAGGTTTTACCATACAATCGAATAGCGTAAAACTATCAGCATGATTAAATTGTCCAAACGAGCGTTGATATCGAAGTATGCATGCAATCGCCTTTTGTGCTTGTTTGGATGCATACTCGTGTGTTTTAGACCATAATACGCTTGGTGTCATGTACATACCTAGATATTTATAATACCATTTGTCATACTTACGCAAAGCACCACCATTGCTAAACACCATTACTTTAGTTTTACCTAAATCAACTTTCATATTTACTATATCTCAAGATATTGTAATGGCTGGCTCTCAACTTCTACATGATTTTATAAATACATGTGTCAACTACATATTGAATCCCGTTCTGCTGATAACTCGGAATGGGTTGAGGGAATATTATTGGCATGCACGATAAATAGTGTGCACATTATGTGGAACCGGGATATACGAGGGGTGTTCATAAAATACCCGGACAAGTCCCATCATTTTTCCACCTTTTAGCTCATTTCAACCAAATTTGGATATCGAGTAGCCTGGCAAATTGTTTTCCATTAACCCACGAACAAGTATGAAAATAATGCATATAGCTCGTGTTGCAGCTGCCATGGTAACGTCATGTTTTGGATTGCGGCCCAAGTAACGTAATTGTGCGTGCATATTTTTGAAAGGAGGCGGAATGAGAAGTGCTGGCGTTTCCGTGTTGTTTCCTGACGGCTCAAATACATTTTGGGAAGCAATAGCTATATTATTCTAACGGTTCTTATGCGAAGACATATTTGAAAAAAAAAAGTGACATCATGACCGAAAATGACGCAGGTTAGTGACTGTCTGCTACATGTACGAGAACATGCCGGAAGACCAAAATATACTTTAATTAATGATAGATATATACGATGACAGTGCACCATCGGGATGGCAATTTGCGAGCGATATAGTCGGATAGACAGTGGACAGGAAAGCGCGAAGGGCTAGGCCAGACATGGGTGTCGAAAAGCGACGTCGTCAGATGGTGTGACCGAAAGTAAAAGTCTGTTGACTGATCATTGTGCGTGAACTGTCAAATCGGTTGATCTCACTACCGGCACACTCTATAGTGTTGTACCGTGATTATTTTTTCATCCAATCGACTAATAAAGTAATATATAAATCAGGGTTTCACAGGCGAAGCTTTTATCACAATTTAATTACGAGGAAAATAGTAAAACACAGACACTGTCCATCGGAATTCGCGCACTTTAAACAGAAAAACGATTTTATATCCCACAATAAACTCAACAGGCGATCGTTTTATTCTACCTGGCTTGTTTCTCATACACCAGCGGACACAGTACACCGTTTATCACTGGCGAATATTACAACTCACTTGACCTCAGGACCTCTATTTTAGGGATGCACATATGTTTAACTATTCCACAGGCACTCGGAACTATTGCCCAGCCACGTGAACCTGTTTTCACAGCATCTGGGGCCCGTTTCACTAAACTTCGTACGACAAAAATGTTCGTAAGCGCAAATTTAGAATCGTCTGGAAAGGACAAGGGGCAATAAGGCCACAAATCTGCCCACACCCAAATTGGAAAATAACAGTGTAATAGTGTACATCAATATGCAAGGAAGCTATGTTGAAAATTTGGATATGATATCTTAAAAACTTTCCCGACAATATTAACGTTAAAACATTTTTACGAGATGACGTTACGTTACGGGGAAGCGGGAGATTTTGTGATTGAAATACAATTGGCATTCTATGAGACAAACATCATGAAGCTCGCAGGAAATAATTGATTGTCATGATTTAAGACAATATAACTGTATGGGCCGAAACATTTTTTTAATTTCAAGATAACTGACCTTTTCAAAATGGCCGCCATTTTTATCAATTTCATGACTATATACGAGTATGGCTTATGAAAACGTAGATTTCAAAAAAGGTCTGGAAATTTCAATTGATGTATATACATTTGTTGAGCAATGCAGACTGTGTCAATACATGTAAATCCAATAAGTGTTTACAAGAAAGCATTATTAATGTGATATTTAAAGACTATCATAATTGTGCACTTACTAACATTTTAGTCGTACGAAGTTTAGTGAAACGGCCCCCAGATACGCCAACATCCAGCGAATGAATCAAAACTGTGTAGTCTTATATGTATACAGGGACTTGTGGCTATGACTGGAAAAATGGGGCTTATGGGTTTTAACATGCAATATAGATCGTTATCAGGCTATAAAAGTATGCTACTTGATCAACAGCTGCACCCATTTCTCCAGTCACAGCCACATATATGTAACAGATCGACTTTAATAGTCACCCCTAACAACATAACGGATAGACACTATAGGAAAGAGGCAAACTACAGACATTTTTGCTTTCTACTCCATCCTCCTCCAATACTATTTTCATAAACATATGACATGTGTTTATTAAAATGAAATAAACTATTGTTTTACCATTACAATGCTGAACTAATTTTTGTTGTCTGCTGTTTTTTTTCTATTTTCTATTTGTTTTTCTCATAAAAAAAACATGGTTTGACAACACTTGAGAATCATTTCCATTGGAAATGATTCTCATGTGCTGTCAAATCATGTTTTTATTGGAATGAAGACAAAATGTATAACAACAGCAGACAACAATTGTTGTGTGCAGCAGTCTAAGAGATGCGCTAAAACTAAGTCGACGTACAGTTAACGTCAATAAGTAAGCGCTTGTTGTCATGATCGATGGCGGCTCCGTAGATGAGCGGCAACAGTACCAGGATACAGATGAGCACCTTCATTGTGTCTGCAAGGCAAGATCACGTGACGTGAGCATGGTGTCAGATATATAAAGAATATATTGTTGAAAGTTCACAAAACGGAACAAACGAAAACGTATGGAAAACGAAGTGAAAACGATGATTTTGTACAACGATATGCATAACACGACAACCCCACAACACCCCCAGTCCCGACAGGACACGCCAAAAACCGAATCTGTGAACGATCGCGTGCCTAGGATAGGGATGTTCAGCAGTTAAGACATAAAACCCAACGACGGGGAGCCACATCCATGCCTACCACACATACATATACCAAATTTGAGCAGAGACATACATTTAACTTAATACATGTATCATCAACATTATAAAATATGAATTATAACCGTTTATAAAAGTTCAGTTTTTTACCACATAATAAGTGCACGAGTTCCGGCGAATAAACCTGTCCCATGATGTTTAGACAAAATGGCTTCCCGAGAAATGATAGAAATGTTGGTGCGATTGAACTGTCTGTCGTGACGCACTGGGCGACATTGGTTATATTCGTAAGTGTAATACCTGGGCATGTAGATAGAATAGTAATGGTAATAGTAAAAAACAAGAACATCCATGGCTATGTCAGTTATGAACAATGCTGCACATATACACATGATTACAAGTATCCGGCAGTTTTCGAATCCTTATGACCTACATATATGTATTATATTTCCAAAATCAGACATTACGGTATTCAACAGTTCTCGATTCATATACATTAATTATACTGGTATACGGACGGTTAGTAAATGTGGACTAATACCACGGTATGTAATAGTTGCGGGCAGTAACTCTTGCAACACTCCCATAACCGGTAACTGATGTTTTTTGCAGAGTTACTGCCCGCAGCTATCGGAATGCAACTTAATATTGGGAGGAAGTGTGTATTCGTGCCGGTTAGTTCGTACGGTAGATCGATGGTACGGTAAACCCGAGATGCCGGGTTCGTGTCCCGGGTCGGTGTTGACTTTCCCAGTATATATACTAGTATTTATTACACTCTTGCAAATTATTTGCACGGGTTTCGCTGTGAGAGAAAACCCGTAACAATAATACACCGTGAAGAGAACACCCGTAATTGCGCGCCAGTTTTCTTGGAAACCACGAGCTACCATGCAAAATGTTTAAATTGGAAAGGGTCTCGACTAATCTAGAATGTTAATGTGATTGAACGCATTCCAAACATGCACTCAAATATATCTGGCTCATAGAAACAGCTGCGCAATTTGGTTTCTAAAACGTTTACATTACGTCACATTTGACGTCACACAACGTAACGTCTAAACGCTGGAAATCACGTCATTGTATAACTATTCATGCGCGCATAACAATTCATTGATTATAATCTAAAAAACAGACTAAATGTGCATATATATCCTCTGTGGAAGAGTAATAAATAGGATATTCCATCGTACATGTTTGAATAGCGGAAATAATACACTCGTGTCCGTCGGCGTCCGTGCAAGCAACTCGTTCGCTACGCTCATTCGTTGCTTACGTGGAAGTCGACGCACACTCGTGTATTATTTCCCACTATACAACATGTACGATGGAATATCCTCTATATATTTATGGATGTTTTATTTTTCTAAATTACTGCCTATGTTAAGACGACTCGCTGTCCGACCGCGTCGTAAAACGCGAGTACAGAATCACTGATAATGGGCTGTTATTGTGACAAAAACTACCGAAAGATACCGAAATTTAAAAGACGGATGAAATAGAAAAAGAAGTCCGTATAGCTGAGATAATCTTGACTATTGATGAAGTAAAGTTAATAGTTACCGTCGCTGTGCCGTGTAGGAAGTAATGGATATCAACTACTAGAATATCAGCTGATCAGTGGGCGAATGTGCTACACGCGCTATCCTTATATACACGAACGCAGGAAGGAACGTGCATCGTACGACGCGTGAGACCGGTGTAAGGTCAGCTTATCATGCTGTCGCATTCACAGACGAACTAGTGTGGCCTAATCATAATATGTCCAGCGTAAGCCCCTGTCACACTGTCACGGCATTTCTGACGACATGCTATGATAAAGCTCGCCATAAATCTCCGCGGATGGCCACGAGTTATTAGCTGATTTTTAACGAAAGTCCTTCGATAGTGGTTCGACACTACTATGGGTGTGTACGATTTTACAAGAGTTTTGTACGATTATGTACGGGTTTGTACAATATGGTACGATATATTGCGACATTAGTACTGCATTAGTATTACTCAGTATGACTTAGTACGATATAGCACGATCTTCATTCGACTTTATACGATATAATGCGATTTTGTACGAGTTCAACATGATCATTTTGGGTATACATGCATATAGGTGTGCATCACAGACCAATGATCGTAGTCTCATTGACACCGAGCAAGAAACATGACCATGTAGCCTGTATAAAGGCTTCAATTACAGATGGAACTGGAGGAGGATAAAGCTGACACTGATATCGGCCTCGCCCAGCTGCTCCAGCGGAGAAGGAGAGCTCCTAGAAGATTTTGGGCCCGGCCAAGGATCCTGAGGCGAAACGTCTGTGGACACGATGATCGTCTGATGCATGAACTGGAGATTGAAGACCGTGAAGCTTTCACCAACTTCTTTAGAGTCCCACATGGAATGTTCAGATAGTTGGAATTGGAGCAGAGACTTACTCCTATGCTGCTGAAACAAGACACATGATACAGAGTCCCTGAAACCTGGATTAAAGTTAGCCATCTCCATCAATAGGGTAGAAATTTGATTCCAGTAGACGCTAATAAGATATTTTACATATCAACATTTGTCACAAGCACCCACAAGGAATCTCCCGCTCGAAGGCCTTGTACTCCCACATGCCATTGTTGTACAGGATTGGGATAGCCTACAACCAGCTGACGATGTTGTCCTCTTGATCATCGGTGCAGTTGTTGTAGGTCCTCTTCATGATTTGACCAGGCTCCTGGCTGGGCTGGAAGTCGTCGTCACGAGGCGGCTTGCTCGGAACTGCTGCCCATCCTTGGTAGCTTCCTCATCCACACCAAGGGGCCGTGTAACTAAACTTCGTACGACTAAAATGTTCGTAAGTGCAAACTTATGATATTCTGTAAATTTCACATTAACAGTGTTTTCTTGTAAACAATTATTGGATTTACATTTACATCAATTGAACTTTCCAGATGATCCTAAATTTGCAATTTTTAGTCGTAAGAAGTTTAGTGAAATGACCCCAGACTCTTGCTCCCTGGAGAGTGGATGTGGAGTATATCTGGCAGGTGTGCAGGCGCTTGTCTTCTTATAATCACCCTTGCCCTTCTTAGTGTAAGCCATAATTATGTACACAGTTGGAATACTGAGATGCTTTGTTGATGAAATTCTGCGTTTGAACTGAATGCTGGACAACGACGCGGCTTCTAGTTACAGTCAGGGGATCTCGCACGAACTCGGATGATACTCGTAGAACTCACGCATTGTCGTACAGTTGTCGAAAATACTCGAATGAACCCGTCAGTTCTCGGCAAAAAATATCGTGCTATATGGGAAGCCAGTCGTACGTACCCGTCTTATTTCGTACTAAGTCGCCATGACTCGGCAGTTGTTTTGGGATGGCGAGAAAACAATATTTATTTAAAGTTATGACAAGTGAGATTTATCCCGTCAACACAGTGCGTATGTGCCGTGAAACACGGTGCCGTGAAACATTTTTGATATCCTGTCAATACGACCTAATCACCACGTATGAATATATGCGGTGACTGGGGTTACTTTTTTTGCATTTTAAAGCCATTTGTAGGTGTTGACGGGATACATATAATAGTAGGTTGGTGCCGTGAATGGGAAAAATATCTGGCGCGGCACGGAAACGGGATGTGCTCGGCAGAGCCTCGCCCATCCCATTTCCTGAGCCTTGCCAGATATTTTTCCCATTCACGGTACTAACCTACTATTCTCTATGTACATACACTTGAGAACAGGATTAGAAAACAAGCTTTTACACGTATGTTAATTCTTCTCCTGGAGAAGATCAGGGGGCCGTTTCACTAAACTTCGTATGACGAAAATGTTAGTAATTGCAAAATTATGATAGTCTGCAAATTTCACATTAACACTGTTTTATTGTAAACAATTATTGGATTTACATTTATTGAGCATGGGCTGCATATGCAGCCTAAGCTCAATAAACATGATAAATGTAAATCCATCAATTGATCTCTCCAGCTGTTCATAAATTTGCACTTACGAACAGTTTAGTCGTACGAAGTTTAGTGAAACGGCCCCAGTTGTACAATATGAATAAGGAAAAATAATGGTGAAATATGGTAACATTGTTTGAACAAACCAAAAAAAAATGTATATATCAAAATGAATGCGTCACACCATGATGTATAGTCGATGTCAGAAAGTGAAAAAATATGCATTTGCTGAAATTTTTGCTATAGTGTTAAATTTTGTGTTTATTTTTATTCCGAGACACTGAAAAGCAAAAAGTAAATTGGTACCATTTTTTCCCATCACTATCTTAGCCGCCATCTTGAATTCAAAGTGGCTACCATTAGTGTCAATAAAGCTGCAGAGGCGTGAGTTTTTGCTAGATAATTTTGTTATGATTGTTTTTATATCTGTGAATTATATATTTTTGGATAGTGTATGGACACAATTATCAGAGAATACAGTTCGCTATGTTGTCCAATCCATAGGTGGCCGCCATCTTGGATTTCAAAATGGCCACCCAATCCAAAATATATTTTACAATATCATTGGTCACTATGTGATATTAGTTAATATTTTCAACATCATTCTACTTGATACTATTTGTAAAGTGTGTGCTATAAAAGCCAGCAATGAGTATTGCTAAAATATTACCATATAGCATGTCAAAATGGCAGCCAAGAAAAGTAAATGTTTGTACATTTTTAAAGAATTCAGTGTTTTTTTTTCATTAAATGAGGGTACATATTTGTTTCTGACTACAAGCACAAACACTACTTATGTTATTATTATTACATAAGGACTATATTACTAAGTAACAAGCATCTGTAATATAGCTTTAAATCATTCAAAATGGCCGCCGAATACGAAGGTTTTTATTTAGTACATGTTCAAATGACCATTATTTTGATGTTGTTTGCAGTGCATCTATATGTGTCACCAGTCAATAATATATATGTGCTATTACTTAGACCGGTATCGCATTTTCAAAGTACTCCCCCTGATAAAAGTACTCCCCTCGATACACAGACGGGAGTACTTTGAAAATTGCTAGTCGGCCCATTTTCAAAGTACTCCCCTCGATACACTGACGGGAGTACTTTGAAAATGGCTAGTCGGCCCATTTTCAAAGTACTCCCCTCGATACACTGACGGGAGTACTTTGAAAATGGCTAGTCGGCCCATTTTCAAAGTACTCCCCTAAAGTTTCGATCAATCAACGCAATTTGTATACGCGTTCAGTATATAGGATCTGTGTCTACATTGTTGGGCATTAAGTGCCACTTTCATCATATGTCCTGATATATTCTAAGGGGGGAGTGGTTTGGAAATGGGTATACACGGCCATTTTCAAAGAACTCCCCTAAACAAAAAGAACGAGCATGACGATGTGACGCATAGAATCAGCCTACGCGTTTATGGTATAAGATAAGCGTCTACAGCGTTGGTCATTGCTGTGCATACTTCCGTCGTACATGTACTCATGTATGAGATATTGAGGGGGAGTGGTTTGAAAATGGGTAAACACTGCCATTTTCAAAGTACTCCCCTAAACAAAATTAACGAGCATGACGATGTTACGCATAGATCAGCCTACGCGTTTATGGTATAAGATAAGCGTCTACAGTCTTGGTCGATGTTGTGCATACATCCGCCGTGCATGTACTCATGTTTGAGATACTGAGGGGGAGTGGTTTGAAAATGGGTAAACACTGCCATTTTCAAAGTACTCCACTAAACAAAAATAACGAGCATGACGATGTGACGCATTTAATCAGCATACGCGTTTATGGTATAAGATAAGCGTCTACAGTCTTGGTCGATGTTGTGCATACTTCCGCCGTGCATGTACTCATGTATGAGATACTGAGGGGGGTGGTTTGAAAATGGGTAAACACTGCCATTTTCAAAGTACTCCCCTAAACAAAAAGAACGAGCATGACGATGTGACGCATATAATCAGCCTACGCGTTTATGGTATAAGATAAGCGTCTACATTATTGGTCGATGTTGTGCATACTTCCGCCGTGCATGTACTCATGTATGAGATACTGAGGGGGAGTGGTTTGAAAATGGGTAAACACTGCCATTTTCAAGGAACTCCCCTAAACAAAATGAACGAGCATGACGATTTGACGCATATAATCAGCATACGCGTTTATGGTATAAGATAAGCGTCTACAGTATTGGTCGATGTTGTGCATACTTCCGCCGTGCATTTACTCATGTGTGAGATACTGAGGGGGAGTGGTTTGAAAATGGGTAAACACTGCAATTTTCAAAGTACTCCCCTAAACAAAATGAACGAGCATGACGATGTGACGCATAGAATCAGCCTACGCGTTTATGGTATAAGATAAGCGTCTACAGTGTTGGTCGATGTTGTGCATACTTCCGCCGTGTATGTACTCATGTATGAGATGCTGAGGGGGAGTGGTTTGAAAATGGGTATACAGCGCCATTTTCAAAGTACTCCCCTAAACAAAATGAACGAGCATGACGATGTGACGCATAGAATCAGCATAGTTACGCGTTTATGGTATAAGATAAGCGTCTACAGTGTTGGTCGATGTTGTGCATACTTCAGCCGTGCATGTACTTATGTATGAGATACTGAGGGGGAGTGGTTTGAAAATGGGTATACACTGCCATTTATGAATCTGTTCTATTACTCCACTCATAACCGTACTCAACGCTGACTACCATGTAACATATTCGTATTTCTAGAACACTGATCTCTGTTTTCTACATATTTGTCTTGTTATGACATTGACCTGCGTCTGCATTTTTCAAGCTACGCTGTTACACGTGCCAATCAGCTGAGTAGTGCTCAGTCTGGGTTGGGTACAGACAGGGATAATGTGTATATATGATTGTGTACTGTATAGTGATTTGTATGGCACACCGTTTTGGTCGCGCCCGCTTGCGGATAGCGCGACATAGTCGGCGTACGTTCGTCCGTACGTCCGTGTGTGCGGGTTTGCATTAAAGTTTTCGGGTACCCCTTATCTGTGCAACCGTTAGTCGGATTGACTTGAAACTTCATATACCTATTAATCATCATCCATATTTATACCACACCCATGCGACCCTGATGCCCAAGGTCAAGGTCAAATGACTTAGAGATTTACGTTAACGTTATTTTTCAAATATTTGCGTTAAATTTGCCTGGTACCCCTTATCTCTGCAACCATAAGTCGGATTTACTTGAAACTTTGTATACTTTTCTCATCATATCCATTTCCTTTCCATTCCATAGCACATCCAAGCGGCCTTGATACCCAAGGTCAATGTCAAATTACAAGGTCGGGTACCAAATATCTCTGCAACAATAAGTCGGATTGGCTTTAAACTTCTTAACCTTCATCCATATGTTTATTCTGTAACCCACCCATGTCATCTTCATGCCCAGGGTAAAGGCCAAATTACATAGACATTTGTGTTAAAGTTTTTGAAATATTTGTGGTAAAAGTTGTTTTTACGGTGAATTACCAATATCTTTGCAAACTTAAGTTGGATTATCTTGATATTGCGTGACATATAGTGGCACTTTGGCGTCCATACGTGCGTCAAGATTTTCATTTTTATTCCCTATCCAGCACTCGTAGGGTGCGACATGCGGGCCGCGGCCATCTACATGTAGTACTATTTATTCCAGAAACGAAATATCTCAAAAGATATCTAGATTTGTGAATTATGTATATTATTTAACCAAATAGACTTTATATTGTTCCATGAATAGATATCTTGTATTACAATATAGATATCTCAATGTAAGATTTGAATAAGATTTCCATTGGTTCAATAAGAATGAGATATCTCTTTGATATTAATATATCTGTTTGACCATTCAAAGTAATAGATAATTATCTTGTTTCGAGAATAAGTAGTAACACGGCGTGCCATATAGTTGTCGCGTGAAATGATTTGCTATTGCACATTCATTGTAGCGATTCGGTCAGCGTACTACATGTACCTACTTACGATCATAATAAAGTTACAAATGTATACATATAAACTGGTACGTGTAGCTGGGCTCGTGATTTATTTAACGCAATACACAGTACATGTGCACAGAACGGATATATGCCATTCCTTATGTTTACTTATGGGACGTTATATATGGAAAAAAATGCAACAACCTGTGCGAACTTGTTTTATCCAAAGATGTTTACTAATGAAATAAAGGTACTACCAGGAGCGGACTATCTAAGGTTGGTGTTCCCTTATTGGAGCCCCATGTAATGTCAATGGAAATCAAACGAAAAAATGTATAAAAAAAGTTACTTACAAAAATAATTGATATCTACATGTTTATTATATATTGGTGCTTGTCTTATTAGCATGAAAATTACACATTATGTTGTAGTTAGGAAATAATAGGCACAATGAGGTTTGTTCATGTACACATGTTATCATTACACACCTGTTTGCACAGTGTGTTTACACGTGTTGCCATCAAATTGTGTTTTGTTATTCGCAAACTACTGCAGTATTTCTCTGTTCGTTGCTGGGATGATACTTATATACATATACATTAAACGTGGATATGGAATATTTGTGTAGGTAACTTTATTTTTTTTAGCTAGATTTCTTGTTTGATTTCCATCGACTTTGCAGCTCCAATAAGGGAACATCTACATAAGTCTAATATCGTATGACAGTCACGGACACGAACTAGTATTATTGAAAAAGTATTAGTTGATTTTTTATTTGTGATGCATGTTGTTTAGCGAGATATGTATTTTGTATATTACGCCACCCAAGTCTCCGTTTCAAATACACACTGATACATGTATATTCACACTGACGTGACATAAAAGGACAGGTAAATAATATAACAGCATACGACAAATTTTACCCGTAAGCCAAGTTGTTGGTTTATGATTTGCGGACTTCTAGTACATGCTGGTTCACCATAAAGCTTGCTGCCTAATCTGGTGCTACGCCAAACTGTAGACTTAGTATTTTTAGAATAATTACACAGGTATGACTTTGTGACTGCATTTGTGTGACTGAAACACGATATTATCTGCATTCATCAGATCAGTATCTGGTGCCAGGCGCCATAGCTACAATCAAAGAAACACAAGTAAGAGATCGACAGGAAATTGCATACTACGACTAAACAATGTTGACAGCCCACTGCACCCACACACCCCTCCCAACCGACACACACTAGCGCGCTATTCATTTAGTTTCCGTTCATAAGTTAAGCCTCGTTTCATATGCTGGGCTTATACAGCCATATACATAATTATACACCCCACTCGTTATCATTTTGAAAAGGGGAAATGATGATGACAATGTAAATGCGTAAATTATTCAAAAGTCTCAAATCATTTCTTAAACACACAGCTTAGTATATTTTTGGGGAGTACTTTGAAAATGGGCCGACTAGCCATTTTCAAAGTACTCCTGTCAGTGTATCGAGGGGAGTACTTTGAAAATGGGCCGACTAGCCATTTTCAAACTACTCCCGTCTATGTACCTGAGGGGAGTACTTTGAAAATGGGGAGTACTTTGAAATTCCTACACCGGCACAAATTGTTACAGACAGTAAACATATACTATGGCTGCCAATATTTACCACATATATATCTGCTGTCAAATGACTGGTACTCATCATTACATGTGTCGTCTCGTTGATTTTATGCATGAACGTGAATTATATATACCTTTAAAAATGTTATGAGACAAACGTTGAACGAGTTAAAGCAATAAACAATTAAGTAATCCAATATAGCCGCAGAAATATCACCAACCAAAACCAAATACTCTTTATTACATCCCATTACAGTATATCACATGCAACATGGGGAAATACACATACATGTCGTTGAATGGCGGAATCTAAGGCAACAACGTGAACTATAATATTTGATTACATGAGTAATGTAATAAATTTTCTCGTGTTATTTATTGCAGTGACAGTATCATAGTAAAATGGCAGAACACATACAAAATGTACCTAATAAGTATACTACTGTGCCTGTTGAATAATAAGCTCTTTATTGTTATTAAACATTGAGTATACAGCAAAATATTTATTTATTTAATATTGTTTTCGGCCTGTAAACAGCTAAATTCGATTATGCTGGGTTCGCGAGGTTGAAACCCATACTCCACATAAACGGGTCCCAGAATATTTACAGGAAAATATATGCTCAGCCCTGAAATTAGAAGAAACTGATCTAGCACCACTTCCTCGCCATACCAGTTACTTACCAAACCCCTAAAAGTAATATAATTATCATTAATCCTACTGCATTTATAATGTGATTCAACTCTTATGTAACAAGGAAGTTACAAACATATCTAAGCATCACTACAATCACGGATATTGTGATTGCGGATGAAACCCATCGTTAAATTAACATTCGCGTTTTCCCAACCTATCACCCGTAGCAGACGATTCAGATTTGTCATGACATCATGTAATGAAACTAGTTACATTAGTGGTTTCCTGTTTTCGATCAGATGCTAATATTACCCAAGTGTGTTGCAATTAGTGTTATACATGCAAATTCATGACACATTGTGTACATGCAACAAATATAAAATTAATAGTATTGATAGTGTGATGAAGTAACTAAATATCTTTTTATTCTGTTTAATTCAGATAGTTCATTGACACTCGTCTGATAAGCTCAACCTTTGAAAGGATTTGTTGGTCTTCAGGAGTCCAACATGCTGTGCCAATAACAAGCTATGGATACGTGTTATACGAACACAATGACAATGGCCATTTGATAATTAAATAATACAACAACCGTTACTTACACCTATGAGATGACAACATATATGGCTTGCAAACTGGGATCATGTTGTCACGATCACATGACGGACCCGTTGGAGTATCACATTTTAAAAACACCAGTTGTTAAAATATGATCGTCCAAATATATTCGCATTTTATGTGTATGAATTATTGTGAGCTCCAAAGAATATGTCCCACATTATTATCATTGGTTCGCAGAGATGTAGACACATACAGTCCATGCATGCATTGATAGATGCACGTGCATAGTAGCATATACATATATTAAATTTGTAGAATGTCTAAGTGCAAGTATAATATATAAAGAAAGTAATAACTAGTAACTAAGTTACAGGTTTCATGACTTATTTAATACTTATTAACGTAAGCCTTAAACCATACCGGTTTTTTTAGACTCTTCCGGGGTATTAACTATTATGTGGTATGTACAAAAAAACAATAAGTATCTTCAAACAATTAATACTATTAGAAACTAAATACTATCTCTATTATTGCCGATGTTCAAAAGTAGTTCCAAGTCTCAGCGTACTGAAGCATCGAATTCAACTAATGTATGAAACATCCAGGAAGGCAGCAATAATGGACAACAAATTTGAAAACTTTACAACAATTTGGGAAGAATTGATCATTTCACAAGCTTAATTTATATAACAAAAATACCAAAATAAGATTTCATCTTCAGTTGAGCTAGTTGCGGGTGCTATAATAAATCTCTGCTTTTGTGCTTATTTTTCTTTCTTCGTTTTAACGCCTTCCCCACCCCACCCCACCCCCCATTCCATCTCATATTATAGGTTTGGGAAATAAAGCAATTATAATATGAATCTAGTAGAAGAATATAATGTACACAGAGATATACAGGTTCAAGCAAAGACCATGACCGACGGAACCAGTCGTGTTTTGTTTTTATAACCAGTGTGGTGATCGAAACAGATTGTTTATTGGCTTGTCATATATAATGTTAACAACAACATTAACAGTGAACCCTTTCAGCCGTAAATAACATTTTCGGTCAAGTCCATTCATCACAAAATACTTTTCAAATAATCGATTATAAAATGTTTTTTTTTTTTTTTAACAAATATGAAAATTACTTGCAAACAGTGCAGATCCTGATGATACAGTTCATCATGAGCCGGCTTGTCTTAGTCTACACTGTTTAAAACACCTAAATGGCTGTAGTGTTGAAAGGGTTAACACATGGTTTAAGCATGTAGATGCGCAGTAGGATTGAACTTCACTTTTTGAAGAATGGGGCTGGTTCAGTCGGATCATGGGTAATATGAATGATAACATAAAAAAAAAAAATTATAATCAATTACATGCATTATATATGCTAAATCAAACTTTGGCTCTTGCAGTGCTGGAGAGTGACATTGTCATCTGCGGGTATATTATAAGTATTACTGTTTTATTTTAATAACATGGGCAAGTTTTTATCGAAAATTCAGGTCTCATTAGTGACGATTCTAATGTACCACTCAACCATGAAGTCTTTAAAAAATACTAGAACAGTGATTTCTACCCAGTACTGCAAGAGTAAAAGAGGGTGAATATCTGTAATTGTATATTTTGTAGTTGTACCTGATTATTGCATGAATATTATGTACGGTTTGTGGGGGATGGCCCCGACCCACCACAAACCTATTACGGGGAAAATAAATATTTAAAAAAAAAAAAAAAAAAAAAAAAAAAAAAAAAAAAAAAAAAAAAATTATGTGGTATGTATACACAAGTGCTTTAGTCCATATATTGATTTGTCATACCGCAGATAAGTTTCTCGGCTTTTGATTGGCTAGCTTGCCTGGTCATATATATTATATGACCTGCCAAGGCCGTTAGACATACAGGAATTGCGATTCCCCTCCGGCGCCTCGCGTCCAATGAAGACACATTCGTTTTTTTATTTAACGAAAAGAAACTAAATATGGAGTAAGAAATCCATCGAAAACGACTTTATGACAGTTTTTTTATATCGTGTAATTTAATTTATATTCCACTGCTCTATCGATCTGCTCTCCCTTTGTCGCCTCTAGAAGAATGCGACTGGTTCCCAAATATTCGCTGTCATTGCTACGCCGCGTTTCGTGCGTGGAACCCATGTTTATGACCTAAATATAGCCGTGTCACGAAGCCAAGTGTGTTGAGATTTGAAAACACTAAACGGGACAGTTTGTGGCATATTTCGCTCATATTTTGATGAGCGAAGAATATTTATGGAAAAACAAACAATAAAGACTGGTTTTGAGTGTAAAATTTGCTACTTTTATTGATCAATTCGGGGTTTTATTGTGCTTAGTGAGGAATACAATTCGCAATCGGTAGACGCTTGCAAAATGTGTCTTCATTGGACGCGAGGCACCGGAGGGGAATCGCAATTCCTGTATATCCGACGGCCTTGGCAGGTCATATAATATATATGACCAGGCAAGCTAGCCAATCAAAAGCCGAGAAACTTATCTGCGGTATGACAATATAAGTTATTGTGATTCTACACAACCGAGGCGATAGCCGAGGGTGAACATACCTTCAGACGGGCAATATTACACAATATAGCCTGTGTGAAATCACAATAACGTATTTGTCATACCGCAGATCCGTTATTTGGCCGTATAAACATATCTCTTCTTTTGATCTTTGCGTTTTTTTCAGGAAGAAAAATAATCCGAGATTCGATTTTCTACCGTCAGTCTTAATATAAAGGCGTAAATGAACATTTCGTTTTTTTATTGAACGAAAACAAACTAAATTTGGAGTAAGAAATCCATCGAAAACCACTTTATGACAGTTTTTTATATCGTGTAATTTAATTTATATTCCACTGCTCTATCGATCTGCTCTCCTTTGGCGCCTATAGAAGAATGCGACTGGTTCCCAAATATTCGCTGTCATTGCTACGCCGCATTTCGTGCGTGGAACCCATAGTTTATGACCTAAATATAGCCGTGTCACGAAGCCAATTGTGTTGAGATTTGAAAACACTGAACGGGACAGTTTGTGGCATTTTTCGCTCATATTTTGATGAGCGAAAAATATTTATGGAAAAATAAACAATAAAGACTGGTTTTGAGTGTACAATTTGTTACTTCTATTGATAAATTCGGGGTTTTATTGTGTTTAGTGTGGAATACAATTTGCAATCGGTAGACGCTTACAAAATGTGTCTTCGTTGGACGCGAGGCGCCGGAGGGGAATCTCAATTCCTTTATGTCTGACGGCCTTGGCAGGTCATATAATATATATGACCAGGCAAGCTAGCCAATCAAAAGCCGAGAAACTTATCTGCGGTATGACAATGGTATGTATAAGAGAATGTGAAGACATAGTCAAGCTCGACATCGCCAGACGGAAGGTTGAAGTCGTGTCCAACGTATAAATTTAAGTTTAGCACTGGTAATATGAAAATATACTTCGTTGAAAAGTTAACTAAGCGCTGAATGGTTACTTGGATCCGGCTCCTACTAGCCGTATACAGGCAGTTGTGAACGTGTCTTGATATCGTGCCTTACATTTACATTAATATATGAAAAAAAAATACTGAATGTTCTGAGACACATGCGAACTGTCATGTCTCTAACCCCAGACCGCACCGCACAACACGCACATAAACATCGCGTAGAGGCAGGCATGGAATGTAATGATGCTTAGCGGCCCACCAACACAAAGAATATCATTTAGGGCCAAGCAATTTAGATGAAGACAATAATAGTAAAATTGGATGTTAGATGTGGTAGGCAATCAGATGATTAGGGTAAAAATAAATGTATTGTGAGCAATAGTAATGAGGAACATGTACTAAAGCTATGGCGTGAGTGGCGTCTTTTGGAGAAATTGAGATGGTCGATAGGCTTTGAAGTGAATGTGGTGGAGTTTAGGAGGTAGGATATGCCCATTGTCGTTGATAGTCGATTGTTTAGAGAAGAACCTATTCAGTAATTCTGTTTTTTTCGTCGTCCGATGAGGCCTCGATACCGTCGTCTATCAATGTAGAGATTTTTGTTGATTTATTGTAATATTTTAATTGCTTAGCGAGTTTAAACCATGTCTTTATGGGAGTATTTGGATCGTTAACTTTCTCAATAATGTTAGTATCGTATTCAGACTTGCATTTTTGGATTAGTTTAGTTATTTCGTTTGTCAGCTTTCTAAAAGTGGCCCATACGGAATCGGTATTGCTGCGTTTCGTTTTTTATGAGCTCTATTGCGTTTCCTCATCGCTTTCCTGATAGTGTCTTTGAACGCGAGGATATTGTTCGCCCTAATTGGAACTAAATTATTTGGTATAGTTTCAGATGCTGCTTTGGCAATGGAGTTCGAAATAGATTCTGCCGTGCAGTGTAAATTTTCGCTGCTAAGAAGTTCTTGCCAGTTGACTGCATTTCGTTATTCTCTGAAAGTATCATAATTACCTTGCTCATCGAGCCATATATTTATTTTGTATGTAGCTGTTTTAGAGTTTTTTTTTTGGCTTTTAAAATAGCAACTACCGGGCAGTGGAAACTGACTAAATCAGGAATGAAATGATCTGCAACAAAACTTGTGATGATGTGTCTCGCTTCTGTGACATATATGTTCAGTGAAATCAGTGGGTGTAGAAATAAATTGTTGTGCGTCATAAGAAGTGATACGCCTGCTCATTTTATTAGTGTTCGAAAACCATATATTTATGTTAATGTCCCCAGTAACAATAATGTTGTCACATACGTTATTGAAAGCGCGGTCAATACTTTCTTCTAGTAATTTCCAGTGGTTATCGTTTGAGTCTTGTGGTCTGTATATGCCACCTAGTAATATTTTATTCGGATTCATGTGTAGCTCAATCCAGAGAGATTTAATACCATTTATTTCTTATTTCTAAGTCTAAACGCCGTGAAGCGTGTAAGCCTTCTTTCATTGCTACTCCACCACAATGTCTAAATGGCCTGTCACAACGGAAGGGTGGGGGTGGGTTAAAATTAGAGACAGGTAGTTCGTCGTTTGTGAGAACCATGTTTCTGTGAATATAATTACGTCATATGGTTGTGCTTCGATTTGCAAATGTCTTATTTTGGTTTTACACTTTGTATGTTCAAGTGCATAGCACTGATACCATTGTTAAGTAGGTCTGTATATCAGTCTGTTGATAAAGATGATGAGTCCATATTGGAGCTTGGACCAGGGTTGGATGAATATCGCCAGCTTTTAATAACAAGAGTCCTTTTATATTGGCCGAGAACGATACATGACATATATGTATACACTCTGTGTGGGTGCTGAACCAGGAACCAACTGCCTCCCGCTGATGACATACGGAAACACCACACCACCTATAGTTGCTATGGGACCAGAGTTATAACATGACATGAGGCTTCCGTGCACAATCGCTGTGCGCAGCGGACGGGCGGAGAGGGACGGATGGGGTGACGTGAATATTCATTGGGCGACGTAGGTTCGCAGAGCTGTCGCATGCAATACATGAAAGAAATACAACAAAACAACAGAGCTGACATCAAACCCATCTTCCGGGGTCTGAGTGGAATAATAGGACGCATGCTCTATATACAAAATCGATTGTCATGATTTTTCTGAATGTACATGATATAAGTTGTAATGAAAGTGATTCGATCAACATGTATAGTTGGAATATACTGCATGCCATTGCGTAGTATCCTGTGGACCATTATCTATATAATTAGAACGTTAAAAAAATAATACAATCCACATTCTCCTGCTTCTGTGGGGCGTAACTGTGTCGGTCATATATAGCAATGTGGTGTTACGTCCCTTGTATCTACATGTACAGTACCGTCAATGGAAATCTACATAGTAAGAAGTTTCGTTCGTCACACTCCTCGCATGCTTGGTATATTACTTAATGTGTTTCCCGTACCGTCAACTAGTCGGGCTGCGCGGTGCGACTGTGTATTTGTTTACAAGTCAGTGATGCATTTACATCGATATTTGGAACTATTACACCTAAAGGTATGCAAATATTATTTATTTTATATACACGTTTTTATAGTGTGCAGTAATCACCTGGATTTCTAAATATCGAAATCACGAATGTCTTTATTAGAAGTACAAATACGTTTGCAATGTACACGCTTGAGTAGCGAGACCTGTTTGTTATGCACATGTGGACACATCGGGGATAATAAGCAATGACGTGCATGAATTCCCTGCGATACAAAGGATTTAATAATACAAAGGATGTGTTCGCATAGCCCTTACAATAATTGAGTTATTAAGTTGATGACCAGTGTTGATATATCATCATAATTGTCGAGCGCGACAATGTGTACGGCTAAGGCAAGATGTAGGGTAGACTATGGCCATGTTACACAGCATGTAGCCAGGTCTGGATCCACACTGTCTGAAGCATCTCGATGAATGTACGTGGTAGACTTCTTGACACTGTACATCACAGGTGGAAGACTCGGACCTATGACACCAAACAAAGCCTATTGAAAAGTCGCATTACCCCACCCACTTGGTCTCGTACAGTACCATCTTCTATATAGAAAGGTGATAAAGAATATTACTATTATAGAAAGAGCCCTCTCTTTTTCGAAACACAATAAACATTGATTAAATGTATGACTTCTGTCTCTGGCAATCGAAAACGGTATTAGGTGTGTGAATATACTCACTTCAAATCGCTGTTTACATTATTTATTCAGTTATTCGCATTTTACATACCCCATCCAAAGCGAAATTTGCGTGTACGAAAGAATCTCACACAGAATCGGAGGTCGTCCGGCGTGGAGTATCGGTCATATTTGGCGTGCACCATGACGTGCACCATAACCATATACATTAGAAACTCCAACCATACAAAGTTCGTTTGGGCAACTTCATTTTTTAGTTTGGTCGTCTCGAGTTGGATGAGAGCATTTAGTTCCGTTTTTAGTTCATTAATTAAACTGAACTTCAGTAACGGAGATAACACATTGGCTTTATATTGTGTTCTTAAAGATAATGACTCACGTTGACTATTATACAAACTGTTCCACAAATAGAACATTGTAAGTTGTCAGTTAAACGTAAAACATTGGTGTTCAATTTACTTTCAAAGAAAATAAGAAATTCAATACATCAAGCTATCCCTTATTAATTGCAACGGTATGTCCTTTGTTATGTGGACTATATTCAAAGCATTTTTTCTTTATTTTTCTACATTGAATAGAACTATCAAAATGAGCAATATAAGATAATAAGATGTAATCAAATATGAATTGAGCATATGATCCCAACCAGTGAGTGACACGAGCATTTTCCATAACTTCAAACCATCACGGGTGTTCGCGATTTTCGTGAGTAGTCAATTGCAATCGTTGTTGCAGCCATCCATTTGCAATTCACGGGCTAATGCTGTCAAAATGTTAAACCAAGGAAATGTAGTGTGTTTTCTAAAGTTCATACAAATTTCAATTAAAAAGCAGGCTGAATCTGAATATAATCTGGATGGTCAGTAAAAGTCAGAAAAGAGTTTTCACATTTAGAGTGTGTGTTAATGTTTTAATTTGTGGAATGAAGTGTGGTTGACACATGATTCAGTGTGGACACATTCAACATATATTCCGCCATGTCATTCAAAAGAGAATGTTTACCTATCGCCAAACAGCTTTTATAGTTTGTATACAATTTAACTGGTAAAACCTTGTGTGAGATATGCAGTCCCAGATATATTCGTATACAGTAGAACTTCTCTATACCGGGCACCGAGTCAGTCTGTGTATCCGTACCTGTATGGGTTTCATTTGTGTATATATATGATAATAATGTCTGTTCAAGTTCGCCAAGCACAGCCGCATAACTTGGTACAGTCATATGTCTGATTCACAGCGGAACCTCTCTAAACCGGACACCATGGGTACCTCCCAGAGTGTCCGGTTTAGAGAGGTTCCACTGTATTATTTATGTTGTAATGATAACGTCACCTCAATGTCACAAGCCCAAACTATTAATACCACTACTCCAAGGGTCCCAGCAAAGGTTATGGTTATTATAGAGCGCCAATCGCAGTTGTCCCACATTGCCTGTTAAGCCCACAATGGCCGTGTTTGAACGATGACTTCTGGCACGATACTGTATGTATACAGTATAACCATGATAACACATATACTATAGTTCGTGGTCCGTGATTTCGATAAGGAGCGGATTTAATCTATGCGTATGTCTCTCGTTCAAAAGGTCATCACGATTGAGTGACATGCTATTAACTTGCTTTTCATAGTTTCTGCAAATAGCCAACCTCAACCAACATAACAGAAGTCCTGTAAAGCGCCTCGGAATAGTGTATACTGTTAATATGTCGTTACTTTAGGTATTGTGAAAATGTTTGCTACATTGTCTGAACTTATTTGTTTTAACTATATACCATAATCAACAAAACTGGCGTTGGTTTCATTTTTTCTGGAAGCCGCATGGCCGCCATATTGAAATTCAAAATGGCCGCCATTGAAATCTATTTTGCGAGGTGAAAGTCATTATGTGTGATATTTTTGCAGCGAACAACATATTATTATGCAGAAGAACTATTGGCAGAATGAGTTCAATACATTTTGAGATACCGGTCATTCATTATGTGTACAGTCCCATAGAAAACGAACAGCCAAATGCCAAGCTGATTCTGACAGGCTAATGTTCCTGTTAATGATTTTGTATTGCACTATGGGGTCAGCTAATGAGATAACAAAGCATGCCGAACTACTTTCACTGCCCATTAGTCCGTCTGTGGCTGCAGCTGGAGTCTCCAGTAACCGCCAGACTCGACCATAGTGCATGAGAATATGTACAGGTGAGTTTTATTACCACCAGCGACTATTATGGCCGTAATCTTTACAGCTTAGGTCCAGATCAGAATGAGCAGTCACATCAGGATCTAGACTGTTACCGACTGGATTCATCATTGTCTAAATGGATTAGCAACCCTGATCTTGTTCCATGCTCTATTGGTAGCCTACAACATGTGTGTGCTGATTTCCACAATAATGCTGGGAGAATTGCTTGTTCTAACAGCTATAAGCTGATGATACAAGGACACACTAGTCTTCTAACCAGTGTCGATATATCTGCGGGTTCAAACTGACCAGCACACTACAAGTTACAAATTAAAATGTGCTGTTGATACATAATTACATGTAGCATATGTTATGTTACATACAACTTGCAGAAATAAATATATTCATTGCAAAACCTTACTTCAATCTCAAAGTCAGACTTGGCACAAGGAATTTAGCTGAGTGTGAGTCCTGGCTGGGGAATGGACCTTACGACATATGCGACAGTGTAGCCCCAGATCAACCAGCGCATCCGTGCAGTCTGACCAGGGCCTATATTTGTCGTGTTTTGTTTTCATCGAAGTAGTAACAATAATGATACCAGCAAAACGCTTCGACTTGAATCGTACTTAGTGCGTGTGCAAAAGGAAATATGTTTGGAGTCCAAGTTGGCGATTGGAAAAGTTTTATAAACTGTCAACAGAGCTTCAGTCAAGGTGCATAATTTGATACATTTGAGGTAGGATTTTGTTATTTCTTCACCAAAAATGGTTATTATTTCTTACTGGAGCATAACATGATTCAGCTCTCAAGTACCGGGGCAGGGAGGGGGAAAAACGATACAAGAGGACCAAACCATGTAGGTCGGAATTCCGGGAAGGATGAACACACACACCGATCGTTAAATTACCCATCACATGCTCCCTCCTACCACCCATTCCAATGTTGGAATACATTGGGGATAGTGTGTATAAACAGGTCATCAAACTTTGGTCAAGAGTACAACTACAGACGCAGTCAGTTTATTTGATACTGAATGAATGACTGTTAAAACGTTTGATTAGAAAAGTTTTATAAACTATCAACAGAGCTCAAGCTAAGGTGCATAATTTTATCAATTCTGGATAACAACAAATTTCTGCACCAAAAAATGGCAAGTTGGGAGTCTCAATGATCTCAATGAGACGATTCTAATGGACTCCTAACTTGCTATCTTTCATTGAGAAATAAGAATTTCGCCACCAAATTATGCACCTGACATGGAGCTCGATCTGTATCAATCTCAAGTCCGCGCAGTCTGATCAGGGCTAAAGTTTTTTGAAGGAGTAACATTAATGATACCAGGAAAACGCTTTGACTCCCAATCATTCTCAGTGTCAATTAGTGCAAATATTCTAATCAATAACACACAATTGCAAATTATACATATTTGGCCTTATATTTGTATATGCGTATACTATGTACACAGTGATCCGTTATGAGACCAACCATGTAAGTAATTTGATACATTTCCACAGTTGTCATAGTTCATTAAAAATATTTACATAATTTATGATTTTCTTTCGTACATGACAACGAATATTTATGACACTTTCAAAGCATATTGCAAGATGTCATCATTTACTAAAAAACACAAGACTGTTATAAATATTATTCTTTGAATATCGCGGATGCTATTATGTATGAAATCAATTGAGATATACGGAATGGCGAACCGTGCAGACCCTGATCAAACTGCGCGGATATGCAGGATGATTTGGGTAGCGGAGTTGGTAGCATAGATCATAAGCCCCATTTCTCCGTCATGACAACATATGCCATATGTATGCATGTATGTCATAGATAATTGCAGGTTTTGCAATCGTGGTGCCATAATTATGTGCTCTTCATATTTACTGCTACATTTTGAATAAAATATAAAAATACAGCAAATATCTAGTACATATCTCTGCTATCGAATAATAACAATTTTTTTTTATTTATTCTGTCCTATGCAGTGGTCAAGCCGCCTGACCATTATCCATGCGCGGACACAAAATAGTTCTCACACGTCCAGTTTCATTTTCGCACATAAGGATTATGTTTGGCGATTTGGCTTCTTGTTAGTTTTCGTTTGTTTAGTGGAATGCATACATATATCGATTCACCTCGGTGTATATAAATATTGAATACGATTTTATATTATAATGGTATCATAGATAGTATTTTGGCCCGCATATTCCTACGCCGCATTGGAACCATTTTGGCGGGATTTGGAGAGGTCTTCGGAAGACATATTTTGGTAAAATCTTACTTTTTTTTCACAATATATTTGTCGTTGGTCAACCGATTTTGACGGGAGAAAAGGCATTTTTGCATCTCTGATAATGATAAAATTGATTAGCATTATTTATAGATTTTATTTGCGTTATAACATATTTAGAATTTAACTGGGAATTTCAGAATCTTATCATATCGCCTAATGGGCCATTTGTTAGGAACATTAAATCTGGTTGGTATCGGGGATGCAAACAGGTTTATTTCAGTATCCGCTGTGAAACTCGGGTTTCCCGACCCCACGTTTTCTTTGAAGTAGTGTGGTTTACAAATACCCGACTTTCTATGGGAGCGTACACCTAATGTTTGGGTTTTCAAAATTGCTGCCATTTCAGAATTGGAAATTCTGTAATTATTGTACATTTTTGAATGTCGTTGTAACATTTAGTATTTTGCTTCTGTTTATATTCATATTTCTTTTACCACAGTCTGCTGAGGTTATTTCTAACTGGTACTGTGCTGTGAGTAACTAAGATTGTTGTGTACAAAGATTTATTACACATTCTAGTATTTCTGGGGCTGTAGTTATGTTCTTTCAAATGATACTGTCATTGGCACGTATGTGTTTGCTTGACAACATATATATATACCACATACAACACAACTGGAGTTGGTTTCAGTTTTTTTAAGTGCCGTATGGCTTTCATTTTGAATTTCAAAATGGCCGGTGTTGAAATCAGTTTATATTTAACGGCAACGTCATTATATTTGGTGTTTTCTCCCAGCCAAAATATATTATTATGGATGAGAAATATTGGCATATAGAGAATAGTAGGTTAGTGCCGTGAATGGGAAAAAATATCCGGCAAGGCTCAAGAATTTCTTTATTTCTCATCAGAAGTATATGTTGTGACCACTCATTTGAACCGTCTCGCCGAGACGGTTCAAATGAGTGGTCACAACATATACTTTGGTTCAGAAATAAGGAAAATAGATAGAGAATAGTAGGTTAGTGCAGTGAATGGGAAAACATATCTGGCAAGGCTCAGGAAACGGGATGGGCGAGGCTCTGCCGAGCACATCCTGTTTCCGAGCCGCGCCAGATATTTTTTCCCATTCACGGCACTAACCTACTATTCTATTTATCCCGTCAACACCTACAAATGGCTGTAAAATGCAAAAATTGTATTGACTGGATATCAAAAATGTTTCACGGCACCGTGTTTCACGGCACATACGCACTGTGTTGACGGGATAAAATGATTTCAGTATATTTTGAAATGGCGGCCATTTTATTTTCAAAATGCCCGCCATTTTAAGCTTGACAATCTATTGTACATGTTTAATGCAGTGGTGATATTTTGTATGTTTCTTCTGCTTATATTCATAATATGAAATAGGCACTACCTATGACGGGCGACGTTAGTATATGAAACTAAATTTACCAATTTATAGCTTTACCATGATGTTAGTATGCTATAAACGGTACCGTAGTATATTGTAGTATTGCAGATCTACTTCCCGAAACTACCACGGTGTTACAACTTCTTTATTATAATTAAATGGTGTCATTGTCGTACTTCTCTTATTTGAACCAGTGGTACAATTTAGATACATAGTACATTAATAGCCTAGGCATAGTGGAGCGCGTGGTCGAGCGGTCTGAGTCGTCGGACTGCTGATCTTACGGTCGTGGGTTCGAGCCTCACCGGAAGCGTGCGTTGTGTTATTGAGCAAGACACTTTATCCACACTGCTTCAATCCACCCAGCTGTAAATGGGTACTGGCTAAATTACGGGAACATCGATTGTATTTGATTGTATGTACATGTATTTATGAATAAAAACATGATCTACTGGTGATAACCTCAGTATTGAGGGTATACTGGCAAAAGGAAAGCTTTATAGAAACTATATTAGTACATTTACGATCATTTTAAGAACAAGGTTAAACAAAATAACGAAGCTAAGAATCTTCAGTGATATTATTCCCAATTTTCGCAATCTCAGTCGTCATTGAGCACGACTGTCACTTCGAGAGGTATACACATTTTGCCCATTGTTTGGTACATGTATCAGCGAAGTTAAGTGCAGTGTGTCGGCTATATAAATTATCCAGGTACATCCTTCCAGCTATGCTATTATTTTCTCGATCCCTGGTGGTCTTTGAGTACATTTTGATTATTTTTCATACAGCTTCACTTCAGCTGTTGGTACGAGGTACTTGTGTCATGGACTGTGAATACAGCACAGGCCGTGACACAACCGAACAGGCGCAATAAAACAGCAGTTGCAATGCATACTTGTTTCTGTTAGTCATGTGCACAGAGTATCATGGATCGCTTGACTTTGTCTTGTAAACAAAATCACAACATGTGCGGTTTCTATCTAATGATATTGAGAGAGATAAGGTGCTTCTATCTAATGATGTTGAAAGATAGAGAGATATATATTATGGTTTCTATCTAATTATGTTGAGAGAACGTGGGTGGGAGGTGAGGGGGAGAGATATATTGTGGTTTCTAGGTAATGATAGAGAGAGACAGACAGAGAGACATAGAGACACAAAGAGAGATATATATAGAGAGAGAGAGAGAGAGAGAGAGAGAGAGAGAGAGACGGACGGACGGACGGACGGACGGACGGACGGACGGACGGACGGACGGACGGACGGACGGACGGACGGACGGACGTTCCAACATTTTGGGTTTATGGGGTATTTCCATTGTTTGAAGAACAATGAAAAAGCCCCTAAACAACAATAGAGTTTATGAGGTTACGGAATATTACAAAGGAATCTTTTGTTCCTAACCACGCCCCTAAGCTCTCAAACCCCCGGACGGACGGACGGACGGACGACGGACGGACGGACGGGCGGACGGACGACCAAGCCAAAACCAATATGTCTCCCCATCCATGGGGGAGACATAATAAATTAAGTTGTGATGCTGGTGTTGATAATAATGTCTTTGCTAGCAATGGCATAATACGCACGGAAATCATGTTTATTTTCAAAATGGCGACCAAAATAAAACGAGCATAGACCAGTGGAATAGTCAAATAGTGAACTACACGTGGATGCTTTAATCCATGCATTCAACATCAAAGATTCTAACAATACACCAGAAATATATGTGTCAAATATTCGATGAATCTAGTCATGATTTATATCACCGTTGCTAGTCAAGTATATACATACTGGCTGTGTCTATACCCACATATTCAGTATTAAATAATCTAGTACTCACCATGCTCACGGTGTGAAGTAACATATGCACATTATGTCACATACTCGATGAGGTTTTACTATATATACATGTATGCTCCTTAATTTGTATACGCCCGTTTGAAAAAACGGAACGTATTATGTATTCATCTTTTACGGGCGGGCGTGCGGGCGGGTACAGCTTCTCCACGCAATAACTAGAGTTTTACTTGACAGATTGTAACCAAATTTGGAATACATGTTTGTCACGGCAAGCCCAAGTAGTTGTTTGATTGCCAGAACTTTCCGATGGCTTATCTCCCCTTGGCGGCCATTTATATTTTTCGCACTCTGTATCATTGTCCACGCAATAACTCAAGTTCTGCTTCACCGCTCGCAACCAAATTCGGTATACATATTTATCACAGCAATTCGAAGAAAGTTATTGATTTTCAAAACTTTCCGATGGCTTGGCGGCCATTTTTAATTTTCGCACTCTGTATCCTTTTCCACGCAATAACTTAAGTTCTACTTCACCGATCGAAACCAAATTTGGTATACATGTTTATCATGGCAAGGCAAGGAAGGATGTTGATTTTTAAAAATTTGTGATACTTATCTCCCCTTGGCAGCCATTTTTAATTTTCGCACTCTGTATCCTTGTCCACGCAATAACTCAAGTTTTTCGTGACCGATCATAACCAAATTCGGTATACATGTTTTTCACGGCAAGACGAAGAAGCCTGTTGATTTTGAAAAATTTCCGATGACTTATCTCCATTTGGCGGCCATTTTTAATTTTCGGACTCTGTATGCTTGTCCACGCAATAAGTCGAGTACTACTTGACGGATCGTAACCAAATTTGGTTTACATGTTTGTCACCTCAAGATGAGTTATCTCCCCTTGTTGACTGGCCTTGCCTCGACGGGCGTATATTGTGACCTTCGGCACTCTTGTTCAACATGCTGCTCAATGATATTACTTAATTGGAATAGTTACACAGATTTTCTAACTTACGTAATACTTGTGGTTATAATGAGTTGCTCACTTGACTAGGTGTCACACATACATTAATAGGCTTACAGCGTTCTCAGGGGTACCCCATACCAGGGACTAATATTTTGGTTATATGGCTCTTCTTATGTGCTGTATGAATGGCATGTACAATTATATAGCACTAAGTCTTTTGAATGTGATGATATTCATGGCACCTGCATGGAATAAATTAGTTTTCATCAATACAATGTACCGTATATACAAAACTATAGAATATGTAGTTACAACGATATAATCGGTTCCATAATGTGAAATTAATATCCGTGTTAAGCTGAATCGATACATATACTGCATTCAGAAAGTTAGAGCAATTCCATGAATGATATTTGTATATCCTAATAATTCATGCGTTTAAACATATCGTTTTCGAGCACAAAGAGCAACAACAAACGGCATTCGTTGCAATGCATATGCTGTACACAATTTTCCATTCGTTTGTGTTACTGAATGTGTTAATGGAAATGTAGCCATTTCTGGCAATTTCGGCTTCTTGTTTTTATAATAATTCCATCTCCAACTAATACACAGGGGACAATTGTGAGCATGACAGTTTTCATTGGCGACGAGCAGGCACATCACAGTATAAGACAGTTTTCATTGGCCGCGAGCAGGCACATCCGAGTATATGACAGTTTTCATTGGCCGCGAGCAGGCACATCCGAGTATATGACAGTTTGCATTGGCCGCGAGCAGGCACATCCGAGTATATGACAGTTTTCAATGGCCGCGAGCAGGCACATCCGAGTATATGGCAGTTTTCATTGGCCACGAGCAGGCACATCCGAGTATATGACAGTTTGTATTGGCCGCGAGCAGGCACATCCGAGTATATGACAGTTTTTATTGGCCGCGAGCAGGCACATCCTAGTATATGACAGTTTTATTTGGTCGCGAGCAGGCACATCCGAGTATACGGCATTTTTCCTTGGCTGCGAGCAGGCACATCCGAGTATATGACAGTTTTATTTGGTCGCGAGCAGGCACATCCGAGTATACGGCATTTTTCCTTGGCTGCGAGCAGGCACATCCGAGTATATGACAGTTTTCATTGGCCACGAGCAGGCACATCCGAGTATATGACAATTTTCATTGGCCGCGAGCAGGCACATCCGAGTATATGACAGTTTTCATTGGCCGCGAGCAGGCACATCCGAGTATATGACAGTTTTCATTGGCCGCGTGCAGGCACATCCGAGTATATGACAGTTTTCATTGGCCGCGAGCAGGCACATCCGAGTATATGACAGTTTTCATTGGCCACGAGCAGGCACATCCGAGTATATGACAGTTTTCATTGGCCGCGAGCAGGCACATCCGAGTATATGGCAGTTTTCATTGGCCGAGAGCAGGCACATCCGAGTATATGGCAGTTTTCATTGGCCGCGAGCAGGCACATCCGAGTATATGGCAGTTTTCATTGGCCGAGAGCAGGCACATCCGAGTATATGGCAGTTTTCATTGGCCGCGAGCAGGCACATCCGAGTATGATGCAGTTTTTTCATTGGCCGCGAGCAGGCACATCCGAGTATATGACAGTTTTCATTGGCCGCGAGCAGGCACATCCGAGTATATGACAGTTTTCATTGGCCGCGAGCAGGCACATCCAGTATATGACAGTTTTCATTGGCCGCGAGCAGGCACATCCGAGTATATGACAGTTTTCATTGGCCGCGAGCAGGCACATCCGAGTATATGACAGTTTTCATTGGCCGCGAGCAGGCTCATCCGAGTATATGACAGTTTTCATTGGCCGCGAGCAGGCACATCCGAGTATATGGCAGTTTTCATTGGCCGCGAGCAGGCACATCCGAGTATATGGCAGTTTTCATTGGCCGAGAGCAGGCACATCCGAGTATATGGCAGTTTTCATAGGCCGCGAGAAGGAACATTCCCCGTTTTATGACTTTTTTCATTGGCCGCGAGCAGGCACCATCGTGTGATATGGCAGTTTCATTGGCCGCGAAGCAGGCACATCCGTGTGTATGGCAGTTTATCCATTAGGCGCGAGCAGGACATCGAGTATATGGCAGTTTTCATTGGCCGCGAGCAGGCACCACCAGAGTATATGGCAGCTTTCATCGGCCGCGAGCAGGCACATCCGAGTATATGGCAGTTTCCATTGGCCGCGAGCAGGCACGTCCGAGTATATGACAGTTTTCATTGGCCTCGAGCAGGCACATCCGAGTATATGACAGTTTTCATTGGCCGC
Source organism: Conchocele bisecta (assembly GCA_029237695.1). Classification (NCBI taxonomy): domain Eukaryota; kingdom Metazoa; phylum Mollusca; class Bivalvia; order Lucinida; family Thyasiridae; genus Conchocele; species Conchocele bisecta. The sequence continues at coordinate 38,376,095 of CM055281.1, forward strand.
GAGCAGGCACATCCGAGTATATGACAGTTTTCATTGGCCGCGAGCAGGCACATCCGAGTATATGACAGTTTTCATTGGCCGCGAGCAGGCACATCCGAGTATATGGCAGTTTTCATTGGCCGCGAGCAGGCACATCCGAGTATATGGCAGTTTTCATTGGCCGCTAGCAGGCACATCCGAGTATATGACAGTTTTCATTGGCCGCGAGCAGGCACATCCGAGTATATGGCAGTTTTCATTGGCCGCTAGCAGGCACATCCGAGTATATGACAGTTTTCATTGGCCGCGAGCAGGCACATCCGAGTATATAACAGTTTTCATTGGCCACGAGCAGTCACATCCGAGTATATGGCAGTTTTCATTGGCCGCGAGCAGGCACATCCGAGTATATGGCAGTTTTCATTGGCCGCTAGCAGGCACATCCGAGTATACATGTATGACAGTTTTCATTGGCCGCGAGCAGGCACATCCGAGTATATGACAGTTTTCATTGGCCGCGAGCAGGCAACATCCGAGTATATGACATTTTCATTGGCCACGAGGCAGGCACATCCGAGTTATATGACAGTTTTCATTGGCCGCGAGCAGGCACATCCGAGTATATGGCAGTTTTCATTGGCCGCGAGCAGGCACATCCGAGTATATGGCAGGATTTCATACTATAACCATATAACGAGTAATTAAATGAAATAAGGAAGAGACGACATATCCCCTAACTAGCCACCATTCTAACGTACACTACGTGTAATGCCACTCACCATGCCGTCTGCTGCTAATGGCGTCTCGCACCGTGCCGTCTGCTGCACCTAATTGCCACGAATGACATTAATTTAGGGGCTAATGCTTTCAATGGCGGTCTTTGTGAAGTCGACAATGCCGAACTAATGTTGTGTCTATCGCAGCTAACGCGCGTCCATCAACGAATCGGTCGTCGTTGGCTGTGGTAAGTATTTCCTTTGAAATCTACATGCTGCCTGTAAATATGACAGGGAAATATTCGACTGTCGTCTGGCCAATATCCTGTCGCGTCATAAGCAATACAGACGCTATTGAAATGTCTGCTGCAAAGGTGCGTGGAACTCAACTATACAGTCACGTGCACCTTAATCAGTCGAATTTTATTGAAATTGGGTAATGTACGTCACGCGTATCTGATATTTTAGTAATAGTTATGGTTCATATTGATTGTTTAATAAATTATTTTGTATTGACTTTTTAATATATTTATTTAGTAAAACTTCAATATGTGAATGCGTCACTTAATTTCTGACAATAAGGCGTGACATCTCGTTATACATATCACTTTTTAATTGGAACATATAATTAATACATTTAATATATATTGGCGAACGTGTCGCAAATGTGATTACTTGAGACGAAATGCTTTGCTTTCACTGGTGGAGAAACTAGGACAAGCAACAAAGTATAATAATATATATATATATAAAATACGCATCGATCTGCATTTGTCTAACTAGTTCAGTATCTACATGGACAAATTAAATTAATTGAAGGGATCAGTGGAAGAGCGGGGCTAACTCCATGCGGTAGTTAGTCCAGTCATTCCACCGACTCCTTGATTTTGTATCCAATATACCAGGGATGCATTGCCCATGCACGCATATAAAAAGCATACCAACACAGGTAGATGATGCCGCCCTCAAAGCTACAGTGCCGGAAATATTCAACTTCGGGAACACCCATTATTATTATTATCCCCTGGCCGACATGCAATATGGGATATAGCGTTACATGTCCATGTACGTGCGCGCATACGTTAGTAACACATTTCATGTTTTATTATAGGAATGAATGGCCTTTTTGTGGAATTTATCGGGGTATAAACTTGGAAAAGTCGCGGGAATACTGGACGAAGCGATAAAAAATTACAATTTTCAAAAAAAAAATCAAAAAAAAAATTTTTTTTTTTTTTTTGATTTTTTTTCGAAAATAGTAATTTTTTTAAGGCCTCGTCCAGTATTCCCGCGACTTTTCCAAGTTTATATCCCCGATAAATTCCACAAAAAGGCCATTCATTCCTTATAATTCCAGCATTTGAAATAAATTTATCAAGAAAATGTGTTTATTTTCCGTTTTCTTAAGAATTATTTTAACTGCGCCTCACGGTTACGGAAAGTAGTTCGGCGAGGGAGTTTACTGGGATATAAATTTTGGACAGAGACTTGCTACGGGCCAATCAAATGTTAGGGAATTGTGTAAATATGTTTGTGCTGGAATTATTAACTTATGAACCCGCTTCATCGATGCGTGTGTGTCTAGGTTCTTTGTCTTGCATATGTCCGACGTCTGACCTCCCAAGGCCAAGGCCACTTAGGAATTTTTTTTATTTATTTTTTATCTTATATTTAAGGGTAGGAATTGGCTCGAGGACCTTCCAAACCCGGGCATTTGAGCCCAAAAATGGCAGGCCAATGACCGTTGCCCGTTTGTTTCCTAGTTTACTAATATCTGCCATACAGTCGAAATATGTGCATTAAATTAAGGAGACAATGAGGCGGTTAATTTAACCTAGCTAGTTCATTCTCCTATCGCACGAAGCCGGTATGTAAGACCGTGAAAAAGGCTGAGTGTGAGTTCATGTGATATATGGAGATTCAGCCGTAATAGTGTTATCTTTATAATGATGATGTTTGACGGTTGGTCAGGGCACAACACACCAGTGTCACCAGGCAGGGAACGATCGATATTTGGTTATGCAAAGTATGATGTAATATGTTTTCGGGCCCAGCTACTGTCGTTTCGCGGCTTATCGTTATATACGATTTGCTATTATTCGAGTCAGGTGCGGCGTTTATCTGTTACTATTTGGTTAGACATGTTAGATGACAATGTGTTTCACATATTCTGAAGACGAAAGAAAAAGAGAAGATAATACACGGCGGTATAGCAATTGCCCATATATTAGTGAGTGGCCCGTACCATAACGCCGGTCATGGTCCAAAATGTTAAATTTGATTTCAGACGATGCATATTACAGTCAATAATGTTTAATCAGAGTAATGTGGGCGGCCAATTCCGGTTTAAACTGCATTACTCCATGAGATGAATGGTGGGGAAACCGGAGTACCCGGGGAAAACCACCTCCTCCGGCAAGTAATGACAACTTCACCTTGTTTATAAGGCAAATGCGTTAACGTTTCGATTATTCAATAACTACGAAGGGATTAGCTTAATGATAATTATGCCCTTGTTTGAATATACAATGTACGTTTTCAATATGCTAATAATGAATGCATTTCATTGCTCATTAACAACAAGAACATGTGGCCTGTAGGCACACGATGCCCCCGGTGGCAGATGGGAGAAACTGTGGCAAACTTAATTAAACGAAAAGTGATAAGTATTCATAAGACCAGCTATGAAGGTCAATGTCATATTAAGGGCAGTATGGATGTGTGACAGTTGTGTACAAGTCTTATGTGCTAAACTATTAAAGTCTTAGAGGTTATGACAGAATTGAGAAACTCCGGCAAACTACTATTTACAAACGTTCTCAGTGTTTAACTCTTTGCATGCTGGGAAACGTGTGGGCTATAAATAGTTCAAAACTATCGGACAAAAATTCATCATTATTAGCCGATCTATTTATAGATCGGCTATATATTGGTTATCCTCGATTTGTGAAAAAGTTTGTAACCACCCTTTTCTCCTATATTCGGTAATCTACAAACGTGAAATTTGTAGTATCACTTCCAAACTACATCAACCGGGTAATTTTTCATTTTCGTCCATTATCTCTGTTTAAAACTTTAAATATAGCTAAATAACACAATTTGGCTATACATAAACGTTTTGACTACAAAAGTTCGGTAATTTGGCTATAAATAAACGTTTTAACAAGAGTTCGGTAAACTAAAGTTAGGCGGATTGCCTTCTATTCTTCTATTTTGTATTCGTAATTTGATTGGACCGGACCAATGTTGGCTCACCCAGCTGACCAATCAATCGAACAGTTGCCGATCACGTGATCTTGATATGCGCGCCAGCTTCATTTGCCAGAAGATAGACAACCAGATACAGGTAATATGTTTTGCAAAGTACATTTGAGTATAAATACCGCCCAGAATATACACTACAAACTGTTAATTAACAATATACGAGTGGGGATTGTCCCTGCAGTATATTTATACTGTACCGAGTGAAAAGTGGAGCCATTACGGCCCTTCTTAGATGCCAGATGTTTTGGGGAAGCTCTTGATTAAACTAGGAACTAAAGAAGGCAAAATAAAATGGCCGTCATTAAGTAGAGTGGAGGTGACACTGACAATGCTCGCAGTGACAATGCTCGCTTAATATTTACTTTTCGCCACGGTCTCTGTTGCATATCAAAATATTCCAGATTTTTGTTTCTGAATGTACAAAATAATAGTCTTGTCTCCATTTTGTACATTGTCGTTGCAAGATCATTTCACGTGACGATGTGATGTCACGTGACGTCACTGCAGATGCAGCATTTTACTGAGTTTAATACGAGAGAAAGCAGCTTCACAATTTACTAAAAAACATGCTGAAGTGGACTGATAATGATATGTAGCTCCAGTATGTAGAAGTGTAATTAAAATTATTGTAATTTTCGTTCCTTTGTTGCTTATTTATGGTTAAACTTTATAAATCGCTCATTCTTTTACTTATGCATCAGTAAATCCCGCCCCCCCCCCCCCCCACACACACATACAGCCAGGGAATAGTGGGCCTTTTATTTTTTCTGCCGTTAAAGCCCCGGCCCCGGGGAATCCTGAAAGGTTAAAGCACCGGGGTACCCTGGGGGGGTTCACATTGACTGATGCATTAAAAATATGAACATTACAACAATAGCTATGCGCGAGCATTGGTGAACTATTGCTCAAACTTGACATATTTTAGTGGCACAAAATAATAACAGCTCGCTCGATCCTGGTGTAAATGTCGCATGATCATTGATAAATTACTATTATAAAGTAGGGTTTCTCGGAGTTTGAAGAACAATGGGCACATTGAAACGAGATGATGTCGTAATTACGACATAATTTTATCTCGTAATTACGAGATAATGTCGTAATTACGACATACTATTATCTCGTAATTACGAGATGATGTCGTAATTACGACATAATATTATCTCGTAATTACGAGATGATGTCGTAATTACGAGATAATATTTTTTTGACTTGGTGACCTCTATCGGCTTCCGTACTTTTTTTAGTTCCATGCCTAGCCCCAAGGCGCGACATGCAGGCCGCGGCCATCTAGTCTCAGAATGAAGTCATTATGTCATTCAAGATGGCCGCCAAAAGGTCAAATTTTTATTTTGTTCAAATGTGATCATGTAATATGTCAAATCGAATGTATCGATGAGTCGATCGCTGTCATATAATGTTTCTTGAAATAAAGTCATTATGTCATTCAAGATGGCCACCAAAATGTAATTTTTTTATGATTTTGTTTAAATTTGGTCATGTAATATATCAAATCGAAGGTATCAGCCGATCGCTGTCATATCACTTTTCTCAAAATGGAGTCATTATGACATCCAAGATGGCCGCCAAATGGTCAAATTTTGTTTTTGTTCAAATGTGGTTATGTAGTCACTATTCAGGTGAAATCAACACTTCTCTCACTTTTCCTTGAGATTCGATAACTACTAAAATGTGGACATATATTGAACCCTGATTAGATCGGCTAATAACATCATGCTCTGCATGACTTTTCATATTTTCCTTGTAAATATCATGAATATGTCTTGGAATTTCATTAGAATTGAGGACTCAATTCTAATGAAATTGCAAGACATATTTACAGAGAGAAATAAAACATATAGTCCTAATTTGTTTGGCGGATATTTTCTACGTCAACCGTCTTAATGTGCCGGATGGACACACGGACAGACGGACGGACACACAGTACAAACAATATATGCGTCTGGCTCTACCGAGACCGGGGGCATAACCATCTAAATGCACGCGGTACGTGTAGCATACCGCACTGGCCCATGCAGGTGGCGTATATTATCCACCGTACTACTTGCGCCGCTAAACATCGACATATATGCTTATGTTTAATGCTGAATATACTTAGTAGAAGTTAGATTACGGTTCGTTCGCATGTACGAGAGGATAATCCGCGGATTATCGCTCGTACATGCTGACAAACGTGATCTAACTTATTTATCACATCCTCATGTACATACATTGTACACGAGCTGTGTTAATACAGAATCAATACGACATTCTCTGAGAAAGGCTGTCAAGCATTACGTCATAACTTGTTGATACCACGTGATTTCTCACCTCACTGTGAATCATTGAGGAAAATTTGAAACTCTGTTTATTTACAACAATTATTAAAGTTTTACATTGAAAACAACATCTAGAATTTCCGGAATGTACTGGACGGATGTTATCGGTGATACATGTCCGAGCGTAATATGAACATTAGTAGCACACATGGTTCGGTAGTTGGCTGCCTGGAGCAATGCTCAACATTTCGTTAATTCAGTTAGATCTATATATCTATATGTATTCAGTTATTTAAATTTTCAAAGGAAGGGGTCAGTGGAAGAAGGCGGCTAACTCAACAGTGGAGTTAGCCCCATTATTCCACAGACCGCTTCGATTACAATAGGTAAATCCCGAGAAAGCTTGGTGAATGTTAGGCCAATTAAAGCAATAATACTAATTGTATTATAATCACGATCACATGTTGAAGTAACGAACCAAGGTCTATAAATACATTAAATATACCTAAAAGTATCAGTAAGTGGGAAGGAGTACATTATTTTTTTCCATTTATTGATACTTTTATGTTTATTTAATGTATTTATAGACCTTGGTCCGTTACTTCAACCTGTGATCACGAATACCCATTTGGACAAGCCTCCGAGTAGCAGTTTCTACTCTATGTGGAAATCATCGTATATTAATAAGAATATAATGGGCGTGTTAAGCCTTTGAACCAGAAAGCTCGCTATAACGGTTTATGCAAACAGTGCAGATCCAGATGAGCCGGCTCATAATGAGCCGTCTCATCAGGATCTGCCTTTTTGAAAGTAATTTATATATTTTTGAGAACAAAAACACCCCCATTTCATAAATGCACTAGTGTGAACATCATTTTGTGACGGTTGGCTTGGTTGCAAATTTAACATCAAACTCCATTCCAGTTACTTAGGGGTGAAAGGGTTAAATACACTGTGTCTCAGGCTATGTCTCCAATAGGTGTTGCTTAGCTTCCTGTACTGCAATTGACCTACATGCATATCAATCAATCAATCGCACGATTTAATTTGAGCGAAATCAACAGCAAATGTCAAAAGTCAAGTATATTATCGTATGCGTGTTCGCTATTCACGTACCAGTAATGTAAAGTTATGAAATACCATAAAATACCATAAAATGTTGTTGTGAAATGATCATATACATGTAATAGCACATTTAGAAAGAGTTGTCCACTATGTAACTAAAATGTAACGTGTAACCATCGATGGCAGAAAGATTATCGCCTGCAACGTTAGTTATATTTCAGTATTGTAAACATTTATAATAATACCATTTTTCAGGCGACCAATATGCACAATTGTGTTCAGAAATACGATAATGTTTTACTAATCTGTTTTGACAAAGCTCACTGCTTTGGACTTACGGCGCCGTAAGTCCAAAGCAGTGAGCTTTGTCACGCGCCGTAAGCCCAAAGCAGTGAGCTTTGTCACGCGCCGTAAGTCCAAAGCAGTGAGCTTTGTCACAATATGACTACATTGGTTGGAAACTCAATAGTTGCTTTCTATGGAAGGGGATATCCGCCACTACATTGCATGCTGCTTCATGATAATGCAGTCGACCATTGTTACATGTCATCCTGCACTGCGGCTACTCGTTACTGCTTAATGACAACTCCATCGTGCATTATTACATTTCACATTGCATACCTCGATTGGCTATTTGACATTGTTACATGTCATCCTGCATCTTGGTTATACAATACTGCGTTTTTACCTGTCCCCCGCGAAAGGGGGTCGTTTCGAAGGCCCAATGGGCCTGAGGTATCTTGGGGGGTCTAAAAAAGTAGACCTGGAGGCTAAAAAAGTGGACCTCGAGGCTAAAAAAGTGGACCTCGAGGCTGGTCGGGGGGACGGGGTCGTCTAATGTACTGTCGCTAAAGGTTAGAAGACACCAAATGGTGCGAAACCGCCCAGGGTGTATGCAAAAGTAGTCCGGTATAAAAAAATAGTGCGGGTGTTTTGAGGTCACAGACACCGTTTGCTTGCAAATCTTGATCCATTACTACCCAGTTTCACTTGAGGAACATTTTGGGGTGCCTTCAACACCAGTTTTCAGCATATTTGTAGCATTTAAAAGAAAACACTGACCCTGTCGGTCACTTGATGTAAACGGAGTTTCCGTGGCCAAAAAATGTACACAATATTGGAGGATATGACAAGGTTGGATTTTTCTTTCTTAGGAGTAAGTGAACCTATTGTTTAGTTCATGCAGAACCAGTACAGACTGGCTGCAGGTCATGTACAAGTGGGTCCCACAGCATCCATACGAATAGTGAGAGTAGGAGAGACTGGCCTTATTGGATGGCATTCGGTTAAATTATATAGTAAAACTATTTGGTGGTGTCTAACCTAAAGTACTGTACCTTCGCGTACATGCATTTATACAGGTAGATACGCATCGTGGTGATCCCCCGTGAACGATCACGGCGAATCACCGTGATATCGTTCGGGCAGTGCATCACAATGTGAAATAGCCAATCGAGGTATGCAATATGCAATGTAATAATGCAAGATGGAGTTGTCATTAAGCAGTATTGTATAGCCAATATGCAGGATGACATGCAACAATGTCAAATAGCCAATCGAGGTATGCAATGTGAAATGTAATAATGCACGATGGAGTTGTCATTAAGCAGTAACGAGTAGCCGCAGTGCAGAATGACATGTAACAATGGTCGACTGCATTGTCATGAAGCAGCATGCAATGTAGTGGCGGATATCCCCTTCCATAGCTTTCTGCCACATGGCGGCGAGCTATTTCATGCCGGACTTGCGTATTGTGTCTTTGCCGTTTCCAGACAATTATCTAACAGATGCGTGCACATGTCAGACAATGGTGTAGTATTGCGTCATTGTAATACTTTAAATAAACATGATTCGTCCGCATGCACGAGGAGATAAGCCGCGAGCTCGATCGTACATGCGGACAACCGTGCCCTACTGTCTGTTCCACGTTTTGCTGCCGACGAACTTTTTGCTATTAAGCACATTAAATCTAAAAAATAAGTACTTTTTTATCAATAACAAAAAAGTCACCCTCCCGAAAAAAAATTATTTGATGAAATTCCATCAAATATTTATTTTATTGCGAAAAAACTATTTTCCTATGGGAATTTAACATGGAGGCTAAAAATAATATTTTTTTATTTGTGGACCGATTTTCAAAATCTAACTTGTTTTCTTAATTTCAAGCTATCTCGCCAGGTTTCGGAATCAATTTCCAAAATGGATCAAAAAACGAAAAAATTTGGAAATTGACTCCCCATGTTAAATTCCCGTAGAAAAATTGTTTTTTCGCAACAAAATCAATATTTGATGGAATTTCATGAAGCAAAACATTTTGGGGAGGGTGACTTTTTTGTTATTGATGAAAAAGTAATTACTTTTAAATATTTTTTAGATTTAATGTGTTTGATAGTCAATAGTTCGTCGGCAGAAAAACGTGGAACAGACAGTAGGCCTAGGTATCCCACCGCCATACCCGCACCATGTCTGGTTTTCCTTATAACCCCGGGATAAAACTCGGGAATGTGGTTATAGTGGGATAATACATCTATTGTGCACGGTACAGACAAACTACAAAACAAATGATTGTAGTCAGTCAATGTATACAATGATTATGATTATGAAGCCTATGATTTATCACTGTACTAGGTGAGGTCAAACTAGCAAAATGTGACGTATTCTTCTAACGTAGGTATTTATTATTTTCTGCTCCATGTTCAGGAGCACCGTTGGGATCCATCTAGCGTATAATTTATTCTCATATTTAAATAGTGTTAATTCCACTATGGGCTCTGCTGATATTTAAGTTAAACCTACCAAGCACAGTGATCCGTCGATCCGAACATCTATAACGGTAGATGGCGTTACTTTCAAGTTTCTAGTTCTTCATCTGTTTCCTTCTACATTCAAACAAAACCGCTCGTACAGCCCGGATTTGCTCCTTTCACATCGTTTGTGTTGTTGTTGTTTTTAAATTGGCTTAAACCACGTTTTCTAATCAAAAAGAACGCAAACGATGTGAAAGCAATATGTAACACAACATGCGTTGACACAAACGACTAGACATGCGTTGAAAGAAACAACAGGCGTTTAAATCGTTGTGAGCCGGATTTTCGCGTACGAAAAAGCAAACGATACCGTTGGACAAAGTGATTGGTTGCACTTTGTTTTCAATTCCATTTCGGTTGTTTCGTTGGAACCTTAATATAAGCAAATGTTCGCTGTAAACGGTCGTCCCGTTGGTGCGATGCCACCATATCATCTGTGATCACAACTCTAGATAAGGCATGTATTCATGTATGTTACGCATCGCATACATTTTAGCTGAATACATAGAGAATAGTAGGTTAGTGCCGTGAATGGGAAAAAATATCCGGCAAGGCTCAAGAATTTCTTTATTTCTCATCAGAAGTATATGTTGTGACCCACAACATATACTTTGGTTCAGAAATAAGGAAAATAGATAGAGAATAGTAGGTTAGTGCCGTGAATGGGAATAAATATTTGGCAAGGCTCAGGAAACGGGATGGGCGAGGCTCTACCGAGCACATCCCGTTTCCGTGCCGCGCCAGATATTATTTCTCATTCACGGTAATAACCTACTATTCTATTTATCCCGTCAACACCTACAAATGGCTGTAAAATGCAAAAATAGTATTGACTGGATATCAAAAATGTTCACGGCACCGTGTTTCACGGCACATACGCACTGTGTTGACGGGATACGTATTGATTTTAACAAGTGGGAGTTCAATTTACGTATACTAATTTAAAAATAGTCGGTTTGACTGAGAAGTAAAAATACTGTAATAAAATTCACCTATTTGAACTCAAAGAATTATTTGCTTTTTGCAGCTCAACTTTGTTTGTTTTTTTCTGCTCGTGTTATCCATATAATATATCGAAGAAAATAACATTTGATATATTTCCAAAACTAAAATACGCATTGAATATGAAATCAATGAGTGTAATACTATTTAGACAAAAAGATTATTGATTTACACAACATTTAATGACACAAGCTTCGTCATCCATACATTTCACATACACTGAGAAGGTAGCCAATCATTATTTACCATAGCAACTGGAACACGAGGCATAGTTACATCGTTGTTTTTCAAAATTGGTCTTGGTTACTCGTAACTTGAAGAAAATTGATCAGGCTACGAGAGTTTGGTTCAAATGCGATAATACATGACATAATTATATGACTTGTCCGGGTATATTATTAACACCCCTCGTATAATTATGTGGCAAGGTGTATGATCACGTGGTACTAACAACAACAACAACAACAACAAGTACTGAAACTTCCAGAATCCATGTGATTCAAAGTACGTATTCTGTTATATTGTCCTTATTGCGTAACGGATTTTGATGAAATATGGCGCATCAAACGCGTCTTGTTAAGCTGCATTTGGTGGTCTCTGTATTTACGCACAACTTCTGTCGTTTTTTGTGAAGAATCGATTTCCGTGTCACCGACACGGAAATCGATTATTCGCAAAAACGACAAAGTCTGTGCCAAACTCCCTGGACCACCAAATGCAGCTCATGAAGACGACTGGCTGCGCCATATTTCATCAAAATCGATTCATATGGCGCATCAAACGCGTTACATGTAAGCTGCATTTGGTGGTATTTGTATTTTCGCCGTAACTTCTCTCGTTTTTGCGAGGAATCAATTTCCGTGTCTACGGACACGGAAATTGATTCTTCGCAAAAACGACATAAGTCTGTGCCGAACTCCCTGGACTACCAAATGCAGCTCATAAAGACGTATTTGCTGCGCCATATTTCATCAAAATCCGTTGCATATTAAGGAAAATATCAAATAATACTTACTTTGGAGTGGGCGACGTTGTTGTTGTTGTAACCACGTGATCATGCACCTTGTGTGGCTGTGACCGGATAAATTGAACTTATGGGTTTTGCATCCAATGTAGGTCCATATATATTCGAAACATTTCATTGTCATACATTTTTTTTGAGGGGCACTGGATTCAGAAATGTGACACAACTCTATAATTAAATTAGTTTGTGCTAATTTAGTACATCAATTTCTGCGCATATCTGACAAACAGTGCAATAGATCATTACAAGAAGATAGATTAAATTACTTATAATATTTGAACATTTGGAATCTGAATTATTCTCGGTTGACACTTATTTGGAAGGTGAAATATTATAAGTAATAGACGAATATATTGACTACACATGAGAAAATGGCACCTATTTACTACATGTATTTAGCCATTGTACAAATTGTCTGTAGGCTGTGAAGAATATACCTTATTATATTTGCGAATAGCGTAACCTCGGCGATCTTCGGAATTCTTACGCGTTTCCTCGCCTTGTCTGATACATGATCTGACATATCGATGGTCTAGTAACATAAGGTCGTAACTTCTATGCTTTAGCATAGCAGTTACGACCTTATGTTACTAGACCATCGATATGTAACTATGTGACTGGCGAAATGGGTCTTCTGTGTTTTGCGGCCAGTGTAGATCCAGATCAGACTGATCCGCACAATCTGAACAGAATCTGCAATTCCATCAATGAAATGCTCGTCATGCTATAACAAACACAATGTATAGTTATCATGGTACAGGAGTGTGCTATTCGATCAGCAGCTACATGTGCAATGTTCAAAAATCCCATAAGCACAATTTCTCTAGACACAGCGAAATTTCAACACGCACTGACCCGCCATTCAGTATGTATATGTATTAGCAGCTACACTGGTTAACATACATACTCCCGTTTTGTCGAGGCCCGTCACGTGTGGAAGATGCCATATACAATTGGTGGTGAAATATCACAATGTTCCATGTCTAAATCCGCTATCTGTGACATTTGTATGCCAGAAGTCTGGAATAAGCCTGCCCGTGGTAATTAAGGGTGCTATACGTTTGTTAATTAATCATCGGTTAGCTATGAAGCAAACTATTGTAACTCATCTTGCGTGGGAAACAACAGGAATCAAAGTTCTAAAATGATTGTGCACGGTGTATTCCAATCGTTGTCCGGAATATTCCAATGCATCGGAGTGACTCTGAACAGTGCGTGCAATAGTGTGGTATAGTGCCGTGGACAAACAGAGCAGTGATGTTTCGTATTGCAGACAATATACAGTTTTCTAATGTAGATACAGAGAAGATTTATTGAAGGTTCCCAAATGAAACAAACGAATACGAATGTACTACGTTATGCATATAGCAACGAGGATCGTTTGGATAATTTTGCACACGAACACGATATTTTCGTTCAAATGCTCGGCTCCCGACTAACTATTTAAGCGCTTGTCGTTTTATTTAACGTCGTGCCGTTTACACGTCGTTTTCGTTGTTTTTAATTACGTGACACGTTTAAACCAACGGAAACATCGTTTTCAAATTAAAAACAAAACACTGATGTGCAAACGATGTGTGAACAATATGTAATCGTTCGTTTGTGGAACCAAGCACAAATCCGGGCTGTACATAATACATTGTAGCGCCGCATAGAGCTCCTCCCCGAGGAGCTCTATGCGTCGTTAAAGAATCACATAGAGCTCCTGTCCCATAGAGCTTCCGAGGTGTCCAATGCGTCAATATTCCCGATCGTCCCGCATTCAGCTCAACTGTTATCAAATAACATCTACTACAGCATAAACTACTGACTTGTTTTTAACTTTAAGTTCTACTCCTTTATTCCTTAATCAACATCATTAAAAACAACAAAATCATTATCGTTGTGGACGTCATCAATTTTATATCGTTGAAATACTTCTGTACACGACGCAAGAATAGCCATTATGAAAATTTAGACAGCGCATATGCTGATGGTAATGTTAATGGTTGTACTGATTATAGTGATTCGTTTTCGGAAGTGCCAGGGGAGCTCTATGCGTCAATGTGAAAGACCCATTGCAAAGTTGATGAGCACCTTCGATCCATATAGCTCGTGGCAGTTCTATGCGTTGTGGCCTGTTGCATAGAGCTCACAGGGAGCTCTAAGCGTCGGGCCACAACGCATATAGCTTCTCGAGGGGATCTCTATGCGTCGGGAGCTCTATGCGGTCGAACAAGGCATGTACAGTGAAACCTCGCCTAATGGCCACCTCGCTACAACTATTAATTCTCTGGAACATCTGATACTTTATATCACAAATGGACACTTCTCTCTACATTTAACCTCCATACAACAGCCACCTCTCTACTACAGCCAGTTTCGTGTCTTCCCACGGGTGGCTATTGTAGAGGGGTTGCATTGTATATCACAAAATGTATACACTCCATGGTTACATGTACGTACGTATAATAACAACACCAATGGTCAAGCCTGTACATCTTTTCTCATACGGCACTGGGTAACAAGTGTGTCCAGAAAGTGACCACATTTCATTGTCATATTGTACAAATAATAAACCGCTGAGAGAGAAAGTCTATGTTCCATATTGGATATCTGAAATATCGTCGGAGACACAGTGCCTTTAAGGAAATAGGTCATAGAAAGATACACTTGGCTTCAATGATAATTGCTCCATAAGAGTAATGTGATATATGAATATAATATATGTGAATATTGTCTTGTTACTTTATACAATAGAGTACATTGAATTGCCATCTCCGCCATCTTTGTATCTATAAGCCATCATACAGTTACACCACTTCGAGCGTTTGACACATACAGCAAATAATATGACAGTAAACCAAATAAAATGTGGTACAATACATCATGGACAGATATGACAACAGTGTGCTATAAATAGTATGCCAGCAAACTATACAGAAAACAAGATATCTGAGAATTTCACATGTCAATCGCAAAATAAATATCAACGTGTAAACTATTCAATCTGATGCACAGCCTACTGTTAGTGTACACGTTACCCATAGGTAAGGCCAACTTTACTTGCATAGTCGGCAAGTAGACACCAGTGACAATAAACTCAGTTAACTGCTTACAAGTCACTGTATTTGATAACAAATAACAGAGTACAGTAGTGGGTATATAAGGTATACGGTGTGTGGTTGGCCTTGTATAAGTGGCACATTGCAATATTCTGTGTATTAGGCTATTTACAATGGTGATTCATGTTGTTAAAAACACAGGCACACCTATCCTGATATACACTGATATATTTTACAGTTTGGTTTAATTTAATTGATAGGAGTCCGTTGTCCTGGCCTTGCTACATATGATTAACTACATTGTACATTATATCGTATGTTCTAATTTACATTTCGTGTTCTTTATCAAACGGTATAACAGGTGAAACTGGTTGATGGTTGGAACACACACAAATGGCCGACTTAGCCACTCCATGTTTCGTAAAGGATACGGTAACGAGGCAGGGTTCACATATATGTTATACATATATTCCGCCACATGTACGCAGCAACTTTGAATCACACGATAATCAGGTATAGAACGGGTCCGTAAGCCAGTTTATGTTCCGATCGTTGGCAAACGTCTGGATGTAACTGCAATGGATATTAGTGGTATTGTATGCGCATCTGTCAGTGTCGTGTTGTCCAATAATCTTGCACAATACGTCAGTATGGAAATAAACAAGATTATACAAGCGTAAACACGAAAGCAAATCAATATGGGCGGACAACTAACGACATTAATATCAGGGAATAAAAAGACAAATGTATGTAATATTGCTGAAGACAGATTGGTAAAGTGTTCATGTCAATAACAGACGAGTGACACACGTAGAGAATACATGTACCAGGCTCTGTCTTTTGATATTAAGGTACACTCCCGCCTGTGATTCTCTTACCAAGAATTGCAATCCAGCGGTCCTTGAATTGCAATTCGTCCCCTCTGGAATTGCAGTCTAATTGCGGTCCAATCGCGGTCCCGTTTTTGCGGTCATTCTTTTGCGATACCGTTTGTGCGGTCATTCTTTCGCGGTCCAGTTTGTGCGGTCATTCTTTCGCGATACCGTTTGTGCGGTCATTCTTTCGCTATTTGCGGTAAAAACTTACCGTATCATCGTATAGTAGAGTTTGTTTACATTATACAAACGTTCTAAACTAGTCGTGGTGCGATGGCCGATTGATCAAGTTCTAAACTAGTCATGGTGCGATGGCCGACTGATCGAGTGCTATACTAGTCCAGGTGCGATGGCCGACTGAGCAAGGGCTAAACTAGTCTTCGTGCGATGGCCGACTGATCAAGTTCTACACTTGTCGTGGTACGATGGCCGACTGATCAAGGGCTAAACTAGTCTTGGTGCGATGGCCGACTGATCAAGTTCTAAACTAGTCCTGGTGCGATGGCCGACTGAGCAAGGGCTAAGCTAGTCTTGGTGCGATGGCCGACTGATCAAGTTCTAAACTAGTCCTGGTGCGATGGCCGACTGATCAAGGGCTAAACTAGTCTTGGTGCGATGGCCGACTGATCAAGTTATAAACTAGTCGTGGTGCGATGGCCGACTGATCAAGTTCTAAACTAGTCATGGTGCGATGGCCGACTGATCGAGTGCTATGCTAGTCCTGGTGCGATGGCCGACTGATCTAGGGCTAAACTAGTCTCGGTGCGATGGCCGACTGGTTAAGGGCTAAACTATTCCTGGTGCGATGGTCGACTGATCAAGTTCTAAACTAGTCCTGGTGCGATGGCCGACTGATCAAGTTCTAAACTAGTCCTGGCGCGATGGACGACCGATCAAGGGCTAAACTAGTCCCGGTGCGATGGCCGACTGATCAAGTGCTAAAGTAGTCCTGGTGTGATGGCCGACTGATCAAGTGCTAAAGTAGTCCTGGTGTGAAGGCCGACTGATCAAGTGCTATACTCGGCATGGCCGACTGATCACGTGCTATACTGGGCATGGTGAGATGGCCAACTGATCAAGTGCGATACTGTGCATGGTGCAATGGGCGACTGATCAAGCGCTATACTAGTTATGGTGCGATGGCAGACTGATCAAGTGCTCTACTAGTCCTGGTGCGATGGCCGACTGATCAAGTGCTATACTCGGCATGGCCGACTGATCACGTGCTATACTGGGCATGGTGAGATGGCCAACTGATCAAGTGCGATACTGGGCATGGTACAATGGGCGACTGATCAAGCGCTATACTAGTTATGGTGCGATGGCATACTGATCAAGTGCTCTACTAGTCCTGGTGCGATGACCGACTGATCAAGGGCTAAACTAGTCCTGGTGCGATGGCCGACTGATCAAATCGCATGCCATAATAACTAGATGGCCATGGCCTGCATGTCTTGCCCGCCGAGGCATTTGATAGTACAAACAATATTTTCATTGCAACAAAGCTTTAGCCCGTTGACGTAAAAACATGCCGCACCCGCCGAGACTTTGATAGTATACCCCAAAACTAAAAAAACACTTTAACTAAAAACTTTATCCTGAATGCACACCAATGTGCCGACTATCGCTCTGTCTGCAAGCGGGCCCAACAAAAACTTTAAGGGAAATTTCAAAGTAATTTGACCATGACATTGGGCACATATAAATAGTAATGAAAATATGGGTGACAAATACACAGTATGTGAAGTTTCGAGTGAATTGGTGAAGCGGTTTCAGAGATATAGTGTTCTTAAAGGTACATGCCCACTCAGTAGGCACAAAATGTTTTTTATAGCAGAGACATCATCTGAGACATTTTCGGGCAAAATAAACATTAATTCACCATTAATACACATATTTATTGTCATTATTATACATTTTATATCAGACGTAAATTTCCACACTTCTATCAGGGGCGATAACCGTGTTTCCTTAAAATGTAACCAAGACATTACTATTTATTTTTTGATGTGCAATGATCATACTTTATAATCTGTCAAAAACATTATTTTTCAGGGGATCACATTTAATTAGTATAAGTAATTAAAAAATATCGTTCCCCATTTGTCTATGAAAATAGCCTGATATCACCGCGTGTCACTATCAGTGAAATAAACATTACTAAATGATTATATCCATATAACGGGCACTCGTAATGTTTAGAACTGGTGGAATAGTGACAAAATTATACACTTATTTAATTCCTATAAATAACTGAGAATACACATAACTTTAATTGTTGTGCCTACTGAGTGGGTATGTACCTTTAATTAGCATAAATAATTTGTGTTTGTTTGTTTGTATATTAGTGTTTAACGTCCTATCAATAGCTAAGGTCATGTAAGGCCGGGAAAACGGGTTCGATCCCATTTTAACCTGCTACATTGGGGAGGGGGGGAATCCCAAAATCAGAACGGATTATTTACATCGAGAACAAATATATTCAGCCCTGAAATTAGAATATCCTGACCTGGTGGCAGGGCATAAATAATTAAAAAATATCATGCCTCATTTGAATATGAAAATAGCTCGATACCATCGCTAGTCATTATCAGTAAAATAAATATTACTAAATGATTATATATGGATAGCGGGCACACGTAATTTTTAGAACTGGTGGAATAGTGACACAATTATACACTTATTTAATTGCTATAAAGAACAGTTTGTGCCTACTGAGTGGGCATTTGCCTTTAAAAACTTTAACCTTAAATAAAAAAAATATTAACCAGACGCACGAAGTGACTTACATATGGATGTACGTACGTATGTAGGCCAATGTGACAACTATATCGCACTGTCCACATGCAGGCATGTCAAAAACTTTGAGGTAAATTTCAAAGTAATTTGACCTTGATATTGGGCACATGGGTTGCAGGGGTTGAGCATAGAATGAAAATATGGATGATGATAAACACACATGTGAAGCTTCGCGTGAATTGGCGAAGCTGTTTCTGAGATATAGTGTTCTTAAAAACTTTAACCTACGGTAAATAAAAACCAGATGGCCATGGCCCGCATGTCGAGCCCACCGAGGCATTTGATGGTCTCGGAGTATATTTATTTGAAATTTGAATTAAGGTATGTAAAAGCTTTAACGCAAATTTGAAAGTCATTTGACCTTGATCTTGGGCATGTGGATCGCATGCGTGGGCTATAATATGAAAATGTGGATGATAATAAAGAATTATCTGAAGTTTGAAGCAAATCTGAGTAAGTGTTGTGGAGATATAAGGTATGCAAAAACTTTAACACAAATTTCAAAGTCATTTGACCTTGACCTTGGGGCACAGGGGCCACATGAGTGGGACACAGAATGAATATATGGATGATGACTAATAAGCATTTGATGTTTCAAGTCAATGTGACTTAGGATATGGTATTTAAAAACATACACCGATTTCGGACGGACTGACGCACGAACTGATGCACGGACGTCATTGTGATCACTAAGTCTCGCTTTCCGCAAGCAGGCTCGGCAAAAAAACTACGGATGGATGTCAATGCGCAGACTATATCGCACTGTCCGCAGGCGGTCGCGACAAAAATTGTCCAACCCCTTTGTAAAGGTGCATGCCCACTCAGTAGGCTGAAAATGCTCTTTATGGGAATTAAATAAGTGTATATTTGTCACTATTCCACTAGTTATAAACATTATGAGTGCCCGCTATACAGATATAATCATTTGTAATATTTATTTTACTGATAGTGACGCTTGGTGGTATCGGTATTGTCATGTGCAAATGGGGTATGATATTTTATAATTATTTATACTAATTAAATGCATCAACTGAAAAAAAAATTGACAGATTATAAAGTATGATCATTGTACATCAAAAAATAAATACAGAGAATAAATAGTAATGTCTGTTAACATTTTTTAGGAAACACGGTTATCGTCCCTGATATCAATGTGGAAATTTTCTTCTGATATGAAATGTATAATAATGCCAAACAATACGTGGGTAATGGTAAATGATTGTTTATCTGGCCAGAAAATGTCTCCGATGATGTCTCTGACATAAAGAACATTTCGTGCCTACTGAGTGGGCATGTACCTTTAACGGTAGCTCTGCACTCTCCCGTGAGACCTATGCATGTGCTAAGTTTCATAAACAATATTGCAAAGGGTGTTCGCGTTATGCTCCGGACAAATCAGTGCGCGAAAAAACAAAGGGAGATAACTAAACTAGAAAATGTGTTCATAGAACACGGATACCCCACATATCGCTTAGGTAGTAAACAAGGCAAAATTCCAGTGTTCAAAAGGGAGAGATAATCCATGACACGGGGTTCGAATCAAAAATCGAAATAAACTTTCCGCATCTACTCATCATAAGGAAGCTACATATAAAATTTCAGTGCTGTAGCTATTACAAAATATTTACGAGTTACAAGGCAAAATTTTCAAATTCTAATTAAAAAAAGGGGAGATAATCCATGACTCGGGGGTCGAATCAAAATAAACTTTGCAAATCTACTCATCATAAGGAAGCTACATACCAAGTTTCAGGTGTGTAGCTATTAAGGTTTAAAAGTTTTACGAGCTACAAGCCAAAATTGGAAAATTCTAACTTGAAAAGGTTGAGATAATACATGACCATGGGGTCGAATAAAACATACATGTACCAAGTTTCAGGTCTGTAGCTATTACGGTTTAAAAGTTTTACGAGTTACTAGGTTGGTGACGGACGGAAGAACGGACAAGGGTAACACTAAATGCCCCCTCCACTATCGTGGTGGGGAATAAAAATTAGTGAGGCAAAAGTTGTCATATACAAGTAACTTACCTTAATTCATCAGTTACACATCAGACGATGAATGAACTTTAATTCTGGTGTAGAATATTAAAGTTATTCATTATGTTCAATAGTGCTGCATTGACATGACGTGAAATTAAAACATGCATGACATGATCTGGAAGAATAAACAAAGACCAAACACGCATATTCAGAATCACGTCTGTCGGTTCTTACATGTATCCAGCTCCGATTGCTGTCACCTGTCCACAAAATCCAAAATCCAACATTGTCTCAAATCTAATCCTCTATGTTGGTGTACGTTAGAACAAAATGTCACTTGGTATATTATCCAATGCCGGTTGTAATCTCTTGTTTCTCTAAATAAATGCGTCCAACAATCCCTGTAGCTGATATCGTGATACAAAATGTTAAAGGTTCTGTCAGCGCCTCACATATTGACCTTAATATCCACCATTTTGATTCCAAGTACCAGAATAATGATGTTTCCATGCGCCGTCGTAGTGTTATCTGTCAGATTCCGTTGTTTATTTGATCAAATTGATGGACAAATTTGTGTCCGCTAATGTCGCCAAGAGCATAATCTGTGACGTTGACTGTAATAATTTGGCATAACTTCTAGCTTATGAATTTTTGGTTGAATGAAGTGATCACTATGGTGAATAAGTGTGTATTTGTGCCCGGTTTTCTCAGTAGGTAGAGCGATGGTGTGGTAAACCAGAGATCCCCGGTTCGATTCCGGGCTGGTGAGCATCTTTCTCACCCTGTGACATTTAGCGCCCAACGTAGTTGCGGGAAGTAACTCTGCAGAATACACCCGCATCGTCCGTACCGAGAGCTATGGTGCTCCCCGTAGGTTTCCCCCGCAAAGTACCAAATCACATCTGATTTGCACTTAAACTGTTAATTGCGACACATTTTCTGTATTTTTCAATTGAAAGAAATGTCAGTATTATACTTATTCATTTCTGTGCAATAAGTACAGAAAAATATGTCACAATTAACAGCTAAAGCGCGAATGAGATCCGATTCGGTACTCTGCAGGAAAAACCTATGGAGCACCGTAACTCTGGGTACGGACGATAATTCAGTATTCTGCAGTTACTTGCCGCAACTACTCCCAACGTGGACTCGTGACTGAGGAAGAAATGTTTCACAAATATGGAATTCTGGGTGGACATATTTCTGCCCAGTGACAATTATTGCCCAACGAAGAACCGCGACTGATAAATACTCCCAAAATTATACCAAAACATATGGAATTCGGAGACAAAAATTAAACATGGAATTCGAGGACGAATTTCAATTTGGCGGAGAAGAATGTCACAGTACGCAACTGACTATGGGGATGAAGTGTGTATGCTCTGTGCCTTGTTAGCTTGCTCGGTAGAGCCATGGGCATGGTACGGTAAACATGAGGTCCCTGGTTCGATTCCGGGCCGTTATTTATCTTTCTCATTCTGTGACACAAGTAAACCGTTTTATTTTAAAGAAATGGCTATCACCAGAATAAATATTATCTTCACAAAATTTGATTCGGGCCAGTAGAAATCAACAGCCAGAACAGAACGTTTGCAGTAATAGAAATCTAATTCCAAAATAAATTGTTCAGGTTTCAAAAATTAAAATATGCTTTTCTTTTAAAATTATTACCAATATGTTCACCATGTTATGATGGTTAATATGCAATTCACAGTCTCCTTGCAGCTTGAAGTTTAAAGACATTATGAAAAGTTGTCACAGTGTTGATCTCAGAAATTGTCATGTCGACTATAGGATCGCGTCGAATTAATGTTAACAGAATAGCAAAACGTAATTTGATACCGACGAAAAAGTAAACAAAACGCAAAATTGATGCTTAGCTTTGCCATATTATACCGTAGACCACACATTATAATTTGATTTTATATGAAAATAAATATAGTGTGAGTGTGGTGGTGTCTATTAATTTGTTCTTGATATTCGGAACGGCAGTGACGACATTTTGTTTTGTCCAAGAAATTGTCAAGGTCAATTTTTCACTGTTTGTCTCGCAATAACCCTCCTATTTATATTTGCGCACCAAAAAGACAGATCACCAATACCGCTGACTTTCTAGTCACTTTGAATTAGATAGATGGGATAAAATTTTGGATTGGAACACGGATACGTTTGTCAACTATTTCGATTTTATTGCCGCATTGGTCAAGCAGAGCGGTCCGCTGGTTTGACCGCAGAGAGCAGCGTAAAGCGGTCATTCTTTCGCAATTTAAAGAAAAAAAGGAGCGTAAACTGCAATAAAAAGCGGAGCGCAGCGCTAACTGCGCTATAAGTATTGCAATTCCGCAACCAACTCTTTGGACCGCAGTCACATGATTGCAGTCCGATTGCGGTCCAATTGCAATTAATGGGAACGCGAATTGCAATCCTGCGCTCCAGGAATTGCAATTCGCCTGGTAAGAGAACCGCAGGCCACTCTGTAATCAGGTAAAGCTAGGAATTCCGAGACTCTGAGCTTGTTTTCATGTATCGGGATGGGCGTATCTAGCCGATGCAGGATACGGCAATATGTTATCTGTCGGCACGAAACGGGTCAATATTGCAATATATTATCTGTCAGTACGCATCGGGCCAATATTGTAATATGCTATATGTCAGTACGCATCGGGCCAATATTGCAATATGTAATCTGTTAGTACGCATCGGGCCAATATTGCAATATGTAATCTGGGAGTACGCACCGGGCCAATATAACAATATGTTATCTGTCAGTACGCATCTTGCCAATATATCAATATGTTATCTGTCAGTACGCATCGTGCCAATATTACAATATGTTATCTGTCAGTACGCATCGGGCCAATATTACAATATGTTATCTGTCAGTACGCATTGGCCCAATATTACAATATGTTATCTGTCAGTACGCATCAGGCCAATATTACAATATGTTATCTGTCAGTACGCATCGGGCCAATATTACAATTTTTTATCTGTCAGTACGCATTAGCACAATATTACAATATGTTATCTGTCAGTACGCATCGGGCCAATATTACAATATGTTATCTGTCAGTACGCATTTGCCCAATATTACAATATGTTATATGTCAGTACGCATCGGGATAATATTGCAATATGTTATATGTCAGTACGCATCGGGACAATATTGCAATATGTTATATGTCAGTACGCACTTGGCCAATATTGAAATATGTTATCTGTCAGTACGCGTCGGGCCAATATAAAATGTGTTATATGTCAGTATGCATCAGGCCACTATTACAATATGTTATCTGTCAGTACGCATTGGCCCAATATTACAATATGTTATCCGTCAGTACGCTTCAGGTCACTGCATGATAAGGCAATATGTTATCTGTCAGTACGCATCAGGCCAATATTACAATATGTTATTTGTCAGTATGCTTCATGCCAATATTGCAATATGTTATATGTCGGTACGCATCAGGTCACTGCAGGATACGGCAATATGTTATCTGTCAGTACGCATCAGGCCAATATTACAATATGTTATCTGTCAGTACGCATCGGGACAATATTGCAATATGTTATCTGTCATTACGCATCGGGCCAATATTGCATTATATTATCTGTCTGTAAGCATCGGGCCAATATTGCAATATGTATTCTGTCAGTACGCATCGGGCCAATATTTAAATATGTTATCTGTCAGTACGCATCGGGCCATATTGCAATATGTTATCTGTCAGTACGCATCAGGCCAATATTACAATATGTTATTTGTCAGTACGCATCAGGCCAATATATTACAATATGTTATTTGTCAGTACGCATCAGGCCAATATTACAATATGTTATCTGTCAGTACGCATCGGGACAATATTGCAATATGTTATCTGTCATTACGCATCGGGCCAATATTGCAATATGTTATCTGTCTGTTCCCATCGGGCCAATATTGCAATATGTTATATGTCAGTACGCATCGGGCCAATATTACAATATGTTATATGTCAGTACTCATCGGGCCAATATTGCAATATGTTATCTGTCTGTACGCATTGGCCCAATATTACAATATGTTATCTGTCAGTACGCATCATGCCAATATTACAATATGTTATATGTCAGTACGCATTGGCCCAATATTACAATATGTTATCTGTCAGTACGCATCAGGCCAATATTGCAATATGTTATCTGTCAGTACGCATCAGGCCAATATTGCAATATGTTATCTGTCAGTACGCATCATGCCAATATTGCAATATGTTATCTGTCAGTACGCATCATGCCAATATTGCAATATGTTATCTGTCAGTGCGCATCAGGCTAATATTACAATATGTTATCTGTCAGTACGCACCAGGCCAATATTGCAATATGTTATCTGTCAGTACGCACCAGGCCAATATTGCAATATGTTATCTGTCAGTACGCACCAGGCCAATATTGCAATATGTTATCTGTCAGTACGCACCAGGCCAATATTACAATATGTTATCTGTGAGTACGCACCAGGCCAATATTGCAATATGTTATCTGTCAGTACGCACCAGGCCAATATTACAATATGTTATCTGTCAGTACGCACCAGGCCAATATTGCAATATGTTATCTGTCAGTACGCACCAGGCCAATATTGCAATATGTTATCTGTCAGTACGCATCAGGCCAATATTACAATATGTTATCTGTCAGTACGCACCAGGCCAATATTGCAATATGTTATCTGTCAGTACGCAGGAGGCCAATATTTGCAATATGTTATCTGTCAGTACGCACCAGGCCAATATTGCAATATGTTATCTGTCAGTACGCATTGGCCCAATATTACAATATGTTATATGTCAGTACGCATCAGGCCAATATTACATTATGTTATCTGTCAGTACGCACCAGGCCAATATTGCAATATGTTATATGTCAGTAGGTACCTATTATAACAGGGTAAGCGTCATATGAAGTTCCGACGGTAACTCACAAGACGTGAATTTTGCTACATATTTAGGTAAATATAACGTTATACTAATGGCGAACAATTAATTGAATAGATATGTGTGAAATATTCGCAATATGTTAGACGAACGTTGGTGCTTTCATTGGTTGATCTGGGACAAACAATAACAGTGTTTCTGATGATGACACGTATAATGCTGAATATATATTGTAATAACGTTTTTGAATGAGTGTCAAACGGATTGTCCTTTGGTATATATATACACCAAAATGGTGACGATGGTAACTATGAATCAGTGAAAGGAATTACGTCGCTTCTACAATATTTCCCGATATGTGTCGCCGTACAGCCAAGTTCAGTTTAGTGTGGAATCGACATCGACATCGAATTCTGACATGTAATGCGATAAAAGCCGACACACGCACGTTTGAGACAAAGGACAAGTTGCTAATGTAGTCCTACAATAGCCATTGATTAATCTCAACATCTGTTGTTTGTTTTGTTGTTTATTCATGGACTGGATCTTCGGAGGTATCATCGGAGACACAGTCGCATTAATACATATTTAATTTGCAAAAACCAATCGGTGAATTTTAGGTTGAAAATACAGTAGTGTCCCATTTCTCACGATGTTTAAAATCAACTCGGTTAAGATTGCTTAAAATTCAACGAAGGAGACATCGCTCTGTACAATTTGATAAAGACATTCCAATAACAGCGAAAACAAATTTACCAGAATTTCAAATAGATTTTAATTTTAGTTATTGTCTGAATTCAATTATACTGGAAAAAACGACGACGTAGGCTTTTCCCGACTATAGGTAACACACGGGTAATGGAAACAGTAACTGACAATGGGCAAAGTAGAGGTTTTCCGAATGGAGTCTCTATCTCTGAACTTGGAGTGTTTAATTTTCGCGCGCTATTGAACCCGAAATATTAGAATCAGCTTTGCTGTCATTAATTAAAATATACAGGATCGATACAGTAACACAAAAATGGTCACTGCAATATTTCGTACACTTTTCATGATCTCAAAAATATTGCACTTATGAACTTCTTTGTCTTGCGAAGTTTAGTGAGAAACTGGCCACATGTCTGGAGCTAGACATACCACAAATATGGATGTGACTGAAGAAATGGGGCTGATGGGTTTTGCAACTAGTGTATATTCAGACCAGCATGTGCATCCGCACAATCTGATCAGGATCTGCACTGTTCGCCAGTTCATCAATGAAACGCGCGCCATGTTTCTAAAGCCCCAGTGACACTGTCAGGTATTACTACATGTATGTTTCCCATCCGTTCGGGTTGCCAATGCTCTGTCCCGTTTGGGCGGTATTATAGCCTAGTCCCACTGCTCCGTTTCTCTATTCGACCTCGGTCCGAGCAAAACGTGGCGAAACGGTCAGTATCTAGCAAAATTTGAAGTATGCCCCCAGCATCCGCTTAGTTCCCTTCCGTGCGCTTCGTCCAGTTATAGTTTTGATCGGAAAGGGTGTGGATAGATGAGGATAGACCGGTGGGATACTGGTAGAGTGCGGACAGGTGTCGTTTAGTACTAGCAGGATTTGGACTGAACGCTCACCAAATGCCATCCGAGAACGATACTGGTGCGATGCTAGGGCGATACGTTTTGTACTGGTAAGATGCTGGCTGGGATCGAACCAAACCAAACGGCAGTCGGACCAAACCGTATGAAACGTGCGTGTTCCGACTATTCCAAACCTCGTCCGCATGGCATACGATCTGATCGTATCCTATAAGTATCCCATCCGACCTGCTTCCGAACGAGCGAACGGAGACGTTCTGGCGATTATTTTAAACATTTCTTAATTGTCAAATCTCCCTACGGATGACGTTTCGTTTCACGCGAAACGGAGACGAATTAAAAGTATCCTACTAGTCCATTCCCAACTTGGTCCGCATCATTTTGTTTCCTGCCAATATCTGTTAGTACCTTCCGGATGTCAACCGGATAGAAACGGAAGGAGAAACAGAGCAGTGTGACTAGGCTAGTAGGATTTTACTAGTATAGGTTGCTAGTAGGTTTTCAATACGTTTTGCAAGGTTTTACTAAGCTTCGCCCCGTCTGACATGTGACAGGCCGGGTATCAATGCGGCCTGTCGCATCTACTTTAGCAGAAGTGGCGACTATAGTACCCGTTTTTTCCGTCATCGTCTTTGTCGTCGGCGTCGGCGTTCGTTGGCGTCGGCGTCGGCGTCGTCGTCCGAAATGTCAAAAAGTTTGTACAAGCTTCGTCATCATGGTATCACTTAACGAATTGTTTCAATATTTGGACACTTTATATATGTGAGCATTTGGAACACACTCATGCGGCCAATAACATGGCACTGACCTTCTTTGCCTTCACATGTTTGGAGAAACTCTCAAAAAAGTGTGTACATGTTTCTTCATCATGATATAACTTTAATATTACTTAACGGATTGCTTCAATATTTGGACACTTGATACATGTGATAATTTCGGAACACCCTTATGCCGCCAGTAACATTGCCTTGACCTGTTTTATCTTCACATGTTTGTGGCAAGACTTATAGTCTGTTTCACGAAAGCTGCCCAAATTTTACGGCTATATAGACAATTCAAAAACAATATTATTTTCGATAATATTAAATTAAAGGAAAATTTAAGAATGAGCCTTCTTTTTAGTTCGTGAAATTCGGTCAAATATTGATTTTATTACGAAAAATTGATTTGTCTATGGGAATTTAACATGGGGAAAAAGAGGTAAAGCAGTGTGGGAGGAGCCAAAACACGAAAAAATTTGGAAATTGACTCCGAAACCTAGCTACAATATGCGTAGCGGTAATCGGCTATTACCGCTACAATGCTCTATTCATTATTCACGTTAGCAAAATATACTTCCCCATAAACATCGATAAAAGTGACAAAATTATCTACACATATATATATATGTATATAAATAAACAATTTCGCAAAATCAGCCCAAAAATATGTTTATTTGTTGATATATTTGACTTTATTCGCAAAATTATTGTCTGGACGTTGCAGCCGTTTCCATCCGCCGCCATCTTTAGTCACGTGATCTCTCATGATTACTCTAGTTTCCATATATGGTAGCGGCGGCCATATTTGGAATGCAGACATACCGCGCGAAACAATGGCCGCCACAACATGTGTTCATTGTGACAAGCAATTTACAACCAAAGGCAAAGGTTTTAGAAGAAAAACGCTTGAATTCAAAATTAAGTGTGATTGACCAAACAATAAAGGAAGTTATTGAAGCCGAATTTGACGTATTACTGACACCCGAACAGAAGCAAACGCGCTTACTATTTACTATTTCCGGTGGGTTCGTAGTAAAAGTTGTAGGATGACGTCATGTGTATGTCGCTATAGCCCCGCCCACTAAACACGTGATTAGGTCCAGATTTGAATGTTTCATATGCGGGGATATCCGAATGAATCGGGAAATGGAAACAATATGGAGAACACACAGAAAATATGATGGTCGTTTTTAAAACCCGCGTTTAAAAGCACAACATCGCCATACCATGCTGTTTTGATATGCGCAGGTCAGAAAATAATGATTTATTGTACTTGTATAGATAATTTCAGGACCGTTTGTATACTAGTTCGATCATAATCGTGTTCCAAAATGCCGCATCTCGAATCGCGTCGCAAACCAAGAAAGTTGCTAACGTATTTATAGAGCACCGCTTTCATACTGTAGCGAGAGCGGAAGTATGACTATTCATTCTATCCGAAACCTAGCTAGATAGCTTGGATATGATCTAACTAAGAAAACAAAAGTTAAATTTTGAAAATCGGTCCAGTATTTCTAAAATTCAAAAAAATTTCCCCATGTTAAATCCCCATAGACATCTTCACTCCGGTGAAGATGTCTATGGGGATTTAACATGGGGAAATTTTGTTTTCGCAATAAAATCAATATTTGACAAAATTTCACGAAATAAAAAGAAGGCTCATTCTTAATTTTTCCTTTAATTTAATATTATCAAAAGAAATCTTGTTTTTTAATTGATTATATAGCCGTAAAATTTGGGCAGCTTTCGTGAAACAGACAGTAGCCATTTCTTTAAGTCTAAAGGTTTGTACATGTTTCTTCCTCATCGCATAACATACATATTATTTAACGGGTTGCTTCAATATTTGGACACTTGATATAAATGTCCACCTTAGTCATGATTTACATATACAATCATGACTAAGTGCCCGTTCCTCCAGTCGAAGACCCATTATAGTACACGTATTACGGATGTATGAATTGCCCAGCAGTTCCCGTGCACGCATCTGTCTAGACAAGTGTTCCCATTGGTTTCTTACGTTATTGACTATATTGACGTCTATTTCACTTGCATGTATGCACCATTATAGAGCATTGGCTCAATACTACACAAAGTCATACTATGCATATATTTAATATCTAATTGATGTTTCTGAATCCCAACAGCATGTAAACATGTAACAGTATATACATACTATTTTATAGTAATATGTTTGCGTGTATGTATGATATGCCATGTCAAAATGACGATTTAAATTTACAGATAATGATAATTCCTGATTCGCTAATTAGATGCGCGCTATTTCTATATATTTAAGAAAACAACAACAACAATGAATACAATCAACAACATCATCGAAAGTAAACCATCAAAAATGTATATTTTGGATGAAATTGAGAGCGGTGTAGGCTCTGATCCGACTGCACAGGTGTTCAGACTGGCCGAAGCCGTCACCGTTTATAGAGTCCGCTTTCCAATGGTGCTTAGCATACACCCATACATTAAATCTCACATATGTATACATATTTGTTTACTGTCCCCATGCCTCCCCCCTCAAAGTTTAATCTGACATAAATACGTTACATTGCCAACCATATCTACCCACCTACATAGTGTATCAATCTCAGTCATGTTGTTATCAAGTAACCTGACTTCAAATAAAAATATGTTCTGTTCTGTTCTACAATCATGACTAAGTTGGACATATACAAATGAGTGGGTGGCAGGTAATTTAACGATCGGGTTTGATCATTACCGGAATCTCGACCGGAGACCTGGTTTGGCCCTCATGTACGTCGTTGGATTTTTTTTATTGTGGCAGTCGAATATGGCTATACCCCTTATGTGAGTATTTTGATTATTCGTAATCCTATTACTTTTAGGGAAGGGGCCCATTGACTTGCACCAGGTTAGGTTATTCTAATTTCAGGCTGAATATATTTTTTTCCGATGTAAATATTTCGTTCTGATTTTGAGATTTTCCCCCCAAATGCAACAGCTTATATGCGGGATCGAACCCGTTGGACCGGCCTTAAATAACCGTAGCTGTTGATAGGCCGTTAAACACCAATATACAAACAAAAAACAAACATTATACATGTTGAAGATATCCTAATTATACTAACTTTATTACATTATCACAGCTATTTTGGCACTGATAATGTAATACATTCAGTATAATAATTCTTCATACTTTTAATCATCAAATATATGCAGTCCTTAGTTCTATATGAAATAATGCATTTCGGGAAAAAAATGATTCCTCCCTCAAAGTATACTTTGCTAGATAAGTATACTTTGCAATGTTGGTGAAATAGGCTACTGGTTACCTGCATCACAGCATTTGTTTCAGGCCTGGCTACGTGTGTTCCAGCCGAGTCAGCACTGCAGGTCCATAATCAGCGATAATTAAGCGGTGAACTTCAACTGACCACGCGAAGCTTTGCTAAAATATTGCGGAACTGGCTCACAAAAACGACAGTCTAGCGTTTTATACCAATACAATACACTAAAACAATACAAGACACTAAAACAATACAATACAATACAATATTCCTGTATTCATTCAGTCCATGCATATGGCAACATGAGGTATATAGACTCACCGACTGTGAACAAGGCTTCGGGAAATGGCGCATACATGAATTTAAGTACATGTAAGTAGAATACATTGACATTTCGTATATATAAAATGGACCACTGGTGGAAAAGAGTACCTTACAATCATGACTACTGTCCACGTTTTGCTGCCGACGAACTTTTGGCTATTAAACACATTAATAATCTAAAAAATATTTAAAAGTAAGTACTTTTTCATCAATAACAATAAAGTCACCCTCCCCAAAAAGAATTACTTGAAATTCCATCAAATACTGATTTTATTGCGAAAAAATGATTTTCCTATGGGATAAATGGGCTAGAAATAGATTTTTTTTAAATATTCTTTTTATTTGGGGACCGATTTTCAAAATATATCGCCAGGTTGCGGAGTCAATTTCCAAAAAAAAATAGTTTTGGAAATTGACTCCTCATGTTAAATTCCCCTACGGTAAATGGCGTATACATGAATTAACGTACATGTAATGTAAGTAAAATACATTGACATTTCGTATATATGAAATGGACGACAGGTGGAAAAGAGTAGCTTAAGACATGTCTAACAAGTTTATGTATTGATCATCTGACAAATTTACACAGTTGTGGGTGTAACTGGAGAAATGTGACTTATCGGATTTGTGACCAAATAGCACGGAGACTATTCTGGTCGCAAACTTTATGATAACCACTTTATAATTTGGTGTACGCGTGTGGGATAATAGAATAAGTCTGATGACGGTTTTAGAAACTATCTCAAAACTATTCTGTGCGCTTTCTGTAACATTCACTATACATTGATATATTCAGATATCTCAACAAGCAAACTCTGCTGATGTTGTTTTACTTATTAATTATATCTGATGAACATGCACCGTAGCAGCGTACCATAGTTGATCCTGAATTAATTGTGACACTGTTCACATATTCATTGTATTTTATGTGGGTCTACTATAAGCTGACAATCGTGAACAGTGTATTTATCCCGTCAACACATTGCATATGTACCGTGAAACACGGTGCCGTGAAACATTTTTAATATCCTGTCAATACGATCTAATTACTGCGTATGAATATGTGCGGTGGCCGGGGTTATTTTTTGGATTTTAAAGCCATTTGTAGGTGTTGACGGGACAATTAGAATAGTAGGTTAGTGCCGTGAATGGAAAAAATATCTGGCGAGTCACGGAAACGGGATGTGCTCGGCAGAGCCTCGCCCATCACGTTTCCTAAGCCTTGCCATCTACTATTCTCTATATACTGATCAACCCGCTGACTAAGGCAGCTACATGTACATATACAGGACTTTGTTACTGGATTCATGACATTTAGCTTAATGACGAATAATATCGGATAATGAAGCCTCTGAGCAAACCCCGCCGAGGCGCAGTCTTGTCTGTGTCTTCACTGGCCGCAACCACCACCATCCCGGTTTTGTCAGAAATTAGCCAAGAAACTTTTGACATTCTATGAAAGACCCCCCTCGGTAGCTGACAGCTAACCAGTGGGACGTACAGCGATGCCTGTGATAAAATATATAATCTTTCCTACCCGGTAATTGTATAATTATATTACACAATTAACACACTGTATGTGGGATTTTAATATGGTGGTACCTGTGCAGTATCAACGTTTCTGAACATGTATTGGTAATACAATTCCAACTCTCAATAGATACAATGTTATCATATATTTAGTACATGTAATAGATGCTACAATTAACGAACTCATATAGGGCCTACTTATAGAGAATAGTAGGTTAGGTAAGCCGTGAATGGGAAAAAATATCGGGCAAGGCTCAAGAATTTCTTTATTTCTCATCAGAAGTATATGTTGTGACCACTCATTTGAACCGTCTCGCCGAGACGGTTCAAATGAGTGGTCACAACATATACTTTGGTTTAGAAATAAGGAAAATAGATAGAGAATAGTAGGTTAGTGCCGTGAATGGGAAAAAATATCTGGCAAGGCTCAGGAAACGGGATGGGCGAGGCTCTGCCGAGCACATCCCGTTTCCATGCCCGCCAGATATTTTTTTCCATTCACGGCACTAACCTACTATTCTATTTATCCCGTCAACACCTACAAATGGCTGTAAAATGCAAAAATTGTATTGACTGGATATCATAAATGTTTCACGGCACTGTGTTTCACGGCACATACGCACTGTGTTGACGGGATAAAAGCAAATACTCGTGCATTGAAGACGCACTGGTCACTTAGCATGTTTGCTGTACTGACTTATTCAGCTACATGTATGTATTACACTAGTGTAGTATATTTTATTATTTAATGTGGTCTTTATTATGAAATCAGTAAAATCGTTTAATAATATCACATTAAGTCATCACTCTGTAAGATCCTCTGTATATGGTGCGCTATTACACTATAATTCCAGCACAAACATATTTGCACAATTCCCTAACATTTGATTGGCTCGTAGCAAGTCTCTGTCCAAAATTTATATCCCAGTAAACTCCCATGCCGAACTACTTTCCGTAACCGTGAGGCGCAGTTAAAATAATTCTTAAGAAAACGGAAAATAAACACATTTTCTTTTTGTGGAATTTATCGGGGATATAAACTTGGAAAAGTCGCGGGAATACTGGACGAGGCCTTCCGGCCTTCGTCCAGTATTCCCGCGACTTTTCCAAGTTTATACCCCGATAAATTCCACAAAAATGCCATTCATTCCTATAGTGAACACCCATTGTATGTAATAACAGGAGCTGTTTGAGAACAGCATACATGTAGCTCGAGGAAGGAGATACCAATTTGACACTTTAACCGGACGCCACCGCCGACCCTCACGCCGACGCCGGGTTGACAATATAATATAATATATATTTTGTATTAGTTCTATTCGACTACTCGTAGAATACGGAGAGCACAGGCATTCGGCGTGTTTCGGCTTTCATCGGTATAACTTTTTGTAAAATTGTAATTTTCTATGCATTTTATGTATTTCTGCAGGATATCAATAATTCACAAATATGATCATATGAACCTGCCACTACAATATTGACGTTAGGGTGTGTCCGACCGAGGAAAAGGAGCTGTAATTCGATATAGTATTTGCATACATATGTTCTAACTATGATATTTTAGCAAGATAACGATACTCAAATGAACATGTGCACATTCAGCCAAAATAATCACATTATCGTTAATAAAATCGCGAATGTGTTAAGATACGAGGTCGTGTCAAGTTAGAAGCCTTGTTCATATATATATAGTTATACCGATGAAAGCCGAACACGCCGAATGCCTGTGACGGAGAGCATGCTCTCCGTATTCTACGAATAGTCGAACTAATACAAATGAATGTACATTTCACACCGAGGTAATGCATCACTCCTGAAAATAACCTTTTGTTTTACAGGCCTGACAACAACAGAATCACAAAACGGTTTGCATGGCAACGTTTTTGCCTCTTTCAGTTATTTATATCGTAGATGTTACAGTTTTAACATGTCATCAGCAAAACATGTTACAGTAATCCCAAGAATGTAAACTATATACTGTAATATATTATGCATTGGTCATGACGAAACACAACACTCCAAAAACGTTTTCAAAGTAATGAATACAAGTAGTTAACCCTTTGAACACGAAAGCCCGCTATAGCGGTTTATGCAAACAGTGCAGATCCAGATGAGCCGGCTCGTAACGAGCCGTCTCATCAGGATCTGCACTTTTTGAAAGTAATTTTCATATTTTTGAGAACAAAATATACCTCTTTTCATAAATGGACTAGTCTGAAAACCATTTTGTGACGGTTGGATTGGTTGAAAAATTAATATATAAATGCATGTACTGTCGCTGGTGCTGCCCTACTCGCCGGCGTAAACTGTTTCACGTCGAAATAGGTGCCGGATTCCTGACGAATTACCATTCAGCTATATGTAGAAGTTTCGTCTAGTAACCGGCGATAGCTGTCAGTACAGCTGAGTGGCATCTCGTCAGGAAACCGGTGCATGTTTTTGCGTGAAACATTTAACGCCGGCGCCGAGTGCAGCACCAGTGAGTGTAAGTATTACATGCCTGATGTTGACGGCATACTTGTTAAATGTTTAATCGCTTCTTCTCTAAAAGACATCTACCATACATGTACGTATTGTATATATTGGACTTCCGCAGAGTCGTAAAATAGTATATGACATTATACACAACCATCTGCGTTAATCATGTCCTGACTGACAGCATTTCTGAACATCTATTGGCAATCTCAATCGCAGTCAAACAGTTTGATTGGCTGACTCTGAGTTGTGCTACAACTCAGATTCAACCTATCAAACTGATTGATTGAAGCACAGTATTCAGGCATTTTCAAATAAAACAATTGAATTAAGTAACAAGGTGTATGATCACGTGGTACTAACAACAACAACAAGTACTGAAACTTTCAAAATCCATCTGATTCAAAGTACGTATTAGTTTATATTGTCCTTATTACGTAACGGATTTTGATGAAATATGACGCATCAAACGCGTCTTGTTAAGCTACATTTGGTGGTCCCTGTATTTTCGCCCAAACTTCTGTCGTGTTTGCGAAGAATCGATTTCCGTGTCTACCGACACGGAATTCGATTCTTTGCAAAAACGACACAAGTCCCGGGACCACCAAATGAAGGAAGACGCGTTTGCTGCGCCATATTTCATCAAAATCCATTGCATATTAAGGAAAATATAAAATAATACTTACTTTGGAGTGGGCGACGTTGTTGTTATTGTAACCACGTGATCATGCACCTTGACTATGCTGCATTATTTGTTCACGTGTTTACATATATTTGCATCATTATGAGTTTAACATTAGTTGCATTGTTTTTTGGTTTTTGGAAAGCAGTGCGTTTATGGCCGACATTGTCCATATGTGTTTCGAAAGATTGCTATTGCTTTCAGACAAGTCTTGGTTACATGTAAGAGAAAATAATTTCTGAATGTTGGCTGACCATCGTTCGTCAATGTTTCTGTAGTTTTCAAGCAATGTGTAAATATTCTAAAAACATGCACGACACATATTGATGGTATGATTGGAGAAATATAGTTTATGGGTTGTGTGACCAGTGTAGATCCAGATCAGCCGGTGCACCCATACAGTCTGATCAGGATCTGCACCGTTCAGTATGCACTATCAATGAAGCGTCCGTCATGCTTCTAACACGTAATATAGATCGTTATCAGGCTACAGGAGTGACGGGGAGACGTTCAGGTCGGTATACTGTATCCTCAGGCCCGTACGCAGAGGTGGTGCGACGGGTGCGTACGCACCCACCTTAACCCGTTCAACACCACAGGCCTGTATCTATGGTATTGGCAAAAAGTGTAGATCCAGATGAGCCGGCTCGTGACGAGCCGTCTCATCAGGATCTGCACTTTTTGCAAGTAATGTTCATAATTTAGAGAACAAAAACACCTCATGTTCATAAATGGACTGGTCTGAAAATCATTTTGTGATGATTGGAATGGGTTGCAAAATTAACATATCAAAATCCATTCCAGTTATTTAGGGGTGAAATGGTTAATCTGCCGAGGTCTGTCCGTGAATGTACACAAAAACAACAATGTTTAGCCCTTCGCGCCGTCGATAACGCACCCCCCTAAATTAATTCCTGCGTACGGGCCTGATCCTCATATATACGTCATGTGTCACGTGTGTGGCCTTCAGTGACTAAAGGTATTGTATTGTATTGTCAGGCTCAGCAGGCTATTTGCTCAGGAACTATGCTGGATAAGCCCCTTTTCTCCAGTTAATGAAAAGCCGTATAATGAAAAGCCAGAAACATCGTATATATATATCATTGGAATGCACATAATGAAAACAATAACATTTAGACAGGTAGATATATGCAAATGTTGATAGTTGTAGAAAACACGTTTTTAGAATGACACATTTCCTGCCTGTCTGTGATAACGGGTTTTGTTAATCGACGATTGACATTGGCAGACAACTCCGCTCCGACAGCCCTGTATGCGACACCAGTAGACGAGCATAGTAGCCAGGATATGTGGCTGAATCTAGCTTGATAGTGATGTATATTGCATGTCGGGTGTTTCATTGATGGAATGGTGAACAGTGCAGATCCTGATCAGACTGTGCGTATGTTCAGGCTGATCAGGATCTACACAATAAGCAATAAGCCCAATTTCGCCAGTCACAGCCACATATAAAGTCGAAGCGCGAAACAAAAACACACGAAATCTAAATTGGCGTATTTGCGCGTTGGGACTTTCGACTTTGTAAAAAGCGAACTCTCGAAAACACGAAATTTCTGGTCTCAATATTGCATTTTCGTGATTTCGACTTCCCGCGATTTCGTCTATACGTGCGTGTCTATGATAACGCGAAAATCATCAAATCGAAAGTGCAAAAGTCGGTAGAATATCTAAGTTTTGTGAAAAGTTGAAATTAATTTCTCGATATTGTGACTTGTTTCGTGAAAACAAGATACAGCAAACTGGCGTCAGTAGTTGCTGATATATTAGGAAAATGTGGATAGAACTTGGTGTAAAGCTCAGGGGCCCGTTTCACTAAACTTCGTACGACTAAAATGTTCGTAAGTGCAAATTTAGGATCGTCTGGAAATTTCAATTGATGGATTTACATTTATTGAGCATAGGCTGCAAATGCAGCCTATGCTCAATAAACGTAAATCCAATAATTGTTTACAAGAAAACATTGTTAATGTGAAATCTACAGACTATCATGATTTTGCACTTACAAACATTTTAGTCGTACGAAGTTTAGTGAAACTCCCCGCTGATGCGAGGGACAGACATTGCCCACTTAACTGCAGCATTTGACGAACAATGGCTGACATACACAACTCTTCTATTTTTTCACGAACGTCAGTTTGATTAATGGAATATTTTGACATCACATCATTTCTCAAATATTCAGCAAAAATCGTACAATCATTTCGACGGCAATATTTTCCCGTTACATAATTTTAATTACATATATTGCTTGATCCATATCGGCTTCTTAACCCTTTCAACCCTAAGTAACTGTAATGGACTGTGATATGCTAATTTTCCGACCAATCCAATCGTCACAGAATGATTTTCAGATTAGTCCATTTATGAAAAGGGGATGTTTTTGTTCTAAAAAATATGAAAATTACTTGCAAAAAGTGCAGATCCTGATGAGACGGCTCGTTACGAGCCGGATAATCTGGATATGCACTGTTTGCGAACCGCGCTATAACAGGCTTTCGGGTTCAAAGGGTTAAGTCATATCACTGACGCATCCAATTTGGTCACCTAAATTGAAATATGGTGTTTAATAAACGGCGAAAAAGGTGAACTTGCAATGACCACAATCAACCACTGTACAAGATAATAATACCTGTTTAACGGTATGAAAACATATTTGCATGTCTCCCAGTAAGAATGGAATATGCATTTGGAATTTCACATTAATACGTGTCATAAATCAAATGAAATGTAATTATTAAAGCATTAACATTGTTCAGGATGCCATTTTATAACCAGTAACCATCCATTTATACCCGACATAGACATGACATTACATTTGTACATGACCGGACCCCAGTATCACAAAGACATCTATAACGTCATCGTCACAATTCGTTTATAACGGATGGACAAATGTTAGTGTAATACACTGGCTCACGAATTCATCATCGAACCGTATTACAGAGACATCTATAACGTCATCGTGACAATTCGTTTATAACGGATGGACAAATGTTAGTGTAATACACTGGCTCACGAATTCATCATCGAACCGTATTACAGGGGCAATTGCGACCGTCGCAATTCACGAATGTGTAGGCAAATATGTCAGGGCTCCAGATAAGGAATTAGTAATTGAGTATTTTCACTCCATCATTTCTGAAGCAATTGTGTATTTCAAAATTGTAATTGGGTAAAATAAAATACATCAGAGTCCAATTATTGAATAGTCTGCTTCGAAATGAAAACATGTCTTGGCATTTCATTAGAATTGTCTCCTTGGAGACAATTCTAATGAAATACCAAGATGTGTTTGTATGGAAAATAAGAAAAATATGCTATAATTGTGGTCTGTTTATTGTTGTTTGCAGCACGATAAAAGTACCACAAAATTGTTATTGCTTTTTGATACTCGCTACTTCTGATTTTAATTGGGTTTTTGACAATTTTAATTGGGTATTTAAGCAAATACGCAGCTTATCTGGAGTTCTGGGGCCCGTTTCACTAAACTTCTTACGACTAAAATGTTCGTAAGTTCAAATTTAAGATCGTCTGTAAATTTCAATTCATGGATTTAAATTTATTGAGCATAGGCTGCATATGCAGCCTATGCTCAATAAATGTAAATCCAATAATTGTTTACAAGAAAACATTGTTAATGTGAAATTTACAGACTATCATAAGTTTGCACTTACGAACATTTTAGTCGTAAGAAGTTTAGTGAAACGGGCCCGAGATATGTAATAGATATTTTAATAAAATTAATTAATTTCGAGCGACCGTAGCGAGCAAAGAAATCAGTTCATTAAAATTCAACATGTCAACTGTCTGAATGTAGTCCCGCCGATAAACATGCTTTCCAAGTGCGATACTACCGCATGTACGTTATTGACGTGGTGACACCGAATCGATCAAGCCTACTCGGTAACATGGTCGCGTTACGGGAAATTACGCCAGCAAGACGGGACGTTTGGTTTTAAATATAACTTTGTACTTATTGAAACATTTATTTATTAATTTAATAGATATTGGCGAAAGCGTCGCCATATGCGATTAATTGAGACAAAATAATGTACTTTCATTGGTCGAGAAACCAGGGCAACTAATACGTTTGAGTATCAAGGTTGCAAATGTTATAGTCCGATTTTGCTAGCAATTTATTTTTTATTAAACATCATATTTCAATTTATGTGCACAAATTGGATGCGTGAGTCGATATCACTTAAGAAGCAGGTTGGGATCAAGCAGGTTATGGAATTAAATTCTGTGACAGGAAAATATTGCCGTCGACACGATTGTACGATTTTTGCCGAATATTTGAGAAATTGTGTGACGTCAAAATATTAATCACACTGACGTTCGTGGAAATATAGCAGA
Organism: Conchocele bisecta; assembly: GCA_029237695.1. Taxonomy (NCBI): domain Eukaryota; kingdom Metazoa; phylum Mollusca; class Bivalvia; order Lucinida; family Thyasiridae; genus Conchocele; species Conchocele bisecta. The sequence goes on from CM055281.1 coordinate 38,416,837, forward strand.
GTTGCGTTTTTCAGCCGTTATTCGTCAAATGCTGTGATGGAGAATTTGATGGTTCTGTTAATCCCAGTCACATATTGACCAGAATGCTGCAAAATTCGAAAACAAACAACTTTCTGCACTGGAACGTCGATGTCAACTTGCGCGAGAAATCCATTGAATGTGACGGTGTGTCATTGGTTACGTCACGTCATTGTCGTTGACATGAGTTGAGGCTGACATTGGCTCTATTCAATGTGTATGATCACGTGGTACTAACAACAACAACAACAAGTACCGATTCAAAGTACGTATTATTTTATAGTGTCCTTATTACGTAACGGATTTTGATGTAATATGGCGCATCAAACGCGTCTTGTTAAGCTGCATTTGGTGGTCTCATTATTTTCGCCCAAAAAAATTCTGTCGTTTTTGTGAAGAATCGATTTCCGTGTCTCCGACACGGAAATCGATTCTTCGACACGGAAATCGATTCTTCGCAAAAACGACATAAGTCTGTGCCAAACTCCCTAGACCACCAAAATGCAGCTCATGAAGACTCGTTTGCTGCGCCATATTTCATCAAAATCCGTTGCATATTAAGGACCATATCAAATAATACTTACTTTTGAGTGGGCGACGTTGTTGTTCTTGTAACCACGTGAGCATGCACCTTGCTATTGTTAAAATACAAACGTGTTTAGACGTTATAAAGTTCAATATCGGTTGTATTCCCAACTAACACTCGTACTCGACTCAATGAATATAACTCGGTTAAAGGTCCATGTCCACTCAGTAGTCACTATAGGAATGAATGGCCTTTTTCTGGCATTTATCGGAAAAGTCGCGGGAATACTGGACGAGGCCTTACAAAAATTACAATTTTCGAAAAAAAAAAAAAAAATTCGAAAATTATAATTTGTTATCACTTCGTCCAATATTACCGCGACTTTTCCAAGTTTATATCCCCGATAAATTCAACAAAAAGGCCATTCATTCCTTATAATTCCAGCATTTGAAATAAATTCATCAAGAAAATGTGTTTATTTCCGTTTTCTTAAGAATTATTTTAGCTTGCCTGGCGGTTACGGAAAGTAGTTCGGCATTGGACTTTACTGGGATATAAATTTTGGACAGAGACTTGCTATGGACCAATCAAATGTTAGGGAATTGTGTAAATATGTTTGTGCTGGAATTATATGTTCTTTACATGAATTAAATAAGTGTATAATTGTGTCGCTATCATTCCATCAGTTCTAAAAATTACGATATACATGTAATACTTTAGTAATATTTATTTTACTGATAGTGACTCGCGGTGGTATCCGAGGCTATTTTCATATGCGAATGAGGCGTGGTATTTTTTAATTCTTTATACTAATTAAATGCGTCATCTGAAAAAAATAATATTTTCTACATTGCAGATCGAAAAATAAATACAGAGAATAAATAGTAATGTCCATTAACATTTTAAGGAAACACAGTTATCGCCCCTGATATCAGTGTGGAAATTTACGTCTGATATAACATGTATAATAATGCCAATCAATACGTTGGGTAATGGTGAATGAATGTTTATTTTTCCAGAAAACGTCTCAGATGATGTCTCAGATATAAAGAACATGTTGTGCCTAATGAGTGGACATGTACCGTTAACTCCTCGTTAATTGCCGCATAACGGTAGCAACTTTTCTCAAGTGTCAGCTATTTCAAGTAGGGTTGGTATGTCGGAGTGTTCCACGTTTTGCTGCCGACGAACTTCTAATATTTAAAAGTAAGTACTTTTTTATCAATAACAAAAAAGTCACCCTCCCCAAAATATTTTGTTTCCTGAAATTCCATCAAATATTGAGTTTATTGCGAAAACAACGATCTTTCTATGGGAATTTAACATGGGGAGTCAATTTCCAAAATTTTTCGTTTTTTGATCCTGAAGGATCAAAAAACGAAACATTTTGGAAATTGACTCCGAAACCTGGCGAGATAGCTTGAAAATGATGTAACTAAGAAAACAAAAGTTAGATTTTGAAAATTGGTCCACAAATGAAAAAAAGTATTTAAAAAAAAATCTATTTTTAGTCCCCATGTTAAATTCCCATAGGAAAATTGTTTTTTCGCAACAAAATCAATATTTGATGGAATTTCATCAAAGAAATTATTTTGGGGAGGGTGTCTTTTTTGTTATTGATAAAAAATTACTTACTTTTAAATATTTGTTTAGATTTAATGCCAAAAGTTCGTCGGAAGCAAAACGTGGAACGGACAGTAGTCACCTAGCGTGAGTGAGAGATTCTCAAGTGGCCGGCAACCTGACTTGAACATGCCACAAGTGTACATTTGTGAATACCAATTTCAAGTCAAGTCAGTAATGGACGAGTTATGGGAACTAGAAGACGTGGAAATCGTTCCCGATTATTGTACAGCTGTCAGAAACAATCATACAATATGTTAATTATTGAAAACTAATCCATAATTGGGTCCTCTCTTATCGCATCGCCGTTTTGCCGATATTGATTTAGAAATATACAGTATTTTCCGGAAAGTGATAAATAAAATTGATACAATATTCAGAGCCCATGCACGACAAATATTTCTACAAGTCATGTTATTTTCACACTGTGTATTTGTTCATACGCATTTTGTCTGCCGCTTGTTAAAGTAAATACATATTTTGATTGGGCACAAAACAGTAGTATATCGCCGATATCAGCTGAACATGTTTTCTTCTGTGAAACATTATTAATTTAGCGTAATAAACAACTAATCTGCTAAGTGCGGCACTCGTTATTTACTTGCAAAAAGTATAGATCCTGATGAGCCGGCTCGTACGAGCCGGCTCATCTGGATCTACACTGTTTGCCATGTACAGCGTTTTTGACGTGCAAAACGTAACATCGACATATTCGCGTTTTTCATAAATGTGGCTGTGACTGGAGAAATACTGATCACAAATCCCATAAGCCCCAGTTCTCCAATCATGGCCACAAATATGCAAGTATGTATTGCCCACAATGCTGTGGAATTTGGCCAATAAGTTCCATGTCGTACTATTATTGTTTATGTTCTTTTGAAGTTGTTTTTAAAATTACCTTTAGCCAGCGTAAAATGTTCACGTTGGAATAGACGCCAAATTCCTAACGACTGAGTTCACAGTCAGCTTACATGCATGCGATACTGTATATAGAGAATAGTAGGTTAGTGCCGTGAATGGGAAAACATATCTGGCAAGGCTTAGGAAACGGGATGGGCGAGGCTCTGCTGAGCACATCCCGTTTCCATGCCGCGCCATATATTTATTCCCATTCACGGCACTAACATATTATTCTATTTATCCCGTCAACACTACAAATAGCTTTAAAATGCAAAAAAAATAATAACCCCGGCCACAGCACATATGCATACGCAGTGATTAGGTCGTATTGACGGGATATCAAAAATGTTTCACGGCACCGTGTTTCACGGCACATACGCACTGTGTTGACGGGATAAAAACATATTTTCGCAAAAATTCCATCCGAAACAATGGTCTTAATTAACAAACATACCCGGTGGGGATCAAGTAGTCATGTTGTTTTGATGTTATGTAATGGCGGCGCCCAGGAGTTGTCATCAATATAAATGCGATTTCTTCCATGTAATGATGATCATGTTCCAGTTGTTAACCTTGCGAACATGACAGTACCAAATGTAGCAGCGTAACTTCTGTAGATAGTCTGACCATTCTCTAGATGAAGTACACGGCTTCCAAACATCTCCAGCGAGAATGAATTATCTTTGCTATTGTAGGACTCATAGTGATACTGGCTGGAACATGATCACCATTAAAAGGAAGAAACGGCAGTCGTATTAATGACAAATAAGTTTTACGTCAAACTCATGGGCGCTGCCATTACGCAAAGCCAAACGTGATCTCTCACTGTGACATATTCATTTACTAAACAGTGCATGCAGATACATGTAAAAAGGAACACACACTTCCATAGATTTGTTGATAATACTCAGCAAATCAAATGTCACTTGGTAGGACAAAAAGAAACATAATGTTATTTCAGCCAGGGTATACCAGGCTATAATAAACCATCACTCGTGTACGCTCCACAACTGTCTTTTCCACGTTTTGCTCCGACCTACTGTGTCCATTACATGTAAACATAATCATTTCCGATGCTATTACTTGAAGTAAGAAAATAGGTTAACACAATACAGCACTGTGCTAGCTGATCAGGAGCTACACTGGTCAATACGTTGATTCCTCCCCTTTTGTCATGGCATGCCACCCATTGTGAAAGATAAACTATAGGCAGACTCATCAGGGGCGGATCCAGCATCTGGAGAACGGGGGGTTTGTCTAGTTGCGAAGGTAACTTGCAATTTACTCCCGTACCGTCCGTAGCTAGCTACGGACGGTACGGGAGTAATTGCAAGAGTTTTATGGCATCTAAATTCAGACTCCAACTGGTGGTAAACTGTGATCTATGTAAACTCCATGGCTGAACGGGTGGGGGTGCAATCCCGGAACCCCCCTCAAGATCCGCCCCTGCTCATGTGGATATCAACACTGTTCATTTTGCAAAACATACGTGGGGTGTAATATGTAGCGCTGAAAGAGTCAACCACGGGTATCTGTTTTGTTTATTTAGTATGACGCTGATATACTGCTATGTTGTTTCACTAACGTATAATACAAAACGTAAGAATGTCAAACACGTGTCACTGAATTAATTCGAGCGTCACTCCCGAAAGGTAAGGCGTAGTGATCGTCATGAATACCAAAACCGTGTTCGACTCGCCCTTCCCTCCAACCGCCCTCCAGGACACCTTTCCCGAGTTTGAGTGGAGTTGAGTGAGAGCATGGCATTACAGCCGTTAGTGTTCGAATGTTGAGAAATCCTAACGACGGCCCGTAACTGCCGTATACAACATGCAGCACGTGGGTGTCGAGATTGAACAATACTGGATCACTAGCGGTGTCCGGTTTATACAAAGGTAACCACATGCGTGGCGCAGCCAGTCCGGGCACTTGCATATTTGTCGGCCTCGGCATAGCTGTATATGTAGCCGTCTTGGCACACACATGTAAATTTTCTCGGAATTAACCAGAAACGGCTACAGACATGAAGACAGCATCATTGACAGTCTATTTGCTACAATATCTGGGTGTCTACATTGTACTGTGTCAGTAGCCAATTTGATCTAAATTGCAAAGTCTAATTCATGACATGTGCGACCACTATATGCACATACATGTACAAGCCAGCGGATATGCACAGTCTGATCAGGAACTGCACCATTCACCATTACATTGAATTTAACAATTCGTATATTAGATAATATTTGCTTAACAGACAGCAGGAGAGCGCTTGGTAACAAGACGCTAGTCTGGTCACAAATTCCATAAACCCCATGGGAGACACTAGCTAATGCCTAGGTCACAAATGGCTTGCGGCGTGTTTGCGGCGGCCGTAAGCCCCAAAATTCCGATAACCGTGCGGTGGCCGCACGGTAGAATACGCTAGCCGTACGGCGATTGTTTTAACTTGACATTAAACTATTTTTCGGAAACTGCAAAGCCGTAGGCCGCAACCCCGCCGCATGTAGCATCGCAAGGTCACCGTACGGTGGCCGTGAGGTGACCTCGAGATGGCCGTGAGGTGACCCGCGGTTTTTACCCTGTCTTGGGTGCCTAGAAAATCGTACAGCAGCCCTAAAGTCACTTCACGGCCGCCGTACGATATTTAGAACATAGTACGGCCACCTCGCGGTGGTCTTGCGACATCCGTGAGGTGGCGATACGATGTTCTAAATATCGTGCGGCCGCCGTGCAGTGACTTTAGGGCTGCCTTACGATTTTCTAACGGCAACCGTAGAGTTGGCGGCCGCCGTACGATCATCTTTCTATGTACTTTCAGGAGCACCATTATATTTTCCTCAGCTTCTAGAAGGACACACACTATCCAGCTCGTCAGGATGCCGTTGATTCCACCACAGAGACTGCGACTGGCACACCTGATATTACGATTGAGGCAGATCCGCCGCCGGCAGGAAGACAATATATATCAGCTATAGTAATGTTAGAAGAAGAGCGGGTCCGTCAGGAGAGAAGAAGACGAATGGTGTGGGTGAAGCCCTGGTTGTTGCGGCGTACCACCATGGGACACTATGACACCTTGATGCAGGAACTCACGAGGGAGTCCCGGGGGGATTTCAAGTCCTACCTGCGCATTGAGCCCGCCATGTTTCGTGAGATGCTGGACCGGCTACTTCCCAGAATTACGAAGAGCAATGACAGCAGGCCTGCCCTGGCCCCTGGACTCAGACTGGCCATCACGTTGCGCTTTCTGGCGACGGGTGACTCGTACCACAGTCTGGCGTTCAATTTTCGGGTAGCCCATATCACCATTTCTATCCTGGTGCCCCAGGTGTGCAGTGACATTGCAGCCGAGTACAAAGATGAGGTGCTGGTGCTCCCTTCGACCCCTGACGCCTGGCGAGAAGGGGCAATTGGCCGGTGCCGGTGTGTTCAACGAGTCGACCCTGGAACGCGCCCTTCGGGAGCGAACCCTTGGCCTGTCTCCGCCTGACCGCCTGCCCAATGACAACCAGGATACGCCGTACTTTATTGTGGGAGATGACGCTTTCTCTCTGCGCACATACCTCGTCAAGCCATACTCCCAGCGATACCTCGAACACGACGAAAGAATCTTCAATTACCGTACATCCCGTGGCAGGAGGGTGGTCGAGAACGCGTTCGGGATACTTGCCATGCGCTTCCGATGCCTGCTGACGCCGTTGTAGACTAAGCCGGAGAACGCTATTTTGATTACCAAGGCCTGTGTCATCCTACACCAGATCATGAGACTGAGATACCCCAACCTTCAGAATGCAGACCTAGACCATGAAATATACGACGGACAGATAATACCACGTGTGTGGAGAGACCAAGCCAGGATGCACGAAATGCAAATCGTCGGACGTGCTCCCCGTGAGACCCGTGAAGGAAAGCTACTCCGCACAGCCCTAAAGTACTACTACTGCAGCGAAGCTGGCAGCGTACCCTGGCAGAAGGCGGCCCTGAACTACAACTACTAGGACTGTGAACTGTGCACTGTGCACTGTGATTGACTATAGCTACCGCGAGCCAATTTTATGATGGCTTTGCATGCTTCCAGTTATATATACCCTTATCAAGTGAAAGCCTGCAAAACCATCATAAAATCGTGTCGAATAAGGTAGATACCAATCAGCCTACACAATGTAAACAAATACTGTTGGCTTGCGGTATCTATAGTGTTATGCTTTGTTTATATAGAGACAGTAACAATTATTGGTGAACATGTCCTATTATTCTGAAAGTAGGGGATATAACAACACTGAGATGAAGTACGGGCGACTTTTTACAACCACCACACAACATATGTAATATGAATAAAGACTTTACTCAAGTTTGAAATACTTTTATTTGCATCGCATCTCATAAAAATCATAATAAAACCAAAGAAGTCAGGTTCTCATAGATCAGATCAACATGTAATCGGTAAAGGTATATAACACTTGTACAGCATCGCTGTGCAAGCGCGCTTTCACCATGTTTACGGCGACGAGGTTACCGTAGAGTGTTTTGCCACAAGATCGAGAGGTCCCTGGATCGAGTCCTGGTTTGGGTGAAAGGATTTTTCACTCTGTTCACATTGGCGCCCAACTTAAAAGCGCGCTTGCACAGCAAGGCTGTACAAGTGGTATATGCATATACCCGGTTACAAACACACTTTTACTTTTACAAGTTATTGCTGGTCCTTGTCACCACCCTGCTTATCCTCCCATATGTTAGGCTGTATCATTGGCGTTGATGCCTCGTCCCGCTCTCCTGAACCCTGGCACTGCAGTAGTTCACTTGTAAGTGATGAGTTGGCGGAGGCTGAGACAAAGGCCGAGCTTGAAAACGGGTCGCTGACGTTTCCGTGCTCTGGCTGGTCCTTCTGCGCCACGCGGTACGCATCCCCTACGATGTTGAAGGTGGTGGGGGCAGAGGCTGCACGACGTTCGGGCTGGGGCATGGGCTGTAAATGGACGAACCCCTGCTGCTGAGAAGGCTGACACTCCAACGAAGGCTGAGACTGCATCTGCGGTACCGGGTTCTGTCTGTACTGATGACGCACAAACGGTCTTACTACTGTCTGTGTATTGTTGCACGGGGTTGGGGGCGAAGAACGGATTGATTTGACTTGGGGGCGGCGGCTGGGGGTCTCTCGGTGCAGCTTCATCCGGGTGAACCTGGTCGAGGTAGTGAAGGCCTAATCTAAAGGCTTCCCTCTGGAGGTCCTGAAGCGGCTTGCCGGGACCTGCTGATCCACACTGCCCAACCACGCTGCGAATGTGTATCTCTCTGAAGGCTGCTGGTAGACCTCCTTGTCAAACTGGAAACAAAAAGGAATATACAATGTTTAAACATGTGCTAATATTATATGAACACTCACTGATTAGACACTTATTCATGAGAGGGCGATATTGCATATTTTCACCCCTCTAAACACATTGTCGATGTGAAAATATGCAATATCGCCCTCATATGAATGTAATAGTTATATAATGTATGAACGATAATTTGCATAGGATAAATGTGGAAGCACATTATTATATTACATATATCTCACCTTAGATACCAGCTCATTGTTCTTCTGCCGGTCGGTTCTCTGTGAGCATCTGGGACAGGATCTCCCCCAAACTCCTTCTTCGTCTCCATCCGCTTTCCCTTGTCAGAGATGGTGCTGCTTGTGGGGTCCCCTGTGCTGAGACCCTGGCTACGATTCTGGGTGGTATCGGTGCTGCTTCCTCTCTGTATGGATGACTCCGCTTCTGGTTCCGTCTGCTCATCACTGCTCAGGTCTCCGGTCTCCTCGATCGCCTCGTCCTGTTCATCCTGGAAACGTCAGCAATACACAATGTTTAAACATGTGGAAATATGCAGATGTTGCTATGCAAGGAAGAGGGACAGGAAGGCAAGGAAGTAGGGAAAAGATACACACAACTTTGAAGAAATAGTCACATAATAAACGTCTGTGAACTGTACAATAAAACACCATGTATGCCGATGCTTACCCGTCACATCTCCGATCCACTCCCACGGCGAAGAATGTAGGGTTCCAAGAAGGACAACGCTCTTAACTTCCACTGTTGTAGAACTGACTTCTTGCGTGCCCCCTGGTAGGACTTGCCCACCCACCGCCGAAGCTTGCCGTAGTGTGTCCTCCAGTTCTGCCACCTTTTCATGACTGCTGCAGCTGCAAACAAAACAGTGGAGAAATAATCACATTCATAATTTTCTAGGAATTCTGAAAAAGGGTGATCTCTCGAAAGAAATGACAACAATGCAAATAGAGAAAATTGTTATTGAGTCTGTTCATGAGCAGTAATGAAATGTGCAACACTGCCCACGCCCCCTAGCTCCGGCTTTAAGCGGTATTCAATTTTCAAAACAAAACGTGTTGAAATCAATAATCTCGAAGGACCAGAAAGTATAATATTGGTGCTGCAAAAATGGAGAAATTGCCTCATTAATAAATTTCTATAAGACATATAATTATGGTGCAGCAAAAATACCAATGTAAAAAATATATTTTATGTTTTTACTGAAAAGTATGCACAGTTTAAGAAATACTTACGGGTCCAGTTAATGTTGCGAGCAAATTCTGCCAATTCTGCATCCTTCCTCTTCCTATTGCTGTAGATTTCATCGCCGACATCATGAAAGTAGGGCCGGTGCTCAAAGAAAGCAACTACATGTATCTTATCAAACACTTCGTACTTGGCCGACCCATCTTCTTCATCACCTTCCCCTTCATTTTCATCCCTGTCTTCTGTATCTTCTTCCCTGTCTTCAATATGTCTCTCCTCTGCCTCCGCAACCTTCTTCGCTTTCTTACCCTTCCTCACTTTTGGTGGCATCGTGAAATAAATCGTAACTTCAGTGTGGGCTGACTAGAAGGATACTGGCGAATGTACGCAGAGCCACGCATATACCCTTGCGGCGGCCGCAACAACCGTGAGGGCGCCTTGCGTTTGCCTTGCGGTCGCCGTGAGGGCGCCTCGCGGTTTCCTTGCTGTCACCTCACGGAATTTGATCTCATGACTTGTACGATTGCCGTGCGGTTGTCGTAACATTTGTGAACACTGCTACCGCAGCCCGCAAAGCCGTACGATTTGTAAAAATCGCATCTAAAAACCGCAGACCGCAGAACCGTACGGCGGCAGCATCATATGTGACCAATACATTAATTTACTGATATGGATCTACTAGTATGGTCACACTAATTGTTACATATATAAACAGGACGGGCGCTTCCCGGACTAAATGGCGAACAGTGTAGCTCATGAATAGACTTCTCAGATGCGCAGTCTGTCAGGGTCTACACTTTTCACAAATGTCATAAACCCTAATTTCTCCAGTCACCGCAATAAATAAGATAGCAGAGGATTCAAGAAAATCGAGGTTTTATTTTCTGATTAAGTTGTATCGGGCTAAAAGTTAAAACGCTGACGTCCTGAAAATACAAGCTGGCCCGCCGACTGACAAAACGTTCATTACAGCCGGAATTAGCGAACACTCTATATCCCGTCCCTTACAGAACCTTAAATACAATTATAATGATGTTAGTTACACAACCGCCTGCGCTAATCTTGCCAATATTTGTGATTGTTAAATACTTGAATTGTTTGCTTGAAATGAAGCAGCTTCATTGGCTGAGCCTAAGCTGTGTTACACCTCATGCTCTGACATACGCTCTGACATAGTTAACATATGTTAAACTCGTTTATATTCTAGGCAAGATTAAAGAAGGCTGTTGTGTAATGGCATACATTGCGATGTCACACTGTACTAATATGTTTTTTCATTAAAACCCACAACACGCCAGATTAATAGACATGCGGATACGGCCACTAGAGATCACATTAAGGACCCGTGGTTCATGCATACTTGCTTCGTAAATGTGATGGGATATAGAGAATAGTAGGTTAGTGCCGTGAATGGGAAAAATATCTGGCAAGGCTCAGGAAACGGGATGGGCGAGGCTCTGCCGAGCACATCCCGTTTCCGTGCCGCGCCAGATATGTTTTCCCATTCACGGCACTAACCTACTATTCTATTTATCCCGTCAACACCAACAAATGGCTGTAAAATACAAAAATTGTATTGACTGGATATCAAAAATGTTTCACGGCACCGTGTTTCACGGCACATACGCACTGTGTTGACGGGATAAATATGCATAACATACATGTGAACGTGTTCTTCTTACTATATCCCACACAGTGTCCACGGAGTTGCCATGTCGGCCATCTTAGTGTGTACAAGCCATTGGCCAGTTTTACCTCTTATTGCGTTTGACACATACCACTAATAATATGACAAACACATGAATAAATGTTGGTGCAAAATGATGGGGATACATCAGACTACAGTGTGCTATACTTTGTTGTCATCAAATTTATATACAAAGTCTGATATCTCAAGGGTTTGTTAACCCTTTGTTAAAATGTTGGATAATTCAGTAAAGACTGTGTAACAATAAGAACACTACTCAGTGCTGTAGATACATACCTGTATTACCATCCATACTGCATCGATTCCAGTGACTTGTAAGCAGTTATCTCAATGTATTGCCACTACTGTCTACTTGCCTGCTATGCGAGTAAATACGGTTTTTACCTGTGTCAGATGCACTTCTAATAATAGACAGTGGATCAGTTTGACATTTTACACATTGAATAACTATTTTGTGATTGATGATAGAAAAGCTCAGATATTTAGCGTTTTCTGTAGTCTGCTGAAATAATATTTATAGGACGTTGTCGTCCTATCTATCTGGGACGTATTATTACATTTGCTGCCATAGTATTGGCCGTATGTGTCAAACGCTCCAAGTGGTGAAACTGTCCGATAGCATGTACTAAAATGGCGGAGATGGCAACTCAATGCTCTGTATAATATACTCTAAGAAAAACAGGGTCAGATATACTTTATACAGATATTCAGTCACACGTATGATTCTGCTACATTTGAAAGAAAATGTCATATTCTATAAAGTCAGTCCTTAAATGACTAGTACAGTTCAATATATTACAATGTGCTCATGCAATATATATCCTGAAGTCCTAAATATTCAAGCTGGCCCGCTAACAGTACAGGTTATTGAAATATTCCCGCCCACCTCGCAAGTTTGCACTTTTGCCATTCGCCCACTGCAGCACTGTAAGAGTTCAACATTACTAACAATGCAGCTTCACAAACAAAACACACACAACCAAGGAGGGAAACATGCCAGCGAGCAAACCTATAAACACAGATCGGAATGCTAATGCTGACATTAAGGCATACATTCGCACTAATTCCGCCTAAGATACTTCCAGTTCGTGTTATGGAACTAGATAATTTGATATAGTTTTGTCATATTTTTACAATGAAGTCTTCGATTTCTTGGATGGCATTTCGACTGTCGCTCTCTGGAGACTACTGCCCCCATTGTGCTGATTTAGGAGACAAACGACGACATTATTCTTTCCTCAGCAAACCAAATTATAGGGAATACAAGGCTAGTGAGTACTTTGATGTCAAGTTTATAATGCAAGGCTAGGGAACGGATATATACATGTACTAGCCGATATAGACTAGATTACCTGGCTAGTGAGTAGTGTACTTTCATGTCATGTTTATCATACAAGGCTAGGGAACGGATATATACATATACTAGCCGATGTAGACTAGATTACATGGCTAGTGAGTAGTGTACTTTGATGTCCAGTTTATCATACAAGGCTAGGGAACGGATATATACATGTAGTAGCCGATATAGAATAAACTACCAGGCTAGTGAGTAGTGTACGTTGAAGTCAAGTTTATCATGCAAGGCTAGGGAACGGATGTATACATGTACTGGCTAATAGAGACTAGACTACCAGGCTAGTGATTAGTGTACTTTGATATCAGGGTTATCATGCAAGGCTAGGGAACGGATATATACATGTACTAGCCGATAGAGACAATAATACCAGGCTAGTGAGTAGTGTACTATGATGTCCAGTTTATCATGCAAGGCTAGGGAACGGACATATACATGTACTAGCCGATATAGACTAGACTACCAGGCTAGTGGGTAGTGTACTTTGATGTCAAGTGTATCATGCAAGGCTAGGGAACGGATAAATACATGTACTGGCCGATGTAGACTAGACTACCAGAGTAGTGAGTAGTGTACTTTGATGTCAAGTTTATCATGCACGGCTAGGGAACGGACATATACATGTACTGGCCGATAGAGAATAGACTACCAGGCTAGTGAGTAGAGTACTTTGATGTCCAGTTTATTATGCACGGCTAATGAACGGATATATACATGACTTTGTCGATAGAGAAAAAACTAGACTACCAGGCTAAGTGAGTTAGCGTACTTTGATGTCCAGTTTAATCATGCACGGATATGAATGGAATATATATATGTACTGCCGATAGACTAACTACCAGGCTAGTGAGTAGAGTACTTTTGAATGTCCATTTTATCATGCTCGATAGGAAAGGATATATATATGTTACTTGGCCGATAAGACTAGGGACTACAGGCTAGTTGTAGAGACTTTGAGGTCAATTTTATCATGTCAAGCTGGGAACGATATAAATACGGTACTTGGCCGATGTATACTAGACACCAGGCTAGTGAGTAGTGTACTTTGATGTCAAGTTTATCATGCAAGGCTAGGGAACGGATCGTTACATGTAAAATGTAGTAGCCGATAGAGACTAGACTACCAGTCTAGTGAGTAGATTACTTTGATGTGAAGTTTATCACGCACGGCCAGGGAACGAATATATGCATGTACTAGCCGATATAGACTAGACTACCAGGCTAGTGAGTAGTGTACTTTGATGTCAAGTTTATCATGCACGGCTAGGGAATGGATACATGCATGTACTAGCCGATAGAGACTAGACTACAAGGCTAGTGAGTAGTGTACTTTGATGTCAAGTTTATCATACGAGGATAGGGAACGGATATATACATGTACTGGCCGATAGAGACTAGAATACCAGGCTAGTGAGTTGTGTACTTTGATGTCAAGTCTATCCTGCAAGGCTAGGGAACGGATATATACATGTACTGACCGATAGAGACTAGACTATCAGGCTAGTGAGTAGAGTACTTTGATGTCCAGTTTATCATGCAAGGCTAGGCAACGGATATATACATGTAATGGCCGATAGAGACTAGACTACCAGGTTAGTGAGTAGAGTACTTTTATGTCCCGTTTATCATGCAAGGCTAGGCAACGGATATATACATGTACTGGCAGATGTAGACTAGAGAACCAGGCTAGTGAGTAGTGTACTTTAAAGTCAGGTTTATCATGCAAGGCTATGGAACGGATATATACATGTACTGGACGATAGAGACTAGACTACCAGGCTAGTGAGTAGTGTACTTTGATGTCAAGTCTATTCTGCAAGGCTAGGGAACGGATATATATATACATGTACTGGCCGATAGAGACTAGACTATCAGGCTAGTGAGTAGAGTACTTTTATGTCCAGTTTATCATGCACGGATAGGGAACGGATATATAAATGTACTGGCCGACGTAGACTAGGTTACCTGGCTAGTGAGTAGTGTACTTTGATGTCAAGTTTATCCTGCAAGGCTATGGAACGGATAAACACATGTACAGGCCGATTGACACTAGATTACCTGGCTAGTGAGTAATGTACTTTGATGTCAAGTTTATAATGCAAGGCTAGGGAACGGATATATACATGTACTAGCCAATAGAGACTAGCCTATCAGTCTAGTGAGTAATGTACTTTGATGTCCAGTTTATAATGCAAGGCTAGGGAACGGATATATACATGTACTGGCCGATGTAGACTAGACTACCAGGCTAGTGAGTAGTGTACTTTGATGTCAAGTTTATCATGCAAGGCTAGGGAACGGATCGTTACATGTAGTAGCCGATAGAGACTAGACTACCAGTCTTGTGAGTAGATTACTTTGATGTGAAGTTTATCACGCACGGCTAGGGAACGGATATATGCATGTACTAGCCGATATATACTAGACTACCAGGCTAGTGAGTAGTGTACTTTGATGTCAAGTTTATCATGCACGGCTAGGGAACGGATACATGCATGT
This sequence comes from Conchocele bisecta, assembly GCA_029237695.1. NCBI lineage: Eukaryota > Metazoa > Mollusca > Bivalvia > Lucinida > Thyasiridae > Conchocele > Conchocele bisecta. The sequence continues at coordinate 38,431,986 of CM055281.1, forward strand.
ACTAGCCGATAGAGACTAGACTACCAGGCTAATGAGTAGTGTACTTTGATGTCAAGTTTATCATACAAGGATAGAGAACGGATATATACATGTACTGGCCGATAGAGACAAGAATACCAGGCTAGTGAGTAGTGTACTTTGATGTCAAGTCTATCCTGCAAGGCTAGGGAACGGATATATGCATGTACTAGCCGATTTATACTAGATTACGTGGCTAGTGAGAAATGTACTTTAATGTCAGGGTTATCATGCAATGATAGGGAACGGATATATACAGGTACTAGCCGATAGTTACTATACTAACAGGCTGGTGAGTGTACTTTGATGTCAAGTTTATCATACAAGGCTAGGGAACCGATATATGCATGTACTTGCCGATGTAGACTAGACTACCAGGCTAGTGAGTAATGTACTTTAATGTCAGGGTTATCATGCAATGATAAGGAACGGATATCAATGTACAAGTAGGCCTGGCCATAGACTAGATTACCAGGCTATGAGTAGAGTACTTTGTGTCAAGTTCATCCTGACAAGGCTAGGCCCAACGGATTTAAATACATGTACTGGCGAATAGGACTAGGACTAACCAGGCTAGTGAAGTAGAGTACTTTTATGTCCCGTTTATCATGCAAGGCTAGGCAACGGATATATACATGTACTGGCAGATGTAGACTAGAGTACCAGGCTAGTGAGTAGTGTACTTTAAAGTCAGGTTTATCATGCAAGGCTATGGAACGGATATATACATGTACTGGCCGATAGAGACTTGACTATCAGGCTAGTGAGTAGAGTACTTTGATGTCAAGTTTATCATGCAAGACAAGGGAACGGATATATACATGTACTGGCCGATGTAGACTAGACTACCAGGCTAGTGAGTAGTGTACTTTAATGTCAGGGTTATCATGCAAGGCTTTGGAACAGATATATACATGTACTGGCCGATAGAGACTAGACTATCAGGCTAGTGAGAAGAGTATGTTGATGTCAAGTTTATCATGCAAGGCTAGGGAACGGATATATACATGTACTGGCCGATGTAGACAAGACTACCAGGCTAGTGGAATTAGTGTACTTTGGATGTTTTCCAATTATCATTCATCTAGTAAAAACGGATATATACAAGACACCGATAGAGACTAAGACTATCAGCTAGTGGAGTAGTGTACTTTGATGACAAGTTTATCATTCCTGCTAGGAAACGGGATATATACATTAATACTGCCGGATAAAGAGATAGACTATCAGCTAGTGGAATATCTAATATGATGCCAATATCAATCAGGCTAGAGAACGGATATATACATGTACGGCCGGGGAATAAGAGACTAGACTATCAGGCTAGTGAGTGTTGTACTGATGGACTTAATAAGGTCAGGCTAGAACAGGATATTACAAATGTTACTGGCCGATAGAGACTAACTATCAGGCTAGTGAGTAGTGTACTTTGATGTGAAATTATTCAAAAGCTTTAGGGAAACGGATATACATAGCCGATAGAGACTGGATATACGGGCTAGGGAACGAAGGAATATACATCTGCCGATAGAGACTAGACTATCAGCATGAGTAGTGTACTTTGATGTGACTTTATGATGCAGGCTAGGAACGATATATACATGTCTTGGCCGATAGAACTACATCAGCCTAGTGAGAAGTGACTTTGATGTCAAGTTGATCATTCAATGCTAGGAAACGGATATATACATATACTGGCCGATAGAGACTGACTAGACTATCAGGCTAGTGAGTAGTGTATATGTTGTCAAATTTTTCATGCATGTACTGGCCGATAGAGACTAGACTATCAGGCTAGTGAGTAGTGTACTTTGATGTCCAGTTTATCATTCAAGACTAGGGAACGGATATATACATGTACTGGCCGATAGAGACTAGACTACCAGGTTAGTGAGTAGTGTACTTTGATGTCCAGTTTATCATTCAAGGCTAGGGAACGGATATATACATGTACTGGCCGATGTAGACAAGACTACCAGGCTAGTGAGTAGTGTACTTTGATGTCAAGTTTATCATGCAAGGATATGGAACGGATATATACATGTACTAGCCGATATAGACTAGATTACCCGGCTAGTGAGTATGTACAATTTGAAATGGTCCAGTTTAACATTCAAGGTAAAGGGAACGGATATTATACAATTGGGTACTCGGCCGATTGTAGACTGGTAATACAAGGCTTAATGGACTTAGGTGTACTTTGATGTCCGTTTATTCATAAGGGTCAAAGCAAGGATAGGGAACGGATATATACATGTACTGGCCGATAGAGACTAGACTACCATGCTAGTGAGTAGTGTACTTTGATGTCAGGGTTATCATGCAAGGCTATGGAACGGATATATACAGGTACTAGCCGATGTAGACTAGACTGCCAGGCTAGTGAGTAGTGTACTTTGATGTCCAGTTTATCATGCAAGGGTAGGGAACGGATATATACATGTACTGGCCGATGTAGACTAGACTACAAGGCTAGTGACTAGTGTACTTTGATGTCAGGGTTATCAAGCAAGGATAGGGAACGGATATATACATGTACTGGCCGATAGAGACTAGACTACCATGCTAGTGAGTAGTGTACTTTGATGTCAGGGTTATCATGCAAGGCTAGGGAACGGATATATACATGTACTGTGCGATAGAGACTAGACTACCAGGCTAGTGAGTAGTGTACTTTGCTGTTAAGTTTATCATGCAAGGCTAGGGAACGGATATGTACATGTACTAGCCGACATAGACTAGACTACCAGGCTAGTGAGTAGTTTACTTTGATGTCCAGTTTATCATGCAAGGCTAGGGAACGGATATGTACATGTACTAGCCGATAGAGACTAGACTACCAGGCTAGCGAATAGTGTACTTCGATGTCCAGTTTATCATGCTGGGCTAAGGAACGGATATATACATGTTCTGGCCGATAGAGACTAGACTACCACGCTAATGAGTAGTGTACTTTGATGTCCAGTTTATCATGCAAGGCTAGGGAACGGATATGTACATGTACTAGCCGATAGAGACTAGACTACCAGGCTAGTGAGTAGTGTACTTCGATGTCCAGTTTATCATGCTGGGCTAAGGAACGGATATATACATGTACTGGCCGATAGAGACTAGACTACCATGCTAATGAGTAGTGTACTTTGATGTCCAGTTTATCATGCAAGGCTAGGGAACGGATATATACATGTACTGGCCGATATGGTCTAGACTACCAGGCTAGTGAGTAGTGTACTTTGATGTCAAGTATATCATGCAAGGCTGGGGAACGGATATATACATGTACTGGCCGATAGAGACTAGACTACCAGGCTAGTGAGTTGTGTACTTTGATGTCAAGTTTATCATGCAAGGCTAGAGAACGGATATAAACATGTCCTGGCGCGATAGAGCCTAGACTACCCAGGCTAATTGAGTATGATTGTACCTTTGATGTCAAGTATTTATCAAGCAAGGCTAGGGAACGGATAAGTTACAATGTACTAGCCCGATATAGACTAATACTAACCAGGCTAGTTGAGTAGTGTACTTCGATGATCCAGTTTAAAATGCATGCTGGCATAAGGAACGGATAAATATACATGTACTGGCCGATAGAGACTAGACTACCATGCTAATGAGTAAGTTGTTACTTTGATGTCCAGTTTATCATGCAAGGCTAGGGAACGGATATATACATGTACTGGCCGATATGGTCTAGACTACCAGGCTAGTGAGTAGTGTACTTTGATGTCAAGTATATCATGCAAGGCTGGGGAACGGATATATACATGTACTGGCCGATAGAGACTAGACTACCAGGCTAGTGAGTTGTGTACTTTGATGTCAAGTTTATCATGCAAGGCTAGAGAACGGATATATACATGTCCTGGCCGATAGAGACTAGACTACCAGGCTAGTGAGTAGTGAGTGTACTTTGATGTCAAGTTTATCATGCAAGGCTAGGGAACGGATATATACATGTACTGGCTGATAGAGACTAGACTACCAGAGTAGTATATAAGAGTCAAAATTATACCACCTCCCTCTGGGAGCCCCCACACTACGCGCGGTGCCTCCCATCAAGAGGTGGTATCATTTTTGCCTCTTATATACTTCTCACATTAAAATCACTATATAAATACACATAGAAAAAGAAATTAAAAAAATATTACTCTTATACAAACTTTATTTACCTTTGGATTACACTGTAATCGTACTCTGGTCAGGACTTTATTGACAATCTTCGCATCTTCGCATCCATGCCCGGTGATGCTTGCAATACTCGTATATCGGTACGATGACATCTCTCGTGACTAACTGTCTTCAACCACGCACAATTATTCTTAACTCGAACCATTGTGTGATGATGATATATACTGAGTATAACATAGAGGCGGCTTATCTCTAACATGTTGTCAGAGGTGGTGACAACTCGCATCATCATCTCCTATGAGTCGTCACTATGACCTCATTGATAAAAATAAGTTCGCATCCATACCATGCGAACAGTGGAGGAAACTCGAGTAGTATATGAGAGTCAAAAATGATACCACCTCCTGATGGGAGGCACCGCGTGTAGCGTGGGGGCTCTCAGAGGGAAGTGGTATAATTTTGACAACAGAAAATTCTCATTGTCATAATACCACATTCTCATGTTTTTGGCGATAAAAGTTGAGCCTACCCCCCCCCCACCCCCCTTGGTGATTTTTTTATTTCTTTTTTTATATGTATTTATATAGTTATTTTTAGGTGAGTAGTATATAAGAGGCAAAAATGTGCATATATTGTGTCCAGTTTAGAGTTAAACATGTTACCTGATTTCTACAGTTTCCGTGTATGACGATGTGCTTAAGCTATGACGAATATCTAACCTTTGTTTTGATTGATTTAATATTATGTTATGTTCATGTATTAAGCTATTTGACCGATCTTATACAAACTCGGCATAGCCTCGTTTCTTGTGGACTATATAAACTAGGTTTCTTAACTGCTGTCCATATTGTTTTTGAAACAGATTTTTGAATTTGAGTGTGTTTGGTCTACGATGGTCTACGGTTTGGTTTATTTGTACTTGCTTACTCATAGTACATGCACGCGAAAAGGAAATGAAACACCTCACCGAGAGCACCACTGTCACATTTGTCGCACGTCCTTCGTGCTCTCGGTGTCCCTGTTCATCTTCCCTTTTCGACTGCCAGCCTGTGAATGGAAGTTCGAAACCTAGTCAATGGTTTTCTTAATCTTTCCGTTAGGCGTCAATTTCAAAAATTGACTTGTAAATCCTACATATAATACCACAAGAAGATACGTCTATGTTGGAAGGTCATGCCTGAATAATTTGGTTCTGAAGCTGGCTTCTGTAGCCGATTCACCAACATTGCAAAATATACTTTTCTAGAAATGTATACTTTGAAGGAGTAATCCTTAATTTTCCCGAAATGCATTATTTCATATAAAACTAATGACTGCATATATTTGATGATTCAAAGTATGCAGAATTATTATACTGAATTTATTACATTATCACAGCCAAAATGGCTGTGATAATGTAATAAATTCAGTATAATAAAACTTAATAAATTTATCCTTAAATTGAAAATTTCTCCCCCAAAGTATGCTTTGTTAGAAAAGTATACTTTGCAATGTTGGTGAAATCGGCTATTGACATGATGATTCATCCAGCTTGCATTGACGTCATTCTGGCTAGTCCATAGGCCAGGAACGCCAATCTTAGATAGAATAGACTTTACATTCTGAATCCATCTGAAATGAGTCGTATTCGATTCATGCTTTAAATATAGCAGCCTGTGCATGGGGTAGTGATAGTTTGCTTGACTTTCCAGAGATTAATTTTGCCCAAAATGGAATTGTTATACATTTTATTGCGCTAGCGTGACAAATAATTGGCGCGATGCATCGATTAAATATATCCTGTGACATTGAAAGGGCCAATCACATGAATGTGAGCACCGCTGAGGAAAGTGGCCTTACAAAACTAGCAATCAGCTTAGCCCGAGATCAGAATTTATCCCGTCAACACACTGCGTATGTGCCGTGAAACACGGTGCCGTGAAACATTTTTGATATCCAGTCAATACTATTTTTGCATTTTACAGCCATTTGTAGGTGTTGACGGGATAAATAGAATAGTAGGTTAGTGCCGTGAATTGGAAAAAATATCTGGCGCGGCACGGAAACGGGATGTGCTCGGCAGAGCCTCGCCCATCCCGTTTCCTGAGCCTTGCCAGATATTTTGTCCCATTCACGGCACTAACCTACTATTCTCTATACTCAAAGTGATCAGTGCACACTATACATGTATTCGTTAACTCGAATGTTCTACCTGTCACGCAGCGTGACTTACTGAAATCGCCCTGCGTGACAGCCAACAAGTTCGGGTTACATGTTGAAACATTTGTATCCGTTTTCAAGCAATGGCTAACTTATAGCTTTATTCAGTTATGGCATGCACCAATAAATGAATCAAGCAGAGCATTATTATATAAAAATGTATGAGAGTTTAAATTGCAATCTTCCCTGCGATATATAAATGTAGATCAATATAGAACAGCGTTTGCAAGATTTAAAGTATCATCACATAGACTGTAAGTATAATCCGGTAGATGAAACTGAACACCAACTGAACACAGAAAATGTAGGATGTGTAATTGCCTGGAAGATGAATATCATTTTATATTAAAATGCACTATGTATTCAGATATACGGAAAATGTATATACTACAGTATTACTGGCGTAGAGCAAACATGATTTATTGAGCTGTTTGAAAAACAGAAAATACGACCATGTACGAAATCTCGGTATATACATACACAAAGCATGTCAACTATGGAACGAACATTTATATATTCGTTAAACACTTTATCCCTTGCCATCACATACATGTACATGTACTGTTGATTTCTGATAATGTGGCAAGGGCAAAGGTCACAGGTTATTTCATGTTGAACCATAATAGGTATGGTAGGTGTGTTAAAAATGCAAAACTGACATTAGCATGGCGATGTAGCATGCATGTCACCAATGTTGGACCGAAATGTATTCAAGCAACGTTCAGGCATATTCTGAATCAAGTTGTCACTTTTTTTGTTAAGTATTTGCGAAAAAGAAAATAGTGAGCACAGGCACTCGACTCGTATATGTAGCACACCATCATACGTCAAGTGTTCATTGGTAATGCATGCATGAGCAAGTCAATATTAATCGATATCAATGCACCCGTGTTTCATTATCTAATTTTAGAACATACAAGCTGCTGCAGTGTTATACATACATGTACGTGCACCTATATCAACCTGTGAACAATACTTACATGTCGTATCTGATGCATGTAGCGTAATGGTAACAGTTATTTTGTTGTTTAATTAATCAACGTTGAGGGTTGTGGGTTCGAAACCAACACTGTGCTATCTTTTGTTTATTGAATTATGTCCCTCAGTTCATACTCCCAGATAGATATCTGCCGTCGTTAATGTGTTTATTTTATTAACATTATTTAATGTAACTTAAAGAAACAAATGTTTGTATTGGTTAAAAAATGTATAAAGACTTATATTGCAATGTCATTTGAATCGTTTTAGTTGCATCCATATGTCTGTCTGGACAAAATATATAAGCGTAAGATAGATAAGGCGTCGATTCGACCACCTAAAATGGCTGCAAACGGCTACATCCCTAGAAATCTAAAATAGACACAGTCCGCTGACCCCGTGACGTCACGTGCCCTTGCCAATCTATCGGAAACCAACAGTACCTTCATGGGCCATGTGGCTTAAAGAATGCATAATATATGAAAATGTTAATTATACATGTACATATTTGACATTGCGTCTAATCTAATTTGTGGCTGTGACGGGGGAAATAAGGCTTTGGCCGGCAGTGTATATGCAGATCAGCCTGTGCATTTACACAATCTGATCAGGATCTGCACAGTTCGCCATTCCATCAATGAACCACCAGCCATACTTCTAACGAGCAATATATGCCGTAATTAGGGTTACGGGATTGTGTTGTTTGATCAGGAGCTACACTGGTCGCAGATTCCATAAGCGTGTGTCTCCAATCACAGCCACTTTGGTTTATGTCCGTCAATAGCTTGCCTTCGATCAGTAAATATAGCGTGATCACTAATTCCTGTGATGGCACACCGAACAGCCATTTTCATCATTCGGCGACACAAATACATGCTAACCATTAACTGATAACGAATAGTTGTGGCAGTGTGTTATTTATGAGCATATAAAGATAGCATTAATGACAAATATATGCCAATTTTAGATTACATGATCTTACATGAATGTCGATTTAATAGTATATTTATTAAACGCAGCGTTTCTTATGGAATCAGTCAACGAAAGTAGTATAATTTGTAAATATCATATTAAATCAACACAACTGATTTTATTTATTGCACACGCACAACGCCACACATTGAAGTGATACTTATCACCTGACAGTAGCTCAGGCTGTCCAATGTGCATACAACATTTATTACACTACTGTCTGTTCCACGTTTTTCTGCCGATGAACTTTTGGCTATTAAGCACATTAAATCTAAAAGATATTTAAAAGTAAATATTTTTTTATCAATAACAAAAAAGTCACCTTCCCCAAAAAAATGTTTTGATGGAAATTATTTATTTCGAAAAAAATATTTTTTTTATTTGTCGACCGATTTTCAAAATATAACTTTTGTTTTGTTAGTTACATCATTTTCAAGCTATCTCGCCATGTTTCGGAGTCAATTTCCAAAACATAAATCCCCATGTTAAATTCCCATAGGAAAATCTTTTTTTCGCAATAAAATCAATATTTGATGGAATTTCATCAAATAATTTTTTTTGGGATGGTGACTTTTTTGTTATTGATGAAAAAGTACTTACTTTTAAATATATTTTAGATTTAATGTGTTTAATAGCCAAAGGTTCGTCGGCAGCAAAACGTGGAACAGACAGTAGTGTATACATGTATGTATTATGATTTTATATATCGTGTTAATACACTGCGAAATCCATGCTATATGTAATAAATAAAAAGGACATACTGTATACATGTTCATAGTGTTAACACGTCTTACTCATTTACAAATACACCACCACCTGCTCTAATCTCAATAATTGTCAATTTCTTTATTTCAACATACTTGTCTATTGTGTTTGAAAACAAACAGCTTGATTGACTGAGGCTGAGCTGTGCTAAAGCGCAAACATAGCCAATCTTAACTGTTGGATTGCGAGTTGAGATTGCCAATATATTTAGTGTAATCAATAATTAATAGGAAAAGGGTCGGAATGTCCACTTCCGGCGGAAAGCATGAACATTCGCAAAGAGTGGTTTTAGAGTATACTGAATAAGAGTTTCCGAGGAATCAATTGATCCGACAAATGCTCACCAGTCAGAAATTCAGATATTCAAGATGGCCACCAGATATAATTCCTTCACATATTAATATTTGGGTAAAATCCATCCGCGATGGTTGCACAGCTGAGGGGGGTCTCGTCTCAACAAATATAACTTGCTTGTCTCAGTAATGTCTATCATGTAATAATGAGTTCGTCATGTAACGAGCAGTGCATTGGTCTGGTATGATATTGACTGATACCAGAGTGCAAAAAAAGTCAATTATCGTTCGTTTTACTTCGGCAATCGGACCCACATGCCAACTTTGTGCCAGTTTAACAAGTGATAATTCCAGCACAAACATATTTACACAATTCCCTAACATTTGATTGGCCCGTAGCAAGTCTCTGTTCAAAATTTATATCCCAGTAAACTCCCACGCCGAACTACTTTCCGTAACCGTGAGGCGCAGTTAAAATAATTATTAAGAAAACTGAAAATAAACACATTTTCTTGATGAAATTATTTCAAATGCTGGAATTATAAGGAATGAATGGCCTTTTTATGGAATTTATCGGGGATATAAACTTGGAAAAGTCGCGGGAATACTGGACGAGGCCTTCCGGCCTTCGTTCAGTATTCGCGCGACTTTTCCAAGTTTATACCCCGATAAATTCCACAAAAATGCCATTCATTCCTATATTGTTGTGACGGGGCCGCTTAGAGGGACAATGCATGTTTGCATGGACTGGATTGGTAATAGCTTCTACCCAAGACATATATAACATAGACAGTGAAGCAAGGAATGTTTCACAAAACACAGAACTGCGGACGGACGGACGGACAGACGGACGGACGGACGTACTGGGGGACATAGAGAAATCATGATAACTCGTTTTGAATCTTTCACGCATGTTAAGAATATTTGATCAATTTAAATCATTGATAGTCTTCACCCATTGTTGTTTATATATTGAATTCCTGTTTTCAGTGATTTATGGTTTCAATTCGCATGTTTATGCCCCAAAATGACAACTTTCCTAACATCCGACACATACGAAAGTATGTTCATTTGTTAAACCCACATTTGAAAATATATTGTTATTTGTTTTGTTAGTATATCTGTGGTCAGTTGGTATTTAAAAAATTATTCCAGTTTTTAGCGATTTCTGTATTAAATTTGTACTTTTATCTCAAAAAATGTCGTCCGGGAATTTTTTTATTTGAAAAGACATATTTAGCAATATATTATCAAAAGTTTTATGTAATATCATTCAACAGTGTTTTTGCAATCTTTTTTTACAATTTGATTGCGATGTTTGTACAAAATCACCAGCTTTTAAAAAAGATTACAACTTTCCTACCCTCCGATTGTTGGAGATTTTTTTATCAGCATATTTTTCTCGAATTATTGGCAATAATGGTGGTTGTGTTGCAGAGACTTGCGGGTTGCCTGGATTTATCACGTAAATACACTGGCCTATAATTGTGTAACTATTCCACCAGTTCTAAAAATTACAAGTGCCCGCTATACAGATATAATCATTTAGTGATATGTATTTTACTGATAGTGACATTTTTTAATTATTTATACTGCATGTAATTAAATGCGTCACCTGAAAAATAAATTTCGACAGACTATAAATAGAGAATAGTAGGTTAGTGCCGTGAATGGGAAAACATATCCGGCAAGGCTCAATAATTTCTTTATTTCTCATCAGAAGTATATGTTGTGACCACTCATTTGAACCGTCTCGCCGAGACGGTTCAAATGAGTGGTCACAACATATACTTTGGTTCAGAAATAAGGAAAATAGATAGAGAATAGTAGGTTAGTGCCGTGAATGGGAAAAAATATCTGGCAAGGCTCAGGAAACGGGATGGGCGAGGCTCTGTCGAGCACATCCCGTTTCCGTGCCGCGCCAGATATTGTTTCCCATTCACGGCACTAACCTACTATTCTATTTATCCCGTCAACACCTACAAATGGCTTAAAATGCAAAAATTGTATTAGTTTAAACATATTTTATTTGTATATTATTTACAAGTAATGCATCAATCATAGTAAATACAGAATTATACAAATGGGATTGGATTGAAAGCAAGCTTATATAAATCCTCTCCCTGACGTGTAACTTGGTATCACAGGCTGCAAGAACCAGGACATAACAAACATAATTAATACTGCCATTAGCATAAAATTGAGATTTTATTTTTGCTTTATGCTCATAGTTTCTGCTTCCTGCGATACCCGGTAGATGTATTATAGATGACAATATGTAAATATACATGCATTAAACAATTTTAACAAAAAAAGAAAAGACAACTATTTTAGTTCGTTATTATAAAACAAAAATAGAGAGAGAAACAAAAATAATTCCACTGCGGCAGTTCGAGAAAACAAAAATATGTTCGCACACCAAGCCACCCACGCCCACATTAAGTCTTGGTTGTCGTGATGATGTTCAAAGCAGACACATTGGGACCCCTCCAAACCGGACACCCTGGGATGTCCCCAGGGCGTCCGGCATAGGGAAGTTCCACTGTAAATCAGTCATATGATCACTCCTACACCTCTTTCATGCCTTGCAATCACGAACAGACTGTACCATGAGAGATAGATAAAAATAAAAATAAAAATAAAACCCACCAGAATTAACCACACAGCCATTTACAAGGTGTCCGGCTGACAGAGGTTCCACCGTACCATTTGAAAGCGACTTGTATGCTCTATGTACATTCTTACAGATGTAAATATTGTTTCGTTAGTAGGATCGTCCAGTTGTATATTACCATAGAGTATAGTATGGAGGGTCGGTTGACAATAAGCTTGTATAAGCTTGGTTTCTATGTAGTGCATATCTTGGACAGGAGAAAAAGTAGTGAGTGGCATCTTCAACTTGACCACAGATACAATTTGGTGATTCAACAATATTTTTGCAATGAAGGTCATAGTTAAGAGCACTGCATTTTGTCCGGAGTCGTGTATGTATTACTTGCATATGCCGTTGACCACTGTAATAATAACTTGGAACCTTGTCTGTGATTTTTTTAATTTTGGTTTTAAAACAACTAAGTGAAGGAGCATTCCGTGTGTTTTCTGACATAGAGTTCCAGTCTCGGACTGAAGAGGGAAGAAATGAGTTATAAAAGAGAGTTGTTCTGGATCGTATGGTCTGTAGGTTGTCAGCATTTCTTAAATTGTAACGAGTAGTGTCTGTTTGAGGCGGAAGGATATCTACAAGGTAATTAGGTGAAATGCCGTTTTTCATTTTGTAAAAAAGCGACAGTTTATGTGAATGTCGTCTATTTTCTAATGTTTCCCAGCAGATTTCAGCATATAATGAATCTATTGAAATTAGCCGAGTTGCACCTGTAGCTATACGGGCAGCTTCAATTTGGATTGTTTCCAATCCATCTTTCTCATATTGAGTACAATTATCCCATACGATATCAGCATATTCTAACAGAGGTCTAATAAAGGAAAGGTAAATTATTTCGAGACATTTTCTATCTAGAATATATTTTAGTTTTCTCATAATGTATATTCACGCCATGCTTTCCCTGTTATATATTCTATATGTTGATGCCATGTTCCTTCATTGTTAAAGTATATACCTAGGTGTTTGTGGCTTTCAACTTCTGAAACATTAACATTATTCATCAATATTGGGGAATGTGCTGGTCTGTTACGTTTCCGTGATATAAGTAGTGATTCTGTCTTCTTAGGGTTAAATGTTACAAGCCATTTATTAGACCAATTGGTAATAGTTTTAAGATCGGAATTAATGGTCCTAGTAGCAGTTTCGGGAGTGTCTACAATAAGGTATAAGCTGGTGTCATCAGCGAAGAGGCGTATATTGGAGCTTATGTCCATAACAATATCATTTATGTATAGGAGAAATAACAATGGTCCGAGGATAGAACCTTGTGGGACACCAGCTCTAATGTGGTTCCAGTTAGAGTAGACTCCTGGCAGCACAACCCTTTGTTTCCGATTACTAAGGTAGCTGGCGAACCAGTCATGAACGTTATTAGTAACACCTGCCGCTGTTAATTTCATAAGCAGACCGGTATGCCAGACACGGTCAAATGCTTTGCTGATATCACAAAATACAACCCGGACTTCTTTTCCATCATCTAATGCACGGCAGAATGCATTATAAAGGAAGGTCAGTTGGTTTACAGTTGAATCACCTGGTACAAATCCAGACTGTAAAGGTGTTAATATATTGTTGTCTTTGAAGTGATTGTACAAATATTTAAAAACTGCCCTTTCAAGAACTTTACTAATAGTATTGAGCAAGGATATGGGGCGATAATTCGAACTGAGAGAGGGATCACCAGCCTTAAATATAGGACATACGTTGGCCTGTTTCCACTCGTCTGGAAAGTGTCCACATTGTATAGATTTATTAAAAAGGTCCTTTAAAGGGACATCTAGTTCAGATTTTAATTCTTTAAGGATGCGATTATTGACACCATCTGGGCCAGATGCTTTCCCTAGAGGTAAGTTAGATAATATATTATGTATATCTATTTCACTTAGAGTGATAGATTCAAGAGTATTGGTCACTGCATATGGTGTTAAAGTAGGTAGGTGTGAAGGGGGGTCTGGTAAAACTGTTTGGTCACGGAAATAGTTATTTAAAATGTTAGCCTTTTCTGTACTATCATCAATTATTGTTCCGTTATGTTGTAGTGGTGGAATTGTTTTATTTTCATTTTCATTGATAAAATGTTTCAATACGGACCACCAATCTTTTGAACAGAGTTGTCCTGACTTTAATTTATTACTTATCCCGTCATGATACTCTTTCTTGGATGCCCTTATCATTAAAATGAATTCATTCCGAAGTTTACGAAATTTTAACCAGTGTGAGTTATTATTAGTTTGTTTTGCCTTATGATAGAGCCGTTTCCGTTTTCTAATCATCCTCTTTATGTTAGTTGTTATCCAAGGCAAATCGGACTGTCTAATGATTATATCTTTATTAGGAATATAAATCTCGGCAAGTGTAATAATTGTATTAATAATATTATGTGCATATTCATCAATGTTTTGCGATTTTAAGTCATCCCAGTTTATTCTAGAGATATCCCTGCGTAACATCTCATAATCACCGTTCTCATATTTCCATATTTTACGTTTAAATGGCTTGACCTTAGGCTTGGAGAATTTTAAAAGGCCGAAAATGGGACAATGAAACCGAGTCTCTTGCGGTAAAAATGGATCGCCTACTCCGCTCATAACTATAGAGTCTTTATTGGATACGAATATTAAGTCGATAATGGACTGCGAATGTTCAGTGAAGTGTGTTATGGATGATATACACTGCGTTAAAGCAAATTGTGTACAAATAGATGTTACCTTTCTGTTCGATTGGGCGTTTAAGGTATTATAGTTAAAGTCGCCAACAATTATAATATCTCGGAAACCGGTATCAATGGCCATGTGAATTGAGTCCTCAATGCTATTGTTATATATAACGTTAGCGCTTGGGGGTCTATAAAAGACGCCAAATAAGAAGTGCTTTTTGTTAGACACAATTTCAACCCAGATAGATTCAATATTAGCGAGTTCGAGATCGAGTCTACGTTTATGAAATAATGTGTTTCTAATATATATGACCACGCCACCATGCCTATCAGCGTGACGATCCTTCCTTTCGGGAGATTTAAAGTTGTTAAGAAGGATATTGTCAGTATTGTTGTCATCACCAAGCCACGTCTCTGTGATAGCTATTATGTCAAAGTCCTAAAAAATTGTATTGACTGGATATCAAAAATGTTTCACGACACCGTGTTTCACGGCACATACGCACTGTGTTGACGGGATAAAGTATGATCATTGCTCATCAAAAATAAATACAGAGAATAAATAGTAATATCCGTTAACATTTTAAGGAAACACGGTTATCGCACCTGTTATAAGTGTGGAAATTTACGTCTGATATAAAATGTATAATAATGTCAATCAATACGTAGGATAATGGTGAATGAATGTTTATATTGCCAGAAAATGTCCCAAATGATGTCTCTGATATAAAGAACATGTTGTGCTTACTGAGTGGGCATGTACCTTTAATTGTTGTAGATATGGATTGACAATAGTTGGGTAGATTTAACAATATCTATTCAAATACGTTTCAATACAATTTCAGAACATAGTTTATAAATGGTGGATCTAGACATATAAATGATTTTATCTAAAACGATGAAGTTGTTATCAAGTAAATCGCAATGTACAAATACATATCGTGTTTTATTTTATGAAAAATACACACTTTATGAGTGTCAATCGATCACATACGATGCTAATGTTAACTGCTACTGTCTGTTTCACGAAAGCTGCCCAAATTGTACGGCTATATAGACAATTCAAAAACCATATTTTTTTCGATAATATTAAATTAAAGGAAAATTTAAGAATGATCGAGCCTTCTTTTTATTTCGTGAAATTTGGTCAAATATTGATTTTATTGCGAAAACAAAATTTCCCCATGTTAAATCCCCATAGACATCTTCACTCCGTGAAGATGTCTATGGGGATTTAACATGGGGACATTTTTTAGAATTTCAGAAATACTGGACCGATTTTTATAAATTAACTTTTGTTTTCTTAGTTACATCATTTCCAAGCTATCTAGCTATGTTTCGGAGTCAATTTCCAAAAAGAATTGTTTTTTTACTCTTCCCACAAGTCCTCTACCTCTTTTCCCCCCATGTTAAATTCCCATAGAGAAATCAATTGTTCGTAATAAAACCAATATTTGACCAAATTTCACGAAATAAAAGGAAGGCTCATTCTTAAATTTTGCCTTAATTTAATATTATCGAAAAAAATATTGTTTTTGCATTGTTTATATAGCCGTAAAATTTGGGCAGGTTTCGTGAAACAGACTATAGGACTAGATTGCACATTTTGGCTAAAAACTAAATAAGTCCCGTTTGTCGGTGCATGTTGAATAAACGATGCACGTGTCGACCCTGGTGCATCTCAGAAGCGATCAGTCAGCATATCAGCCGGCCCCCGGTAATACCTCCCATATTTCACCGCCGTGTGTCACCAATATTACTCTGTATTTCGATAATCAGTTCCGTATGAGCTCTGGTTTGCTTGTCACCTTTCGATGTAATTTACGGGAAATATTGCATTTTCCCGAAATCAATATCGCCGAGTACATTTTATCTCCAGAGCGGGACAAATATACGAGAAAAACACTTTTTCAATCTGTCATGCGGTTTGACTTTAGCATTCGGTAAACATACACTACAAGATAGTTTCCGTCTCCAGCTATATTTGATTGCCAAGGTTTGATGGAGACAAATGAAAAGCGATCTTCGACATTTGTCATAGAGATTAAAATCGCTTGAAACTAGATGAGCCATCGCTCCAAAATGGATGGCGGCTGTTTGCATACTATGGTGGCTCGTTGTGGACAACTGCTCCCAGCTATAGTAATGTTTGGACGATTTCATTTATAAGATGGCTCGTAACGAGGCACCTCATTGGGATCTGCAGTATTTGTCAGGGGCCCGTTTCACTAAAATGTTGTTATCTGGATCATACGTAGACAATCGATTTCCGCTGTACAACAACAGGGGGCCGTTTCACTAAACTTGTTACGACTAAAATGTTCGTAAGTGAAAATTTAGGATCGTCTGGAAATTTCAATTGATGGATTTACATGTATTGAGCATAGGCTGCATATGCAGCCTATGCTCAATAAATGTAAATCCAATAATTGTTCACAAGAAAACATTGTTAATTTTGCACTTACGAACATTTTAGTTGTACGATGTTTAGTGAAACGTCCCCCAGGATTTTAAAAGAGTTTAAAGAAAGATAATACTAATATAGCTTCAGTATATGGTGATGTGCTTATGAAATTCAATAACATGCAACATGCGTATTGATAACCTCGCGTCTTACGAAATCAGTAAACCCGTTTAAATACACGGTATCTCGGACATTGCCTTTAGTGAGAGATGCAATGTGTGGTTGTCGTGTCGTGCACTGCACAAACAATGTCATAGAAACCAACGGCACCAATTGATGTAATGAATGTCAAACGAGTTACCTGACATACGAACGTTTTAGTCGTACATAATTTAGTGAAACGGCCCCATGATCGGCACTGTTCGCCATTCCATCAATGGAATACCCGGCATGCTCCTAATAAGCAATGTAGGTCGTTATGAGTCTGTTATTGGATCAGGAGCTACACTGGTGACACCCATAAGCCCAGTGCTATATCCAGTCACAGCCACGGTTCTCCAGTCACAGTGAGGTATGATGAATGAACGGTGCACATGGACGGCGATTATTCATTAAAGCAGTTTCAGTACAAGATGTCCAATGTGTACATGCAAACACAATAAAACGCGATGATTGGCTTAAAAGTATTTGCATAGCCATAGCCCCGAGATAATTACATGTACTATAGACATGATAGAATAGTTCCCGAATAAATATGACATCCTTCTGAACTTCATTCATCAATCTTATGGCACTTTAATGTTGTTAAACCCACGAAGTAAATCATATAGAGCAGCAGCATTCAAATTTCGCGTACAATATCGCGCATTTACAATGGGTATAAAGTACGCAACGAGCACATGCACGTTCGGTCAGCTGGCTAGTTACATGTCGTTTAATTAGTTATCCTATATTTATGACTGTGTTGGCCGGTTGGCAGGTTGGCAGGTTGGGAACATGTAAATGGTGATTTGTGACGGTGACTGGAGAAATGTGGCTTATAGTAGGGTCATTTCTGAGGATTCCGTGGCCATCATGTTCCTACCTTTGTTATTGTTGATTTGTCAAATGGAACCATTTTAGAAAAGAAAATAGCTCCTATGCATTTTTTAAAAATGATGGGAAAACTTTTTAAAGCACACCATTCAAAATGGCCGCAAATGACGTTTTGAAATATATGAAATGCATTATCTCTGTAATGAGATGAGCAAGAAACACACATGAGGTGTCGTTTCCCAATAATTATATCATGCCAAATATGTTGGTATGGTTAATTTTTAGTTTCGACTTTGAAATCCAAGATGGCTGCCGTCCATCATCAAAAAATACACAATACTCCATATTTTTAGTGGGATCTAAGCTAAAAGTAAAACTAATGTGTATATATTCAATAATTTGAGCATGCCACACCTGCTGAAGGGGTTGTGTGTTCGTTTGAAAGGCACTAAGTCGTTGAAATCCAAGATGGCCGCCGTCCATAATATTGAACTAAGTATAATATACAGCCAAGCAATAACAAGTTCGCAAGGTTAAAACTTATTTCTAAGACAACAGAGTTGTTGTGTAATTGTAAATTATATTGCCCCATATATAATATATATAAGTGTTACAAAACAGCAGCCATCTTGCATTTCATGCAATTGCTAACCTTCAAATTATGAAATTGCTTTTACAGCAGATGTAGGCTGCTAAAATGAATGAAATACTCATGACTTGGTACTTTTAGTCTATATTCCATGTTGGAAATGTTGTATTTTGTCTTTTTAAGATGGAAAATGGTGGCCATCTTGGATTTCCAAACCCCGATAACATCCAACCTAACAAACAACCCTTCCAGTAGTGTAGTCTGCTGAAAATTTGTGAAAATGTCACACCATGTGTTTGTGAAAATGTCACACCATGTGCACCTTTAGCTTAATTTTCCGCTCAGAATTATTGTGTTTTATATTGTCCAAAATGGCGGGCGGCGGCCATCTTGAATGTTAAGGGCTTAGTGACTTTCAAACCAACACAACCCCTCCAGCAGATATGGCATGCTAAAATTAGTGAATATATACACATTATTTTTACTTTTAGCTTAGCTCCCACTAACAAGATGGGGTATTTTGTATTTTAAGATGTTGGATAGCAGGCCATCTTGGATTTAAAGGTCCAAACTAAAATAATAACCATAGCAGTAGTTTTGGCATGTTATAATTATTGGGAAACGACACCTCATTTGTGTTTCTTGCTCGTCTCATTACAGATATAATGCAGTTTATATATTTACAAATGGCGTTAGTGGCCATTTTTAATTGTGTGCTCTAAAAAGTGTTCCCATCATTTTTAAAAAATGCAAGCAGCTATTTGTTTTCCTAAAATGGTTCAAGTTGACAAATCAACAATAACAAAAGGTAGGAACATAATGGTCACGGATTCCTCAGAAATGACCCTACTATTATGGGTTTTGCGAGACCAGTGTATATCCAGATCCAGACCGACATTGTATGGCGATTAATCCGTATTCGAAAACTACATATACTTCAAGAATAGCAATCATCGCCGCCGGTTGATTCATTGATAACGTTGAGGTACCAACACCACAGCATATACCCGGTTAATACTGATGCAAGTGAAACTTAACAGTATTAAATATAATAATGTTTGGTGGCTATGTTGAAACATGGCCGCCATTTGTTCACCCAGCGACTTTTTGAGCGCAGACAACCCGGTTTTATAGACAATAACTACTGAATGTGAACATCAGACTCACCAAAAGTCCCCCATGGTGGGTGGTTATTGTCAGCTCAATGTCTAATACATTCTAGTGTCGAGACGGCCTGCGTTAATCCGGCCCAGATTATTATGTTTCTCAACATCAATTGGCTACGCCAACTCGCAATCAAGCAGTGTGATTGTCTAAGCCTGAGCTGTAGCACAACCAATGTAATTGCTCGACTACAAGCACACTATTCAAGTATTTTGAAATTAAAACGCAACAAATATTGGCAAGATTAGCGCAGGCGTCGTGTAGCAACACCACAATATATCTTCCATTGTGTGCAGACTGTCTGCATAGTTAGTTTCAAATTGTTAACGATTTCCATAATAATCGTTTCGGAATACAGATGTTTACATAACGATCTCGGACAAGCTTATCATCTCGCGCATGAGACATGCAATACGGTAATTTGGTCTGACTTAAGCCGATAGTTCTTGCATAATGTTAACATGAACCCAGCTCCGAAATTGCCTCTATCTTGGCGTCAGTTGATTTGCAATATTCTCCGTTAGTTACATCGAAATGGACACTCCATGAAGAGCACATGCGGAATTGCATGCCGCGAAAGCTCCGAGTTTTGTGCCAAATTTCGACGTCGCATATGGAACATATTAAGGCTATGATAATGTCGGTACTGCGAGAGCCGAGCCCCTGTGTACATATATCTTATAATTATACAGCCATCTCCTGTTTATACAAGTGGCCGATAGCACATGTACATGTATGAGACACGCCGATTGATTTTGTACCTAAGAACATGTGCGATATTTCATAAACAATATTTACAAAATGTACGATAGTTTCCGTAAATGACGTTGAAGGTTGACGAAATATTCATAGCATATGCTGAATTCCATTCCGCATTTGCTATGAACATTTCGTTTTCTTTCGACGTCATGTACAAAACATATCACAGTTTCTGTAAATATACTTCATGAAATATCGCACATGTTCTTAGGTACAACATCGCATGGCTTGTCTCATACATTGTATTTCATTGCAAAATATGCAACTTCACTCAAAAGTAGATTTTCAAACTATTAACATGTTAATTGTCCAACTTGTTTATTTGTCCAAATCAGTGAAGTTTTGATTTTAATGTGAAACATAAAAATGTGTCATGTCTGCAGACAAATACCCCCGGTGGCAGATTGGAGAAACTCCGACAAACTTAACCGGACCACCGGACACATACACGGAAACACACACGGACAGACACGGACGGACACACGGACGAATATTTTGGGTTTATGGGGTATTTTCATTGTTTGAAGAACAAAGAAAAACCCTCTAAACGTCAATAGAATTTAGGATCTTACGGAATAAATCAAAGGAATCTTTGTGTTATACCACGCCCTTAACCTCTTAAACCGCCAGACGGACGGACAGACATGGACGGACGCACGGACGGACGGACGACGGATATACATGGACGAACACACGGACGGATGGACAGACATGGACGGACACACAGA
Source organism: Conchocele bisecta (assembly GCA_029237695.1). Taxonomy (NCBI): domain Eukaryota; kingdom Metazoa; phylum Mollusca; class Bivalvia; order Lucinida; family Thyasiridae; genus Conchocele; species Conchocele bisecta. Next base: position 38,453,339 of record CM055281.1, read on the forward strand.
CAGACGGACAAACATGAACGGACACACGGACAGCCGGACAGACATGGACGGACACACGGACGGACGTACAGACATAAACGGTGGGACGGATAGACATTGACGGACACACGGACGGACGGACATACATGGACGGACGCACAGACAGACGGACAAACATGGGCGGACACACGGACGGACGGATAGACATGGACGGACACACGGACAGCTGGACAGACATGGACGGACGCACGGACGGACGGACAGACATAAATCGGATGAATAGACATGGACGGACACACGAACGGACGGACGTACATGGACGGACACACGGACAGACGGACACATGGACGACACACGGACATCCGGACAGACACGAACGGACACACGGACGGACATACATGAACGGACGGGCGGATAGACATTACCGGACACACGGACGGACGGACAGACATGGATGGACACACGGACGGCCGGATATACATGGACAGATACACGGACGAACAGGAAAACATGGACGGACACACGAACAGACATATACGGACACACGGACGGACGGATAGACATGGACGGACAGACGGACGGATGGACAGACATGGACGGACACACAGACAGACGGACAAACATGAGCGGACACACGGACAGCCGACAGACATGGACGGACGGACACGGACGGACGTGGACGTACTTAGACTTTATTTAAAAAACGGTGGGTACGGATTTTTTAGACATTGACTGGACACAGCGGACGACGGACATAAACAATGACGGTACGTCACAGAAACAGACGGACAAACATGGGCGGACACACGGACGGACGGATAGACATGGACGACACACGGACAGCTGGACAGACATGACGGACGCACGGACGGACGGACAGACATAAATCGGAATGAATAGACATGGACGGACACACGAACGGACGGACGTACATGGACGACACACGGACAGACGGACACATGGACGACACACGGACATCCGGACAGACACGAACAGGACACAACGGGACGGACATACATGAACGGACGGGCGGATAGACATTACCGGACACACGGACGGACGGACAGACATGGATGGACACACGGACGGCCGGATATACATGGACAGACACACGGACGAACGGGAAAACATGGACGGACACACGAACAGACATATACGGACACACGGACGGACGGATGACATGGACGGACAGACGGACAGACTGGAGACATGGACGGACGTTCCAACATTTTGGGTTTATGGGGTATTTCCATTTGTTTCGACATTTCTTATGTTCGTATTTTAGATACGGTCAACTATTACTTGAGCACGATGAGGCCGAGGCGACGTACCGTAAATAGGCACAATCAATGACATGTGAAGTGATATAACTCACGCCTACATGAACACGTGGGGCCAGATTTCAAGAACTATTAGATGATCTTACATCAGGACAGATCACATCATGCAGTAGCAGTCATGAGGAATACAGTCTGACAAGGCTCTCGCTGGACTACTGTCTGTTCCACGTTTTGCTGCCGACGAACATTTGGCCATTAAACACATTAAATCTAAACATATTTAAAAGTAAGTACTTTTTCATCAATAACTAAAAATGCACCCTCCCCAAAAAAAAAAAAAATATTTGATGACATTCCATCAAATATTGATTTTATTGCGAAAAAAAAGATTTTCCCGATTTTAACATGGGGAGTCAATTTCCAATACTTTTGTTTTTTTATCCTAAACGAAAACATTTAGAAATTGACTTAAAAACCTGGCGAGATAGCTTAAAAATGATGTAACTAAGAAAACAAAAGTAAGATTTTGAAAATCGGTCCACAAATAAAATAAATATTTTAAAAAAATCTATTTTTAGCCCACATTTTAAATTCCCATATGAAAATCGTTTTTTCGTAATAAAATCAATATTTGATGGAATTTAATGAAACAAGTTTTTTTTGTTTTGGGGAGGGTGACTTTTTTTGTTATTGATAAAAAAAGTACTTACTTTTAAATATTTTTTAGAAATTATGTGTTTTATAGTCAAAACGTGGAACAGACAGTAAACTGTCTGATAAACATTTCGCTGGACTAAGCAGTCTGATACAGTCGCTATGGCTGTGCAATATCTTCTCCCAAACTATCGCGTTCATGGTAGGCCGTGATTAGAGGATGTGAGACAAACCTGGAGCCCGTTTCACTAAACATCGTACGACTAAAATGTTCGTAAGCGCAAATTTAGAATCGTCTGAAAATTTAAATTGATGGATTTACATTTATTGAGCATAGGCTGCATATGCTCAATAAATGTAAATCAAATAATCACACCCGTTATCCGGAGATACGCAACTAGGGGAGGAGAACATGGAAAGGGGAACGCACAAACTAGTGGGAATTTGGAGGGTTTGTAAAATTAGCTAAAACAATATATTTTATGCATGATCAGAACAATGTGAGCTTGCAACGTTGAGGAAGAATGATTGAAGCACATGTAGCAAAAATATTGAGCTCGAACGCCGTCGTAAAAGCTGAAAATTTATAAATTCAATATAGGATTTAATTTTTTTTTGTCATTTTTGTTTAAAAAATCGTCTTTCCTGCACCAATCGTATGCTTTTCAGCACTATCAGGCATACAGTTATGTTTGCTGATCATTTACACTGATACCTTGAAAGCGACAGCGACCAGGATCTTCTGAGAAAAAAATGGCGGCCGTTTTATGCACCGTGGTATAGCGCAAAATGGTTCACAAAAACTATGGGACTGGAGGACACAAATTGGGGGACGAGTGCACACAAACTGTGGAACGCGCTGCACAGAAAATGCCAAATTGAATATACGTGGGTTTTAAGTTGCAAATTCACGTATGTATTTACAAAAATATTATATTTGCAGACGAGGATCCACGAATATTTACGCAGGGGCCGGTCCAAATGTGTCTGTTAGGAATTTATGCAAGTTTTTAATCAATATTCACCACAATTATGCATTGTTTTAGTAAGTTCGCTGTTCAATGCAGGCTTCTTTAGCAGCGCTCGTTTATTAATGGGCGAGCAGAGCCTCATTTCGTATGCAATCAGTAAACCCGTTTAATACATATCACACATTAAACCATAGGTCACCACCTAAACTCGCACCACACTTCGTTTATAACTTGAAGCACGGGGTTTGGGAGAATCAACCATGCGGAACTGAGTTAACCATGCTAATCGATGACCAGGCGAAGTAGTGCAGCCAAGGTCAGGGCCGGATCCTGGATTTGGAGAAAGGGGGGGGGGGGGGGGTGGGGGGGGCGTGGGTGAGGAGGGTATGGGGGTCCTCCCTAGAAAAATTTAGAAAATTTGAGTGTCTCTGATGCATTTTCCTGGCATTTGAGAACAGAATACTGATAGCCTTTTCTAATCTGAATAAAAAAAATCATTGCTTCGTCAAAAATAGGGGGGGGGGGGCGTACGCCTCTCACGCCCCCCCCCCCCCTGGATCCGGGCCTGAAGGTGCAACTCAATCTTATTATCATTGGCGTTAGCAAGACGTTTGGCAATGATAACCATAATGAGAGTGTCCTGTGTATTCTCGAGGCAGATAGCGACACATTCCAGTCGGAATTATCCCGGAATAAGGACCGACTCTCATTGCAATTGAGATACTGCACAGTCCGTCAGCGGGCTGCAAAACACACATAGAGCACCCACCGCCACAAGTTTAAGAACTTTCCACCGGTAAAGACAGTGATGCTGGAGCGCGAGTGGCCTAGGGTGTAGCGAGATGGACTGTGGATCGGAGGTCCCCGAACTGCGCAGGTTCGAGACGCGGTCGGAGCCGGCGTGTTGTGTCCTTGAGCAAGACACTTTGTGGTGGTGATCGTGTAAATATTTTACACACATGTAATACATGCATGGTGACTGTCTAGATGGTACAATGTACACAGATAAGACGTACCGCAGTTACCCTTGGTGATGGGAAATAAAGAGATATCTCGCTAGGACGAGGGTGCTCCGAGGACACCGGAGGAATATATATACATACAATACAATTGCAGTGTTACTTAGTATAAGTATGGTGTTTATATGTTGTATATACACATCACGGTGCTCTCCGACAAACAGTGGGTGCTACAGAAACAACAACGATTGCGTCACAAACATTCTATGACGAACGGAATGGTCGTAGGACGAACGAATGCACTTGTGAATCGATGGATTGGTTATCGCGGACAAAACTTTATGGCGACCCCCGAAATTCTGCGGATGAAATCATGTCGACTTGTCGTATGCCGTGCAAGCTTGCTGTGGTCTTTCTCCGGGTACTCCGGGTTTCCTCCGAGTTTAGGTGGTGACCTATGGTTTAATGTGTGATATGTATTAAACGGGTTTACTGATTGAAATACGAAATGAGGCTCTGCTCGCCCATTAATAAACGAGCGCTGCTAAAGAAGCCTGCATTGAACAGCGAACTTACTAAAACAATGCATAATTGTGGTGAATATTGATTAAAAACTTGCATAAATTCCTTACAGACACATTTGGACCGGCCCCTGCGTAAATATTCGTGGATCCTCGTCTGCAAATATAATATTTTTGTAAATACATACGTGAATTTGCAACTTAAAACCCACGTATATTGGCATTTTCTGTGCAGCGCGTTCCACAGTTTGTGTGCACTCGTCCCCCAATTTGTGTCCTCCAGTCCCATAGTTTTTGTGCACCATTTTGCGCTATACCACGGTGCATAAAACGGCCGCCATTTTTTTCTCAGAAGATCTGGTCGCTGTCGCTTTCAAGGTATCAGTGTAAATGATCAGCAAACATAACTGTATGCCTGATAGTGCTTAAAAGCATACGATTGGTGCAGGAAAGACGATTTTTTAAACAAAAATGACAAAAAAAAAAAATATCCTATATTGAATTTATAAATTTTCAACTTTTACGACGGCGTTCGAGCTCAATATTTTTGCTACATGTGCTTCAATCATTCTTCCTCAACGTTGCAAGCTCACATTGTTCTGATCATGCATAAAATATATTGTTTTAGCTAATTTTACAAACCCTCCAAATTCCCACTAGTTTGTGCGTTCCCCTTTCCATGTTCTCCTCCCCTAGTTGCGTATCTCCGGATAACGGGTGTGATAATTGTTTACAAGAAAACATTGTTAATGTGATATTTAATGATATGAAATATCATAATGTTGCACTTACGATCATTTTAGTGGTACGAAGTTTAGTGAAACGGCCCTCAGGTTTCAAAGTTCACATTAAACATGTTGCTTGCCGTCTTCCTATAGTCCGTGTCATGTCTAAGTGCGGCGCTGGAGTTACGTCCCTTGTCGTACAGCAGCTACACCGCCGCCTGCGTTAATCTTGCCCAGATGTCAAATTGATGTTTCTGAACAATGTGCATGAGCTGTAGCACCCTCTATAGAACAGCTCATGCTCAGCCAATCAAGCTGCTTGTTTTCATACAGAACATTCACGTATTTCGTAATAAAGACAGTGACACTTATTGGCAAGATTAGCGCAGGCCGTGGTGTACAGTGTGTCGACATGAATTATTTTGAAAACCAAATATTTTACGAAAATGTTCTCTAAAATTGATTAAAATGCAGAGCTCATGTGCAATTCCTTCCGCATAAGCTCTGTATGTGTTGTGAAATTCGGAGCCATTGACGAATGATATTGCGTTTCGAAATCAACATCGGCTAGAAATTGCTATGCGGTAACGATAAGCCGTAGGCATGCATTCTGCATGAGCTTGTGTATTTTGTCGCAACGCCATTTACGAAAAATAATGCGTTTTATTTTCTTTTTCGAAACCAACATCGGGGTAGCGGCGCTGGGATAAGTGCGGTAATGCCGGAGCCGGGTATATTTCGGTTACTCGGCACTATCGCAGTGGCTGTGATTGCATTGCAGGGATAATTCCATCAGTGTCCCTCTGGCACAATGGATCAATTGATTCTGTCTACTTAATCTACATCAAAACACGTCCCAGGTCCGCTCAAACATGGCCCCGGCTCATACATTATGGACGTCACTCGGTGTACGACCAGCGAAGCCCCAGATCAACATGCGGCATACACTGTATCGCGTGCGTCATTTCGTCACTGAACTATTATTGTACAGTGGAACCTCTCTAAACCGGACACCAAGAATAAAACACATCTTATTAGTCATTTAGTAATTTATCTAAGGTGATAATGTCTGTTCATGATCGCATAGCACACAACTATGGTCCATAATGATCAAATGCCTGATTTACAGTGACTCCTCTCTAAGCCGGACACCCTGGCGACCTCCCATGGTGTCCGGTTTATAGAGGTTTCACTGTAGTTTGAGGTCAGTAGACTGATTAAATCTTAAAGGTACCGTGTCTCAAATTTTGTCTCTGAGTCAGTTATTCAATATTATATGTTGGTTTTCGCGTTATGCACAGCAACTAACCAGTATCATTCCATTGTATCATTTTATTCAATTAAATATCTAGAAATCATGTTTTATATTCAAGAATTTACTATCAAAATATGTGATAAGCAAGAGCGACAATTTGATTATGTATTTTATCTAACCATGTTCATTCGGTGAAATATATTAAATATTTGATACGAACTTATTTTATATCACATGTAGTAAAATGTTTCCCGTAAAGCTATCAAATTAATAATATCCATAAAGTGAATTTGTGAACTTTGTGAATTGAATTTTGCTCCAGATCAAATAGAACACTTCAGTCAGTCGCCTGAACTACATTGTGGCTGTCACTTGACAAATGGGGATTATATGAGTTGCGAACAGTGTAAATCTAGATCAGCATGTTCATCCCACAGTCTGATCAGGATGTGCCCTGTTCTCCATTCTATCAATGAAACACCCGTCATGCTTCTAACATGAAGCAACATAGATGGTTATCAGGCTACAGGAGTGTGTTATTGTATCAGGCACTACACTGGTCACACATGCCGTAATGCCCGGTTCTCCAGGCATATCCAACATTGCTTGTTAGAAGCAATACGGGTGTTTCATTACTGGAATGGCGAACAGTGCAGATCGTGCCTCGACTGTTGTTACACAAGCAGCGCAGTGTGCCGCGGCGACGCCGGTGATACCGCCACAGCCATACATGTACGCGCCATGGAAACATCACATACATTGGGGTCAGCGTGTAAGTGCACACACGAACGAACACGACAGGTTGGTTCCAACCCACCTAAAGTGTATGTTGTTACCACTCAGTTGAACCTTCTCGCCGAGTCAGTTGAACCGTCTCGCCGAGACGGTTCAACTGAGTGGTAACAACATACACTTTTGATGCGAAATGAGAAAAAATGCAAAAAAATATTTACATTTTTTTGTATACATGAAATACAGTGGGGTCAGCGTTCCAACCTGTCGTGTTCGTTCGTGTGTGCACTTACACGCTGACCCCACTGTAACCCGTTCATCCCTAAATATCTGCAACTGATAGTCACATGCGCACGTATGGCATAGTTCATTAAAGATGGCAATACGCCGGGAAGATCACGAATAACACGATGTATTGTACGGAACCGACTTTACAGTTAAATAATTTATAAAATTATAACTTTTCTGCACAATGGACAATATCCAACACATATTTGCTCATGTATATATATATGTGTGTGTATGCGCGCGCATGTGCCCAAGTACTCGTCATGTGACGAAACTGCATACATTTATAGTTTCGCGCGTAATTTAAAATTGAAAACTGTTGCCGAGCATCGGAAAGGAAATACTATTTTCATAAAAAAAAATCTGCGACGCGATATACTTCCACGATGTTGTTTTAATGCGTTATTGTGAACATGGTGAAAAATAGCGTTCGATGGGAATCTAAATTTCACGTATTTATTCAATTACCTGCCAATTACTTTAATCAAATGATGGGTATTTTTTATAATATCTGAAATAAATACTGACAAACACTGCAGAAATGATCAATGATACGACTCGCTACACGCCGCCTCATATGGATCTACACCGTTTGCAAATGGGTTACGGTATGTGAGGTTGAAAGGGTCAATGCATGTTATGTGGTTCCTTGGTCGAATGGAAACAGTGAATATCCTGATCAAACTGCGCAGTCTGCTCCGGTTCTGCAATGTTTTCAAACTTAACCCGTTCGTCACGTTTCCCCGCACCAAATGACATCAATCATCGACAGTTGTGAATAGATATGTTCTGCAAACAATTTAAAATCCGTTCGCGTAATTGCCAGATTGAGACACGCTGGCGGACGGTATATATCACGAATGGCAGTGTCTGGCGGACGATATATATCATACACCATGACACGAATGGCAGTGTCTACGGCTGTCTACTGATACATATACGACGGCTGTGTCTATATGTGTACAGTGGAACATCTCTATACCGGACACTAGAAAACATCTGTAATCTTATTTTTGATGAGTGTCTTGGTCATTTATCTTGGATGATCGCTTAGCACACACACAGCTATGGCTCCGAATGATCAAATGCATGATTTACAGTGAAACTTCTCTAAACCGGACACTCTGGAGACATCCCATGGTATCCGGTTTAGAGAGGTTTCACTGTACATGCGTCTGATAGTAATTAAAGTTGCCATCCCATTAACCATTAGTGTCTGTCTATAACGCCGGGCGACTTAACGCCATTCACCAACATTGCAAAGTACATGTATACTTTTCTAGCAAAGTATACTTTGAGGTAGTAATCATTTATTTTTCCCGAAATGCAATATCTCATATAGAACTAACGACTGCATATATTTGATGATTAGAAGTATGCAGAATTATTATACTGAATGTACATGTATGTACATGTACTCTTGAGCACGTGACTATAGTACTGCAAGTCTTAAGAGCAAGTTGACAGGTGGATGGGCGGTAGACAGGCACATGTACCATGAAACATTTTTAATATCCAGTCAATACTATTTTTGCATTTTACAGCAATTTGTAGGTGTTGACAGGATAAATAGAATAGTAGGTTAGTGCCGTGAATGGGAAAAAATATCTGGCGCGGCACAGAAACGGGATGTGCTCGGCAGAGCCTCGCCCATCCCGTTTCCTGAGCCTTGCCAGATATTTTTTCCCATTCACGGCACTAACCTACTATTCTCTATCCATTTTCCTTATTTCTGAACCAAAGTATATGTTGTGACCACTCATTTGAACCGTCTCGGCGAGACGGTTCAAATGAGTGGTCACAACATATACTTCTGATGATAAATAAAGAAATTATTGAGCCTTGCCGGATATTTTTTCCCATTCACGGCACTAACCTACTATTCTCTATGTCTGAGCTGAGCCGAGCTGTAGCACAGTTCAGGCTCAGAAAATCGATGGGCCTGATTTCAAGAACAGTATTCTGAATTTTTAAATAAAGAAATTTACAAATATTGGCAAGATTAGCGCACTCGGTGGTGTATCTGTAAATCGTAATACATTTTTGCAATCTATTTTGATACTGGTGGATTTGAGATGTTGATCCCTATGATGTTATAAGCGATATTTCTCACAAATGTCTGAAGGTATAAACCTGCAAGTTGGCTTGTGTAAATACCAGTAGCCAATTTCATAAAAATGACAAAGTACATGTATACTTATCTAGCAAAGTATACTTTGAGGGAGTAATCATTTATTTGTCCCGAAATGCATTATTTCATATAGAACTAACGACTGCATATATTTGATGATTAAAAGTATGCAGTGATAATGTAATACATTCAGTATAATAAAAAATAATAAATTTATCCTAAAAATGAAGATTGCTCCCACAAAGTATACTTTGCTAGAAAAGTATACTTTGCAATGTTGATGAAATAGGCTACAGATGGCCGCGGCCCGCATGTCGAGCCCGCCGAGGCATTTGATGGTCTCGGAGTGTATTTACTAAAATAAATAAGTTTGAAATAAGGGTTGTGGATAAGGTATGCAAAAGCTTTAACGCAAATTGTAAAGTCATTTGACCTTGATCTTGGGCATGTGGACCGCATGGGTGAGCTATAAAATGAAAATATAGATGATAATAAAGAATGATTTGAAGTTTGAAGTAAATCGAAGTAAGAGTTGTAGAGATATAAGGTATGTAAAAAATTTAACTCAACTTTAAAATTCATTAATTTTGACCTTGACCTTGGGCATGTGAACCACATGGGAAGGCTACAGAATGAAAATATGGATGGTGAAAAGAAAGCATTGGAAGTTTGAAGTAGATTGGAGTAATGACGGCGGAGATAAAAGGTATGTAAAAACTTTAACGCAGATTTTATAATAACGCAAACTTCATTTCACCATACAAAGTTTCAAGCAAGTCTGACGTACGGTTACAGAGATAGTAGGTACATGTATGTGAAAAGTTCAACGGAAATTTAGACAGAAGCTTTAACGCAAAGTTAACGTCTAAGTAATTTGCCCTTGACCTTGGACACAGGGGCCGCATGAGTGGGACACAGAATGAGTATATGGATGATGACCAATAAGCATACGAAGTGTCAAGCAAATCTGACTTACGGTTACAGAGATAGCAGGTACATGTATCTGAAAACGCTAACATTTTGACAAAATTTAACGCAAACTTCTAAGTCATTTGACATTGAGCCTGGCCACAGTTGCCGCATGAGTGGGACATATGAAGTTTCAAGTCAATGTGACTTAGGGCTGCAGAGAATTAAGGTATTTAGGACGGACGGACGGACGGACGGACGGACGCTCCTACGAATGGATACTTGTTAGGTTTTTACTGTATAAAAAATACCCCAAAATACCCAACACTAACCCTAACACTACCCAATAAGACCCATAAAAAGCTTGCCCAGCACACGAGAGGGCATTTGTTGGGTAATTTTGTACCCAACAAGTGCCCTCTCGTGTGCCCGGACGGACGGACAGACGGACGGACGAACGGACGGACCAGACTCATCGTATTCCTGTTTGTTGTTGGAACGTGGACAGGGACGCCAAGATGTCCGACGGACATTACCACGTTGACATAGCGCATCTTGGAATATATCGTTGCGGAGGGCTAATAACATCTACCTAACTTCTGCAACGGGTAACAATGCTATAAATCGGTTGACTGTTTCGTGAGAGTCTGTTTTCTGGAGGCCGTCCCGAGTACGGCCTATTAAGAGCATAGGAATCTTGGTAATGTGTTATTAGTATGGCTAAATTGTATTGTTTCGCTACTTTTTAACGACTCTTGGACTTAGTATAGATGAAGCGGGTTTTTTAACGCAGTTTATATAGTTTATTGTACATGTGACTTTAAATGATAAATAACAGTCAAGATACACAAAGTTGTCGGCATGTAATCCAACTAAATTTTAAAGTTACAACACAGTCGTGAAATCCGAACAATACAACTATTACAATAATGAACTAGAGACGGTAACTCCGTAAACGCATGGAAAAGTCCAGCGACTCTACATAACACGTCGTCCTTCACTGAGATGTACACATATATCCTCTCTGTCATAAAAAAATGCAACCACTATATATATGATGGCACAGGAAACGTAATTAATTTGCATCGACACACTGTGTCAAACATAAAACAGTTTGGCCATCAGATAAAAACCTGCATAAACACATAACTGATGAAATGCAACCCATAAACAATTGTTTGTATTGACAGACTCATTATATGGGTGAAACGCAATGACAGACAATGACCATTTTGCCCTTATTAGATAATAAGATTACGCAAGTATACGATGTTTGACATCTAAATGCGTTTATCAGTCTATAATGTTGCCTTTAAGCAGAGGACTGGCATATATTTTGTACCAATCTGATACAATCAGGCAGTTTTCATAATCAATTAATGACAGTTGAAATGGTTGACAAATAACGATGTGAAATATTCATATTACTACCATAATATTATCATATGGAGTAAAACAATGTTCGCTTATATTGTTTTCGCACATATTGATGCTTTTAGATATATTATTATATATTATATTAAGTATATACCTTGGTTCATTACTTCAACCTGTGGGCTGATCAGTAGCCTATTTCACCAACATTGCAAAGTATACTTATCTAGCAAAGTATACTTTGAGGGAGAAATTTTCAATTTTAGGATAAATTTATTATTTTTTATTATACTGAATTTATTACATTATCACAGCCATTTTGGCTGTGATAATGTAATACATTCAGTATAATAATTCTGCATACTTTTAATCATCAAATATATGCAGTTGTTAGTTCATAATGTTAGACATAATGCATTTCGGGGAAAATAAATGATTTCTCCCTCAAAGTATACTTTGCTAGATAAGTATACTTTGCAATGTTGGTGAAATAGGCTACTTAGACTAGACATATTTCTATGAAATGTGAATCCTAGAAGCATTTTTTAGTAAAAGTTGGCAACCTGACTTTTTAACATAATTAAGGTATGCTGAATTCAACTAGCCCGGTTGCCAAGCTGAATTTTGAGCTTTTGACTATCTAATTAGCATAAACAAAATGGCTGCCAAATTGAAAATTTTCGGCACTTTCTTGTGACAGGCACTACGATTAGTTCATGGTTTTTTCGGTTACAATACTTTCTTGGCATTATTTGCTAGAACATGTCGTCTAGTATCAAAATCCACCATGTGTGGTGTGTCTTCATAGCTTAGCATTCTTTTTCAAATCCAAGATGGCCGCCAGAAACATGAACACACTATTATTTGCACACAAACCTACATTTGATGACGATTTTGAGGGTACATGTATGCACACGTTTGTTGTGCTACATTTGTAATAAGCATCATAAATATATGTCTGCAATTGAAATAGTATAAATGAAATTGAAGTTGCGAAAAATCCAAAATTGCCGCCAAAAAAGTAAACATACTATAAAGTGTGCATATACATATTTCTTTATGATTGTAATTGGAGGGGATGTGCACACATTTCCTGTGGTAATAAGCAACAACAATATATTTCTGTAATTGTAATAGTACATATGAAATCTGAGATGCAACAAAAATACAAGATGGCCGCCTAAATATATGACAGTACTATAAATTGCACATGACCAGCCATATTAGTGTAATGTTGATGATATATACACATGGTGTCCATGTTAATATGCACGATAAGTATATTTTAAGTCCCAAGTAAGTTTAAGTTATATGTTCACGTTGGTCTGTGGGCTGATATTATTTTAACTATGATAAATAGTCATTTTCATTCAAGAAAACTTTCGCCAAAGTGTCACGTATACTATGATTTGGTATCACTATACAACGTTATATATTGCTGCTACAAATTCCAGTCAGCATGTACAGTTGTTAGACAAATCACATAGTATTCATGCAATGCCTCTGATCGTTAATTTGTTGCTGGCATACACACATTGACGTGCATTGTAATCCTGATTTCCGGCATTTGCAGCGTTGTGTTTTGCACTGTGTCTGGCATGCACATGCTACCATCTCGAGACAACTGTCTGGAATGGGACTCAATGACATAAGTATTGGCTGCAGTCCGGATTCCCCGAGTCTCCATCCCATTTCAGACGGTGAAGGGAGCTCAGATGTTGGGCAATGTGCATTTCTCCATATCATCGCTTGATAGTGAACTCTCATCAAATGGAAACGTAGCGCATCACTTGTTGGGGCCATGGCCTCTGGTCTGCCCATCTTGGAAAACAATATGTGCCGTGCTGCATCAACAGAGTCCGTTCTCTGGACATTATATATTCGGCAGACAAATGCTTCTGAAGATTTTATGGTTTCCTCTGTGAGTGCACCAATGCCCAAGTTCTTCAGCAACTTATGGTGCACTTCGAAGACTTTCCATGATGATTGTTTGGTGTGATTCGCGATGTATGAGGTTGTGTCACACCTAGTTAATGCGTGAAATGCTAACAAGGATTCTGCTGAGCCTCTTGGTAGTTTGTTGAAAACTGCATCAATGGGTATATACCGCCGTTTCTTAGATGTGCCAGACATCATCCAGAGATGCTCACATTGCATACGTTCAAAGTGAGACACCAACAGCAGGAGAACATCAGTGTCTCTGGAGGACACAACAACTGTATTGAAGTGGCTGTGTACGGCATGCAGCACCAATCTCGTGTCTGCTTCTTCTTGTGTGGATTTCAGAGGTGTCAAATCAGTTGTACATGTTGATGATTTGACCTCGAGTTCCTCTATAAATCCACCGGCAACTACAATGTCTTTATTCCTAGGCGCCTGGGAACACGGTTCCTCAGACAGGAAATTTGCTAGATCTGCTTTATTATCAGCTAGTGACAGGAAATTCGACCAGTTCTTTGGAAGAGGTACATCACGGCCTTCCACAAGCCGCCTGATGGGCCGTGCGCCTTTACTGCGTCGCGTTCTGGTTGTACTCTTGATTGATTCTGCCCTGTATCTGTCTAACACAATATCAATTCTTTGATATTTGGATATTTGATATTTGGAACCCGCCTTCATCACTGTGTTGACGTATATGTCGGCAAGATCTCCAAAGGTCACAACATCATCAGGCTGTGCTGTGCACACGACCAGAATTCCCACGCCAGCAAGTGTATATGAGGGGCGGTCATAAAGTTCTAGAACTTTGCTCATATCTGAAGAACCATTTGGTCAAATCGGTTGTAAAATAAAAAGCTGGTTCATTTGTACAAACAATAACATATCGGTTCCATGTACAGTAGCGCTTTTCTGCAGGTCAACTATACGTACTATACCAATACTATACGTATACTATACCAATACTATACGTATACTATACCAATACGATATGTTTTCTATACGATATGCATATAGTATAAACGTACGGTATGTTTGTACCGTACATACCAACCAATATCGTATAGATATACCATTCAAATCGTATACATGTGTATAATTCTGGTACGTTTGTATCGTACACACATACCAGATTATGGTATATTCATACCATATCCGTACGGATATATCGTATATACGAACGGATATCGTATGTTTGTATCATATTCGTATAGTACGTTTGTACTATACGATGATACGGTACAAACATACCAATATTATATGATCATACGATATGCTCATTAAATATACCAATACTATGCGATTACGATATGTATACGATATTAGTATATACAAATAGGTAAGGAGCAGAAAAGCGCTACTGTATATCACAAGATGTCGTAAAGTGGTCATTTATTCGCAGGCATCTACGTTAGCACGGAGCAATTTGACGTCGTATATTTTATTGTACTGTAAATGTTTCATTGTATGTAACTACTAAGTATATTCATCCATTGTTCTAATTAATTTCGATAGAACGCCACTTACATAGTTGCTGTACTTAGCGCATGTTTAACCCGTTGGTTTCGTATATTATAATGGCATTGAACACTTGATGCTATCCGCCAATGACTTAACAATCCGTACACATTTCAGCATACATATATAATAGACATGTGGCGATATTTTACCACGGTATCAGAATGCACAACTTTGAGTTGAAGTCACTTTGCAGCCAAACAGGTAAATAACCGCTGAACGTTACTCTACTCCGTTCATTGACGCGAATACCTGCACCCGTTTAAATTAATACGTTTGTTGTAAAACGAACGAAGTCGAAACTGTGCCAGTGCATAGTTCAGATATGTCTTTGGTGGAAAGAGCAATACAGTTAAGACTCCTGCACCATATACTCCGCAGAACTATGAAAGTCGACACACAGGTATTTCATGAAATGTTGTATGTTTCAACTGGTCCGTAGTGACGTTATTTCGTTGCTGTAGTTACGCATTACTTGCGAATGGATTGTCGCAAAGTATGTTCTTATTTTCCAATCAATTCAATTTAACCAGATGTAAAATAAACATTGTATGAAGAAAGTCTGGGAATGTTGTGACGACAACCCGCGTACATATGGAATATCGTCATTTATCTTCCACTGACGTCACCCGCTCCGTTGTGTCGGATTGGTGAGAGAGAGAGAGAGACTCTTAATTGGACTAAACAAATATAATTCGATTTAACACTATACGCTGGTCTTCCCAGCGTGACTGTGCCACAGCCTGGTCTGATTTATTTGTTTGTATTTTCTCGTTTTGTCTTTGTTGTTGTTTATGTGTTTGCGTCTGAAAAACAGACTTACGTGGGAATGTACCAACAGGAGCCGCATCGCCGACAATAGTAACACCAAGGTGCATGATCATGTGGTTACAACAACAACAACGCCGCCCACTCCAAATTAAGTATTATTTGATATTTTCCTTAACATACAGCGGAGTTTGATGAAATATGGCGCAGAAAACGCGTCTTCATGAGCTGCATTTGGTGGTCCAGGGAGTTCGGCACAGACTTATATCGTTTTTGCGAAGAATCGATTTCCGTGTCTACCGATTACGTGTCTTCGCAAAAACGACTAGAAGTTTATGCGAAAATACAGAGACCACAAAATGCGGCTTAAATAGATGCGTTTGGTCCGCCATATTTCATCAATATCGTTACGTAATAAGGACAATATAAAAGAATACGTACTTTCAATCGGATGGATTCTGGAAGTTTCAGTACTTGTTGTTGTTGTTAGTACCACGTGATCATACACCTTGAACACGACTATCAGTGAAGATCACACAAAAGTCATGTACATGTATCTGTACTGCTTTTTTGTTTTTTTTAGCAGACAACCAAATTTAATTCAGCATTGTGTTGTTAGTGTCTGATATCATGCCATCTTTGCAATCACCGACACCCAGTATAATGAAGTTATCTGAACAAAACAAAATAAAACATATCGTATGACAAGTGACAAAACAAACTTACTAGTAAACAAATACAGTATACAAAATTCAGTTATGACACTATTAATACTGACTGATTAATTGTAGACAGTAATAATGCAGCAAACAAATATTGTCGTCTATATTGTATTACCTCTTTGCATGCGGGGAAATTTGTGGGCTATAAATAGTTCAAAAATAGCAGACGACAATTCGTTGTATTTGCTTTTATTTCTCCCTATAAATATCATGAATATGTCTTGGAATTTCATTAGAATTGCGTCTAATGAAATTCCAAGACATATTTACAGAGAGAAACAAGAAACATACTCATAATTTGTTGGATGTTATTTTCACACCTAGCATGCAAATAGCTAAACACATAGTCCCATGCATAGTACATAGCAATGACAATAACAATCAGTCTTGTCATCAGTGGGTGGTGGTCGGGCGAATGAGACGGCGTAGATTAACGGTATGGGTTCCTCCTTATAGGAATCACGATTTGCCTGGTTTTGGCCCTCAGGTACGTTTTAACTTTGGCTCTTTAGTTACCTGGGAGTTGAATTGGGTTATTGCCCATTATAAAAGTAGTAAGATAATTACTGATCCTACTGCTTTTGGGAGGGGCCAAGTGATTCTGGTGTGGCGAGGATCTGGCATCAGATCAGGATTATTCTGATTTCAGGGCTGAATATATAGTTTTATTATTGTAAATATTCAGTTCTGATTTTGGGATCCCGCCCACCCCCCATTTGTACATGTACTTAAACACGTACATGTACTTGTACAGGTAATATATGGGATTTAGTACTAAACCCATTGACCCGGCCTTAAATGACCTTAGCTGTTGATAGGCCGTTAAACCCCAACAAACAAACAAAAACAAACAAACAGTCTTGTCATCCGTTCTTAACCCTTAGACCGCTACTCACAACAATTGTCGTCTGCTGTTACTTTTAGATCTTGCCTTATTTCTCAATAAAAACATGGTTTGACATCTGTACTGTTACAATTATTCATCGCCTTATGCGATGGGGCCGGCCAGTCAATGAAACACCACCATCCATGCTTCTAACACGCGATGTAGACTGTTGTCAGGCTACAGGAGTGTGCTATTTGATCGGAAGCTACACTGGTCACAAATCCGATAAGCCCCAGTCACAGTCATATGTACGGAAACCCATTAGTGCCAGTGCCACTTCACTTTTTTTTATTTCCATTTATTCAAGATCATTTCTTGAATGTTCAAGATGTTTTCTTGAATTTTCAAGTTCTTTTCTTGAATTTTCGAGATCTTTTCTTGAAGAAAAGATCTTGATTTTATGGAAATAAAAAAAAAGTGAAGTGGCCCTAATGGGCTTCCGTACACATGTCAGCCTGCGCTGCAGTACTTATATATTATCTAAGAATTGTAGCACTGGCTATTGAGACAAGTGAAGAGCCGCTAAATGTTTGTATCCATTACGAGAATAATTTATCCGTTACTTTAGGACCATTTTGTCGGACGATACACTTACATGTACATGTAACTGAGAACCCGGAGTTGTACATGGTTCCACAAATGAATGATTGCCTATCGTTTACATATCGTTTTTAAATCATTTTGAAATTCGTTTTTCGATGTTTTCGTTGGTTTACACGTGACACGATGTGAAAACGATGCGTAAACAACACGAAATGCGTTTTTTAAAAAAAAAACGACACAACATGCGTTGTAAGACAACAACAGTCGTTTAAATATGTGGGAGCTGCATATTTAAGCCAAACTATAGTTATCGATAACACAAATATTCATATGCATATCGTTATACAAAACAATCGTTTTTACTTTACTTCGTTTTTCATTCGTGCTCGTTGTTTCGTTTGAGAACCTTCAACAATCCTTCACTGTACATCGTCACAGTAAATTGTACGGAGCCCCGCAGGGGACATAGATTTCTTTTTTGTATTAATTCGTTCCCACAAAATAACAATTCGTTCCCTCAATTTAACAATGCGTTCCCACGAATTAACAATTCGTTTCCACGAATGTCGTGGGAACAAATTGTTAATTCGAGAAAACAAATCGTTAAATTGAGGGAATGAATTGTCATTTCGTGGGAATTAATTGTTAATTCAAGGGAACGAATTGTTATATCGTGAGAACGAATTGTTAATTCCAGGGAATGAATTGTTAAATTGAGGGAACGAATTGTTATTTCGTGTGAACGAATTTATAAAAAAAACTCCATGTACCTTGCAGGGCTCCGTAAAGTTGCATACAGCAGGAGGAAATACAAGACAAATATCACTATAGTCTGTTTCACGAAAGCTGCCCAAATTTTACGGCTATATAGACAATTCAAAAACAATACTATTTTCGATAATATTAAATTAAAGGACAATTTAAGAATGAGCCTTCTTTTTATTTCGTGAAATTTTGTAAAATATTGATTTTATTGCGAAAACAAAATTTCCCCTTGTTAAATCCCCATAGACATATTCACGGAGTGAAGATGTCTATGGGGATTTAACATGAGGAAATGTTTTATAATTTCAGAAATATTGGACCGATTTTTAAAATTTAACTTTTGTTTTCTTAGTTGGATCATTTCCAAGCTATCTAGCTAGGTTTCGGAGTCAATTTCCAACTCCTACCACACTCCTTTACATCTTTTCCCCCCATGTTAAATTCCCATAGAGAAATCAATTTTCCGTAAAAAAATCAATATTTGACCGAATTTCACGAAACAAAAAGAATGCTCATTCTTAAATTTTCCTTTAATTTAATATTATCGAAAACAATATTGTTTTCGAATTGTTTATATGGGCGTAAAATTTGGGCAGCTTTCGTGAAAAAGACAATAGTGCTGCACACCGCGCCGTGTAAAATGTTTCACGTCGAAATAGGGTCCGGCTTCCAGTCAGCTACATCTACATGCAAAACATACTGCTCAAACACATTTTCCTCTAGTAATCGGCGCAAGAAATTTGCACCAGTTACTAGATGAAAATGTGTTACGCGATACACAACCGCCCGCGTTAAACTTGCCCAGATGCCCGGACCATCTATTGGCAATATCAACTTACACTCATGTCGTTTGATTGGCTGAACCTGAGCTGTAGCCCGGCTCATGATCAGCCATGCAATCTGCTAAATGTCAAGCACAATCTTCAATTATTGTTAAAGACAACGATAGGCAACTATTGGTAAGATTAGAGCAGGCAATGGTATAGCACTAAGTACAGCTAAGTGGCATCTCGTCAGGAAACCGGTGCATGATCAACGTGAAACATCATACGCCGGCGCGTATAACAGTTCCTGTGAATATTCCACATTGATCCGCGACACCTGCTGATCTGGATTCTTAGAACAGCATTGCTCAATGTACATACGTGTATGTGGCTGTGACTGGAGAAACATGTCTATGGGGATTTAACATGGGGAAATTTTTTGAATTTCAGAAATTTAACTTTTGTTTTCTTAGTTACATCATATCCAAGCTAGTCAGGTTTCGGAGTCAATTTCCAATTTTTTTCGTTTTTGGCTCCTCCCACACTCCTCTACCCCTTTTTCCACCATATTAAATTCCCATAGAGAAATCAATTTGTCGTAATAAAATCAATATTTGACCAAATTTCACGAAATAAAAAGAAGGCTCATTCTTAATTTTTCCTTTAATTTAATATTATCAAAATTAATCTTGTTTTTGAATTGTTTATATAGCCGTAAAATTTGGGCAGCTTTCTTGAAACAGACAGTAGACTGAGTAGTCACACCTCCAATAATACCCATTTCACCAGCCACAGCCGCATATTAGTTATGCTACAATGCGACTGGGTACCGAATTATGCGGCTGTGTCACTGGAGACTATGATAATTGAGGCCCGTATCGTAACTGATACACATGCACATTCATAAAACATAATAATGTACATGGTGTTTGTTTTATAAACAGGACTTGTGTTCTATTGAATGAATGACAAACAGTGCAGATCCTGATCAGAATGCGCGGATGCGCAGGGTGTTCTGTGTTTACACGTGTAACAAGTGGCATAAACCCTATTTATCCAGTCACAGACACATATTCGCATATATTGAATATATTACCGTAGGATTCGACATGTGATCAATAAATATGGCTGTGACTGGTCAAATAGGGCTTACTTGTTTTCTGACCAGTGTAGATCCAGATCAGCCTTTGCATCCGCAAAGTCTGATCAGGATCTGCACTGTGCACTATTCCATCATTGAAACACTCATGATGATTATACACTACAAAGTGTGAAAAATATGAATTTCATATGTTTTTCAAATGAATTTCATATGAAAATTGCGTATGCAAATGATATAAAGTGAGCCAATATGCAATTCATATGAAAACTCGTCATATGCATTTCATATGCAAATCAGAAGAATTTCAAATGAAGACCCACATACAATGCTTTTAAATCTATAAAAATATTCGTATGAATTAATATGAAAAAAATTAATTTTGCATATAGAAAAAATAGTGCACATTTCATATGAAGTGCATATGTAACATATGAAGTTCATATACAAATTTCACATGAAATGTTTCATATGAATTCATATGCAAATTATTCATATGAAATGCATATGAAAAGTCTTCGTATGAACATCATATGAATTTCATATCAGCTCTTTTCATATGAATTTCATATGCAATTCATATGTTTTGCATACGTTTTACATATGAACATCATATGATTTTTGTTTTCATATGAATCGCATATGTGGCACATTTTGCTGTGTAACATGCATTAGAGTGCGTTATCAGGCTACATGAGTATACTACGTATATTATATTTAAGAGCTACACTGGTCAACAATCCCATAAGCCCCATTTCTCCAGTTACAGCCAGAAATTGCCCATTAATTCGATATGAATGCAGGTTACAATCTGGCAATCAGTATCATTTCACCGATCTTTAAAGAAGTAATTATGTTTCCATATTTAGCGTATGCAAATTAGGATATATGCATAAAATGGGTTCAGAGTTCGGGATATCAGCCACTTAATCAAATGCATTCTACAACAATCGGATACGGTATACACATCTAATTAAATCCTACACTTAAAGGTAGTGTCTCATGGTCAGATGCACGTACAAAATTTGTAAAATGAATTTGTTTTTACTTGTTTGTTGTTGTGAATTCTCACTCTATACGACTTGTTCAACTTCAGTACAGGTGCTAGTTTAAAGGTAAATGCCCACTCCGTAGGCACAAATGTTCTTTATGGGAATTAAATAAGTGTATAATTGTGTCACTATTCCACCAGTTCTAAAAATTACGAGTGCCCGCTATACAGATATAATCATTTAGTAATATGTATTTTGCAGATAGTGACGCGCGGTGGTATCAGGCTATTTTCATATGCAAATGAGGGATGATATTTTTTAATTATTTATACTAATTAAATGCGTCACCTAAACAAATATTCGACATATTATATTTAAGTATGATAATTGCATGCACATCAGAAAATAAATACAGAGAATAAATAGTAATGTCCGTTAGTATTTAATGAAGCACGGTTATCGCCCCTGATATCCGTGTGGACATTTACGTCTGCTATAAAATGTATAATAATGCCAATTAGTCTGTTGGGTATTAAATGGTGAATTAATGTTTATTTTGACAGAAAATGTCTCAGATGATGTCTCTGATATAAAGAACAGTTTGTACCTACTGAGTGGGCATGTACCTTTAAGTAACAAACAAATAACTAAATAAAATTAAATTAGGAACCGTCGATTGCAGAAGACCGGCGTTTGCAACGCGAGTTATTTTTTGAGTATTGCAAACGTTTTCGCCAATCCCATTTTATTTACAAGCGCAATAGTTATTGGGTTCAGTGTAGTTAGTTTAGCTATCTTATATGTAAGGGAAGGAATTGGACCTTCGAACCCCGGTCTATTGGTTCAGGAATGCGGTATAAATGTAGGTGTTCGACGGCGAGTGTGTCACCCACAAACGTCAGGGTCACAAATGTCAAGTTTATAATGAGTGGAAGTCCAAAACTATTGATGCAAAGTTCACACAAATGACACTGGGGTCGATAGCAATGTATGTGAGGAAGCTATAATTGAGATTTGGTACTGATCCGACTAACGGATCAGGAGATATTATAAACATTTGGGCGTACATCCAAAATTATTAACACGAAGGTCAAGTCACCAAGGTGAGGATGTACGTGCAACATTGTTGCCACCAATGTCAAGGTAACCCGAATGACACTGGTTGGATAGCCGTTCACGTGATGAATATATTGATGACGTTTAGTAATATTCTGAGATCAGGAGGTATTCAACAGTTGGACGTATGTTCAACAATATTTACATAAGGTCAAGGTCATCAAGGTGAAAGTCAATGAGACTGGAATGACACTGGATGGATAGCTATCAATGTGAGGAAGCTATTGGTGAAGTTTGGTAATGGTCCGACTAACGGATCCAGAGATACATGTATGCGGAATATGGACATACATGTAAGTCCACAATAATTGTTGACGACGCCGGAAATATTGGCCGCTATGTTTCACTATCGTGGATTTATGGAAGACATTAGGGCCACTTCACTTTTTTATTATTTCCATTTATTCAAGATCTTTTCTTGAATTTTTCAAGATATTTTCATGAATTTTCGATCTTTTCTTGAATTTTCATCTTTTCTTGAATTTTCAAAAAAAATATCTTGAATTTTCGAGATATTTTCTTGAATTTTCAAGATACTTTCTTGAATTTTCTATATCTTTTCTTGAATTTTCAAGTTCTTTTCTTGAATTTTCAAGATATTTTCTTGAATTTTCGAGATCTTTTCTTGAAAGTTCAAGATCTTTTCTTAAAAGTTCAAGATCTTTACTTGAAAGTTCAAGATCATTCAAGTTCCTTTCTTGAATTTTCAAGAAAAGATATTGAAAATTCAAGAAAAGATCTTGAAATTTCAAGAAAAGATTTTGAAAATTCAAGAAAAAATCTTGAAAATTCGAAATTTTGGAAATTGACTCCGAAACCTGACGAGATAGTTTTTAAAATTATGTAATTAAGAAAACAAGTTAGATTTTGAAAATCGGTCCACAAATAAAAAAAATGTTTGAAAAATCTATTTTTAGCCCCCAGTTAAATTCCCATAGGAAAATCGTTTTTCGCATTAAAATCAATATTTGATGGAATTTCATCAAATAACTTTTTTGGGGGAGGGTGACTTTTTTCTTATTGATAAAACAGTACTTACATTTAAATATTGTTTAGGTTTAATGTGTTTAACAGCCAAACGTTCGTCGGCAGCAAAACGTGGAACAGACAGTAATTTAGCTGCAGATTATGTAGACATGTGGAGAATTATTTATTAGACCCTACTTGCGATTACAGCATATTTAAAGGATTACCTGCGCAGTTATTAAAATATTTCACGTCATGAAATACGTGTATGGGGCTGTATATCAGTTTTAAATGAGGCTGTCACTTGAGAAATTGGGCTGATTTGTTCCGTGACCAGTGTAAATCCTGGTTAGCTTGTAAATCCGCACAGTCTGATCAAAATCTGCCAGTCCCTCAATGAAACACCCGTCATGCGTCTAATACTCCAGTCATAGTGTCACGTTTTGGCGTTAATATTGCCAAGATCAGGCTGCTTGAAAATGTCTAGAACGCGAGTGAGGTATTTTGAAATAATAAACATTGGAAATATTTGCAAGATTACGGTAGTGTACAAGCTATTATATTTCTGCACAATACAATCCTGAATAAATCAGCCATGTTTGACACATTCACACCGTGACAAGATTTGCCCGATGCAGGTTTGTGGTCAGCTGCATGTAGTACTCATATCATTATTCACTCTCATCATTATTGGAAATGATGTTAGAGGAACGTTTATGTAGATATATACTGTAATAACTAGATTGGTCAGTAAGCAAGGCTTACGAAATACCCCCGCGTGGGCACAGGTACCCCTAAATATGTAAAAAAAAATCATCCAAATGTGTGGGCTTGTGACTTTGCCTCTGGGCTTAGCGGGGGAGTCACGAACGTGCATTTGTCACAGGTAGGCCAATCATTCTGTGGATATATTGGACCAACCCGCCACTAATTGCAACAGAAAGTATCACAGTGTTGTTTTACTCTTCGATGACTACTGAATGACATACTAAAAGTCGAGAAAAATCTAAGGATTTGAAATTTGATTTTTTTCCTATTATTTAAGGCATATGAAATGAAAAAATACCAAATTTCATGAACACATTGAAAACACAAAATAGTTGTAAAAATCTTTACATTGCAGCTTATATGTGTTCAAAATAGTACATTATATCGCTAATAAACCATCTGAGCAAAGTTCAGACAAATTTGTATACCTTAAGTGTTGATTTTTACACTGAAACTGTAATATTACCCCACCCACTTCCATTATAATGCAATAAAACATAAACAACACTGACGTCAAAACTGCTTTAACTGCATTATTATTTGTGAAACTCACAAAGAAATGCATACATCATGTATAGGATGGCCCAATGAGATGTTAATCTGGAATATCCATACATGATATATATATTGGATGTATGAAAAAAATACGATACGATCTGCATGTGCAATATTTGTTCGTTTCCACCGGTACATACTATTCGTGATCCAACAAAATCTGATACTCTGACAGCTGCACTAGTATTGCAAACAGTGTTTGATCCATATATATATATATACATACATACATGTACATACATATATATATATATATATACAGTGTTTGATTCTGAGTTATATATACATTTATATATATCTATATAACTCACAATCAAACAATTATATATATTATATATATATGCAATGTTAGTGTAGCTGGAAGTTCAGAATCACATAGAGTTTTCCTCCATATATATGTAATACAAGTTTCATTCGTTATGATCCGTCTGATCCATTTCGACAGAGTTAAGGCAACTGATACCCCTACATTCTGCACACATTGCAGCACATTCTAAACCATGCTTTCTACATTTACATCGAGCTGTTTTACAGTCTGATTTACACTTGCATCTAACCACCTTCAGTAAGTGTTCTGGTGCCGGTGAATTCAGAGTTTGTACCCCAACCAGCTTCCCTTTGTGTAATTAAATTTCCATCCATATACCTCTGATGAAACATCATTATTTCCCTTCCATATATGTAGTTGGTAGAATACCATAAGGCTATGGTGCCGGGCAGCCGCAGCTGCGGGAGGTAATTTTCAGGTGTGACGATAGAATTGCTAGAAGCTACTTTCTGGAAGAAGTTATTGACTCTAAGGGAATCTATTGATTCTCCGACTTTATCGTTGTACAGAATAACCAATGCTTCTTCGCCCGATGTGATAAGTTCATGTTCAGCTTCATCGTCTCTGTCAAACACAGAATCATATTCAAGTAAATTCAGATCTGCTACAAATTTATTCAGCGCAAATCCTTTCCCTAGTCCGAACAATCGAGACGTTGTATCGCAGCCAAGTATTGCGTGTATGAATAGTATGTTCTTGCAAATATTCTGGCCAAGCTTTTCCTTGGTACATCGGATGTCCTATAGCTTTATTTTGATTTTTGTGTTCTTCTTTGGTTCAGGTGAGAAATAAATGCGCATAATAACAAAGAAGCACTAATATATCGGTGTCATTTCCAATGACTACTGTTGCTTGATTTTGCACCATATCAACAGCAGTCCTGACTATCAGCGTATCTGCATCATCGTATCTGCATCATCGTCTGCATGTCGTGTAATGATCCCGCTCTCATTTAGTTTGTCGCTCAACATATGTATTAAACGTTGCTTGTTTCGTACACTAGCAAGAAACATTTCCTTTTTCGTATTTAGTGTCATGTCACTGACGAAATTCACTGTTTTCCCAACCTGGCCCATGCTACGTCGGACATGTGTATTGTCTTTGATTAATGGATTTTCAGAGTATCCATTAAATACTACTACTGTCGCAATCCCATACTGTGTACGTACTTAACATACGTATCACATATTTGGCCATATGTTAAACCTCGTTTCCACGGAAGACGGTGAAGTAACGCACCTCAGTCAAGCACATATTGAGCGCCAATGGGGATAGTTGCACTCTCTGCACTGATTAGTTTCCAAATAGATTCCGCTAGCTGAGACTTGTTTGCTTGTCTAATAATTCCAGCACAAAAATATTTACACAATTCCCTAACATTTGATTGGCCCGTAGCAATTCAAACATCTGTATCAAACAGCGCTGGTGGATGGGTACATAACTCATAGGTAAATAATAAGACAGTTCTTCAGCTGATAACGTTCCTCTTGCGGCGGTTACAAGTTGTTGAAATAATAGTAGCTGATTAACATGGACCGGTTCGCCGTCGATGTTGAGGGTGACATTTGAATCCAATGTAACTGCCTAATTATTCTTTCTGAATGTAAACTCTTTCACACTGTTGCCTTCCATTGACTTTATGATGTCACTACCTATTTCACCGGCTCTGTCAACATTAATTTTACTATCTGCTACGACACCATTGGATATGCTACAGAGACATGGGTCATCACCAGTAATTTCTTGCATCGCCTGGTTTACTTCGGCGCATGCCAGAGTAGATAACAATCAAACTGCTCTCTGTGACTCTGTCATACCTCTCCCCCTAGTTAGACCACCAGTGGTCTTAATACTGCGCATTATCACTTGCTCAATAACAAGGTCAGTTGAGAGTTCAGCCCAATACCTGTCACTTCTTCGAATAACATGATATCCGCATAAACACAGTGGGGTTTTTAACTTTCAGCTGTAACATATTCTGCAGATAAAAATATGGATTTTTTATACACATTATGTTCTGAGGCCGCGAAGAATGGAAGCATTTCGGATAACGCGCGTAAGTGAAGACCCCAGTTTCCTGTACGTTCTGCTGTGATGAAGCGTCTTAGAATTTCTATCATTTCTTGGTATTGCAGCCAAAATATTGCTGTTCTGTGATTGTATAGAGATGTCTCATATTCCGAAATTGTTTTGCGAATTCGTTCACACACATTGTCAGTACATGCTGTCTCAATAGTTATATCACCAGCCAATAACAACGTTAATAGCTTTGTAGCTTCGTTCATATCATTCACTTGATCAGTATCTGAGTTTAGTGTGTGTGTGTCACCGTTGTCTCAACTGTTTCCTCCACATAATAGTCAAATGGAGTCGGTGTGGAATCATTCAATATTGTGTTGTCTGTCGTACATGTACTTTGTGATTGTCCTGTCACATCTTCAGATATTGAATTCCCCAACGCCGGACAAGTTTCTGCATTATTTTCTGTTACACTGATATGTGTCACTTGTAATGGTAGATCATAAAGTCTCGATAACATGATGCCATATAATGCTTTCTATACTATAAGGTGTCCTCTTATCACCCTTGAGATGGCATTGCCACTAAGCATATGTCCTACTGCCGTGTCAGCATATATTGTTTTGAGTATATCCTCAAGCCCAGAACCTCCCATCAAATGACAATGCTTGCAATGAAACTCATTTCGATATGAAGGCCGCCAAGTCTGAGTATCATGTTTTGGATATCACTGGATGGTGGTTCATTTTGTTGGATTTCAAGTGCTTTACACCACACTGTTTGGTCGAAAGTGAGAATTGGCGTAACATCATACCGCTTTGATTGCTCACTTATGAAGTTCATGGTGGAATAAATACAGGTCTCGTCACTTGACTTCAAGTCAATCATGGGCATGCAAATGACTGATGACTTTATAGGGTGGGCACCCTGTTGAACCATTTGCATGAATCCATTCCAAGACGGCAGACAGGGCTTCAGTAACCATGCCGTCTTCCACAGTAGGTCAATGTTGTAGGTAGAATCTTCAACGGGTGGTATTAACATCTTCTCATACTGCAAAGAAGCCATTCCGTCATGATGTGGCTTATATAACTGTATATTGATTCTACTAACGGCAGTTACGTCGTCTAATGTCACAGAGACATTTGGTTCCGCTTTAGTCGATCGTGATTTTGGCGTAAGCGATGCGATAATGCCCATGTCATGAAATGACCATCGAGTGTTTTGATATTGTGGTCTACATTATCGGCAGCATATTGAACAAAATGTCCTGATATGAATCCTGGAATCTCATTGTTTTGGTTAAGTGCTGCGCTGCGTTCGTACTTTTGCACTTCCGTGTATGAAGAACAAAAGCCATGTCTGTTTAGTGAGTCTATTAGGAACCTTGATCCAAAATGTCTATGCATTTTAACACCGATTCCAATTTGTAACGGGGCAATATTTGCTCTGGGACGAATAGCTTGTACTATTGCCTGTCCGATAGACGCTACTTTCGTATCAACACCTTTTCCTACGAATAGAATTTGGAGCAAAAGACAAAGTGTTAGAGGGAGAAATGATTTACCAGTACTGATTGATGAAATATCATTGCATGATGGATACACGGGTTGCGATATTCTGGCAGACTTTATGTCATTTTTCAACAATTTTACAGCGGTTTCAATTACTCTTTTCTTTTCATCCTCAGGGTTATCATGCTGTGACTGACTATATAAAAATATGGAGAATGTTAGCAGCTGTTGTTTTAAACGTTACAACATTTGCTTTCCGTTGATTTCTGGAAATATTATTATTATCGTTTCTTCATATGTGTGAAACCGTATGCCTCACATTCCGTATCCTGGAGATATTCGCCCATTTTACGAATCAGTTCATTCAGTATGATTTTTTCTTCATCGTTATTTTCGAGATATTCAGTTATACGTGTGAATGCTTCTTCTTTCTCTATGTGGATTGGCCTTCTTGATTTCTTATGACTTTTTGATATTTTGATCCATGTTTGCAAACCTGGGCCCGGTTGTTCAAAACACCAGTTAGCTTAACGGACTGTTAAATCCTTAACGGACTGTTAAATCCTTAACTGAATGGTTAAAATCTCTGTTAAAACAGAGATTTTAACCATTCAGTTAAGGATTTAACAGTCCGTTAAGCTAACGGATGTTTTGAGCAACCGGGCCCAGGATGTTTGCAAACCTGTATGGTATTTGTTTACCCGTTCGAAAGTTCACACCGCATTCTTGGTGATATACAGCATCCACTGCGTGCATATCTCTAGCGTATTCTATCCTAGCTGTTACACTGTCTGACCAAGAATCATTTCTTGTTCGGCATGTTTCACCTATTGTAGCTTGTAGTCCAATGGTACGAACTTTAAACACACTGCCCTGTAGCCTATTTCATCAACATTGCAAAGTATACTTTAGTAGCAAAGTATGCTTTGAGGGAGAAATTTTCAATTTTATGATAAATTTATTAATTTTTATTATACTGAATTTATTACATTATCACAGCCAATTTGGCTGTGATAATGTAATAAATTCAGTATAATAATTCTGCATACTTTTAATCATGAAATACATGCATTTGTTAGTTCTATATGAAATAATGCATTTCAGGAAAAATAAATGATTACTCCCTCAAAGTATACTTTGCTAGTAAAGTATACTTTGCAATGTTGATGAAATAGGCTACTGATTAAATTGACTGGTCCTTGTAGATTTACTACAAAACATACACTCATTGTCAGATATAAATGTCATATTTGAGCCGCATATCTCGGGTTGTGGGATGTGAATCGTCAACATGGCCCGGTACAACAGTAATGTTATCGCCTCGTTCCTCGTTCCTTGCTTGCATTATTCACGCTGCTGGAACCTTTAACTTTCAAGATCACAGTTTTCTGACCGTCTGAAATTGTCTTACTGCACAAAACGCACGTCTCCATATTGCGATATAAACGTCTGCACACCGCGTATGTCTATATGTAATGTAGAATCACGTCATGCACGTCCATCAGGGACATTCGGTACCTAAACATGCATACAAAGCGTGCAAACTTCAAATCACACTTGATTTGTCAGACTGTGTGCATCAAAGAATGATACAAATGTTATTTTATTATTAGTTGGCAATTTCATCATGTGTCTGTATCTACAATTTTCGGACTGTTACAAGTACTGGTTCTACCAAGGAAATATTATATAAGTTTATTTCTATATATATCATATGATCTCTACATCAATCGCCAACCTGATCGAAGACGAAAAATAGACATTTCATGTTAAACCACTGCCCAAACTATGCCGAGTGAAAAAGCACATTGTAAAAAAGTGGGTGGGGTAACATTAGCGACAATTAATACAAAATGACGCGTTTTGTCTTTAAAATACTTTTTTTCTGTTTGAATGTCTTTCTAATGATGTATATGTACATGTGGAATTATTAAAGCACTGCACCAACTTCATTTATGGGTTCAAACAGGATTATTGTACTGAGGGTCAAAATGTTTTTTTTCTTCATAAAACCACCTCTTTTAAACATGCGACTTTTAGTATGTCAAATAGTAGTTATCAAAGAGCCAAAAAACACTGAGATACCTTATGTTGCAATTAGTGGTGGGTGTTGTCATATACTGAGTGGATGAAGGCTGGTAGAGGTCCATTTGAGCAATGCGTGTGTGAAATGTGAAGCAGATCCGAGCAAGGAAATAGAAGTTATAACCGATTTCTCTGATGCTAAGTTTTGTAAAGAGACTAGGTATGTGACCGTGACCTCGGGATCAGCGGGGATTTGTCACATCATGATAGTAGAGCCTTAGAGGAATGCATGCATGACATATTAAGATTTTGCAATGAAGGAAATAGAAGTTATAACTTATGTCTCCGATTTTAAGTATTGTAAAGAGACTAAGTATTTGACATTGACCTTGGGATCAGCGGGGGTTGGACGGTCGTGGATAGTAGAGCCTTAGAGGAATGCACGTGTGAAATATTAAGCATTTTCAATGAAGGAAATAGAAGTTATAACATATTTATTTGATGTTAAGTTTTGTGGACTATTAGTAAGTATCTGACATTGACCTTGAAATCAGCGGGGGTTTAATGGTTGTGGATTTGGCACAGCATGGTCGTAGAGCCTTACAGGAATGCATGTGTGAAATATTAAGCATTTTAGACAAAGGAAATAGAAGTTATAACATATTTCTCTGATGTTAAGTTTTGTAAGGAGACTAAGTACTTGACCTTGACCTTGGGATCAGCGGGGGTTGGACTGTCGTGGATTTGGCACATCATGGTAGTAGAGCCTTACAGGAATGCATGACTGTGTGAAATATTAAGTATTTTAGATGAAGGAAATAAAAGCTATAACGATATTTCTCTGATATTAAGTTTAGTGACAGACGGACGGACGGACGGACGGACGGACGGACGGAACGAACGAACGAACGAACGAACGAACGAACGAACGAACGAACGAACGAACGAACGAACGAACGAACGAACGAACGAACGACGGACGGACGGACGGACGGACGGACGGACATTCTTACAAATTGGGTTTCTGTGTCTACTAGCCACATAAGACCCATCTGTACACATGAAATAACCACATAAACCGAAAAAAAAAACACTTAAACCATAAAAACGTTCTTATAAATTGGGTTTATGTAACTAACCCTATTTAACAAGTCCATCAACTGTGGGGCTAGCCACATATACCCTGTATGTTGGTACGGACGGACGGACGGACTGACGCTATCATGCGTTATGTCAGACAACAAGGAACAACATGCATGTACATATAAGTATATACATGTACCTACATATATGTTGTATATAATGATATACATGCAGCATCAGCGGCAAAATAAGTGAGTGTGTTGCAGAGACGTGCAGCAACGGTATGCAATGCTGGAGTGTGTCAAATAACACAGCACGTGTACATTATTATTCGGACACATACAATATACACAAGAGTACATGTATTTATTTAACATTGGATGGTGTGAAATATATAACTAACATTCAGAGCTATTTTTCGACAACACTTTATCCCCAATATAAATTTAAGTCTGCATACATTTTGACATTTTCGATATAATTTACACCAAATAGATCTACATTTAATTTGATATCGACTTTTCAAAAAATGCTATCACTGAAATGCGAAAATGTGTAACAACACATAAATAGCATTACTCTTCATAATTTAACTTCTCGTTGAGACAGATGTAAATAAACATAGACTTCACGTATTAACTGTAGCTACAATTTACGCAGCCTGATAAGGGACATGAGAAGAGAAACAAATTATTTCGTTAGAACGCATTCCAATTCGTTCTAACGCATTCCAATTCGTTCAAACGATTTCAATTATTTCGTTCTAACGAATTCGTTCTAACGCATTGCAATTCGTTCTAACACATTCCAATTCGTTCTAACGCATTCAATTATTTCGTTCTAACGCATTCTAATTCGTTCTAACGCATTCCAATTCGTTCTAACGCATTCCAATTCGTTCTAACGTATTCAATTATTTCGTTCTAACGAGAACGAATTCGAACTCGTTAGAACGAAATAATTGAATGCGTTAGAACGAATTGGAATGCGTTAGAACGAATTGGAATGCGTTAGAACGAAATAATTGAATGCGTTAGAACGAATTGGAATGTGTTAGAACGAATTGCAATGCGTTAGAACGAATTCGAATTCGTTAGAACGAAATAATTGAAATCGTTTGAACGAATTGGAATGCGTTCTAACGAAATAATCCAATCTGTCAGAACATTTTTTTCTCTTCTCATGTCCCTTATAAGGCTCCGTAACAATTCACATAATATAAACACTACATTTTGTATTATGCTAGCAAAACACAAGTTGGTGTTTTGGACTGTTTTTGCCAATGCCAGCAACTGTATACTAACGTTTGTCTGACAAAGATTAATGCCGCAGATAACTTGCTAATTTCTGAATGTCACTGGGGAAATTGTCCTTATGGACTCTGCGACCAGTGTAGACCTAGATCAGCCTGCGCATCCGTGCAGACTGATCAGGGTCTACACTGTTCGATATGCAGCATGCGAAGCATCATATATGATTGTAACAAACAATCTATTATTATCTGGCTGAAGGTGAGTGCTAGCAGATAGTGACTAAACGTAATTGCCATAAGCCATATTTCTCCGGCAGCACTGACAGTTCTGCAGTTGCGCATTCACACAGGCGCGAATCGACCCGATTAAGAATCTCGTTATTTTTATGTGTGACCCGCCACGAAAAGAAGAAGCTTGTTATATGTTGACCAGTGTAGTTCCTGATCAGCTAGTACACCCACGCAGCCTGACACGGATCTCGGGTATTCCTTTTCGATGTATATAACTACTATCATGTACATCATGAAGGCTTCGGTGACTGATTGCTTTGCTTGATTTATTGATTAAATTGATTGATTGGTTTATTACTTTTATTGATTGATATATTGGTTGATTTATTGGAGTTTCACGCCCTTCCAGCAGCAAGTTCATATTTATTATGTATACCATACCCTACCCACACACCGTACTACACCCACACCGGTGTGATACCCTGCAGCCATACACCACGTATAGTGGATACCCTGCAGTTTAGACAGTCAGTACTGGTATCCCGACACCTACCACCCACACCGGTAGAGTGTAAAGTAAACCCTCAATTGTACCAAATCAGTACTGTAATTCCGACCACCGTACATTTACCAATGTTAAATAGGGGTAAGTAACGGAGCCATGGTTACAGGTCCCCCAGTACCTGGTAAAATTTCCGAACACCACCTACCCATGTTAACCCTTTGTTATAGGGGAGTTAAACCGGTCCGGCAAAAAATTGTACATTAAGTACTTGGTATTTCCGAAACCACCTAACATTGTTAAACCCTGTAATAGGAAGGTTAACCGTCAATTACATTCCAGTACTTTTAAATTTCCGTACCACCCTACATGTACAGTATAGGGGAGTACCGTGAATGTACAGTCCGATACTGGTATACCGATACCTACACTACACCGGAATAGTGGAGTACCCTGGAGCATGTACAGTTCCAGTACTGGTATATACCGAAACCTACATGTACATGAATAGAGGAGTACCGTGCATGTACAGTCAGTACTGGTATTCCGACACCTACATGTACAAGTATAAGGTGGAGTAACCGTGCATGTACAGCCAGTACTCTGTAAATTCCGAACCTACATTTACATGTATAGGGGATTACCGTGCATGTACAGTCAGTACTGGTAATTCCGACACCACATGGTATTTACCTGTAATGTGGGAGAACCGTGCATGTACAGTAAGTACTGGTATTACCGACACCTACATGTACCTGTATAGGGGAGAACCGAGATGCATTTGTAACAGAATAAGGTGACCTAGGTATTCCGACACCTAACATGTACCTGTATAGGGTTTCCCGTACCGGCATGGGTACAGTCAGACTGGTCTGGATTTATTCCCGACACCTACATGGTAAACATGTATAAGGGGTAGTTAACCGTGCATGTGCAGTCTTGTAATGGTATTCACGACACCATACTGTACCTGTATAGGGGAGTTACCGTGCATGTACAAGTCAGTACTGTAAATTCCGAACTACATGTACATGTATAGGGGAGTACGTGCATGTACAGTAGTACTGGTATTCCGACACCTACATGTACCATGTATAGGGGGAGTCAGTCATGTACAGTCAGGGTATGTAATTCGACCTACCATGATACATGTATAGGGGAGTACGTGATGGTGCAGTCATTAATGGGGTATTCGCACATACAAATGTACCTGTATAGAGGAATACCGTACATGTACAGTCAGTACTTGTATTCCGACACCTACATGTACATGTATAGGGGAGTACCGTGCATGTACAGTCAGTACTGGTATTCCGACACCTACATGTACATGTATAGGGGAGTACCGTGCATGTACAGTCAGTACTGGTATTCCGACACCTACATGTACATGTATAGGGGAGCACCGTGCATGTATAGTCAGTACTGGTATTTCTACACCTACATGTACCTGTATAGGGGAGTACCGTACATGTACAGTTAGTACTTGTATTCCGACACCTACATGTACCTGTATATGGTAGTACCGTGCATGTATAGTCAGTACTGGTATTCCCACACCTACATGTACTTGTATAGAGGAGTAATGTGCATGTACAGTCATTAATGGTATTCCGACACCTACATGTACCTGTATAGGTGAGTACCGTGTATGTACAGTCATTACTGGTATTCCGACACTTACATGTACAGTCAGTATTGGTATTCCGACACCTGCATGTATCTGTATAGGGGAGTATCGTACAGGTACAGTCAGTACTGATATTGCGACACCTACATGTACCTGTGTATGAGAGTACCGTGCATGCAAAGTCAGTACTGGTATTTCGACACCTACATGTACCTGTGTATGAGAGTACCGTGCATGTACAGTCAGTACTGGTATTTCCACACCTACATGTACCTGTATATGGGAGTACCGTGCATATACAGTCAGTACTGGTATTTCGAAACCTACATGTACCTGTATAGGGGAGTACCGTGCATGTTCAGTCAGTACTAATATTCCGACACCTACATGTACCTGTATAGAGGGGTATCGTGCAGGTACAGTCAGTACTGTTATTGCGACACCTACATGTACCTGTATAGGGGAGTACCGTGCATGTACAGAAAGTACTGGTAATTCTACATATACATGTACCTGTATAGGTGAGTACCGTGCATGTACTGGAAGTACTGATATTCCGACACCTACATGTACCTGTATAGGTGAGTACCGTGCATTTACATGAAGTACTGATATTCCGACACGTACATGTACCTGTATAGGGGAGTACCGTGCATGTACAGTCAGTACTGGTATGTCGACACATACATGTACCTGTATAGGTGAGTACCATGCATGTACATGAAGTACTGATATTTCGACACCTACATGTACCTGTATAGGTGAGTACCGTGCATGTACTGGAAGTACTGATATTCCGACACCTACATGTACCTGTATAGGTGAGTACCATGCATGTACATGAAGTACTGATATTCCGACACCTACATGTACCTGTATATGGGAGTACCGTGCATGTACTGGAAGTACTGATATTCCGACACCTACATGTACCTGTATAGGTGAGTACCGTGCATGTACTGGAAGTACTGATATTCCGACACCTACATGTACCTGTATAGGTGAGTACCGTGCATTTACATGAAGTACTGATATTCCGACACGTACATGTACCTGTATAGGGGAGTACCGTGCATGTACAGTCAGTACTGGTATGCCGACACATACATGTACCTGTATATGGGAGTACCGTGCATGTACAGGACGTACTGATATTCCGACACCTACATGTACATGTATAGGTGAGTACCGTGCATGTACAGGAAGTACTGATATTCCGACACCTACATGTACCTGTATAGGGGAGTACCGTGCATGTACAGGAAGTACTGATATTCCGACACCTACATGTACCTGTATAGGGGAGTACCGTGCATGTACAGTCAGTACTGATATTCCGACACCTACATGTACCTGTATATGGGAGTACCGTTCATGTACAGGAAGTACTGATATTCCGACACCTACATGTACCTGTATAGGGGAGTACCGTGCATGTACAGGAAGTACTGATATTCCGACACCTACATGTACCTGTATAGGTGAGTACCGTGCATGTACATGAAGTACTGATATTCCGACACCTACATGTACCTGTATAGGGGAGTACCGTGCATGCACAGGAAGTACTGACATTCCGACACCTACATGTACCTGTATAGGTGATGTATGTGTACATGCGTATGATATTCCGACATCATGAAGTATAGGTGATACCTTGGCCATGACAGGAAGTAGTATTCCGACTACATGTACCGGTATAGATACCGTGCATGTAGGAATTACTGATATTCCGACATGTACAGGA
The DNA here is from genome assembly GCA_029237695.1 of Conchocele bisecta. Lineage (NCBI taxonomy): Eukaryota > Metazoa > Mollusca > Bivalvia > Lucinida > Thyasiridae > Conchocele > Conchocele bisecta. Next base: position 38,490,848 of record CM055281.1, read on the forward strand.
GTAGTGCATATCGACCACCTACATGTACCGTATAGGTAGTACCGTGCATGTACAGGAAGTACTGATATTGATACGATATCCTACACTATGTACCTGTATGTAGTGAGTACCGTGCATGTACAGGAAGTAGCTGATATTCAGACACCTACATGTACCTGTATAGGTGAGTACCGTGCATGTACAGGAAGTACTGATATTCTGACACCTACATGTACCTGTATAGGTGAGTACCGTGCATGTACAGGAAGTACTGATATTCTGACACCTACATGTAATGTAATAGTACCGTGCATGTACATGAGTAGCTGATATTCCGACACCTACGTACCTGTAGGTGATACGTCATGTACAGGAAGTACTGATATTCTGACACCTACATGTACATGTATATGGGGAGTACCGTGCATGTACAGGAAGTACTGATATTCCGACACCTACATGTACATGTATAGGTGAGTACCGTGCATGTACAGGAAGTACTGATATTCCGACACCTACATGTACCTGTATAGGTGAGTACCGTGCATGTACAGGAAGTACTGATATTCTGACACCTACATGTACATGTATATGGGGAGTACCGTGCATGTACAGGAAGTACTGATATTCCGACACCTACATGTACCTGTAGTAGGTGAGTACCAGGTGAGCATGTACAGGAAGTACTGATATTCTGACACCTACTTGTACATGTATGGGGAGTACCGTTGCATGTATAGGAAGTATGATATTCCGTTCCCTACATGTCATGTAGGTGATACCGTGCATGTCAGGAAGTTCTGATATTCTACACTACATGTACCTGTATAGGTGAGTACCGTAAGCTATGTACAGGAAGTACTGATATTCCGACACCTACATGTACATGTATAGGTGAGTACCGTGCATGTACATGAAGTACTGATATTCCGACACCTACATGTACCTGTATAGGTGAGTACCTGCTGTAACAGGAAGTACTGTTATTCGACCACCTAAATGTAATGTATGGGGAGTACCTGCATGTATGGAAGTAACCTGATATTCCGACCTACATGTACCTGTATAGGTGAGTACCATGCATGGTACATGGAAGTACTGATATTCCGACACCTACATGTACCTTTGTATATGTGTACCGTGCATGTAATGAAGTACTGGATATTCCGAAACTACATGTAACCTGGTATAGGTGACCGTGAGTACCTGATGTACATGAGTATGATATTCAAAGACACCTACATGTACCTGTATAGGTGAGTACCATGCATGTACATGGAAGTACTGATATTCCGACCACCTACATGTACCTGTATAGGTGAGTACCGTGCATGTACATGGAAGTACTGATATTCCGACACCTACATGTACCTGTATAGGTAGTACCGTGCATGTAGATGATGTACTGATATTCCGCACCTACATGTACCTGTATAGGTGAGTACCGTGCATGTACATGAAGTACCTGATATTCCGACACCTACATGTACCTGTATATGGGATACCGTGCATGTACATGAAGTACTGATATTCCGACACCTACATGTACCTGTATAGGTGAGTACCGTGCATGTACATGAAGTACTGATATTCCGACACCTACATGTACCTGTATAGGTGAGTACCGTGCATGTACAGGAAGTACTGATATTCTGACACCTACATGTACCTGTATAGGTGAGTACCGTGCATGTACATTGAAGTACTGATCCTTCCGACACCTACATGTACCTGTATAGGAGGTGAGTACCGTGCATGGTACCGAAGTACTGTATTCCGACACCTCATGTACCTGTATAGTGAGTACCATGCATGTACATGAAGTACTGATATTCCGACACCTACATGTACCTGTATAGTAGTACCGTGCAGTACAAGTACTGATATTCCGACACCTACATGTACTTGTATAGGTGAGTACCATGCATGTACAGGAAGTACTGATATTCCGACACCTACATGTACCTGTATAGGTGAGTACCATCATGTAAAGGTACTGATACCGACACCAACATACCTGTAAGGTGATCATGCATGTACAGGAAGTACTGATATTCCGACACCTACATGTACCTGTATAGGTGAGTACCATGCATGTACATGAAGTACTGATATTCCGACACCTACATGTACCTGTATAGGTGAGTACCATGCATGTACATGAAGTACTGATATTCCGACACCTACATGTACCTGTATAGGTGAGTACCATGCATGTACATGAAGTACTGATATTCCGACACCTACATGTACCTGTATAGGTGAGTACCGTGCATGTACATGAAGTACTGATATTCCGACACCTACATGTACCTGTATAGGTGAGTACCGTGCATGTACATGAAGTACTGATTCCGACACCTACATGACCTGTATAGGTGATACCGTGCATGTACATGAAGTACTGATCCGACACCTACATGTACCTGTATAGGGGAGTACCGTGCATGTACATGAAGTACTGATATTCCGACACCTACATGTACATGTATATGGGGAGTACCGTGCATGTACAGTCTGTTCTGGTATTCTGACACATACATGTACCTGTATAGGGGACTACCATGCATGTACAGTCAGTACTGATATTCCGACACCTACATTTACCTGTATAGGGGAGTACCGTGCATGTATAGTCAGTACTGATATTCCGACACATACATGTACCTATATTGGGGAGTACTGTGTATGTACAGTCAGTTCTTTTATTCCGACACCTACATGTACCTGTATATGGTAGTACCGTGTATGTATAGTTAGTACTGGTATTCCCACTCATATACGTACCTGTATAGGGTAGTGTGCATGTACAGTTAGTATTGGTATTACCACACATACATGTACCTGTATAGAGGAGTACCGTGTATGTACACTCAGTACTGGTATTCCGACACCTACATGTACCTATATAGGGGAGTACCGTGCATGTACATGTATAGTCAGTACTGGTATACACCTACTGTACCTATAGGGGATTACCGTGCTGTACAGATAGTCGTACTGGTATTCGACTATATGTACCTTATAGGGGAGTACCGAGCATGTACATGTAGTCAGTACTGGTATTCCGACACCTACATGACCTATATAGGGGAACCGTGCATGAATGTATAGTCATATGGTCTACTACAGACCTGCATAGAGGAATACCGTGCATGTACAGTTAGTAATGGTATTCCGACACCTACGTGTACCTGTATAGGGTATTACCGTGCATGTACAGTCAGTACTGATATTCCGACACCTACATGTACCTGTATAAGGGAGTACCGTGCATGTACAGTCAGTACTGGTATTCCGACACATACACACACCTGTATAGGGGAGTTGTGTGCATGTACAGTCAGCCAGTACTTGTATTCCGACACCTACATATACCTGTATAGGTTATAGGATACCAAATGGTGCGAAATCGCCCAGGGTGTATGCAAAAATAGTGCGGTATGAAACAATGGTGCTGGTGTTTTGAGGTCACAGACACCGTTTGCTTGCAAATCTTGATCCATTACTACACAGTTTCACTGGAGGAACATTTTGGGGTGCTTTTAACTCCAGTTTTCAGCATATTTGTAGCAATTTAAAGAAAACACTGAACCTGTTGGTCACGTGATGTAAACAGAGTTTCCGTGGCCAAAAAATGTAAACAATATTGGGGGATATGACAAGGTTGGATTTTTCTTTCTTAGGAGTAAGTGAACCTATTGTTTAGTTCATGCAGAACCAGTACAGACTGGCTGCAGATCATGTACAAGTGGGTCCCACAGCATCCATACGAATAGTGAAAGTAGGAGAGACTGGCCTTATTGGATGGCATTCGGTTAAATTATATAGTAAATCTATTTGGTGGTGTCTAACCTATAGGTGAGTTCCGTTCATGTACAGTCAGTACTGATATTCCGAAACCTACATGTACCTGCATAGGGGAGTACCGTGCATGTACAGTCAGTACGGTATTCCGCACCTGTACCTGCATAGGGGATACCGTGCATGTACAGTCAGTATGGATTCCGACACCTACATGTACTGCATAGGGGAGTACGTGCATGTACATCAGTACTGGTATTCCGACTACATGTACTGATGGGAGTACCGCTGACAGTCAGACGGTATTCCGACCTACATGTACCTGTATAGGGGAGTACCGTGCATGTACAGTCAGTACTGGTATTCCGACACCTACATGTACCTGTATATGGGAGTACCGTTCATGTACAGTCAGTACTGGTATTCCGACACCTACATGTACCTGCATATGGGAGTACCGTGCATATACAGTCAGTACTGGTATTCCGACACCTACATGTACCTGTGTAAGGGAGTTGCGTGCATGTACAGTCAGTACTGGTATTCCGACACCTACATGTACCTGTATAAGGGAGTTGCGTGCATGTACAGTCAGTACTGGTATTCCGACACCTACATGTACCTGTATATGGGAGTACCGTGCATGTACAGTCAGTACTCAGTCTGGTATTCCGACACCTACATGTACCTGTATATGGGAGTACCGTTCATGTACAGTCAGTACTGGTATTCCGACACCTACATGTACCTGTATATGGGAGTACCGTGCATATACAGTCAGTACTGGTATTCCGACACCTACATGTACCTGTGTAAGGGAGTTGCGTGCATGTACAGTCAGTACTGGTATTCCGACACCTACATGTACCTGTATAAGGGAGTTGCGTGCATGTACAGTCAGTACTGGTATTCCGACACAGACGTTCTGCACAGACAGACAGAGTCCTGGCCCGGTGCCTACCTCCCGTTCACCACCAGAGCAAGTTGCGACGAATCCCAGTAGGATTCACTGTACAGGTATGTAGCCGACAAGATGGATTCGTCATTCCGATACACCTACCATCCCAGCATTCGGGCTCAAATTGGAAATGTGTCGCCTGCGCTAATCCTGATAATATTTGACAAATTATTTATGTCAACATAATGTAACATTGTGCTTGAAATCAAGCCGCTTGATTGATTGAGTCTGCGCTGTGCTACAGCTCACGCACGGACAATCAAATTGCTTGATTGCAATAAATTTTGAGCAACATTGACAATCTGGGCAGAATTAGAATACCATTGATAGAGATTAAACCCCGCTGTGCGTACATCAGTTACGTATACCGAGTGTGTGCATTTCGGCTTGCTAATCGTTGTGTTTATCGTTGTCGGTTTCGTTATCGTGCTCGCTAATGCTGTAACAGTTGTATTTGATATAAATTAATGAAATATTGTTAAGCCATCGATAACTAAATAGATATGAAGTATTTCAGGTTTCAATCCCATACCGTGGATAGTTTTCAAGTTATATTTATAAATTAAAGTGCAACGTTTATAAATATGCGTACACCACCGTCAGTTTCTGTAAATATGTGTCACGACAAATCGCACATGTTCTTTGGTACAAACTCACATGGCGTGTCTCATCTGCGGCTCCGACTGGAGAAACTAGACTTATGGACTTTGCGACCAGACTGGGGCCCGTTTCACTAAACTTCGTACGACTAAAATGTTCGTAAGTGCAAAATTATGATAGTCAGTAAATTTCACATTAACATTGTTTTCTTGTAAATAATTATTGGCTTTACATTTATTGAGCATAGGCTGCATATGCAGCCTATGCTCAATAAATGTAAATCCATTAATTGAAATTTAAAGACGATATTAAATTTGCACTTACGAACATTTTAGTCGTAAGAAGTTTAGTGAAACTGGCCCCTGGAGTATAGTCACATTTTTATTGATTTAGTATGATATTTATTGAACTCGTTGACTGATTTCATATTAAACTCGGCATAGCTTCGTTTATTATGAAATCGGTAAACTCGTTTACTAAATACCATATTTTTCAGCACTCACGCAATATGCTCCATTTAGTCAGTCGCTGCGAGTCTCCTTAATGTATTTCCTATTGGTGTTACCCACCAGTGGCTGACCTTCTAATATCCCACCTAGACGAGACGATAACACTCGACAACATGCGTATAAACACTGAAAAATACGTAGATTACTCAAATTAAAGATTGAACTATCGTTGAAAAACAGAACAAAAATCGATGATTCGGTCATCCTAATATGTGTGTGTCAATCTGAATGTTTCTCTCTTGTCTCAGCACCCGGGCGATAAGCAAATGAAACTGTTGAAAACGTCGTTGTCTCGCAGGGAACGTAATTACCTGCCGATTATAGAGCCGATACGGCAGTAACCGAAAACGACTTAAATCGCAGCTGATTATAACATATGTCTCGGCTCAACGAAAACGGGTTTAATGCTATGTTTGCCAGTGCCCACGCAGTCTAATCAAGGTCTAAATATGGGTTTTACATGTGAGATCATTTTAAAATGATACTTACTAAGCCAGTTTACTAATTTTGCTAATTATGAAATCAGTCAAGTTGAACGAGTTTAATAAATGTTTGATTATATTTATTGCATAATCACAGCATCACACTGTCAGCCGATCTGCTCGTGTAACATATACGCAGTGATTGACATTATTATGCATTTTATTCCAGACTTAAATTTCCCCACTGATATCAGGGGCGTTAAATGTTAACGGACATTGCCATTTATTCAGACTCTATAATATGTCGAAAATATTATTTGTTCAGGTGACGCACTTATTTAGTATAAATAATTAGTATAAATAATTAAAAAATATCATGCCTGATTTGCATTTGAAAATAGCCTGGTACCACCGCGAGTAAAATACCTGATACCACCATCAGTAAAATAAATATTACTAAATGATTATATCGGTATAGCGGGCACTCATAATTTTTAGAACTGGTGGAATAGTGACATAATTATACACTGATTTAATTCCTATACAGAAAGTTGTGTGCCTACTGAGTGGGCATGTACCTTTAAATATGTGTTCGCTATTCGAAACGCGCTGTTATACATCCGGGGATAAATTCAAATTACTCCTGGAACTGGAGATTTGATAGGTTGCGCTGGTATGCAACAACATTGGTATAATATAAATATATGTATTGCATGAACTGTGCGTTCACTACGGTGGCACAGGGAGGACATGGAAATATGGTAATAGATATCGCGAACGCACGCAATAGTAAACAATATTTGCATGTCCCCTCTGTGCCACCGTAGTTCACAGTGTAATACGATAGTGTATTAATATTACAACGCACTAGTGCAAGATATATGTATTGTAAATGAGACAAATAAAATACGTTAATTGAGCAATGCTTAGGATGTCACCCGCTTTCTGACAGCACTAACACTTCTTCATCGTCTCAATGGCGAACGACGTAGGTCCAGATCAGATGCACTTTTTGCATAAACCGCTATAGCGGGATTTCGGGTTCAAAGGGTTAAGGCCATAGAGGCCTCAATACGTTTCCGACAGGTGTATGCCCCAGCATGCAGCCAAGCGTAACTCCCATGCCGATGCGAAGGCTGGTTTGGGGCAACACGGGTCGAACATGTACCAATGTTCCTTTCCCCAGCCCGTTGTCAAGCATAGGTACAGTCGAACCTCCCCGAACGGCCACCTCTCTACAACAACACCCTCTCTTTAACAGCCGCTATTTTATATTCCAAATCGATGATTTCCTCTGTACCTAACCCTTTGACTGTTGAGCACGAAAGTTGTCGTCTGCTGTTGCTTTTGCCTTCTGTCTCAATACAAACATGTTTTGACAGCATTTTAGAATCATTTCCATTGGAAATGATTCTAAAATTCTGCCAAAGCATGTTTTTGATGATAATTATCGAAGAAAATAAATAAACAGTGGACGATAAAATTTCATTCGGCAATAACCTCCCTACAACAGTCACCTCTCTACAACAGCCAGTTTTGCGTCTTCCCATGGGTGGCTGTTGTAGAGAGGTTGCATTGTACACTGTAATTCCGAATGGTGATGCACATGCTGATCTGGGGCTACGCTGGTCACAATCATGGTAACGCCCATTTTCCCAGCTTCGTGCAAATGTAGGTAGTCCGATATCGCCTGAGCAAGTCAAGTCCTCTGTGGTTATATAAAAGGAATGAGCAGCTCCGAATGAGGCACCCAATACACAACCGCGGCTGATTGAACAAAGTAACATCTTCTATAAACATAGCGTATTTCTCAGAGCACCGACGGGTGTGATTTCTGCAAATTTATACCGCTTGTTATTTAAGATATATAAACGTGATGTGAATTGTGTGGATACTATTTCAAAACTAATCGTATATTTGTGAAAAACTACAAACAACAACATACTTATAGAATGTGTGACTGAATGTTTGTTTCGTTTTAATATGTGGATTTTAGTTCGTATGTTGGATCTATGGTCATACTAAAATATACAGTGGGGTGAGCGTGTAAGTGCACACACGAACGAACACGACAGGTTGGTTCCAGTGTGGTCAGCGTGTAAGTGCACACACGAACGAACACGACAGGTTGGAACCAACCTGTCGTGTTCGTTCGTGTGTGCACTTACACGCTGACCCCACTGTACACTCTGTTACTATGTGTTATAGTCGGTGTATTGTTCTCTGTCGACGCTATGATTTCTTAATGAGATCACAGCAGCATCACGTGCATACATGATACATTTTAATTCTGATTTAATTTTATGAAGATTTCTATGACAAATAATGATTGTATGATCTCTCATATAAACAGGCAAATACCCTGCTGAGGTAAGTTTATATATAATTTTTATACATATACTTATTTCGTAAGAAACCAGTAAATTCATTCAATAAATATCAAATTAAATCACCATATGTATCTAAATTATTTTTAGTACATTGTATTTGCATTTCATACGCACAATTTTATTTATTCCAGCTCTACTCAGTGTTAACGTATATTGTGTCGCTCTATCATTTAAAGGATGGACAATGTAATAAAATTCATAACACGCCGATAGATTGTTGTAATTACAACAATGTATTGGCGTGTTATGAATTTTATTACACTGTGTTAGTACACTATGAAAGACGTTTTTACTAATGTACAATATCCGTTGAAATAAGAGTATTCTACATGTACGTGTAGACGTCTGTCTGCAATGCAGATTTGAGGCACATACAGTGGGGTCAGCGTGTAAGTGCACATACGAACGAACACGACAGGTTGGAACCAACCTGTCGTGTTCGTTCGTGTGTGTACTTACACGCTGACTCCACTGTATACAGATAATTCAGTAACGTAATTTGAATAAATTATGAAACTTGATTTACATGTAGTACATTAATACAATGTTACCGTAATTTATAACTGTGTATACAATGTACCGCAAATAAATAGAAGCGTATTGTTACAAAATATATTAATAACTCTGACGATGGCGTGATTTGCATTTCATATTGCAAATGCATTGTTTTCTTTCATACTGACATACAAGGCAAGTTAATCTGGGATCATAGAACACGTAACATCTCAAAGTTAGTACTCGAACTAGCGCAATTTATGTTGTTTGAGGACGGGACTGGAGCACGGGCTCAGAAGGTGAATGCCAACTTTGCAGGTTTCCTAAGTGTTTCGGTACAAGTGAGGCTAGGAAACGCGTAGGAATTCCGAGGCTCGCCGAGGAATTCCTACCATTTCCGAGACGAACCTAATATAGAGAATATCAGGCTAGTGTATTGTGATAAGAAGTTTATCGGACTCGGACACGCTCTATTTATCAAGTAACAAGTTGTGCCTGGAAATGAACGCGGACATATGTGTGGCTGTGACTGGATAAATGGGGCTTATGGGATTTGCGACCAGTGTAGATCATGATCAGCCTCTACATCCTCCCAGTCTGATGAGAATCTGCACTATTCGCCATTTCATCAATGAAGCACATGTCGTGCTTTGAACAAGCAATATCGATTTAGTGTCATATTTGATCAGGAGCTACACTGGTCCCTCGATGGCGTGTTGCCGTGTTCCACCGATATTGATTTCGAAAATCGGTCATATCTTCAAAAAATGACGTCGACATAAAAAAGTCGACATAAATTGGGAGCTCATGCGGCACTCAGCACTTTGAGGGAGAAATTTTCAATTTTAGGATCAATTTATTAATTTTTATTATACTGAATTTATTACATTATCACAGCCAATTTTGGCTGTGATAATGTAATACATTCAGTATAATAATTCTGCATAGTTTTAATCATCAAATATATGCAATCGTTAGTTCTGCATGAAATAATGCATTTCGGAAAAATCAATGATTGCTCCCTCAAAGTATACTTTGCTAGGAAAGTAAACTTTGCAATTTTGATGAAATCGGCTAAAGATTATTTTCTTTACTTTCGACGTAATGTTCTGAAAATAGTAAATATTTTCGAAATTAATATCGGCGAAAAACGGCAATGTGAGAATGGCGGTAATGCCAAAGTGGGATTAGAGTACATACATATTGGAATTCATTTCCGCCTTCAACAACACGAGCAATGGCGTATACCACAAGGTGTGAGCTGTGACGGTGTTCCATCGGAGGGTATTCTATAGAAAAAATACGACGGGATTTTCTATACAAAATGCAGTTTATGTTGTTGGTACACAACCACCTGCGTTAATCCTGTTTAGATGATCAACGGTGTTAACGTATATTGGCAAGGCCAACTCGCAATCAAGCAATTTGATTGTATGAGCCTGGTCTGTAGAACAGCTCAGGCTCAGCCAATCAAGCTGCTCGATTTAAAGCACATTATTCAAGTACTTTACAATAAAGAATTATTGGCAAGATTAGCGCAGGCGGTGGTGTATCAATCTGACCTGATTACATAAAACGGGGCTTTCATCGTGTAATAATACCAGCACAAAAATAGTTACACAATTCCCTAACATTTGATTGGTCCGTAGCAAGTCTCTGTCCAAAGTTTATATCCCAGTAAACTCCCATGTAAACTTTCCGTAACCGTCAGGCGCAGTTAAAATAATTCTTAAGAAAACGGAAAATAAACACATTTTCTTGATGAATTTATTTAAAATGCTGGAATTATAAGGAATGAATGGCATTTTTGTGGAATTTGTCTGGGATATAAACTTGGAAAAGTCGCGGGAATACTGGACGAGGCCTTCCGAAGTGATAAAAAATTACAATTTTCGAAAAAAAATCAATTTGTAAATTTTTTATTTCAAAATGCTTGAATATTGTGCTTGAAATCAGGCAGCTTGATTGACAGAGCCTGAACTGTGCTACAGCTCAGGCTCAGACAATCAAATTGCTTATATACGCGAGTTGGAATTGCCAATAGAGTTCCAGAAACGTTGATGATCTTGGTAAGATTAAAGCAGGCGAGTATGTAATAATAATACATGTACACGGGTGTAATAATATGTAAATGAAACTGCTGAAAACAAAGTACCTGGGGCCGTTTCACTAAACTTCGTACGACTAAAATGTTCGTAAGTGCAACATTATGATAGTCTGTAAAGTTCACATTAACATTGTTTTCTTGAAAACAATTATTGGATTTACATTTATTGAGCATAGGCTGCATATGCAGCCTATGCTCAATAAATGTAAATCCATTGCGTGAAATTTCCAGAGGATCCTAAATTTGCACTTACGAACATTTTAGTCGTAAGAAGTTTAGTGAAACGGGCCCCTGGTCAGTATTACTTCGATATATTATGCTGCGCTCAATATGCAATAAATCGAATCTATAACATTTGTGGTGATTTAATTCGATATTTATTAAGCTGGTTGACTGGTTTCAGAAAATCGGCTAGATTGTTAAAATATTTAATAATTTATGTATTAATATAAGCGCTTACCATACACACAAATATGTGTTTAGCCATTTCGTACGTGTGAACCATAGTGCGGGAAAACCGACCCTACCACAGACCAAAGATGCAAACACAATTATATCAATAGAACCACAACATATCGTGACTTTAAATAGACAAGTCGGAAGGTCTCCGATATTGACGTCACGTGTCTCCGATATTGACGACACGGAATATGCCGGAGATCGCCATGTTACGTCGTGTAGGAATAGCGGGCATCCTGGTGATTTTGGTTACACCTTCCACTCAGGTGAGTAAAACATATATACATTTACATACATACATGTACACATGTAAAAGGCAAAGGTTCTCTTGGATGAAATAAACAACTTCCCGTGCAATAAGAGGCTACTTCTGGTATCTAAATTATACGGAGGCCCACAGGGGACGTAGAATTTTTTTTTTTATTAATTCGTTCCTTCGAAATAACAATTATTCCCTCAATTTAACAATTCGTTCCCACGAAATAACAATTCGTTCCCACGGGAACGAATTGTTAATTCGTGGGAACGAATTGTTATATCGTGTGAACGACTTGTTAATTCGATTGAACAAATTGTTAAATTGAAGGAACGAATTGTCATTTCGTGGGAACGAATTGTTAATTCGAGGGAACGAATTGTTAATTCGAGGGAACGAATTGTTATATCGTGGGAACGAATTGTTATTTCGTGGAAAGGGAATTAATAAAAGAAATCCATGTCCCCTGCTGGGCTCCGTAGTATTCACATGTGCATCTGCCATAACTGACGTAGGCTGCCAATGTCAATAAACGTGTCTTACCATGGTCAGTCCCAACAACTGACAAGTTTGCTTGGCGAGGTATAAAAAAGTAGAAAATTCATATTTCTGTAACGAATATGACTGACTAACGGATCGAGTGAAATATGCACAATCGTTGTAAAAATATGACTGTGACTGGAGAAATTGGCCTTCTGTGTTTTGTGCCCAGTGTATCCACAACAGTTTGTAGACCAACGTTTTAAGGAAATACTGTACAACGGAACAAATCCGTGGTGTTTATAATTCGGGGTTTTCTTTAATAATAATTAATTGAATGCCTTGAATTCGAGGCATTTTGACACTCGATAGAACACTATCATTTGTTTCAAAGATAATAGATTCGTAACTGTTACTGCAATCATACGTCAACTGAGAACAGTATATGTTAACTTAACGCGACATTGCAAAGTATACTTATCTAGCAAAGTATACTTTGAGGGAGAATATTTTTAATTTTATGATAAATTTATTATTTTTTATTATACTGAATGTATTACATTATCACAGCCATTTTGGCTGTGCTAATGTAATAAATTCAGTATAATTATCCTGCATACTTTTAATCATCAAATATATGCAGTCGTTAGTTTTATATTAAATAATGCATTTCAGCAAAATTAACTGATTACTCCCTCAAAGTATACTTTGCTAGAAAAGTATACTTTGGTGAAATAGGCTACTGGTTAACATGTATACTTACACTGTATTGAATTGCATCTCAAACCTGGCAAATTATGGTCGAGAGGTTACGACGTTCGACTGTCACTCCGGCGGCCCGTGTTCGAACCCCACTCACGGCACGGGAGTTTGTGAAATACAAGTATTGTAGTGTCCGCTCTACCAGCTGGTTCTACCCAGGTTTGCCATATATCGGCATTCAATCGGGTATTCAAGGCATTGGAGCCGATTTGGACCATTAACACAGACATTTTGCAATGTGTGCACTGTACCAGACAGAAGCCAGTTTTACCTATCGCGGGGTTTGACACGGACGGCAGATATTATAATGGACACATCAATAAGAATTACTGCAACTGGAGCCAAATACATTAGAGAACGGCGTGTTGTGAGCTGTAGAACGGACTAGTGTTCATCAACACCTATTGTCCAATTAAATCGAATCGTTTTTGATATGTTAATTTTGCAACCAATCCAATCGTCACAAAATGATTTTCAGACTAGTCCATTTATGAAAAGGGGGTGTTTTGGTCTTTAAAATATGAAAATTACTTGCAAAAAGTGCAAATCCTGATGAGACGGCTCGTCACGAGCCGGCGCATTAGGATCTACACTGTGTGCCTATACAACTATATACAGGCCTGTGGTGTTGAAAGGTTTAACTAATTTTGAAGACATCTTTAAATGGTTTTGTCAACGTCTATTTTTCACCATTTAAAATGTCCTCGAAATTCGTCTGAAATGAAGAGTACAGTGTAACACAACGTTCATAAACACTGGTGCTGCACTCCGCGCCGGAGTAAAGTGATTCACGTCGAGAAATGCACCAGTTTCCTGACGAGATGCCACTCAGCGCTACTGAGAGATATCGCATGCATAAACACACGTTTCATCTGGTAACCGGCACAAATTTATTGTGTCGGTTACCAGACAAAAATATGTTTATGCAGTATCATATGCATGTAGTTGTGATGCAATTTGTCAGGAATCCGGCGCCTATTTCGACGTGGAGCATTTGCAAGCTGTATGATCACGTGGTACTAACAACAACAAGTACTGAAATTTCCAGAATCCATCTGATTCAAAGTACGTATTCTTTTATAGTGTCCTTATTACGTAACGGATTTTGATGACATATGGCGCATCGAACGCGTCTTGTTAAGATGCATTTGGTGGTCTCTGTATTTTCGCCCAAACTTCTGTAATTTTTCCGACGTGTCTCCGACACGGAAATAATCGATTTCCGTGTCTCCGACACGGAAATCGATTCTTTCCGACACGGAAATCGATTCTTTGCAATAACGACATAAGTCTGTGCCAAACTCACTGGACCACCAAATGCAGCTCATGAAGACGCGTTTGCTGCGCCATATTTCATTAAAATCCGTTGCATGTTAAGGAAAATATCAAATAATACTTACTGTGGAGTGGGCGACGTTGTTGTTGTTGTAACCACGTGATCATGCACCTTGATTTTACGCTGACGCGGAGTGCAGCTCTAGTTATATACCAGTTATTCTTGCTGGTATCGCCAGCTTCTTTTCACATGAGACTCAAAAATACAATCGTCATCGTACCAAGTTCGATATCAGAATAGTGTACTGGCCCTCTGATACTATTTGATAGTGTAATACACAAGGTGCATGATCACGTGGTTACAACAACAACAACAATGGCTGAAAGTGTTGAAAGCGCGCCCACTCTAAAGTAAGTATTATTTGATATTTTCCTTAATAGGCAACGGATTTTGATGACGCACTTGGCGGTCCCGGGAGATCGGCTCATAGTTGTATCGTTTTTTCAAAAACCCGGATGAAAATGCTGGAATGTTGTGCTTGATTGAGGGTTGAGATTCCAAATAATATAGGAATGAATGGCCTTTTTGTGGAATTTATCGGGGTATAAACTTGGAAAAGTCGCGGGAATACTGGAAGAAGTGATAAAAAATTACAATTTTCGAAAAAAAATCGAAAAAAAAAAAAATATATATTTTTTTAGAAAATTGTAATTTTCTTAAGGCCTCGTCCAGTATTCCTGCGACGTTTCCAAGTTTATATCCCCGATAAATTCAACAAAAAGGCCATTCATTCCTTATAATTCCAGCATTTGAAATACATTCATCAAGAAAATGTGTTTATTTTCCGTTTTCTTAAGAATTATTTTAACTGCGCCCGACAGTTACGGAAAGTAGTTCGGCATGGGAGTTTACTGGGAAATAAATTTTGGACAGAGACTTGCTACGGGCCAATCAAATGTTAGGGAATTGTGTAAATATTTTTGTGCTGGAATTATATGTTCATAAACTTTGACATCTTGGCAAGTTTAACGGAGACAGTTGTGTACACCTAAATGCGGCACGTTTGCCGCTTGACAGTTTTTGCGGCACTGCCGTCGTTATATTTGTTTTTCCTTGATGCTCATAAAGATGCGCCAATAAATGCAATATTGTTCCCGCTGCTATCTACTGTCTGGTGCTGTACGTTTCTTATCGACGTTACCGCGCACAGCGATGCCTTTAATTACCCATTGTATTGGCGCGATGTTATATTTAAACAAGAGACGAGGCAAAGCCACGACGGCCGGGTTTTCTTCAAGAAATAAGCAACTGGATAAACATATATGTCATATTCGTTGCAAAAATATGAATATTCTATTTATTATATACCGCTCCATGGAAATTAGCAGTTGTTTAGACTGTATACGGTAATGAATGTGTCTTTGCAACCTATTTGCGCTGTGTTTTTTCGATGCGCGTTATGAATATAGATAGCGGAAGTAGTCGTATTTTCACCGGAAGTTGTTTATTTCATCGATGAGAACATATGACTTTTATTTACATCGTATAACTATGTATTCATGGGTAGGTATATAATAAAATAAACTATTAATGTTATTATGACCACGATTTAAAGTGACAACTGGGCCTAAGATGACAACACAAGAATCCAGTGCATGATAAAGCATGCATGCAGTTGCAGGCTGGCAAACATGTAGACTACATGAATTAGTACAAGATACGAGTGAACAGCTGTGCTGTCTGACGGGCGTTGTCCAAATTAACATTGAAACTGGCTACGTCGATTACGCGGAATAAAAATAGGTCAAGGTAAAAAAAAACAAAGGTCACGTGTTGTATAGTGGTATGTGGTGGGCACCTGTTGGTTATCAAGTTGTGCAATGATGGTCGTTCTATGTAAGTGAGAAACAGATTTAAACGCGAATACTTAACATTGAAAATGGCTTAAGTCGATTATGCGGAAACATAGGTGAAGCTAAAGAAAATGTCACATGTTGGACAGTGGTATGTGGTGGGCACCCATTGGTTAGGAAGTTGTGCAATGATAGTGGTATGTGGTGGGCACCCCCGTAGGTGGTAGAGTTGTAATGATGGGCACCCGTTGGTTAGGAAATTGTATGAGTGGTGCACCCCGTGTTAAAGTTGTGCAATGACAGTGGTATGTGGTGGGGCACCCGTTGGTTAGAAGTTGTGCATGACAGTATGTGGTGGACACCGTTGTGGCAATGACAGTGGTATGTGGTGGGCTCGGGCTATTAGAAGTTGTCATGTGGTGTGGTGGGCCATTTTTAGGAAGTTGTCAATGAATGGTATGGTGGCACCCGTTGTTAATAGTTGTGCAATGAAGTGGTAGTGTGGGGGACACCGTGTTGGAGCAATGACATGGTATGTGGGCACCCGTTGGTTAGGAAGTTGTGCAATGACAGGGATGTGGTGGGCACCAGTAGGAAGTTGTTCAATGATAGTGGTAGTGGTGGGCACCCGTTTGGTTAGGAAGTTTGCAATGATAGTGTATGTGGTGGGCAGTTGGATTAAGGAGTGTCAATGACAAGTGGTATGTGGTGGGCCCCGTTGGTTTAGAAGTTGTCAATAAGTGGTATTGGTGGGCACCCGTTGTTAGGAAGAAGTTGTGCAATGACAGTGGTATGTGGTGGGCATGGGTGGTGTGGCAACCCGACTAGTGGTATGTGGTGGGCAACCCGTTGGTTAGGAAGTTGTGCAATGATAGTGGTATGTGGTGGGCACCCGTTGGTTAGGAATTGTTGCATGGACAGTTGGTTAGGAAGTTGTGCAAGATAGTGGTATGTGGTGGGCGTTGGTTAGGAGTTGTGCAAGACAGTGGTATGTGGTGGGCACCCGTTGGTAGGAAGTTGTGGCAATGACAGGGTATGTGGTGGGCACCCGTTGGTTAGGAAGTTGTACAATGATAGTGGTATGTGGTTGGCAGGCGTGTAGGAGTTGGTTGGCATGATATGGTATGTGGTGGGCGCCCGTTGGTTAGGAAGTTGTGCAATGATAGTGGTATGTGGTGGGCAACCCTCGTTTGGTTAGGAATTGTGCAATGATAGTGTATGTGGTGGCACCAGATTGGTTAGGAAGTTGTGCAATGATAGTGGTATGTGGTGGGACCCGTTGGTTAGATTGTGCAATGATAGTGGTATGTGGTGGGCACCCGTGGTTAGGAAGTTGTGCAATGATAGTGGTATGTGGTCACCCTCGTGGTTAGGAAGTTGTGCATGATAGTGGTAGTGGTGGGCACCCGTTGGTTAGGAAATTGTGCAATGATAGTGGTATGTGGTGGGCACCCGTTGGTTAGGAAGTTGTGCAATGATAGTGGTATGTGGTGGGCACCCGTTGGTTAGGAAGTTGTGCAATGATAGTGGTATGTGGTGGGCACCCGTTGGTTAGGAAGTTGTGCAATGATAGTGGTATGTGGTGGGCACCCTCGTCGGTTAGGAAGTTGTGCAATGATAGTGGTATGCGGTGGGCACCCGTTGGTTAGGAAGTTGTGCAATGATAGTGGTATGTGGTGGGCACCCGTTGGTTAGGAATTGCAAATGATAGTGGTAGTGGTTGGGCACCCGTTGTTAGGAAGTTGTGCAATGATAGTGGAGTGGTGCACCCTCGTCGGTTAGGAATGTGCAATGATAGTGGTATGTGGTGGGCACCCGTTGGTTAGGAAGTTGTGCAATGATAGTGGTATGTGGTGGGCACCCGTTGGTTAGGAAGTTGTGCAATGATAGTGGTATGTGGTGGGCACCCGTTGGTTAGGAAGTTCTGCAGGTATGGTGGTTCTAGGTGGTATAGTAAGTGAGAAACAGATTTAAACGCGAAAACTTAACATTGAAAATGGATAACTTAAAGTTGATTACGCAGAAAAAGTAGGTCAAGGTCTAAAAAGGTCAAATGTTGGATAGTGGTATGTGATGGGCACCCGTTGGTTATAAAGTTGTGCAAGTATGGTGGTTCTAGGTGGTACAGTACAATGTAACAGAGAAATGGACAAAACACGAAAACTTAACATTACCCTCAGCCCCCCATTCAGCCCCGCCCGCCGGGCTTTCGCCAATCCAATAGCCGGGATTTGAAAAAAAAACGGCTGAAAAGGGAAACCGTAAAATGTTACAATTCTGACTTGAATGTTGTCGTCTGCTGTTTATGTTATTTATTCCTTCCATTTCTCATCCAAAACAAATGGAATTACGTCAGTTGTTTTAATTTAACAGCCAAGTCGAGCAGAATGAAGAGGTATGCAGGCATACAGGTTAGGAATAGCAACATGTCTTATTATTCTGTCTTGTCAGTCGAATCTAATCAACCGAAAGAATTAGACAATTTAAGACGGCAAAAACATATCTGGCTATGCAAGTAACGAATGCATTTCTTGATTAAACATGACTTAAGAGGTCTGTAGAATTCTAATTATCTGTCCCGAGTTGCAGAAATCCCGAACGGAAGTCGAAATGAGAGAAGGTAATCATTTGGCACGTCTATGGAATTACCTATCTTATATCGTCGTATTTCGCCGATATTGATTTCGAAACGTAGTCATATTTCACGTAAATGTCGTTTACACCATTTCACAATTCATGCTGCTAACAAAGTCAATGTGTATGATCACGCGGTACTAACAACAACAACCGATTCAAAGACGTATTATTTTATAGTGTCCTTATTACGTACCGGATTTTGATGAAATATGGCGCATCAAACGCGTCTTGTTAAGCTGCATTTGGTGGTCTCTGTATTTTCGCCCAAACTTCTGTCGTTTTTGCGAAGAATCGATTTCCGTGTCTCTGACACGGAAGTCGATTCTTCGCAAAAACGAAATCAGTCTGTGACAAACTCCATTGACCATCAAATGCAGCTCATGAAGGCGCGTTTGCTGCGCCATATTTCATCAAAATCCGTTGAATATTAAGGAAACTAGCAAATAATACTTACTTTGGAGTGGGCGACGTTGTTGTTGTTGTAACCACGTGATCATGCACCTTGAAAGTATACCCAGCTGGTGGCAGGGCTGTGCAGACAAGGGGAAATAATCATTGAATGCCAGGTTACGGCATGTTCTTACATGTATCAGGCGAGGCTTGGAAACGCGTAGGAATTCATATCGTTTCCGAGCCGAGCCTGGATATCGACAATACCAGGCTAGTGTTTCGCGATATGAAGCTTAACACGTGAGGCTAGGAATTGTGTATGAATTCCGAGGGTAATCGAGAAATGCATATTGTTCCGAACCGCACCTGATGGATATAGAGAATACTAGGATAGTGTATTGTGATATCCATTATATCGCGTAAGACTAAATGCCAGGAATTCCCAGGCTCGCCATGTAATGCCGCATATAGCGCGCGCCGCATAAAGCATAACTGTGTGCGTTATATATATATCACACACCAAGATATAGCTGCATGGTCATACCGCATAGAGAGTAAATGGGCCATAGCATCCACCTCATCCAAAATATGGAGTGCTTAACATTCGCTTACAACATATTTATCCTATATTTAAGGGTCGGAATTGGCTCTAAGACCTTCCAAACCCGGCCATTTGAGCCCAGAAATTGTCAGATTAATGGCCGTTTGTTTCTGAATTTACTAGTAAATGAGATACAGTCGAAATATGTGCATTGAATGAAGGAGGTGATGAGGCGGTGAATTTAACATAGCTAGTTCATTCTCCTATTGCACAATGCCGGTATGTCAGACTCAGCCGTAGCAGTGATATATATTATCTGCTGATGCTATTAGAGGGTTGGACGAGGCAAGGCAGACCAATCAGAGACGGGTCTAGGTGATATGGGCAAACCCACCGCACACAGGGGAGGAGCAACACCGCAGGCCGAGACAACCAGAAGTCAGAGGCCCCCGCACCAAGCCATGCCAAGCACAGCCACACACAAGTCGGCCACTGGTAATCCACAAACAGTTCATTCCGCCGTAGATCACAAAGCGCATATAGCATGACATAGCCCAGTACATGTATGCACGACAGAGTAAACGACCCGCTGTCGGGTCCACAAAGGCCTAGCCCCCTCCCACTGAGTGGGTGGTTTACAAAAGCGAGGCCTTGTCCCCGAGGATGGGGACTACGTTTTTTGGTTCGGTGGTGGCTGTCTTAGGCGTCTGGCCACATCGCAGGACCGCATCTGTTTTGTGTTTGAGGGATCTGTCTGCATGAAAATCACAGATGCCCTTATCTGGAGTGTGTATGTACATGTATATGTTGTGGGTGCGTGCCTATCCACGTGTGTCTGTCAGGGTTATGTCCAATGGCATATTGACTTGGCTCATCTACTGCCATAAGGTCGAACTATCTGGTCCCCATAGGGCCAGCTTATGATGATTAACTATAGGGACAATATGTTGAGACCACTATGTCCGGCTCGACCACTAACTCCACAGAAACAGTTGGGCCTTTGGAGGTATATGGATGCATGCAGTGTTCCTCCGCGCAGCAGCAGCAGCAACAACAACTGGAGTCAATACTTACAAAAACGTCTCGAATGTCAACCCATTCTATTTCTTTTAGTCATATATCCTGTTTCGGAAATTCAGATATCGGTTTGCTTTCTTTCAATATCATCACTATCATTACATGTAAATGAAATGTGAATATATTTGAAACAGAGTATATTTTATTTTGTAAACAAAATGAGCTTTATGCAGGATTAAGGCACACATCGTGCGCTTTATGCGTTGAAAATCACGCTCCCATTTACATCGCCCTCAAATGACGTCGTTCCACCAACGAAACGGCAGAGAAAGTAGTTTTTAATCCGCCGTGACATGGATATACGTATGGGATACCGCAATTTGTTTTCAGTCAGTCAGTATTATGTCAATGCAAAGCTAGTTTCCAGATACCATACATTCAGAAATCGCCTGAGAAGTATTACATGCTTTCAGGTTTAAACGCTTGACTAATTCCCGAGGGTGTGAGGGGTGGAGTGGGGGTGGGGTGGACAATGAATAATATATGATGGTATTTGGAATGACGTAAATGCCTTCTTGTTTGTTACCTGGCTAATGTTGGAATTTCTAATTAATATCCTAAATGTTTCCTAGCAAAGATGGTGAGAGTGTATTACCCTAATTTAATTAAACTCCAATTGCCGCTCCTGCTAAAATAGCAAGTTCATGTAACTGTATACACATACAGGTGGTGAATATATCAAACAGCATGTACAAGGTGTATGATCACGTGATACTAACAACAACAACACGTACCGATTCAAAATACGTATTATGTTATAGTGTCCGTATTACGTAACGGATTTTGATGAAATATGGCGCATCAAATGCGTCTTGTTAAGCTGCATTTGGTGGTCTCTGTATTTCCGACACGGAAATCGATTCTTCGCAAAAACGACATAAGTCTGTGCCAAACTCCATAGACCACCAAATGCAGCTCATGAAGACGCGTTTGCTGCGCCATATGTCATCAAATTCCGTTGCATATTAAGGAAAATATCAAATAATACTTTAAATATTTTGGAGTCCGCGACGTTGTTGTTGTTGTAACCACGTGATCATGCACCTTGATGTAGGCATTATCGCATATATACTGAACAAAAACAAAGACACATTACTGTACCTATTTTGTTCATATCTAGGTCATGTCAAGAGATACATCAATGATGTTGATATGTATATGTCAAGTGACCATTTGGAAACACATTTGCATTTCTGTTGGAAATCTAAAAGTTGATCGCATACTCGAAATATTATGATTAAGGAAACAAGGTGCAAAACTGACAAACACAAGTTTTAAAAAATCGCTTTGTATTTCTGGTTGTTGTTATCGATGAGATAATGTATTCTGTTAGGTCGAAATTGAACTGATATCTGTTAATATCTGTAGTGTCCACCGCGAGCGTTTATTAGTGCGTTGACGCGACGTCGCATGGAATTGACGTAATTTTGGACCACTGCGTTGGAAATAGCGTTCCATTCCCCAACTAGTGCGTTGGACAGCTCGTTCACATTGTTCGGCACATGCCGTTGTCGCTCACGTCTCCCCAGCTCATCCCATATGTGTTCTATGGGATTCAAGTCTGGGGAGACAGCTTGCCACGACAAAAAGGATGCGGATGTTCCTTGGCCGTGTCTCTGCAAAAAAGGGATCGCTTCAGTCTGCAGTAATAATTTTGTTTATGTAGCGAGCGGCATCCCTCCTAGACCATTACGCCACCACCCCCAAACCTGTCTCTGTCTCTCTCGTACGCACACTTGTGTGCGTAGTGCGCACACTTGTGTGCGTAGTGTTCTCCTTTACGGCGATACACGTGCTGCCTAACGTCGGCGTGGCTGAGATTGAAGCGCGACTCGTCCAGTACGGTATCCCAGTCACCAATGACGGTGACGCCTCGCCCATTGCAGTCTGTCACGGTGGTGACGATTTGACAAAATACTGCCAGTTTTTGGCATGTACGCCATTACAGGTCGTTCCGGCGTCTTAGACGATTACATGTACGTATCGTCTGCCCGGACACGTGGCATTGGCGTGCCGTAACGGTTACAGACTGGAACCTATCGCGTAAATGCGTGAGTCGGATTGCCCGATCTTGACGCAGCGTTGTAACACGCGGTCGCCCTGTCCTATGACGATCAGCTACATCCCCAATTTACTGCATACACGTAATAAAATGGCTATGCGGCTGAAACCAAACACTCTACTGACGGCAACGGGAGCAACGCCGGCTCGAAGCATCCCAATTGCCTGATTTCTCTGCGCTTGTTTCCATTCATTGAGCACGAGCACGTACAAATGGCTCGAAACGACTTTCTGACGATTCGATCATTACACATTGTCCGATGATAACAAATCAGATACACGCAAGGTAGGGGCACTCTTGGCTGACATTTTTTACACAGGTAGCGTGTATATACACGTAGAAAGAAAAAGGTTATTACACATTAATGACAGTAAAAAAAAAATTTTTTTGCACAGTCATATATGTCAGTTTCATACGAGCGGCCTTCACAATGCTTGTCGTACTAAGTAGCGGATAATGTAGCCTGGGGGCTGTTTCACTAAACTTCGTACGACTACAATATTCGTAAGTGGAAAATTATGATAGTCTGTACATTGCACATTAAAGGTACATGCCCACGCAGTAGGCACAAACTGTTCTTTATAAGAATTAAATAAGTGTATAAGTATGTCACTATTCCACCAGTTCTAAAACTTATGAGTGCCCGCTATACAAACATAATCATTTATTAATTATCAATTTACTGTTAGCGACGCGCGGCGGTAACAGTCTATTTTGATAATGTGCGGGGACGACGACTTTCACATCACGGCTTGCGGTGCGCATGCGCAGTATACTACGCGCGCCAGTAGGCTTCCCAATATGTAAACAAGAATATCAACATGTCGAAACGTCCAGGACGGAAATTGTATGAAACGGCGTCGGCCAAAAAAAAGGCGAAATGTCTGAGGGACAGGCAGTACAGAGAGAGAGAGAGAGAGAGAGAGAGAGTGGTTAATATTGGCGACCAGATCACCAAATGGAAAGAGTTACGTGGAGATTTAGATTTGGACTCGAACAGAGATTTTTCTTCTCAACTTCCGATACTTCACTGCGCATGTCAAATATGTGATATGATTGACCGTGTCACGTGACGCGTGTTGGTAAAAATAGCACGAGGTCGGAAAATACCCTTTCTGGTCGCGGCATATAACATGCGATTTAACATCAATTAACACGCGCCGTAATTAAAAATAACTCGTTAGTGGGTAGACAAATGGCCCACATAAGGCATGACAGAAAATGAAAAGTAGTAGTACAGTGTAACCTGCTGCGTGGGCATGTACCTTTAACAATGTTTTCTTGTAAACAATTATTGGATTTACATTTATTGCAACCTATGCTCAATAAATGTAAATCCATGAATTGAAATTTCCAGTCGATCCTAAATTTGCACTTACGAACATTTTAGTCGTACGAAGTTTAGTGAAACGGGCCCCTGGTCCGACCACGCCGATGTTCATATAGTTCAGGGATTTGAGTGATTACAAAGTATTATTATTATAACGATAAACTCCATTTTCGCAAGGCGAACTGTAAATTCAGTTAATTAAAATCGCTGCCATTGTGCGCACAGTGTCCCGGTGCACGGGAGGCAGGAAGGAGAGAGGGGGTAACTGGGTAGACCCTGGCACCAGTGATGCAGAGCAAAACGGGTCCCGGGTAGAATCAATCCACGACTGGCGGCACTTGACACACAAGTTGGTGCCATATAGTCGGTAAAACACGTGCTATTTTCGTCCACAGAGTTGCCTCATCCAGACACAGCTCTAATGCAGGCCGCGGCCAGATGCAGGCAAGTGCCGGCAGAAAAATCGGCTGAGCTCGGGCTAACTTGCTGTTTTAGTTAGACTTCCTATATACAATGTAGTGTATATGACTTATTTTCATAAGAAAGTTTGATAACTGGGTTGCCTGTGCATCCTGGGGAGAAATTTTCAATTTTATGATAAATTTATTAATTTTTATTATACTGAATTTATTACATTATCACAGCCAATTTGGCTGTGATAATGTAATAAATTCAGTATAATAATTCTGCATACTTTTAATCATGAAATATATGCATTTATTAGTTCTATATGAAATAATGCATTTCAGGAAAAAATAAATGATTACTCCCTCAAGGTATACTTTGCTAGTAAAGTATGCTTTGCAATGTTGATGAAATCGGCTACTGGTCTAACGTGGCAGGGACATGAATTCCTCGGCTCCCCGTGGTATCCACAGGTTAGTGCCGTGAATGGGAAAAATATCCGGCAAGGCTCAAGAATTTCTTTATTTCTCATCGGAAGTATATGTTGTGACCACTCATTTGAACCGTCTCGCCGAGACGGTTCAAATGAGTGGTCACAACATATACTTTGGTTCAGAAATAAGGAAAATAGATAGAGAATAGTACATGTATGTTAGTGCCGTGAATGGGAAAAAATATCTGGCATGGCTCAGGAAACGGGATGGGCGAGGCTCTCCATGTGTGACAATGTAACACGGTGCCCTGTCCCACTGGTGCAAACTGGCCGCAGTACGACTACACACCAGAAAATAATAATACTAATAATAATAACTCATAATTCCAGCACAAAAATATTTACACAATTCCCTAACATTTGATTGGCCAGTAGCAAGTCTCTGTCCAAAATTTATATCCCAGTAAACTCCCACGCCGAACTACTTTCTACAGGTGCGCTGTCAGTGCTGTCAATGTAAACAAATGGCTGCCGTCTGTTAAAATAAACACATTTTCTTGTTGAATTTATTTCAAATGGTGGAATTATAAGGAATGAATGGCCTTTTTGTTGAATTTATCGGGGATATAAAGTTGAAAAAGTCGCGGGAATACTGGACGAGGCCTTCCGGCCTTCGTCCAGTATTCCCGCGACTTTTATAAGTTTATACCCCGATAAATTCCACAAAAAGGCCATTCATTCCTATAGACAATATGTTTGTAAAACATTGATATGATAATAATAATATGTAACAGCGTTTGGAAAGCACGTGTCCCCACATCCTGGATTATGCAATGACAAAACTAATATATACTGTTGCATAATAGTTAGTGTTGAATTGTTTACGTCCTGTTTTGTAAGTGATTACTGTCCTCCGGAGTCCAGAAGCCGAAGCCCTAGAAATGAAAGTGCTTACAGCTAGCTTTTGTGTATCGCTAGGAATCTCAGATTAAATTCCCTCATTAAGACGAAGACGTTGGAAATCGAGTATAATGTATATACATGTACATGTCGTAGTTTACGTGTACATCTAATAAATACAGGATGAGTGAATATTTTCATGTAG
The DNA here is from genome assembly GCA_029237695.1 of Conchocele bisecta. Taxonomy (NCBI): domain Eukaryota; kingdom Metazoa; phylum Mollusca; class Bivalvia; order Lucinida; family Thyasiridae; genus Conchocele; species Conchocele bisecta. The sequence continues at coordinate 38,517,178 of CM055281.1, forward strand.
TATGATATATTTTATTAACGAGTTTACTGATTTTGAATTCAAAATGCATTAGAATGCAGTGTGTGTGTGTGTTTTTATTTGTATATGCATATATCGTCTCTGGTATCTCTTCATAGTACATACATTTGTATGCACATATACTGTATGCTGGCGTTTACAATTGGTGAGACGTAAATAAATAAATAAATGACTAGATTGGTCAGTAAGCGAGGCTTACGGAATACCCCCCGCGTGGGCTCGGTGCGAGGCTCAGTACATGTATGGTGTTCTCTGACACGGTTCATTCACATATGTATTAGGCCTGTACGCAGAGGGGGTGCGACGGGTGCGTACGCACCCCCTTAATCATTTAAACACCACATGCCTGTATAGTGGTATTGGCAAAAAGTGTAGATCCAGATGAGCCGGCTCGTGACGAGCCGTCTCATCAGGATCTACACTTTTTACAAGTAATTTTCATAATTTTTAGAACAAAAACACCCCATGTTCATCAATGAACTGGTCTGAAAATCATGTTGTGATGATTGCATTGGGTTGCAAAATTAACATATCAAAATCCATTCCGGTTACTTAGGGGTGAAAGGGTTAATCTGCGCCCAGATCTGTCAGTGGATGTGCAAAAAAAATGTTTATCCCTTCGTGCCGTCGATGACGCACATCCCTAAATTAATTCCTACATACGGGCATGTGTATATTCCCTAGCTGATGAACAGACGTAAATATGATGTGTGGCTGCGACTCGAGAAATGGGGCGTATGAGATTTGTAACTAGTGTAGCTCCTGATGAACTAGCATACTTCTGCAACCTGATAAAGATATATTTGGCTTCTTAGAAGTTTCATCGATGGAATGGCGAACAGTGCAGATCCTGGTCAGACTTTGCGCATGCACAGGCTGATCTGGAACTACACTGGTCGAAAAACACATAAACCCCATGTCTGCAGTCACAGCCACATAATATAAAATGAATTTCATAAAATATGTTGGATATCACAGTATCATCCAGACTGACGTGTTACTAGTTTCGACATGAGCCAAATGAGCCAAAGTATTTTAACAACGATACTTCCCAATTCACATCCTCGACGTCAGACATCCTGGAGGAAGGCAGTTAGTACCAGCTAATAACGAGCCGGCGGCTCACCAACCAGTGCAGGTTTGAACCGTCCACCTCATCCAGTCGGCCATGACAAGCAGTCATAGCACTCCCGACACATATCAATACACGTATTCTTGGATAGAAGCCGCTGTGATTATTGTACATTGTATTGGATATTACGTCGTTAATTGAGCCAGGTAAATAAACTGATCGTTTTAAATAACACGCATGATGAAAATTGAAGCAATTTCCGCTAGTTAATGCCGACAATGCAAGTTTGCACTTTCATTTGCATTGAGTTTGGCCATCAATAATTATGCTTATTCTCTGTGTATTTGGTTTCATGTAATGCTATAATCACCAGCTTAGACAGACTTAATTAGTGTATGCCCCGACTTGTCATATCCGACTTGAATTACATTATGTTACATAATCCATACATGCAACATTGCTGTCCCTGTTGGAGGGAGGAAGTGACGTACTTGCAACAATGTAAACTTTATTTATTTTACAACGATTACAAACAAGTGCGGGAGCGAAGCGCTCCCGCACTTATTTGTAATAGGTAGAAAGTGACGTACATGCAACAATGTAAACTCTATTTATTTTATAACAATTACAAACAAGTGCGGGAGCGAAGCGCTCCCACACTTGTTTGTAATCGTTGAAAAATAAATATAGTTTACATTGGTATAGATTGCGGCGTATATATGATCCTTAATGTGGAAGGAAACCGGCGTACCCGGATGAAACCCTCTGTACGATATGACAACCACTATACCATCGCACATACTGCCCCGGTCAATGATCGAACCCGCATTGGTGAGAAGCGCACTCGTTACCAGTTGCGCTAGCCGGACAACCTGTACATCGGAAAATATGAATACATGTACATCAAATTACTTGCTTTAGATGTTTGTAAATTCGATAAAGAAACGAATGTTTGGCACTAAATCCCGTATCTCAAAACGATAGTTGAATAAAATATACTCAGCACACATTGAGTACAAGTGATGGTAATATGACGTTGGTCGCTACAGAATCACGTCCAGAAGCCATGATGTTTTAACTAGAGTATACAATATATTTATTACCACACGTTTCCACCGTTTAGAAAGTTTGATTGTATTATTTCTCATAAATTTGATTAATATTATATGATGTGTTACGTATATTCAGTTTGTTTCGGTACATGTTATTCTGATTGGTTTAGCTGATGTTGCACTAGTTATGTTTTTCGACATTTTCCGGCGATTTTGGACGCCATCTTGATTTCTGGATTAAGCCCCAGTGAGATTCATGGGGAGTTTTGATATGTTATTACTAATGATACTTTGATCATTTACTGAAACTAGATGGCATCGGCCCGCATGTCGCGCCCACCGAGGCTTTGATAGTATACCGAAAATATTTAACTAAAGTAAAAACATTAACCCGGACGCACGTATGGGTGTACGTACGGATGGACGCCTATTATATGGAACTGACATTGTCTGAAATTACGTCAAGGGTATGAGGTACATGACGTCGAGCGTGCTCATATGAAAACTTATTTCCTATACGAAAATAAATTCCGAGTAATCGTGTTAAGTCACATTCCATTGATGCATGTTATATATCAAATCAAAGTGCATGTTATCATAAGTGGGAGACATGCAATGTGCATTCATTTGAAAGCAGATGATATTGTATGTAAACCACATTGACTGTTATGGAGACAATGTATGAAAGCAGCGAATCAAGTTGTTGTATACGTTCTTCCATTTATGTTTGAAATAGTAAAATTATTTCTGACTATGTACATCGTTTGTTATTTAATTTGGCAAATAATACATAAAACATAATACGCACGGTATGAACATCACAAACAACACTCGATGTGTATCGTATTACTGAATCCAGTTGGGCGTTAACAAACTTTGCCTTATTAATCAAATGTTTATTTATACTGAAACATAATTAGCGTTTTCCGGTAACCGATGTAAGTAACTTGATTTCTATGTGTGGCGTAGTATTATCATTTTACAACTAAAAGTGTTATGTTTCACAAAGTTTGCTTCCTGGTCCAGCAATATCTGATTGTGGATTATCTAATTATCTCCACTGTTTATCACTCTCAATGCTAGGACATGTATAATAAAATATAAAGTCCCCGGGGTATCATCAGACAAAATGGTTTCTTTGGTTTATGTAGGACACGTGCAGTCATTAATGCCAAATGTCATACTATTATACTAGTATTATCCATCTGCGACACTAGCTGGCTGAGACAGAGTGCCTTTGGTTTATGTAGGTCATGTACAGTCATTAATGCCAAATTTCACATACTGGTATTGACCATCTGCTATATCAGCTGAGACAGACCGCCTTTGGTTTATGTAGGACGTGTGCAGCATTAATGCCAAATGTGACATACTGGTATTGACCATCTGCTACATCAGATGAGACAGACCGCCTTTGGTTTATGTAGGACATGTAAAGTCATTAATTTCAAATGTACCATACTGATATTGACCATATGCGACATCAGCTGAGACAGACCACCTTTGGTTTATGTAGGACGTGTGCAGCATTAATGCCAAATGTGACATACTGGTATTGACCATCTGCTACATCAGATGAGACAGACCGCCTTTGGTTTATGTAGGACATGTAAAGTCATTAATTTCAAATGTACCATACTGATATTGACCATATGCGACATCAGCTGAGACAGACCGCCTTTGGATTATGTAGGACATGTGCAGCCATTAATGCCAAATGTCACATACTGGTATTGACCATCTGCTACATCAGCTGAGACAGAGCGTATTTGGTTTATGTAGGAAATGTAAAGTCATCAATGCCAAATGTCACATACTGATATTGACCATCTGCGACATCAGATGAGAAAGACCGCCTTTGGTTTATGTAGGACATGTAATAGTAGAGGCAAATTAACACAGATCCGTGACCAATTATCTGAGACAAAGGTTTGAGCACATTTTCCACATCTACATTCAATTACGAAAAAAATGAGCGAGGGTGACCCTCGCGAAAATGCTGGCAATTTCCGTGAGGAGGCAAAATCCAAGATGGCCGTCATTTTCAGTCGAATTGGCCATGTGTGGGTTCCTTTTGATCATTGAAGTTGGTTTTTGTGGCTAAAACTTCTGTTACCATGAGCAGAAAGTATCTGCAAAGAATATTATGTCTGAAAAATGCATACAGGATGAAATAATCCAAGATGGCCGCCATTTTCAGTCCAATTATTCATTAACGGCTACAGAAGGGTTATTTTTGACCAATTGAAGTTGTTTTTCTAGTTTAGAACCTCTGCTAACATGAAGAGAAAATATCTGCAAAGAATATTTTACATGAAAATTGCATAGAGGACAGAAAAATCCAAGATGGCCGCCATTTTTTCATAAAAATATTCAATTACATGCTTAATAAATAGCAGCGAATTCCGTTTTGCAGCCTAAATTTCTGTTTTGAAGAGGACAATGTAATTACTTACATATTATGTGGGGGGTGGGGGGATTTTGTCCTACCTTGTATTTGAACGGGGGGATTATGTCCTAGCTGTATTTTGGACGGGGGTAACTTGTCCTCAGAAGTAAAACAACATTCATTCATACACTTTTGTTCCGATCTATTTCTTGACCACGGATTAAATTACATAATGGCTTTCAGATTTATGTATTCAGTTTATTAAAACTTTATTTATTATTAATATATCATATGTAGCTAATTTACTTTAATTGCTTTAAATGATTTAACTAATTACATGTACATACAATGTGTTACTTGTGCTATTAGTTACAAACAGTGTGTGTGTCAATGTAATTATTTGATTATCATCAAACATCAATAAATAAAAATCCAGAGTTATCTTCCTTGTATTCTTACTTACTTGAATGATGTAATGAGCTGAACAGCAGTCTTATCATTGGTCACTTGTGATCTAACTACGCTGCCATTTATTACCAGTTTTTAATCTGATGTTCATAACTGCATTTGTTGCAGAAGCTGAACAAAGCAGTCTTATCATTGGTCAATTGTGTTTATTTAACTACGCTACCATTTATTTTCAAAAGTATGTCCTGGCATAAACTTTCTATTATAATTTGATGCATTCAGAAACATAAGATGTCTGAACATATGTCTGAACCACTAATCAGAGCGCTTCCTCCAATGACAAGGGGACTGAAACGGACAAAAGAGTTGTGTATTATATGCGACCTAGAGTGTGATGAGGATAGAAGCAGTTATCCTATTGATTTATGGAATACGCTGAAGGAATCAGCAAAAGGCTGGAGAGGCCTGGATCGCCATGGAGACATGTATGATAACGTAGCATGGGATAATGGACCCACAGGTATCTTTTTCCACAAAAAGTGTAAAATGCAGCTTTGTAGCACGAGGAAGCTACAACAAGCCATTGCAAGACAGGAGAAAGTGACAGAGATAGAACAGGAAGCACAACCGCCAGTAGATGTAGAAGATAGCGACACAGCTTCATCCAGTAGACGACTACGTCACTGCAGTGGACCACTGCACAATAAGCTGCTATGTATCTGGTGCATGAAGTCAGATAATCCCAAACATCCACAGGAAGGGAAATTGTGCCTGCTCCAACAGGAGTGTGCATGGAGAACATTCAAATCACACACGGTCTACCTAGAGGATGATACAATGCGAGATCGAATATTAGCGGTTATTGATTCCACAAATGATCCATTTGCCGCTGAAATTCGGTATCATCGTGGCTGCTGGAAAAGGTATGTTCAGCCAGTCTACCGTACCGAAGAAGGGGAGGACACTACTCTGCACTTGCAAAGTGTGAGGTATGCTGAAGTGCAACAGATGTTTTTTCAACATGTTCAGAAAGTTGTTTTCGAACTGAAAGAACCAAGGTCATTGCAAGGACTTCTGCTAGATTATACCAGTCTCATGAAAAACTTTGGATTTGATATGACTACAACAAAATCTAGCACAATTAAGCAACTGCTACAGAAGGAATTTGAAGATAAAATTGGTTTTCATGTTCGTTTTCACAAGAACAAGAGCACCATTGTTTATGACACATCAGAAGGAGGGAGTTATATAGAGGCTGCAATATATTCATGGGGTGTAAGTGATGAACAATTGCTGAATTCTGTTGCAAGACGTTTGAAGCAGAAGCTTACAAATGATGAAATCATGGCATGGCCACCAACTGCTAATGAGTTGGATCTTCCAGAAGAGCCAAATATGCTCTTGCGTATGTTTCTGACTTGGCTTAGAAATCCGGCTCAAACTTCTTTTAGTACACCATGTGACGAACCAGATATATTGAGTATTGCGTCACTGATATCTTCGTTTGTCACGAGGAAACGCACAGCCATGAAGACATTATTGTCTGTGACAATCCATGGGCTAACAAGAAGCCGCGAAATAGTGGACATTCTAAATAAACTGTCACTTGGCATAAGTTACCAAGATGTCCTCAATCTGTATGCCTCGTGGGCAAAACAAGACATTGAAGAGAATGAGGTTTGCCCAGAAGAGCTGGCAGAAGGCTTTCCTGGAACGGCTGTCATGGACAATGATGATTTTCAAGACGACACCCTCACTGGTGCAAACACATCACATCGAACCAATGTTATGTTCATTCAACCAGAAGATGTTGCCATAGCTAGTGGCAGTTCAGATCTATCCTTGACAAAGGCTAGTGAGTTGAAGTCAGTAACAGCAACATTGCATAATGTTGAGCCTTATAAGACAGTAAAGCGTGGTGTTCCAGCTATCAGGCCAGTAGTTGATATCACACCAGAAGACACACACAAACAGCGTCTGAAGGGAACAGTTCATACGTTGTTGCGAACTGACTCTGATGGGAAATGTATAGCAGCAGACACACAAAGAGTTGGTGCATTTTCTGGTTTCCATGCCCGAATTCAAAAGAAAGTTGTCAAAAGTAAGCCATACTACTTTCTTACTTTTCCTAAGCCTCCTCAGAAGTCAGTTGTTCATGAAGTGATGTGTAGGATGGTTGCAGCTGCCACCAAGAAATGTATGCCCTTTATTCAGCTTGTAGGAGATCAACCAGTATATGCCCTCATGGTTCAGTTGAAGAATGAGAATCCAGAAAAGTTTGATCTTATACTTCCATTCCTTGGTCCATTCCATGCTCACATGTCCTTTATATCAGCAATGAATAAAAGATTCAAAGGATCTGGCTTATCGGACATTCTTATAGCAGCCGATGTTATCGCAGAGGGATCAGTAGATCGGGCACTGTCAGGAAAGCACTATAAACGCAGTATCAGATGTCTGAAAGTGATGTATGAGGCACTTTCTCGTCGAGTCATTCGTCAGGGACTTGAAAGCGGATTGGAAATATCATCTGAACTCAAACAAGAACTTGAAGTATTGAAAACCCCAGCTACATCTTCCAAGGAGGAGATGAAGGCACAATATGATGAGCTAGAATCTAATCCAGAATTGTCTTCTTTTGTAGATGAGGCATTCAAGATAGTTGAAACTGCTGGCAGCCCAATGGCTAAATACTGGTTGAGTTTCATGAATATGGTGGAGATTCTCTTGATGAACAATCATGCATTGAGAATCCAAGATTGGGATGCTTTCAAGGCATGACTAAGGATGATGTTGCCTTGGATGCAGATATATGACACCGACAAATATGGAAGATGGCTTGTAGAGTTCTGGCTCGAGATAAGTTGTCTGGATGAGGATAAGTCTCGCTACATGAGAGAGGGACTGTTTTCGCAGTCAATGACAGGCAGACCATACTCATGTTTGCCCTTGGATCTCTGGATAGAGATGACCATGAACAAAGGATCAAAGATGAAAGCTGGGTGGTCGAGGATTTTGAAGAATGAGCCTCAGTTGTTGATTCACACTAGGAACGTAAATTTCATCAACAGAGTGAGGGTGTCTCTCCATGCCATTGCAGATTTGGCAAATTCCACTCATGGTCACAGTGAGAATTCTCGAACTCGTCTCAGAATCGACGAACAGGCAATACAAGATGTAGATAGTTGCATGACATAATTTTCATGTGATCCATTTGATCTCGCAAGTCCTACATTGCGATCATTGCAGACTGGGATAGTTGCATCAGAACGGCTGGTAATCGATTTTGAATCGGCCCATGCTGATGGCGAAGCTTCTGTGAGCAAGTTCATTGGAGAGAGAATTTTCTCGAGTGAAACATCGTTTGATGCAGCACTCCACAGAAATAAAAGACACAACTTTAGCAATCCTCCCATTGCTAACGCTGGATCAAAAACAGTTACAAAAACTGATGCAATGGAGAATAGGGCTATGGCAGAAGTCATCACTCTTGCAGAAGGCTGCACTGACACATTTGATCTTGTACAAGTAATGCAAAACCGAGTGACCGAAGAATGTCTTCCCATTTTTAATGTCAATGGAACCATGAGAAAGGGTCAGAAGTCAAAGCTGATTGAAAAACTAAAGTTTGTAGAACTTTCCATACAAGACCCATACATCGCATTGATTGACATGGGGTTTCTTTGGCGGCTAGCCACTCCATCTGTTGAAGATAAAGATACCAGGGATGAGAATGTCTTTACATGGGGAAATTATGCTGAAAAGATATTCTCCTTGGCATGTGCTCGTCATCGAAATGCACACACTGTGGTGTTTGTTAACGACACTTACGATGTTCCAAACTTCACCAAGGACAGTGAACATGAGCATAGATATGCGGGAGTTTCGAAGAACATCTACATGAAGAAAGAAGACAGGATTCCTTCGACACGAGAATTTAACGAGATGTTCAAGAATTCCAAAAACAAAATACGACTTCAGCAATTTCTGAAGAAAGAATTCAGAGATATCGCACAGAAGAAAGTAAATGTACAGTTCCTTTACTCAGTAAGAGATAAGTGCTGGGATCTCTCATCTGACAAAGAAGACACAAGAAAAGTGGAGTTTGAGTGTCAACACCTGGAAGCCGACACAATACTGCTGTACATCTACTCTGCGATAAGGAAAGCAGGAGAAACAGATGTGGTTGTCATCGATGCTGAGGATACTGATGTGGTTGTTCTTTCAGCATATGTTGCCCACAAGATAGATGGAGATTTAGGAATCAAACGAAAGTCATCAGTCTATGACAGTAAGTTTCTATGCTCAGATTACGACTCCAACATTATTCTACCGCTTCACATTTTCACAGGCTCAGATGCAGCTACCGCATTCTTTGGTCATGGAAAGAAAACTGTTTTTGATACAGTGAAAACAAGTAATGAAGCACACACATTGTTGGAGACTTTGGGAAGCTCACTGCCCATGTCCGAAACAACTGTAGAAAGCATGACAGAGTTTACCGTGAAATATGTCTACAAAGACAAAGTCAGTAAAACCCTCGCGGAGGCGAGAGCGACAAAGTGGAAGAATATGAAGAAGAAATCCACTCTCAGAATCCCACCAGATATAGATTCACACCGTTTGAAGGTTGAGAGAGCCAACTATCAGGTCTACACATTATTGAGATACGATTTACCAGACGCTCCACCTTCCCCACTTGGACATGGATGGCTAATGAATGGGGAAAAGTGTGAACCACTTCGTTATACCAAACCAGCATTTCCCCAAACATTAAATGACATGATTGCTGGAAGTAAATCTGTTGAACAAGCAGATGATACATCCTCTGACATTTCAACGGACTCGGACGGTGAAGAGGATGATATGTTCACAGATATTTAGAAACCTGAACCACTCATTGCCTTTCTTAAGTACAACATTTTCAAGAATATGGCAGCCATCTTGGATTTTGAAACTTGTAAATTTGCTAATTTTAACAAAGTATACAATATAATTACATTGTCCTCTTCAAAAACAGAAATTTAGGCTTCAAAACGGAATTCACTGCTATTTATTAAGCATGTAATTGAATATTTTGATGAAAAATGGCGGCCATCTTGGATTTTTCTGTCCTCTATGCAATTTTCATGTAAAATATTCTTTGCAGATATTTTCTCTTCATGTTAGCAGAGGTTCTAAACTAAAAAAACAACTTCAATTGGTCAAAAATAACCCTTCTGTAGCCGTTAATGAATAATTGGACTGAAAATGGCGGCCATCTTGGATTATTTCATCCTGTATGCATTTTTCAGACAAAATATTCTTTGCAGATACTTTCTGCTCATGGTAACAGAAGTTTTAGCCACAAAAACCAACTTCAATGATCAAAAGGAACCCACACATGGCCAATTCGACTGAAAATGGCGGCCATCTTGGATTTTGCCTCCTCACGGAAATTGCCAGCATTTTCGCGAGGGTCACCCCCGCTCATGTTTTTCGTAATTGAATGTAGATGTGGAAAATGTGCTCAAGCCTTTGTCTCAGATAATTGGTCACGGATCTGTGTTAATTTGCCTCTACTATAAAGTCATTAATGCTAAATGTCACATACTGATATTGACCATCTGCCACATCAGCTGAGACAGACCGCCTTTGGTTTATGTAGGACATGTAAAGTCATCAATGCCAAATGTCACATACTGATATTGACCATCTGCGACATCAGCTGAGAAAGACCGCCTTTGGTTTATGTAGGACATGTAAAGTCATCAATGCCAAATGTCACATACTGATATTGACCATCTGCTACATCAGCTGAGACAGACCGCCTTTGGTTTATGTAGGACATGTAAAGTCATTAATGCCAAATGTCACATACTGATATTGACCATCTGCGACATCAGCTGAGACAGACCGCCTTTGGTTTATGTAGGACATGTAAAGTCATCAATGCCAAATGTCACATACTGATATTGACCATCTGCGACATCAGCTGAGACAGACCGCCTTTGGTTTATGTAGGACATGTGCAGCCATTAATGCCAAATGTCACATACTGGTATTGACCATCTGCTACATCAGCTGAGACAGAGCGCCTTTGGTTTATGTAAGACATGTGCAGCCATTAATGCCAAATGTCACATACTGGTATTGACCATTTGCTACATCAGCTGAGACAGAGCGCCTTTGGTTTATGTAGGACATGTACAGCCATTAATGTCAAATGTCACATACTGTTATTGACCATCTACGACATCAGCTGAGACAGAGCGCCTTTGGTTTGTGTAGGACACGTGCAGCCATTAATGTTAAGTGCCACATACTGGTATTGACCATCTACGACTCCAGCTGAGACAGACCGCCTTTGGTTTATGTAGGACATGTGCAGCCATTAATGCCAAATGTCACATACTGGTATTGACCATCTACGACACCAGCTGCGACAGAGCGCCTTTGGTTTATGTAGGACATGTGCAGCCATTAATGCCAAATGTCACATACTGATATTGACCATCTATGACACCAGCTGAGACAGAGCGCATTTAGTACAGTCATTCAGCCAGGTCTCGTGCTTGGCAGTCATATGGTGTACATGTGGTCTACGTATATTCGCTTTAGTTGCTTTGTTCTAAATAAAAACAAACCCACTCTCTTACATGTATTTGTGACAGCGACTGAAGAAATTGAGCTTATGGGAGTTGTCACCACTGTAACTCATATTCGAAGAAAACAATTCTGTATCACGATAGCGATCTATATACCAGTAGTCCTTACTAGAAGCATGACTATTGTTTCATTGATCGAATGGCGGACAATGCAGATCCTGATAAAACTATGAGGATGCACTGGCAGACCTGGATCTGCAAAACCCATAATTGCCATTTCTTCAAGCACAGCCTTATTTGTATTAATTCGACAAGGTCTCCACGTACTCTTGAATACCAGGTTATTGCCAATTTGCGAGTCTTTTGTGTCCAACCATTGGTCAATCATGTTAACGACCAAGTCTCGCCATTTGCGAGATTACATTTCTTATCCCGTCGGCTTCATGTATATCTTCGACAATTTATATAACTCAATACGAATGTTTCAGTAACTGACGTCGAAACATAGATATTAGATGCGCGGTATATTATATCCAGTAAGGTGGATTAAAGAGTAATTACTTGTTAGAACAAGCGACTCGATTTTGAATTAACCACATCTCCGTTTTTGTTTTTTGACCTATCGAGCAAAAATACAATATTTTCGCCGAAACTGGCTTCTCAGACCACATGCGGACTGCCAATGCATGTGCTGTTAAATTATTGTCAACTTTCGACACAATTTACACGATATGCCATACAGTGTGCGTGTGCGTGTGCGTGTGCGTGTGCGTGTGCGTGTGCGTGTGCGTGTGTGTCATTGTGTGATTGTGCGTGTACGTGCGCGTGGACATATGCGTGTGTGCGCGTGCGCGTGTGCGTGTGCGTGTATGTGTGCGTGTGCTCACGTACGCGTGTGCGTGTGCGTGTGCGTGCGTGTGCCGGCAACGGTTGCAGCTACGGGAAATGTGTCATCAACCGGCTATACCGATAATCTTCCCGGATCTGTGCTTTCTCGCATTGCACTTGATCAAGAACATATGGACACAACCGTCTTCGTAAATATTGCCAATATTATCAACGTTTCTGAACTTCTATTGGCAATTCCAACTCGAAATTAAGCAATTTGATTGTCTGAGCTGAAGCACTGCCCCGACTCAGCCAATCAAGCTGACTGAATTTCAAGTACAGTATTCAAGTATTTTGAAATGAAGAAATGTACAACTATTGGCAAGTTTGGCGCAGGCGGTAGTGTAGCTAGAGTAATGCACATGGCGAGTTTATGAGTGCAAATCCGATACTGATACTACAAATGTGGCAGGTGGACACTAGACGCACATTCCCAACCGGAATACCGTTATATTGTATTCAGTCCTTCATTCCAAATTCGCGATTCCCAATTTCGCTAAGCTTCCATTCCGTTCTACGTACAGTTATCATCATTGAGACGTCACTTGCGCGGCTGGCTATCTACCTTCTTTATGACGCAACAGATGGCAAATTTCCCCGATAATAACATACACTCGGCAATAAAATTGTCCAGACAACTTATTTGATGCTTTTCTATTTTCAATATCGCGCTGATAATGAGTTTTTCTTGCATTTTTATTCAGTTGTTATCCAATATCGCGATGAAAACGTGGGAACAAGTTGTCGGAGTAATATTAATCATAGGGAGAGTTCTTAATTAGTGTGAACATCTAACATTGTCTACCGTCTTTGTATGAGAAATCAAATTCTCACTATCTTTATCATAGATGTGGAGAAAATGATAAAAAAAATATTAGTAAAAACTAAAGCTGTCACTGTTGATTTGTATCGTATTTATGAACCCAGTTATATTTACGGGTCGCCTGAAATAACTCGCGGCCGGGTAAAACAAATGTTTCCGTTATTGAAAAATAATTAGCGCTGCGAACCTCATTTTTCTGCTATCGGTGTTTAAATTTAATAATGTATTTCAATTAAGTCAGCTATTGTCTTGAAAGGAAACATATTTCTAAAGGTGTATATTAAATAGAGGATATTCATATTTTTGCAAAGAATATGACATATATGTTCATCGTTGCAAAAATATGAATATTCTATTTATTATATACCGCTCCATGGACATTAGCAGTTTTTTAGACTGTATACGGTAATGAATGTGTATTTGCAGCCTATTTGCAGTCCGGCACTGCAGGTGCGCGTTATGAATATAGATAGCGGAAGTAGTCGTATTTTCACCGGAAGATGTTTATTTCATCGATGAGAACATATGACTTTTATTTACATCGAATAACTATGTATTTCATGGGTAGGTACATGTATATATTAAATAGTAATAATTCCAGCACAAAAATATTTACACAATTCCCTAACATTTGATTGGTCCATAGCAAGTCTCTGTCCAAAATTTATATCCCAATAAACTCCCACGCCGAACTACTTTCCGTAACCGTCAGGCGCAGTTAAAATAATTCATAAGAAAACGGAAAATAAACACATTTTCTTGATGAATTTAATTCAAATGCTGGAATTATAAGGAATGAATGGCCTTTTTTGTGGAATTTATCGGGGATATAAACTTGGAAAAGTCGCGGGAATACTGGACGAGGCCTTAAAAAAATTACAATTTTCGAAAAAAAATCAAAAAAAAATAAAAAACAAATTGTTTTGGTTTTTTATTTCGAAAATTGTAATTTTTTATCACTTCGTCCAGTATTCCCGCGACTTTTCCAAGTTTATACCCCGATAAATTCCACAAAAAGGCCATTCATTCCTATAGTATTTTCATTTCACAACTGGAACGATGCAAATGAATGTGTACTGTTCTTATTCTCGTCACTGTACACACGGCTCGGTCAACGACGATATTTCTCTGACAGAATGGCAAACTAAGAGAATAAACAGTAAATACCCTGATCAGACAATGAGGGCGGTTGCTTAGGTAGTCTGGTCTTAGTCTACACTGCTTGCAAATCTTCTTACCTTGTACCTGTTGTTTTTACTGTTTCGTTAGATACAGTTAACCCTTTCAACCCTAAGGAACTGGAATGGACTGTGATATGCTAATGTTCCGACCAATCCAATGGTCACAAAATGATTTTCAGATTCGTTCCTTTATGAAAAGGGCGTGTTTTTGTTCTAAGAAATATGAAAATTACTTTAAAAAAGTGCAGATCCTGATGAGACGGGACGCCATTTTATTTATCTATTTTTAGAAGCTTTCACTATGCCTGTCGGTCGCCATTTTTTGCGGATAGGTTAATTCGCCGGAACTCGTGTAATTATTATGTGGTAAAAATCGGAACTTTTATAAACGATTATAATTCATATTTCATGATACCTATTTTGATGGAAAATGTTTGATAAAGGCTGCAAATGGGGACATCATCAGTGTGGGGCAGACACACTTTCTTACTTTTTGTTTCTGGCGATACAGTTTCAGTTCTTTCAGTACTTTCATTCTCCAGCTAGTTGTGCATTTCTTAAATATTAGTTTTATCCATGGTGGACAGATTTATATGAATTATTTACTTATCAGAGCTTCGCTTTGTTCACGTTTCATTTACCTTGTACTGGACAAAGAAAATTATGTTTGTAAAACATGATATGCCCCCGTGGCATACTGGGCTCTAACTGGAGAAACTCATACAAACTTTTCGACGTAGATGTACATGGACGGGCGTACGGACGAATGGACGTACGGAACCTCAAGACCAACGCCATGTCCATCCTTGCTATCGCATAGGGGGCATATAAACGCGAAAGCGCACGGAAAACTTTAAATTAAAACATAACGTACTTCCGTCGAAAATAGTGCAAACGCGGCTCGAAAGCATTGTGACCAATCTGATGTAACCCCGGGAAAAACGCAAAGACGGTTTAGTCTGTACTTCGGTGACAATTGACGGATCAGTGGAATGAGGCGTATAACGTCATCATGCAGCTAGCCCCCGTATTCTACTGACCCATTCCACTGTTCTATATACTGCTCTGGTTACTCCTTTGTCAAACAAGAAAGACGACTATAGGAACTTATTATTATATTGACAGATGGAAGACGAAATTAACACTTGTCTGGAATTTTCCGTATTCGCCCGAATTTTATTAATCCCGGTAGCCTGCACAACAATGGTGAACAATGTATATCATGAACTCACGTTGTTTTGTCCGCCTCTTCCGGGTATCGAAGTTGTTCGAGCCAATTCCCACCCTTAAATATAAGCTGAATCGAATTGTGTCCGCCTCGCTACAAGTCGTAACATTTATCTAGCCAGGAACGCTGAGGCAGATGTCGCTTTACACTTCACTCCTGACTTTCTCATCGGTATACAAACAACATCTTACTTGAGTTATGAAATGAATAATTCATAATACAATCTGCGTGAACCTGCAACTTGCAACAGGATACGCCCTTTTGTTTCCCTTGCACTGAATTCAGAATACAATATGCGTGGACCTGCAAGTTGCAGGTCCACGCAGATTGTATTCTGAATTCAGTGCAATGGAAACAAAAGTGCGTATCCAGATCCACTATGGATCTGGGAACCTACGACTGTAAGCGGCGTACAGTGAATACCCTGATCAAATTGCGCAAGTACGAGTCTGCACTGGACGCCGTGGCTAGTGGTGAACACTGAATGCTCAGATAAGACTGCGCTAATTATGTACCGACTGGTCCGCGATTTCACGGGTAACCAATGCAACTATCAATGTTTCTCATGATGAGTCAGACAAATTATATTAACATATAGTCGTGTACGAGTCAGAATAATATACAGCTTAATATTATACTGTTGTCGCGTATACCTGGCGATGCCATGCAAAACGGATTGAGTGTAAATAAATTGAAATTAAAATGAGCTTTATCATGTTTATCGCAGCAACATTGATGCAGTATTGGCTATGGAGGAATATACTATCAGTACCATGTTGCAGCTGGGCGTCAACCCATCAAACTGTCTCCGGTAGTTGCTATATATATATATATATATAATATATGCAGGGAAATATGCACACTACTGGGATTCTTTTCAAATAAAGATTATGTTCTGTTCTGCCAGAGATAGCCATGGGCATAGCCAGGGGGCAGGTGTGACGGCACCCCCTAACATTTGGTCAAGTGTGTATTACTACGTTAACTTACGTTTGTTTCTGAGGGGAATACCAACAAGTATAACTTAAAACCACAGAGATTGGGGAAATTGTATGTAGACATCAATATTTCTTTCCATAATTCACTTTGAGTTATTTCGATGTTACGTGGCGTATAAATACGATTTGCCGCAATAACCATTGAGCAATGGTGATGCCATAAACTGCAGACACACAGATACATGTAAGTTGTTGAAGTGTTTAGGAAAGCAATTTCCAGTGTTTTTTTATGAAAATTTAAGATTTTTGTGTGTGTATGGACAAAAAATGAAATCTGTTAATTTCATGATGTTTTTGTTTATTTTTAGTGAGTAATGTAAGTCCAATGCCCGTTACTGAAAATACTGAACGATAATTCCAGCACAAAAATATTTACACAATTCCCTAACATTTGATTGGTCCGTTGCAAGTCTCCGTCCAAAATTTATATCCCAGTAAACTCCATGCCGAACTACTTTCCGTAACTACAAGCGCAGTTAAAATAATTCTTAAGAAAACGGAAAATAAACACATTTTCTTGATGAATTTATTTCAAATGCTGGAATTATAAGGAATGAATGGCCTTTTTGTGGAATTTATCGGGGATATAAACTTGGAAAAGTCGCTGGAATACTGGACGAGGCCTTCCGGCCTTCGTCCAGTATTCCCGCGACTTTTCCAAGTTTATACCCCGATAAATTCCACAAAAAGGCCATTCATTCCTATATTGAAAAAATCAGTTGTGAATGGTGTTCATTACTCGCCATCAATGAAAATACGTTGAATGTTACAAACAAAACTGATTTGTTTGCGTATCTTGGCAGACATGCGTCAGTCGACTGGAAAGAACATTTTATTTAGAAATGTCACGTTTCAACATGATTGTGGCACCCAGCATACACGACACCCAACTTACAAGGTGCATGATCACGTGGTTACAACAACAACAACGCCGCCCACTCCAAAGTAAGTATTATTTGATATTTTCCTTAATATGCAACGGATTTTGATGAAATATGGCGCATTTGCATTTGGTGGTCCAGGGAGTTTGGAACAGACTTATGTCGTTTTTGCGAAGAATCGATTTCCGTGTCGGAGACACAGAAATCGATTCTTCGCAAAAACGATAGAAGTTTGGGCGAAACCACCAAATGCAGCTTAACAAGACGCATTTGATGAGCCATATTTCATCAAAATCCGTTACGTAATAAGGACACTATAAAAGAATACGTACTTTGAGTCAGATTGATTCTGGAAATTTCAGTACGTGTTGTTGTTGTTAGTACCACGTGATCATACACCTTGACTTATGAGGCATTGTAATTCGATATGCAACATAAAAGAAGCATACTAGTATTGCATTGACAGTTTCTCTTCTTAATTTAGAATGACGGCATCTACCAGATGTGAACAAAGCCAAACTTGGAAAACAATGGGGACGTTCAATTGATAGTTCGTCTAGCATTGATGCCAATGCCAGTAGTACATCTGTATATGTGTATTATTCAATGTAGTCTAATCACATACATGTACAACTACAGTGGAACCTTTTTAAACCGGACACCCTGTGGACCTCCCCAGGGTGTCCGGTTTAGAGAGAGTCCACTGTAATTAAGCACTAGATGGCAAATTTGTGTCATTTTCTGTTATGAACAGACAGGACAATGACACAAATTACAGTCGAACCTGTGCTAAAGACCAATAGCAATTCCCTGTCTACAACAGCCACGCTTTGCTTTCCCAATTACTCAATTACTACATAAATGACCCTGTGAATAAAGACCGTCTGTGAATAAAGGCTATATTTTTCTCTTCCCGTGACTGGCCTTTATTCACAGGTTTGACTGTACATTGAAACCCTAAATTAGACACAATGAGGTCCCCAGGGTGTTCGGTTTAGCGGGATTCCACTGTAGTTTGAGATAATCGATTTCCTTTCTCGTAATGTTTTTGTAATCTGTTAAGCCCTAACTATCTGACAATGATGGCTCCTTGAACATCTCCGGACCATTCCGGTAAATGCCGGAAACATACTGACAAACTCTGCAGATCCTGATGGGACGTTATCACGAGCCGGCTCAACTGGATCTACAGTGTTTACATATGTTTGCTTTATGAGATGTAGGGTTGAAAGATTAAGGAATCTGGTCGAATACACATATATATTCCATGAATTCTGACTACGATCTCATTGTTCGTCAAATTTCAACGCCATTTACGGAACAATTGACTAATGATCAATATCGGCGAAATACCATGCTAGACAATAGGGCAATTTAGGAGCCGCTGTAATGTTGCATATAATATAGGAATGAATGGCCTTTTTGTTGAATTTATCGGGGTATAAACTTGGAAAAGTCGCGGGATTACTGGACGAGGCCTTCCGGCCTTCGTCCAGTATTATGATTCCCGCGATTTTTCCAAGTTTATACCCCGATAAATTCAACAAAAAGGCCATTCATTCCTTATAATTCCAGCATTTGAAATAAATTCATCAAGAAAATGTATTTTCCGTTTTCTTAAGAATTATTTTAACTGCGCCTCACGGTTACGGAAAGTAGTTCGGCATGGGAGTTTACTGGGATATAGATTTTGGACAGAGACTTGCTACGGGCCAATTAAATGTTATGGAATTGTGTAAATATTTGTGTGCTGGAATTATTAAGGCCATACAATAAGTAGTTTAGTTCTCAGATATCGCCGCATCTGAATAATCCCTGCGCATCGAGAAGTTTATCGTCATGGAGAAATAAATTGTACAATAAATTCGCCACATGGTCAATACAAAACACTACCTTGCACAAATGTGTTCATGTCTGACGAAAATCTTGTGATTGTTCACGTCTAAATAGGTTATAGTAACTTTATAGAACATATTATTTTTGTTTGAGATGTTCGTCTCAGATTTTTTTCAAGTTGCCAGATATATGCATCTGGAAACATGAAAAAAATAGAGACGAAAATCTCAAACAAACAAAATAAAATATATTAAATATATTGAAGACATCCGTCCTCCCGCTTCACATTCCGCAAACCCCGTGTCTGAGAATCAAAGTACATATTTGGTATGGTGTAATGTATTATACTGTATTGTATTACATTATGCATGAAACGTTGCAGCTGTATTGTGTTATAATCAGTGTATGATCAGCCGGGGTTATTGAATTAACCCTGTCACTCCGGAAAAATTATGTCATGCTAAGTTTGAGATTGTTCCATTATGCAGAAATTGTGGTAATTTTGTAAAGAAAAGTATACACAAATGGTGCAGATCTGGATGAGACGGCTCGCTACGAGCCGGCTCATCATGATCTACACTGTTTGCAAATATTATAAAAACATTCTCAGACAGGTGTTAATTCGGTTACGAGTAAGACGCTAGCTTAACCAAATAATGTCGACGTATAGAATTGAGACTGTATGCATGCGGACCCCCTCCCCACTCTACGTCTAATAACATAGTAACTGATGATATACGAAGTATAGTGTTTACATAAACCAATTAATCACGTCTATTGATGGTGCGATAATCTGTCCGCGGTTCTGGGATTACGTCCCTTATCGTGACCAATGTAGCTCCTAATCGAATAGCACACTCGATAATTATATATTGCTTGTTAGAAACATGACGGGTGTTTCATTGATGGAATGCTAAACAGTGCAGATGTCTGGCTCTACCCTGGTCGTAAAACCCATAAACCCCATTTCTCAAGTGCCAGCCACACGTGATAGGGGAGGTAATTCAGAGCTGTACCCCATTGTGTGCATGTATCAGGCGACGCCTAAATACATTAAATGTATCAATGCATGCTCCAAACTTGATATCATGTAATTAACAAATAACTATTAAACATTGGAGGTCACTATAGGCAGACATTTGGTATCCATTGTTTAGATAGGTTACAGCTACACAATAATCAATCATTTTATATTACCGGGTGCACTTAGGCCAAAAATAAAAATTGTTTGTTTCCGCTAACACCTGCACAAAACAATATGGTAGATAGGTAGGTAGGCGAAACTTTTTTTTTTTTCTCGGATTCTTTTTTCCATTCACGACACACTTTTTATACTGGATATGTTAACCCACTATGGATTAGTGAAAATATAATGTTTTTATCAAAAAAATTACCGATATGATGACAAAAAGTGTAGGGTCGGCGGGAAAAAATAGGGTCGGTCGGGTTAGTGGAAACAAACAATTTTTGTTTTACGCATTATTGGCATTAAATCGCATTATGTATAAAACGCGACTTGTCATTTTGCAAATCAGGGTAGTTAACGGAAAACAATATAATTACATGTAATATATTGTTTAATTGTATTACATGTAGTTATTTCAAAGCTTAAATTCAAAAGTATAGCTAATATTGTTTCTCTAGCTTCACTTTCAGTTGTTTATTTCATATATTTCAGTACGTACAGACTTATGTCCAAGTAATCAAGGGTTAGCGGTCAGTGGGCAATGGGGACTTGATCACCTAACAGTCAATATCACCTGGGGATACTTGTCCATGACACAGGTGGCCCGTTAAAGCGTAGCACGGACGGTAATATGGTGCAAATATCATAATAATGATTATGTTTAGAAACCAGCAGATAGTCATTTTGTTTCATGGCAAATTGTATTGCTATGCCTTTCTGCTGGTTCCTACGGAGCCCCGCAGGGGACATGGATTTTTTTTTATTAATTCGTTCCCACGAAATAACAATTAGTTCCTTCGAATTAACAATTCGTTCCCACGAAATGATAATTCGTTCCGTCAATTTAACAATTCGTTCCCTCGAATTAACAATTCGTTCCCACGATATAGCAATTTGTTCCCACGAATTAACAATTCGTTCCCGTGTGAAAGTCCCCTGCGGGGCTCCGTAGGTTCATAATTGTAGGATTTTTGAAACCATTGTACCATCCCTGCTGCGTGTTATCACGCTGTATCCACCTGGTGGCCGTTTCACTAAACTTCGTACGACTAAAATGTTCGTAAGTGCAAAATTATGCAGTCATGTGAACGTTGTGATCATGAACACGCATTATAATCGGGGAAAGTGACAATGAAATTCATCACAAATAAGCACCTATTTGTTCAGTGTACGGTTTAGAGATGTTTTACTTTACATTACCGGGATAGTGTCGGTGGATACCAGGGGGCTGTTTCATTAAACTTCGTACGACTAAAATGTTCGTAAGTGCAAAATTATTATAGTCTGTAAATGTCACATTAACAATGTTTTCTTGTAATCAATTATTGGATTTACATTTATTGAGCATAGGCTGCATATGCAGCCTATGCTCAATAAATGTAAATCCATCAATTGATATTTCCAGACGATCCTAAATTTGCACTTACGAACATTTTAGTCGTAACAAGTTTAGTGACACGGCCCCCTGTTGTTGTACAGCGGAAATCGATTGTCTACGTATGATCCAGATAGCAACAAATGTTCAAACTAGATGGCCGCGACCCGCATGTCGCACCCGTCGAGGCTTTGATAGTATACCGAAAAGCTTTAACCAAAAACTTTAACCCGGACGCACGCACGTACGCACGTACGTACGTACGTACTCGTGTACTTACGTCAATGTGTTGACCATATCGTGCTGTCCGCAAGCGGGCGCGACAAATACATATTATCCCGATAGAAACACAGGCACTTTGTGGTAAGAACGACATATTTAAATCATACCAAATTGTGCTCCCATATTAAGGACTGACTGATATTTTGTTTCAAATGTAAATATCTATATAAAGCATATCTGACCCTGTTCTTCTTAGAGTATATTATACAGTTGCCATCTCCGCCATTTTAGTTTGTACATGCTATCAGACAGTTTCACCACTTCGAGCGTTTGGCAATTACAGCCAACAATATGGCATCAAATCTAATAACATGTGGTGTAATACGTCACAGATATATAGGACGAAACCGTCCTATACATATTATTTCAGCAGACTACACAAAAACCTTGATATCTCAGCTTTTCTACCATCATTCACAAAATATACAATGTATACGTTTTCAATGTGTAAAATGTCAAACTGATGCACTGTCTATTAATAGAAGTGCATCTGCCCGGGTAAAAGCTGTATTTACTCGCATGGCATGCAAGTAGACAACAGTGACAATGCTCTCAGATAACTGCTTACAAACCATTGGATTCGATACAGTGTATATGGTAATACATGTATATATCTACAGTACTGTGTATTGTTCTTACTGTTAAACAGTCTTTACTGAATTCTCAAACATTTTAAGAAAGGGTCAACAAACCCTTCATATATCAGACTTTGTATATAATGAAAACAACACATAGCACGCTGTAGTCTGTTGTCTCCCCATTATGTTGCACCACATTTTATTCATGTATTTGTCATATTATAAGTGGTATGTGTCAAACTCAATTAGAGGTAAGACTGACCGATAGCTTGTACACACTAAGATGGCCGACATGGCAACTCCATGATTATGCATGAATCGTTGGATGATCAGGGGCCCCATGGGTCCTTGAATATCTACAAGGTAGGACACTCGCAATATTTTCAACCAACGGAAGTGGATTATTTGCCTTGGACCCGGATCGCTGTGTAACGCGCGCGAACGCCGGGACCAGAAGCGTCCCGGCTTTCTCGCACGTTACCATTACTGAATCAGCGAGCCGGGCCAACTAGCGTTGGCTGAAAAGATGGCGAGTGTCCATTCCAATATCAGAGTAAAATTGGGTATGATTTAAGGTATTAGGTAATAGATAGATACACTTGAATTTGATGATAATTGCTTCTTAAGAGTGATGTGTTATATGAATATAACATAATTACATGTATGTGAATAATGTATTGTTACTGTATACTATATGGAGCATTGAGTTGCCATCTCCGCCATCTTTGTATGTACAAGCCATCGTACAGTTTCACCACTTCGTGCGTTTGACACATACAGCAAATAATATGACAGTAAACCCAATAAAATTGTGTGCAATACAGATATAGACAGATGACAGATATAGACAGATATAGACAGATATGAGTTTCCTTTACTTCTAACAAGCAATATAGATCGTTATAAGGCTACATACGCGTGCTGTCTGACCAGGAGCTACACTGGTCACAAATCCCATAAGCCCCATTTCTCCAGTCACAGCCACATAATTCCAGCACAAAAATATTTACACAATTCCGTAACATTTGATTGGTCCGTAGCAAGTCTCTGTCCAGAATTTATATCCCAATAAACTCCCATGCCGAACTACTTTCCGTAACCGTCAGGCGCAGTTAAAATAATTATTAAGAAAACGGAAAATAAACACATTTTCTTGATGAATTTATTTAAAATGCTGGAATTATAAGGAATGAATGGCCTTTTTGTGGAATTTATCGGGGATATAAACTTGGAAAAGTCGCGGGAATACTGGACGAGGCCTTCCGGCCTTCGTCCAGTATTCCCGCGACTTTCCAAAGTTTATACCCCGATAAATTCCACAAAAAGGCCATTCATTCCTATAATAAAATAAAATGCAATCAATGTCACCTTAGCGTAGAGTTGGTGAGCAGGGTCGGCTAATAACGAAACAGTTATCGTAAGTTTACATTATAGGAATGAATGGCATTATTTTTGTGGAATTTATCGGGGTATAAACTTGGAAAAGTCGCGGGAATACTGGACGAAGGCCGGAAGGCCTCGTCCAGTATTCCCGCGACTTTTCCAAGTTTATAACCCCTGGATAAATTCGACAAAAAGGCCATTTATTCCTTATAATTCCAGCATTTGAAATAAATTCATCAAGAAAATGTGTTTATTTTCCGTTTTCTTAATAATTATTTTCACTGCGCCTCGCGGTTACGGAAACGGAAAGTAGTTCGGCATGGAGTTTATTGGGATATAAATTTTGGACGGAGACTTGCAACGGACCAATCAAATGTTAGAGAATTGTGTAAATATTTGTGTGCTGAATTATTAGTATGTACAATACAAGCTTATCACGTCACTGGCACATGTTGGACGCGTCTCGTCTTTCGCAAGCGATTTCCGAAATTTCGAAACAAATATCGCACTCATGTAAAACTGTATTCAACTGTAGGTACATGTCATCTGTTCTGCTCATCAACACAATATTAACTGACCAAGAGTGAGTATATTTGACCAAAACCATAAAAAGTAGGGTCGTGTTTGGGCAAGCCTCATGTCAGGTACATGTAGGTGTTGTAAAATAGGGTCGTGTTTGGGCAAGTCTCAAGTCAGGTACATGTAGGTGTTGTAAAGTAGGGTCGTGTTTGGGCAAGCCTCAAGTCAGGTACATGTAAGTGTTGTAAAGTAGGGTCGTGTTTGGGCAAGCCTCAAGTCAGGTACATGTAGGTGTTGTAAAGTAGGGTCGTGTTTGGGCAAGCCTCAAGTCAGGTACATGTAGATGTTGTAAAGTAGGGTCGTGTTTGGGCAAGCCTCAAGTCAGGTATATGTAAGTGTTGTAAAGTAGGGTCGTGTTTCGGCAAGCCTCAAGTCAGGTACATGTATATGTTGTAATGTAGGGTCGTGTTTGGGCAAGCCTCAAGTCAGTTACATGTATATGTTGTAGTGTTTGGGCAAGCCTCAAGTCAGGTACATGTAGATGTTGTAAAGTAGGGTCGTGTTTGGGCAAGCCTCAAGTCAGGTATATGTAAGTGTTGTAAAGTAGGGTCGTGTTTCGGCAAGCCTCAAGTCAGGTACATGTATATGTTGTAATGTAGGGTCGTGTTTGGGCAAGCCTCAAGTCAGGTACATGTATATGTTGTAGTGTTTGGGCAAGCCTCAAGTCAGGTACATGTATGTGTTGTAAAGTAGGGTCGTGTTTGGGCAAGCCTCAAGTCAGGTGCATTTAAGTGTTGTAAAGTAGGGTCGTGTTTGGGCAAGCCTCAAGTCAGGTACATGTAAGTGTTGTAAAGTAGGGTCGTGTTTGGACAAGCCTCAAGTCAGGTACATGTAAGTGTAGTAAAGTAGGGTCGTGTTTGGACAAGCCTCAAGTCAGGTACATGTATATGTTGTAAAGTAGGGTCGTGTTTGGACAAGCCTCAAGTCAGGTACATGTAAGTGTTGTAAAGTAGGGTCGTGTTTGGACAAGCCTCAAGTCAGGTACATGTATATGTTGTAAAGTAGGGTCGTGTTTGGACAAGCCTCAAGTCAGGTACATGTAAGTGTAGTAAAGTAGGGTCGTGTTTGGACAAGCCTCAAGTCAGGTACATGTATATGTTGTAAAGTATGGTCGTGTTTGGACAAGCCTCAAGTCAGGTACATGTATATGTTGTAAAGTATGGTCGTGTTTGGACAAGCCTCAAGTCAGGTACATGTAAGTGTTGTAAAGTAGGGTCGTGTTTGGACAAGCCTCAAGTCAGGTACATGTAGGTGTTGTAAAGTAGGGTCGTGTTTGGACAAGCCTCATGTCAGGTACATGTAAGTGTTGTAAAGTAGGGTCGTGTTTGGACAAGCCTCATGTCAGGTACATGTAAGTGTAGTAAAGTAGGGTCGTGTTTGGACAAGCCTCATGTCAGGTACATGTAAGTGTTGTAAAGTAGGGTCGTGTTTGGGCAAGTCTCAAGTCAGGTACATGTAGGTGTTGTAAAGTAGGATCGTATTTCGGCAAGTCTCAAGTCAGGTACATGTAAGTGTAGTAAAGTAGGGTCGTGTTTGGGCAAGTCTCATGGCAGGTGCATGTAAGTGTTGTAAATTAGGGTCGTGTTTGGGCAAGTCTCAAGTCAGGTACATGTAGGTGTTGTAAAGTAGGGTCGTGTTTGGGCAAGTCTCAAGTCAGGTACATGTAAGTGTTGTAAAGTAGGGTCGTGTTTGGGCAAGTCTCAGGTCAGGTACATGTAGGTGTTGTAAAGTAGGGTCGTGTTTGGGCAAGTCTCAAGTCAGGTACATGTAAGTGTAGTAAAGTAGGGTCGTGTTTGGGCAAGCCTCATGTCAGGTACATGTAAGTATTGTGTTTGGGCAAGCCTCAAGTCAGGTACATGTATATGTTGTAAAGTAGGGTCGTGTTTGGGCAAGTCTCAAGTCAGGTACATGTAAGTGTAGTAAAGTAGGGTCGTGTTTGGGCAAGCCTCAAGTCAGGTACATGTAGGTGTTGTAAAGTAGGGTCGTGTTTGGGTAAGCCTCAAGTCAGGTACATGTATATGTTGTAAAGTAGGGTCGTGTTTGGGCAAGCCTCATGTCAGGTACATGTAAGTGTAGTAAAGTAGGGTCGTGTTTGGGTAAGCCTCAAGTAAGGTACATGTATATGTTGTAAAGTAGGGTCGTGTTTGGGCAAGTCTCAAGTCAGGTACATGTAAGTGTTGTAAAGTAGGGTCGTGTTTGGACAAGTCGCAAGTCAGGTATATGTAAGTGTTGTAAAGTAGGGTCGTGTTTGGACAAGCCTCAAGTCAGGTTTATGTAAGTGCAGTAAAGTACGGTCGTGTTTGGACAAGCCTCAAGTCAGGTATATGTAAGTGTTGTAAAGTAGGGTCGTGTTTTGGCACGCCTCAAGTCAGGTACATGTAAGTGCAGTAAAGTACGGTCGTGTTTGGACAAGCCTCAAGTCAGGTATATGTAAGTGTTGTAAAGTAGGGTCGTGTTTTGGCACGCCTCAAGTCAGGTACATGTAAGTGCAGTAAAGTACGGTCGTGTTTGGACAAGCCTCAAGTCAGGTATATGTAAGTGTTGTAAAGTAGGGTCGTGTTTGGACAAGCCTCAAGTCAGGTATATGTAAGTGCAGTTGTGTACGGTCGTGTTTGGACAAGCCTCAAGTCAGGTATATGTAAGTGTTGTAAAGTAGGGTCGTGTTTTGGCACGCCTCAAGTCAGGTATATGTAAGTGCAGTAAAGTACGGTCGTGTTTGGACAAGCCTCAAGTCAGGTATATGTAAGTGTTGTAAAGTAGGGTCGTGCTTGGGCACGCCTCATGCCAGGTACATGTAAGTGTAGTAAAGTAGGGTCGTGCTTGGGCACGCCTCGTGTCAGGTACATGTAAGTGTTGTAAAGCAGTTGGGTCGTGTTTGGGCAAGCCTCAAGTTAGGTACATGTAGGTGTTGTAAAGTAGGGTCGAGTTTGGGCAAGCCTCATGTCATACATGTAGTTTTGTTAGGGTATTTGGGTCGATGTAGGTGTTGTAAAGTAGTGTCGAGTTTGGGCAAGCCTCATGTCAGGTACATGTAAGTTTTGTAAAGTAGGGTCGAGTTTGGGCAAGCCTCATGTCAGGTACATGTAGGTGTTGTAAAGTAGGGTCGAGTTTGGGCAAGCCTCATGTCAGGTACATGTAAGTTTTGTTGAGGTAGTCGGCAACCTCATGTCAGTACATGTAAAGTTTTGTTTAATAGTAGTGTCAGTCTGAGTGGGCAGCCTCATGTCAGGTACATGTAAGTTTTGTGAAGTAGGGTCGTGTTTGGGACAAGCCTCATGTCAGGTACATGTAGGTCTAGTAAAGTAGGGTCGTGTTTGGACAAGCCTCACGTCAGGTACATGTAGGTGTTGTAAAGTAGGGTCGTGTTTGGGCACGCATCATTTCAGGTACATGTAGGTGTTGTAAAGTAGGGTCGTGTTTGGGCACGCATCATGTCAGGTACATGTAAGTGTTGTAAAGTAGGGTCGTGTTTGGGCAAGCGTCAAGTCAGGTACATGTAGGTGTTATAAAGTAGGGTCGTGTTTGGGCACGCCTCATGTCAGGTACATGTAACTGTTGTAAAGTAGTGTCGTGTTTGGACAAGCCTCATGTCAAGTATATGTATGTGTAGTAAAGTAGGGTCGTGTTTGGGCAAGCCTCTTGTCAGGTACATGTAAGTATTGTAAAGTAGGGTCGTGTTTGGGCAAGTCTCAAATCAGGTACATGTAAGTGTTGTAAAGTAGGGTCGTGTTTGGGCAAGCCTCAAGTCAGGTACATGTATATGTTGTAATGTAGGGTCGTGTTTGGGCAAGCCTCATGTCAGGTACATGTAAGTGTTGTAAAGTATGGTCGTGTTTGGGCAAGCCTCATGTCAGGTACATGTATATGTTGTAAAGTAGGGTCGTGTTTGTGCAAGCCTCATGTCAGGTACATGTAAGTGTTGTAAAGTAGGGTCGTGTTTGGGTAAGCCTCAAGTCAGGTACATGTATATGTTGTAAATTAGGGTCGTGTTTGGGCAAGCCTCATGTCAGGTACATGTAAGTGTAGTAAAGTAGGGTCGTGCTTGGGCACTCCTCATGTCAGGTACATGTAAGTGTAGTAAAGTAGGGTCGTGTTTGGGCACGCCTCGTGCCAGGTACATGTAAGTGTTGTAAAGCAGTTTGGTCGTGTTTGGGCAAGCCTCAAGTTAGGTACATGTAGGTGCTGTAAAGTAGGGTCGAGTTTGGGCAAGCCTCATGTCAGGTACATGTAGGTGTTGTGAAGTAGGGTCGTGTTTGGGCAAGCGTCAAGTCAGGTACATGTAGGTGTTATAATGTAGGGTCGTGTTTGGGCAAACCTCATGTCAGGTACATGTAACTGTTGTAAAGTAGTGTCGTGTTTGGACAAGCCTCATGTCAAATATATGTAAGTGTAGTAAAGTAGGGTCGTGTTTGGGCAAGCCTCATGTCAGGTACATGTAAGTATTGTAAAGTAGGGTCGTGTTTGGGCAAGTCTCAAATCAGGTACATGTAAGTGTTGTAAAGTAGGGTCGTGTTTGGGCAAGCCTCAAGTCAGGTACATGTATATGTTGTAATGTAGGGTCGTGTTTGGGCAAGCCTCATGTCAGGTACATGTAAGTGTTGTAAAGTATGGTCGTGTTTGGGCAAGCCTCATGTCAGGTACATGTATATGTTGTAAACTAGGGTCGTGTTTGGGCAAGCCTCATGTCAGGTACATGTAAGTGTTGTAAAGTAGAGTCTTGTTTGGGCAAGCCTCAAGTCAGGTACATGTATATGTTGTAAAGTAGGGTCGTGTTTGGGCAAGCCTCATGTCAGGTGTATGTAAGTGTTGTAAAGTAGGGTCGTGTTTGGGCAAGCCTCAAGTCAGGTACATGTATGTGTTGTAAAGTAGGGTCGTGTTTGGGCATGCCTCATGCCAGGTACATGTAAGTGTTGTAAAGTAGGGTCGTGTATGTTGTATATGTATGTTGATTTAAAAGTATGCTTATTAAACTCGTTGACTAAGTTCACAAGCAACTCGGCATAGCTATGTTTTTTTCTGAAACTGTAAACTCGCTTGGTAAATACAAATGTATCATATTAAATCATCACTCATGAATGATCCTCCATGTACTGATATCCGGGACCACATACTCGAGAGGAGCAATGACGTTAATGGTCATGTTTGGCATAATCGGAGCAGAGCACCGAACACTCCAAGGGTAGTACGTTTTACGGTGTTCCGTTAGCGCCATTGATGTAATATTGATGTAATACCGGTTCGATACAATTGCAATAATAGCTACTATAGCACGATACTACGGCGGCGATAACACAAAGTCACGATCACTAGTACGATAGCCGTTAAGGCCATCGTAATATCGGTATCGGTTCGACACTGCGGCAACACGATAGCACGATGATGATACATGTATAAGTATACCAGCCTGACATGGCGTTGTTTACATGCTTTGTTTATATAAACATTGGTGTATAATACAACATGGAATTCCTGTAGGTGTTCCCTGTTTATTATGGCGCGTCGCTATAGTCATGATCGATATATTGCGATTGACAAAACAGTTTCTCATACTGGAGCAGTGGGTAAACTGGCGGCCAACGGTGGCACTTGATTTTAATGTTGCACTGCATGCGTTCGATCCTCACTTTGGCCATTATATATATATCTTTTTTTTAAATATTGTTTTTGTGTTTTCTTTTTAATGCATTTTTATTACATGTAACAACAATTGACATGGTAATTATGAACCACATGCATCCACGTTTATTTATTTATTTGTTTCTTATCTGAAGTGAGAGGTTTATTTTTCGACATGGTGTTCTCCGTAACATATTTGCATTTGTATGAGTCGAGGTGGACTTTCACAATAACACACGAATGTGCAGAATGCATTTCACAATGATTAGGTTCAAAGTGAAGTGTTTTATAATGTTGTGTAAAAGTAAATGCACGACTGTTTCGGGATGTGTGCGTTACCTCTGGCGCCAAAATAGTAAAAGCGAGAGAAAAATGTATGCCTTTGGCAGGATTCGAACTCACGACCGTCCGATCACCAAACAGCAAATCTACCCACTAGAGCACTAAACGATGTTAGTATTATTATCAATTATATCGAATGTTAATGCGTTTGCGCTGGTATACAAATACCATGTCTACAACATATGACGTAAACTATTTAAAAATAGCACGTGTTTACAATAATATTTACAATAATAACGCGCCAGCTCAAAGCGGTACACCTCTACCACGATAGTACGATACTCCGATGGTGATAACACGAAGCCACGGATGACGATCGCACGATAGCACAATAGTGGTTACACGATACCACGATACTACAATAACGATTCCACGATCATAATACATCGTAGTATCCTCGTCGTGATATCGTGGTTCATTTATTCTCATCGTACTATCGTGATATCGTACATGTACATGTAGTTCCATCATCGTAGTATCGTGATAGTGCTGTCGTAATATCCCCATCGTGGGCAACGTGATATAGCCATCGTACATTGTAGTATCGCCATGTCGTAGTATTGCTGTCGTATCACTGCCATCGTTGCATCGTCATATCATGTTGCCGTAGTATCAACCAGATAACGATAGTACACTGTCAAAGTGTATGATCACATGGTACTACCAACAACAACACGTACTGAAACTTCAAGAATCCATCTGATTCAAAGTACGTATTCTGTTATAGTGTCCTTATTACGTAACGGATATTGATATGGCGCATCAAACGCGTCTTGTTAAGCTGCAGTTGGTGATCTCTGTATTTTCGCCCAAACTTCTGTCGTTTTTGCGAAGAATAGATTTCCGTGTCTACCGTCACGGAAATCGATTCTTCGCAAAAATGACATAAGTCTGTGCCGAACTGCGTGGACCACCAAATGCAGCTCTTGAAGACGCGTTTGATGCTCCATATTTCATCACAATCCGTTGCCTATTAAGGAAAATATCAAATAATACTTTCTTTGGAGTGGGCGACGTTGTTGTTGTTGCTACCACGTGATCATGCACCGTGACTGTCTTTTATAAGGATTTTCGCCGATAATTGGAGCAAGATAAAGCATTGATTTGTGTCCATTTTGACAAAATTAGTGAACATTTCATTTATTATTTCTATTTTAAATGAGATTTTACATGTGTGAGCATCTGTGTGTTCCATGGCTTCTCAGAACACCGTAACAGACGCACGTAACTGTTCCATGTACATGTACTTGTATATGGTTTACGAGTCATAACCCGGGGCATGCATTATTCATGAAGCCTCCGTCGTCTTCATTATTTTAATCGAGGTCACTGGAAAATTGGGAATATCTTCCGACGTACAACATGGCCGCAGATAAAACGGGTCTTCTGACGTTCGTATTCATTTGTACGTATATCATGACAAGTATGTACACTTCCACTATCGCATAAATCGGATAAACTTCTACTGCCCTACAAAAACATGACATGTATGATTGGTGACTTATTATGATATGTCATTTACTTCTTTCTTATGAAACCAGTCAGCGAGTTTAATAACATATCATACAAATTACATAAATGTTAATGTCTATTTATTGCACATATGCCTATAATTCCAGCACAAAAATATTTACACAATTCCCTAACATTTGATTGGTCCGTAGCAAGTCTCTGTCCAGAATTTATATCCCAGTAAACTCCATGCCGAACTACTTTCCGTAACCGTCAGGCGCAGTTAAAATAATTCTTAAGAAAACGGAAAATAAACACATTTTCTTGATGAATTTATTTAAAATGCTGGAATTATAAGGAATGAATGGCTTTTTTGTGGAAGTTATCGGGGATATAAACTTGGAAAAGTCGCGGGAATACTGGACGAGGCCTTCCGGCCTTCGTCCAGTATTCCCGCGACTTTTCCAAGTTTATACCCCGATAAATTCCGGCCTCGTCCAGTATTCCCGCGACTTTTCCAAGTTTATATCCCCGATAAATTCCACAACAATGCCATTCATTCCTATAATAAGCACACCATCATACATTGAAGCTGTACCGATCACCTACATGTAATATGTGTTCTGTACAGGCAGCATTTACATGTTTATTACCTTATTACATTATGACAAATTGTGTTACTATAGGAATGAATGGCCTTTTTGTGGAATTTATCTCGGTATAAACTTGGAAAAGTCGCGGGAATACTGGACGAAGGCCGGAAGGCCTCGTCCAGTATTCCCGCGACTTTTCCAAGTTTATATCCCGATAAATTCCACAGAAGGCCATTCATTCCTTATAATTCCAGCATTTGAAATAAATGCATCAAGAAAATGTGTTTATTTTCCGTTTTCTTAAGAATTATTTTAACTGCGCCTCACGGTTACGGAAAGTAGTTCGGCGTGGGAGTTTACTGGAATATAAATTTTGGACGGAGACTTGCAACGGATCAATCAAATGTTAGGGAATTGTGTAAATATTTTTGTGCTGGAATTATTATACTATGCCAGACACGTTCTATGCAATAAAGATCTTTTGATTACATGATGGCGAACAGTTGATCTGATCCTACACTGGTCGTTGACGTTGATAAAGCCCCTGTGTCAGACAAAGGTTGCTTAAGTAAGATAAGCCATGCGTAATGGTTCTGATTTAATTTGACGTTTTCTTTTCCGACTGTTCCAACATATTGCACGTACCGGGTCAAGCCTTCTGGACATGCTCTTGGAAGTTGGACTCTAGTTCACCGATAAACTCCTGCTTTTTGGACATATCAGCTTACCGATAACATATACATATTATAACAGATACATATTACACTAAATCCTTACTGATAGCAGGTGTTAATGCTTTTGTGGATCGAGAATAATGTTCACGTGATCTCAATTATAATGAGGAGAGCTCAAGTACGACTTGTTCGACAAATTGTCCGGCTGTTTGTAACAAATGGTAATTGTGTCATCCTCATTATCATTGGGAGGAAATGAACGTTATTCGCTGACTACAAAGGCAGAGGCAAGTGTTTTCTTTAAACTCATTCAATATAGCACTCCGATGAGCATAGTAGTACATGTATAATAATAATTAGTCCACGTTTGAAATATTCGGCCACATTTGTGTAGAATTGCAAATGAATACTACTATGGGAACACGATTTTATTTTACCTGACGTGTTACATGCAACGATATTTAATTTATTTTTTAAACATATATACAGCTCAGATTTTGTTATGGTTATGAACGATTATCTATCGTTTGCACATCGTTTTCACGTCGTTTTCTATCTTTTTTTATTAGAAAACGATGTTTCCGTTGGCTTAAACTGGACACGTTTAAACTAACGGAAACATCGTTTTCTAATTACATAAAAACGACAGCGATGTATGTGTAAACAACACGACGTGCGTGAAAGAAAACGACATGTGTTGAAATAACCAAAATGTTCTGTCTGTTCTGCAGGGCGACTTGTAGGATATACAGCCAATGCACATAGAATATATCTCCGACTAGTTAATCTGGATATATTAGCCGTGATTAGATAATTGGGGTCTGTGGCAATTGTGGCAAAGTGTACATGTAGCTGCTGATCAAATAGCACACTCCTGTAGCCTGATAACGATCTACGTAATTATTGTCACAGACTGCGCAATGGCTGACCGTAGTTGATGAATAACTCTGCGTCACTGACGGCGCAATGGCTGACAGCAGTTGATGGATGAATCTGTGTTACTGCCTGCGCAATGACTGACAGTAGTCAATGCATACTTCTGTGTCACCAACTGCGCAATGGCTGACAGTAGTTAATGAATAAATCGATTTCACCAACTGCATAATGACTGACAGTAGTCAATGAATAATTCTGTGTCACCAACTGCGCAATGGCTGACAGCATTCAATGAAACCATTTGTGTCACTGACTACGCAATGGCTGACAGTATTCAATGAATAATTATGTGTCACCAACTGCGCAATGGCTGACACCATTCAATGAACAAATCTGTGTCACCAACTGCGCAATGGCTGACAGCAATTAATAAACAAATCTGTGTCACCGACTGCGCATTGGCTGACTGCAGTTAATGAACAAATCTGTGTCATCGACTGCGCATTGGCTGAATGCATTTTATGAGCAAATCTGTGTCACCAACTGTGCAATGGCTAACAGCAGTTAATGAACAAATCTGTGTCACCGACTGCGCATTGACTGACTGCAGTTAATGAACAAATATGTGTCACCGACTGCGTATTGGCTGACTGCAGTTTTAAAATGAACAAATCTGTGTCATCGATTGCGCATTTGCTGACTGCAATTAATGAAGAAATCTGTGTCATCGACTGCGCAATGTCTGACCGTAGTTAATGAGCAATTACGTGTCACCGACTGCGCAATGCCATGGCTGAGCAGTTAACATATGTGACATTGAAACACATTGGAATCCAAACCCACGGAGTAGCAGACTCTCCTGACTGGCATAATTGATAAGAGATAAATTCAATATAGTGTACTTGTCAGACTGTCAGATGACATCAAATGTCATTTCCTGATTTGAAAGGATCAGCTAGGCCAGTGTGCAACATGAGAATAATTGGGTCAAACTTTGAGCTAAACCGATCGAGTCTACCAGCATTGAGTCTATAAGATAAGCCGGTAAACACAACATCGCATATTCGACACAAAACTGAGCAGGCGCACACTTTTTCGCAGTTTTAACCTCGGAACACTTTCTGGAAAATATAGCCATACCAGGAACAGAAAGATTAGATATGTGGTGGAAGTGTGATGCTTTGCTTGGTACCATTTCCAAGTATTCTGTTTCCAAAAATAGAGGCAGCATCGATTTTGAACATTAGGCTCAAAATTGAAAAGATGTTTGCGTTTCTGTTTCTTCAACACGAACGTGTGTTTTCAACATTGAAGAAGTGGCGGATGTGTGGCCAGGGCTGCAGACATTGGGCTTATGTGATGTGTAACCAAAGTACATGTAGCTCCTGATCATATCGCACACGGTTGTAACCTGTAGACGATTTCATCAACATTGCAAAGTATACTTTGAGGGAGAAATTTTCAATCTTAAGATGAATTTATTAATTTTTATTATACTGAATGTATTATATTATCACAGCCAATTTTGGCTGTGATAATGTAATAAATTCAGTATAATAATTCGGCATAGTTTTAATCATCAAATATATGCAATCGTTAGTTCTGCATGAAATAATGCATTTCGGAAAAATCAATGATTGCTCCATCAAAGTATACTTTGCTAGGAAAGTATACTTTGCAATTTTGATGAAATCGGCTACTGATAACGATATTTTTTGCTTCTTTGAAGCATGACGAATATTTCAGTGATGGAATGGCGAACAGAGCAGATCCTGATCTGTGCGGATGTACAGGCTGATTTGGATCGACACTGGTCGTAAAATCGATAAGCCCCATTTCTCCAGTCACAACCACATATTGGTATAATCGTAGACGATCAAGATGCCTGCAAACGTCATGTTAGCGCTATCCGACAAAATGATGGCATTGATAATCAGTAGTGGATGCCCACATTTCAAGGAAGCATGGGACCCCTGATCAAAATATCATCTGAACATAATTGCTTCTAAATGTGACTGGATATATGTATAACATACATGCGAACACTCCCCCGTTATTGTATACTGTACTTCGTCGTTCTTTTTCAAACGCCACAAGTGATGGAACTGGCCGATAGCTAGAAACACTCACATTGCCGAGTCGGTGACTCCATGCCGCATAGGGATACAGTAAATAAAGTAAGGAGAGAGTGTTCACACATACATGACTTGTATGTTACACATATACGCATCACAGTGAGGACACAAGTACAGTGGAACCTCTCGAAACCGAACACCAATACAATATGTGTGATCTTATTTTTGATGGTTTTTTGGTCATTTATCTCAGAAGCTAATATAGGTTCATGATTGCAAAGCACGCAAATACTAATCATAATGGTCAAATGCCTACTTTACAGTGTAACATCTCTAAACCGGACACCCTGGGGACATCCCAGGGTGTCCGGTTTAGAGAGGTTTCTCTGTATGTTTGGACCAATCATATGATTTGATGATCAGGAGTCACGTGAGTAAGTTGTAAAGTGGGGCTCATACCTGAGAAAATGAACATTCTTACGTTTGTGGCCAGTGTAGTCCCAGGCCGGTCAACGTGGATCGGTCTGACCAGGGATTACACTGTTCGTAATTCAGTCACTGAGTAGGCTAACTCAGCAAAACGATTAGATATAAGTCCGAATACATGCATGTGCCGCATGACTAATATGTGGCAGTGACTGGAGAAATGGGGCTTATGGGATTTGTGACCAGTGTAGCGCCTGACCAAATAACACACTCGTGTAGCCTAGATCACTCGTGTAGATCCTAGTTAGACTGTGCGGATGCACAGTTATCTGGATCTACGCTGGTCGCAAAACCCATAAACCCTATTTCTCCAGTCACAGCCACATAATTTATTTCCATTGCTGCAAATATCGTACAGTCATGTAAGGTACATTTTCTTCCATCCTCGCTTCCGTCTTCGTTCCCATTTCAGCTAATTTTAATCAAGATATGATACACAATCAGCTGAGCATGTAGCTGCATGTATTCGATTATAGCACAGCGCAGGCTCATACAATCAAGCTGATTGATTTCAAGCACAAAATTAAAATATACAAATAGCATATCTACATGTACAAACGGACGTACCAGTTACGTTCATAAACAAAATAAATAGTTTGTGTTGATTCTGAAAGTTTACTCTTTTGCGGATTCATACGGTGGCACAGAGGGGCCATGAAAATATGTTTTACTTTCTAATAGGTTTTGCGTGCTCACACGATAGGGTTTTGCGTGCGCACGCGATATGTTTTGCGTGCGCACGCAAAACCTATCGCGTGCGCACGCAAAACATATCGCATGCGCACGCGAAAGTAAAAAATATGTCCATGTCCCCTCTGTGCCACCGTAGATTCATGTACAGCATTATTCAATGTTACCATCGTTATGTCAAAGGATACTGGCCTGGTATTCTCTAAGTGGTTTCTACATGTTTAGTCAACAAACGAACTTCACACTTGTGGGTGTCGTAGTGTAAAACGTCACGTGTATATGATAAATATAAGCTCATGCCAGTGTACATGTATGTATGCCTAGTAAACATAATACGTGTAGTAACAGATCTGATATAAAGCTACGAAACGGTAGCAATTGCTCGGCGAGCCTCTGAATTCCAATCTACGCGTTTCTCAACCTCACCAGGGGCTCGTTTCACTAAACTTCGTGCAGATTTAGAATAGTCTGTAAATTTCAATTGATGGCTTTACATTTATTGAGCATAGGCTGCATATGCAGCCTATGCTCAATAAATGTAAATCCAATAATTGTTTACAAGAAAACATTGTTAATGTGAAATTTATAGACTATAATAATTTTGCACTTACGAACATTTTAGTCGTACGAAGTTTCATGAAACGGCCCCCTGGTATCCACCGACACTACCCCGGTAATGTACAGTAAAACATCTCTAAACCGGACACTGAACAAATAGGTGTTTATTTGTGATGCGTGTTCATGATCACAACGTACACATGTGTTATCTTGGGGTGGTCATCTGCCTGAAATACAATGGAGAATCTCTAAACCGGACACCCTGGAAACTTCCCAGTGTGTCCGGTTTAGAGAGGTTCAACTGTACATGTATGCCCAAACACAAAAGTCCATACTTGCGCATTTCGTCGCCTAAAGTTTCACCTGATAAATATAAAATCCCGTTCGTTCGTTATGTCTGATAGTCCTGATCGCATTTACGCCATGTTATTACCAGGCTCGGCTGGGAAACGGTATTTATCCCGTCAACACAGTGCGTATGTGCCGTGAAACACGGTGCCGTGAAACATTTTTGATATCCAGTCAATACAATTTTTGCATTTTACAGCCATTTGAAGGTATTGACGGGATAAATAGAATAGTAGGTTAGTGCCGTGAATGGGAAAAAATATCTGGCGCGGCACGGAAACGGGATGTGCTCGGCATAGCCTCGCCCATCCCGTTTCCTAAGCCTTGCCAGATATTTTTTCCCATTCACGGCACTAATCTACTATTCTCTATTCATTCCTCCGTACGTGTTCATAGCGTCACCTTATTTCCAAAGACGCTAGCTACGTATAATTTCTACGTATTGTCAACAAAAACAATATGTGACGTCATGTAAACGTGCATAAGTCACGTCACCAAGTAAGTGTGTCGGCCAAATGTATGGTGTACGAACGGGGTCAAAAGTAAAATTACAGGTACACCTATACAATTGTATAGGTCCACCTATAAAATATACGGGTGGACCTGTAAAATGTACAGGTTTATATTTTACTGGTGGACCTGCATGTAATTCAGTCAGATACAGATGAAAAATCAAACGGCTGGACAGCATGATTGTAGATTGAAAACAATAACATATGTTTTAAACTAGAGCACGATTCATCAAGCTCGTAATGCGCATGTGCAACCGGGATATCACCATTTCCGCTTAGGAAAAAATATCAAAATAGTAGAGGAACTCAGGGCCGAACCACACTTGCGCATTTTGTAGCATATTGTGTCACCTGATAAATGTAAAACGAGCCGAGCCTCGGAATTCCTACGCGTTCCTAGACTCACATGCTACACACTCGCCGGCGTTAATCTTGCCTAGATGTCAACGTTTCTGAACATTACATATATTGACAATCTCAACTCGTAATCAAGCAGTTTGATTGGATGAGCCTGAGCTGTAGCACAGCTCAGGCTCAACCGATCAAGCTGCTTGATTTCAACCACGATTTTCAAGTATTGTGAAATAATGAAATTAACAAATGTTGGCAGGAGTAACGCAGGCGATGAGGTACAAGACTGGACTAAGACTGGTACTCTGTGTGTATTTCAGAACACGGTCCATACAGACATGGACACACAGCGCGTGGCTCTGCAACAGAAGATCCTGGAGTGTAACCTAACCATGCATCTCGACCCACGCAATATCACAGGTGAAATAAATACAAATAAAATCTAAAATTGGTGTTGATTTTATACAATATTTATCAATTCGTTGACTGATATCGTAAGAAACTCGGTATACGCTCGTTTCTTACGAAATCAGTAAAAGATATCCCTCATGGCACTCATGTAAAATACTCTATTTCTACGTTAACACTATTATGTTCCAGTCAATTTAAGCCAGTAAGACGAAACATTAGAAAGTCATCATTGCGTGAGACATCTTTCTCCTATGTATAACAACCATGAATGTATTTCAAGAAGATTTTGTTAGCAAATAGTAAACGACAATCCAAACGAAGTGTTCCGTCGGTTATGGAAGTTTGCATGTTTGCATAAATATTTCCCCAGCGCAAAAATAGTGATTATCAATATGTGGCTATGTTATAATGTTTTGTCTGTAACTATAAATATTATACCTAAATGTTTACGGAAACAACTCTTTATTATCTCTATTTTTTATTTGATGGACAATGATCATACGTTAGAATATGTCGATAAAATATTTATTCAGGTGACGCATTTAATTGATACAAATTATTTTAAAATGTCCTGCCGCATTTGCGTATCATAATGCGTGTCTCTATCGGTACTTTTTAACACTGGTGGCATAGTTACATAATTATACACTTATTTAATTACTATAAAGAAAAATGTGTGCCTAATCGATGGGAACCTAACTTTAATAAATTAACATATCATGGGTTTAATATTTTACTAACTATCTGTTGTGTTTGGGTGCGGTCCTCGTCATTTGCTTCCTACCATAGAAAATATATTTGTAGATATTAAAACAATATCATTCTTCATTTTCTTGTAAAACACAAACTGATATTATATATACATGTACTACAGTTTACATCGTGCACAAATCCATGTATATAATAGTCAAGGTGTATGATCACGTAGTACTAACAACAACAACAAGTACTGAATTTTCCAGAATCCATCTGATCAAAGTACGTATTCTTTTATAGTGTCCTTATTACGTAACGGATTTTGATAAACATGGGGCATCAAACGAGTCTTGTTAAGCTGCATTTGGTGGTCTCTGTGTTTTCGCCCAAACTTCTGTCGTTTTTGCGAAGACATAAGTCTGTGCCGAACTCCCTGGACCACCAAATGCAGCTCACGAAGACGCGTTTTTTGCGCCATATTTCATCAAAATCCGTTGCATATTAAGGAAAATATCAAATAATACTTACTTTGGAGTGGACGACGTTGTTGTTGTAACCACGTGATCATGCACCTTGATGATTGCGTGTCTTGTCAATACGATTACAGGTGTGTTCTGCCCGCGGGTGTGGGACAATGTTATGTGTTGGCCAGACACACCGGCCGGGACGGTCACCCAGCAACCCTGTCCGCCGTACATCAACAGCTTCAAACTTCACGGTAAGTGTGTTATAAACTTCCAATAAATCAGTATTATTATTTGCCCTAGATTACTGACGAATGAAAGAACAACATTTCGTCTCAATTAATCGCATATTGTCACGCGTTCGCCAATATCAAATAAATGAATAACTATACTGCAAATGAATTTCCTATTTATGGTAAATTGTACAAGCGCATAACGTTGATCATACGACGCATCGGTTCAAACTGATCATGGTCTACATTGTCGTTGCCATACATTGTCAGTGAATTATACTTACATGTATTGTCACAGATTACAGTGTGGTCAGCGTGTAAGTGCACACACGAACGAACACGACAGGTTGGAAACAACCTGTCGTGTTCGTTCGTGTGTGCACTTAAACGCTGACCCCACTGTATATTTATTGCATGGAAATGGTGTTAGTCATGAAATAACACAGTCTATTAAATGTACAAGCCCACTCAGTAGGTAAAAAATATTCTTTATATCAGAGACATCATCTGAGACATTTTCTGGCAAAATAAACATGCATTCACCATTGCCCCACGTATTGATTGGCATTATTATACATTTGTTATCAGACATAAATTTCCACACTGATATCAGGGGCAATAACCGTGTTTCCTAAAAATGTTAACGGACGTTACTATTTAATATCTGTATTTATTTTTATGTGCAATGATCTTACTTTATAATCTGTCGAAAAAATTATTAATTAGTATAATTAGTATAAATAATTAAAAAACAGCATGCCTCATTTGCATATGAAAATAGCCTGATACTCACCGCGAGTCACTATCAGTAAAATGAAAGATTAAAAAATGATTATATCTTAATAGCGATCACTGGAATCGAATCGTATGTTTTAGAACTGGTGGAATAGTGACACAATTGTACACTTATTTAATTCCTAAAAAGAACATTTTGTTCCTACTGAGTGGGCATGTACCTTTAACAACCATACTACATGTACATACAGTACTGTATTGTACATGAATATACAAACTCTAGAGAAAACATGTTACGTGTATGAGAACAGTACAGCTTCAATGCATGATTATGTGTTTATGAAATAACTATAATCTAGCATCTGTGTTGATTTAAGTAATACGGCTGTATTACATCTTAAGCGTGTTCAGATTATACACGCGTCAGGGCGGAGGCGAAGCAGCCGGTAAAAATATTCAGAGTGCCCGGTTTGGTAGATCGGCAACTGTTCTGTATTAAATCAGACTTTTTTTCCCAGCAACTTCGTCCCAGACTTGACAATTTTTAAATTCTCAGTGATTGGCCCACATACATGTATGTGGATGTGACTGGAGAAATTGGGCTTGTGGGTTTTGCGACCAGTGTAGATGCACAGTCTGATCAGGATCTGCAATGTTCGCCATTCCATCAACGAAACACCCGATATACTTGTCACCATCAATAGATCGCTGCATGTATGAGGCTAGAGCAGTGTCTTCTGTGACTAGAAGCTACCGGATCACGTATCTCATAAGCCCCATTGCTCCAGTCACAGACGCATAAGAGACATGCCATGCGATTTTGTACCTTCGGACATTTGCGTAATTTCATTAAATACGTTTACAAAATAATTCCATAATTCCGCATGTACTCAACGCCATTTACGGAAAATATTGTAAATTTTGTAAACGTATATTTCGCCGATATACGAAGGAACAAAATCACATGTCGTGTCTCATATAGGTCGAGATGTTCCATTATTGGAAGAGGCGGGTTAACTGTGTTGTAATTGAATTCTGTAAGAGCTTGGAGTAGAGACTGAAGTGCCTGTATTCAATATAACGTCTTACACGGCAAGAGTGAAGCTACTTGAACGAGATCATGATGAAGTCGATGATGTTTCAGTCGTCAGGTACATGCACCACACGATCAAAGCAAACACAGTAAAACCTCTCTAAACCGGACGCCCTGGAGGTCTCCAGGGCGTCCGGTTTAGAGAGGTTTCCATGTAAATCAGGCATATGACCATTTTGAGACGTGTGCGTGTACTATGCGATCACGAACATGCACTTTCTCCTGAGATAAATGACCAAGAAACCCTAAACAAAATATCACCTATGTTTGCTTAGTGTCTGGTTTAGAGAGGTTCCATTGTAATTACAGTTATCACGTGTAGACATTTATTATGCCGTCTTGAACCCATTTCATAGATGTGATATAACACACCTGAAGCGAATTTGCTTGGCTGACCGCATCACCCTAATTAATGTACATGTACGTATTCGTATTATGCGCCAACGTCATTTGGTATGTTTCTGTTCATTTTGGTATAGCACCAAAATGAACAGAAACATACCAAATGACGTTCCTAATATGCTAATGGCGTGACACAGTGTGAGGCTCGGTTTATACATTGTCATTTCGAGAAAATATCACAGTTTCTGTAAACATAGTGCACAATAGACCACCATATCCTTACGTACAACATCAGACAGCTTCCCTCATATTTTCCTAGTCACCTTGTTCTTGAGTTTTTTTCACAATCATTAGGGATCACGATTGTCACGTGGTACCTACTCGCACGTGCATACACCTTGCGTGTGATATTGCGCATACCGATAAATACGTGGTACACACCCGCCTGTACTAATCTTGCCCAGATTATCAACGTTTCTGAACATCTACTGGCAATGCAAATTCGCAATCAAGGTATTTGATTGCATGAGCCTGAGCTGTAGCACAGCTCGGCTAAGACAATCAAGCTTCTTGACTTTCAAGCACATTATTCAAATACATGTAGTTTGAAATAAGGAAATTAACAAATAGTGGCATAATTAGCACTGGTGGTAGTGTATTTATTAAACCAGTTTACTGATTTCATAAACAGCGAGGTCATGCCGCGTTTCTTTGATGTCAGTCAGCGAATTAATACATACCACAATATTATATTAATAACATAAACACAGAAATATACATTGAAGCTGTGGTGATCACCTACATGTAACATGTTTTCCAGTTTTACAGTATTGTCTCATTGATAGTTTCGTTTCTTTGAAATCAGTCAACGCATGTAATACATACTATACTATATCGGTCTGTAGCCGATTTCATCAAAATTGCAAAGTGTACTTATCTAGCAAAGTATACTTTGAGGGACTAATCATTTATTTTTCCCGAAATGCATTATTTTTTATAGAACTAATGACTGCATATATTTGATGATTTAAACTATGCAGAATTATTATACTGAATTTATTACATTATCACAGCCAAAATGGCTGTGATAATGTAATAAATTCAGTATAATAAAAATTTATCCTTAAATTGAAATTTCTCCCTCAATGTTGATGAAATATGCTACTGGAGCTACACTGGTCACATCCTATAAACCCCATTTCTCCAGTCACAGCCACAGTTGAGTGTGGGAATTATCTCAAAGTAGCTTCCATACCCGGTGTGTTTCACCGCCCATGTTTTATACACACAGAGAACGCCACCCGTTTATGCCTGGACAACGGTACGTGGTGGTCCCACCCGGATTACAACCGGACCTCAGTC
Organism: Conchocele bisecta; assembly: GCA_029237695.1. Taxonomy (NCBI): domain Eukaryota; kingdom Metazoa; phylum Mollusca; class Bivalvia; order Lucinida; family Thyasiridae; genus Conchocele; species Conchocele bisecta. Next base: position 38,561,831 of record CM055281.1, read on the forward strand.
ACGGGGTGGACGGATTTCTCCACGTGCCAGGACTTCACTGAGCCAGTCCAGCCCCAGGACCCGCCGGGGATGGACGTCGCCAACGTCATGATGGTAAGGCCATAATACAAAAGCACTTTTCAGACACGGAATTTGAAAACAAGTGATGAGGGCGGACGGATTTTTTAAATATATCTTTTTAGTGTATGAGAGCCACGTCTCTGGTCTATTGTCAAGTCGCTGGATGTGTTTTGCATGTCAATTTAACAGGTAATCCACATATGTGGTTGTGACTGGAGAAATGGGGTTTATGGGTTTTGCGACAAGTGTAGATCCAGATCAGCCTGTGCATCCGCACAGTCTGATCAGGATCTGCACCTTTCGCCATTCCATTAATGAAACACCTGTCATGCTTCTAGCAAGCAATACAGATCGTTATCAGACTACATGAGCAAGCTATTTGATCAGGAGCTACACATGACACAAATGCCATTAGCCCCATTTCTCACTGCCCGGACTAGCACTACGACATGCTGCGAGTTCATAACGTCTAATGTCGAGGGAATGTGGAGGAGATAACGCCATATATCGTCGAACACGTGTCGTCAAGCGATCTACACTGATCTAACATTCACGAAATACTATTTTGTCAGGTCGATGTATATAATCGTGGTGGTTGCTGACAAATAGAGCTTATGGGATTTGCGGCCATTGTAGATCTAGATCAGTATACATGAATGCATCCATACAGACTAATGTATGTTGGTTAAGCATGTTTAGCCACAATATCAATGAAATAGCCGTCATGTTTCTACATGTAACCAGCAATATACATCGTCACCATGCTACAGTGGGGTCAGCGTGTAAGTGCACACACGAACGAACACGACAGGTTGGAACCAACCTGTCGTGTTCGTTCGTGTGTGACGACGTGTAAGTGCACACACGAACGAACACGACAGGTTGGAACCAACCTGTCGTGTTCGTTCGTGTGTGCACTTACACGCTGACCCCACTGTACATGTGTGTGTGTTTCGATCAGAAGCTACACTGGTCACACATCTCATAATCCCTATTTATCCAGTCACAGTGAAAAGTAAGTAGCATCCTGATTAGGTGCTGAATGATAAGTATCATAGTGGCTGGTTACTACGGAGCGCCGCAGGGTACGTATAATTATGTTTTTATTATTTCGTCCCAACGAAATAAAAATTCGTTCTCACGAAATAACAATTCGTTCCCTCAATTTAACAATTCGTTTCCACGAAATAACAATTCGTTCCCACGGGAACGAATTGTTAATTCGTGGGAACGAATTGTTATATCGTGGGAACGAATTATTATTTCGAGGGAACGAATTGTTAAATTGAGGGAACGAATTGTCATTTCCTGGGAACGAATTGTTAATTCGAGGGGACGAATTGTTATTTCGTGGGAACGAATTGTTAATTCGAGGAACGAATTGTATATTGAGGGAACGAATTGTTATTTCGTGGGAACGAATTAATAAACATAAATCCCTGTCCCCTACGGGGCTCCGTAGGTTTCGAAATTGGCGCGTTTTCGAGTGGCGAAGTGGTAAAAGGCGACATTACAAAACACGAATTCCACCAACGGCATGTATCCCATCGCTGTGGTGACTTACTCATAAACATGCACATTGATGCGGTACAGAAGGTATAGGATAATAGAGGAACGTGTACATGTATGCATCTACTGAACGAAACTATGGATGATGACAACCATGCATATGAAGTTACAAGTGAATCGCTCATACGGTAAATAGGTAGTAGCAGAATTAATCTACTGAACTGGAAATGATTTGACCTTGAAATTCGATACATAGGAGAAGTAAATTTGGCGAGATTATTATAGGAATGAATGGCCTTTTTGTGGAATTTATCGGGGTATAAACTTGGAAAAGTCGCGGGAATACTGGACGAAGGCCGGAAGGCCTCGTCCAGTATTCCCGCGACTTTTCCAAGTTTATATCCCCGATAAATTCCACAAATAGGCCATTCATTCCTTATAATTCCAGCATTTTAAATAAATTCATCAAGAAAATGTGTTTATTTTCCGTTTTCTTAAGAATTATTTTAACTGCGCCTCACTGTTACGGAAAGTAGTTCGGCATGGAGTTTACTGGGATATAAATTCTGGACAGAGACTTGCTAAGGACCAATCAAATGTTAGGGAATTGTGTAAATACGTTTGTGCTGGAATTATAAGTGTGTGATTTGCGATCATGAACAGGCAACACCATGACGGGGAAACCCCAGGATTTATCATGGTAACTATCAGACAATTTTATTCATAGAAAATGAGTGGTTTTGTAAAACAAAATCAGAACTATTGCGCCAGTTATATGTAGTGTTTAAATTGTTACAGATATATCTGTAGCCGATTTCAGCAAAATTGCAAAGTATACTTATCTAACAAAGTATACTTTGAGGGAGTAATCATATATTTTTTCCAAAATTCATTATTTCATATAGAACTATACCACTACATATATTTGATGATTAAATGTATGCAGAATTATTATACTGAATTTATTACATTATCACAGCCAAAATGGCTGTGATAATGTAATAAATTCAGTATAATAAAAATTCATAAATTTATCCTAAAATTTAAAATGTCTCCCTCAAAGTATACTTTGCTAGATAAGTATACTTTGCAATTTTGATGAAATCGGCTACTGGAGTGTTCACTAACTAATACACTGTACAGTAGTCAATGTGTGTTCTGATCAGACTACACGGAGGAGCGGATCAATGTGTGGCTTATAATAGCTGTGACTGGAAAACCGTGGCTGATAGGATTGCTAAACCGTCATGGTTCTCATCGTCAACAGTAACGCCGCATATAGCGCGCGCCGCATATATCACGACTGTGAGCGTTATGAGGTACTTTTCAACGCATAAAGCACACGATGAGCTACATGTATTTGCGGCAGCATGCGCCGCATAAAGGGCACGTTAGCTAACTGCGGCTGACAGTTTAAAATAAGAAGAATACCGGGTATGGAATGTGTTCGAGCCAATTCCCACCCTTAAATATAAGCTGAATCGAATAATTATAGAAATTGAGCCGTGACACACAACATGTACCTGCGACCAGCATAGGTACGGACCGGCCTGCACGCAACTACAGGCGAACAGCATAGGTACAGACCGGCCTGCACGCAACTACAGGCGAACAGCATAGGTACGGACCGGCATGCACGCAACTACAGGCGAACAGCATAGGTACAGACCAGCCTGCACGCAACTACAGGCGAACAGCATAGGTACGGACCGGCATGCACGCAACTACAGGCGAACAGCATAGGTACAGACCGGCCTGCACGCAACTGCAGGCGAACAGCATAGGTACGGACCGGCCTGCACGCAACTACAGGCGAACAGCATAGGTACGGACCGGCCTGCACGCAACTACAGGCGAACAGCATAGGTACAGACCGGCCTGCACGCAACTACAGGCGAACATCATAGGTACGGACCGGCCTGCACGCAACTACATGCGAACAGCATAGGTACAGACCGGCCTGCACGCAACTACAGGCGAACAGCATAGGTACGGACCGGCATGCACGCAACTACAGGCGAACAGCATAGGTACGGACCGGCCTGCACGCAACTGCAGGCGAACAGCACAGGTACGGACCGGCCTGCACGCAACTACAGGCGAACAGCATAGGTACGGACCGGCCTGCACGCAACTACAGGCGAACAGCATAGGTACAGACCATCTTGCACGCAACTGCATGCGAACAGCATAGGTACGGACCGGCCTGCACGCAACTACAGGCGAACATCATAGGTACAGACAGGCCTGCACGCAACTACAGGCGAACAGCATAGGTACGGACCGGCCTACACGTAACTACAGGCGAACATCATAGGTACGGACCGGCCTGCACGCAACTACAGGCGAACAGCATAGGTACGGACCGGCCTACACGTAACTACAGGCGAACAGCATAGGTAAGGACCGGCCTGCACGCAAGTACAGGCGAACAGCATAGGTACGGACCGGCCTGCACGCAACTACAGGCGAACAGCATAGGTACAGACCGGCCTGTACGCAACTGCAGGCGAACAGCATAGGTACGGACCGGCCTGTACGCAACTGCATGCGAACAGCATAGGTACGGACCGGCTTGCACGCAACTGCAGGCGAACAGCATAGGTACGGACCGGCCTGCACGCAACTGCAGGCGAACAGCATAGGTACGGACCGGCCTGCACGCAACTACAGGCGAACAACATAGGTACGGACCGGCCTGTACGCAACTGCAGGCGAACAGCATAGGTACGGACCGGCCTGTACGCAACTGCATGCGAACAGCATAGGTACGGACCGGCCTGCACGCAACTGCAGGCGAACAGCATAGGTACGGACCGGCCTGCACGCAACTGCAGGCGAACAGCATAGGTACGGACCGGCCTGCACGCAACTACAGGCGAACAGCATAGGTACAGACGGCCTGCACGCAACTACAGGCGAACAGCATAGGTACGGACCGGCCTGCACGCAACTACAGGCGAACAGCATAGGTACAGACCGGCCTGCACGCAACTACAGGCGAACAGCATAGGTACGGACCGGCCTGCACGCAACTGCAGGCGAACAGCATAGGTACGGACAGGCCTGCACGCAACTACAGGCGAACAGCATAGGTACAGACCTGCCTGCACGCAACTACAGGCGAACAGCATAGGTACAGACCGGCCTGCTCGCAACTACAGGCGAACAGCATAGGTACGGACCGGCCTGCACGCAACTGCAGGCGAACAGCATAGGTACGGACCGGCCTGCACGCAACTACAGGCGAACAGCATAGGTACGGACCGGCCTGCACGCAACTACAGGCGAACAGCATAGGTACAGACCATCCTGCACGCAACTACAGGCGAACAGCATAGGTACGGACCGGCCTGCACGCAACTACAGGCGAACAGCAAAGGTACGGACCGACCTGCACGCAACTACAGGCGAACAGCATAGGTACGGACCGGCCTGCACGCAACTGCAGGCGAACAGCATAGGTACGGACCGGCCTGCAAGCAACTTCAGGCGAACAGCATAGGTACGGACCGGCCTGCACGCAACTGCAGGCGAACAGCATAGGTACGGACCGGCCTGCACGCAACTACAGGCGAACAGCATAGGTACGGACCGGCCTGCACGCAACTACAGGCGAACAGCATAGGTACGGACCGGCCTGCACGCAACTACAGGCGAACAGCATAGGTACGGACCGGCCTGCACGCAACTACAGGCGAACAGCATAGTACGGACCGGCCTGCACGCAACTACAGGCGAACAGCATAGGTACGGACCGGCCTGCACGCAACTACAGGCGAACAGCATAGGTACGGACCGGCCTGCACGCAACTACAGGCGAACAGCATAGGTACAGACCGGCCTGCACGCAACTACAGGCGAACAGCATAGGTACAGACCGGCCTGCACGCAACTACAGGCGAACATCATAGGTACAGACCGGCCTGCACGCAACTACATGCGAACAGCATAGGTACGGACCGGCCTGCACGCAACTACAGGCGAACATCATAGGTACAGACCGGCTTGCACGCAACTACAGGCGAACAGCATAGGTACGGACCGGCCGGAACGCAACTACAGGCGAACATCATAGGTACAGACCGGCTTGCACGCAACTACAGGCGAACAGCATAGGTACGGACCGGCCTGCACGCAACTACAGGCGAACATCATAGGTACAGACCGGCTTGCACGCAACTAGAGGCGAACAGCATAGGTACGGACCGGCCTGCACGCAACTACAGGCGAACATCATAGGTACAGACCGGCTTGCACGCAACTACAGGCGAACAGCATAGGTATGGACCGGCCTGCACGCAACTACAGGCGAACAGCATAGGTACGGACCGGCCTGCACGCAACTACAGGCGAACAGCATAGGTACGGACCGGCCTGCACGCAACTACAGGCGAACATCATAGGTACGGACCGGCCTGCACGCAACTACAGGCGAACATCATAGGTACGGACCGGCCTGCACGCAACTACAGGCGAACAGCATAGGTACGGACCGGCCTGCACGCAACTACAGGCGAACATCATAGGTACAGACCGGCCTGCACGCAACTACAGGCGAACAGCATAGGTACGGACCGGCCTGCACGCAACTACAGGCGAAGAGCACCGACCGGCCTGTACGCAACTGCAGGCGAACAGCATAGGTACGGACCGGCCTGTACGCAACTGCAGTCGAACAGCATAGGTACGGACCGGCCAGCACGAAACTGCAGGCGAACAGCATAGGTACGGACCGGCCTGCACGCAACTACAGGCGAACAGCATAGGTACGGACCGGCCTGTACGCAACTACAGGCGAACAGCATAGGTAAGGACCGGCCTGCACGCAACTACAGGCGAACAGCATAGGTATGGACCGGCCTGCACGCAACTACAGGCGAACAGCATAGGTACGGACCGGCCTGCACGCAACTGCAGGCGAACAGCATAGGTACGGACCGGCCTGCACGCAACTGCAGGCGAACAGCATATGTACGGACCGGCCTGCACGCAACTGCAGGCGAACAGCATAAGTACGGACCGGCCTGCACGCAACTGCAGGCGACAAGCATAGGCCTGCCTGGTTTCGTGCAGGCTGGTCTTGGCCTATGCTGGTCAAAGAGGACTGAATGTAAATTTTCTCGTGTGGGGTATTATCATATACAATAATTATAGAATTAAGTCGTAAGTGAATTTTACACACCCTGACATATTTTGGACGAGGTGGATGCTATGTGTCATTTACTCTTTATGCGGTATGACCGCATACAGCTATCTCTTGTTGTGTGCTAACGTATATGCGTACGCATAACGCTCACAGTTGTGCTACATGTGGCGCGCGCTGCTATAGCAAGGTGTATGATCACGTGGTACATGTACTAACAACAACAACAAGTACTGACGTTTCCAGAATCCATCTGATTCAAAGTACGTATTCTTTTATAGTGTCATTATTACATAACGGATTTTTATGAAATATGGCGCATCAAACGCGTCTTGTCACGTTGCAATTGGTGGTATCTGTATGTTCGCCCAAACTTCTGTCATTTTTGCGAAGAATCGATTTCCGTGTCTCCGACACGGAAATCGATTCTTCGCACAAACAACATAAGTCTGTGCCAAACTCCCTTGACCACCAAATGCAGCTCATGAAGACGCGTTTGCTGCGCCATATTTCATCAAAATCCGTTTCATATTAAGGAAAATATCAAATAATACTTTCAAGATTTCAACACTTTCAGCCACTGTTGTTGTTGTTATAACCACGTGATCATGCACCTTGTATATGCGGCGTTACAGTGCACTCCTGTAGCAGCTACTGCTAGTTATGTTTCATTGTTATAAACATTTTTTACCAATCACCGATTTTTGTCAAGTGACTTATAGGTACAATTGTGTTCAGAAATACGATAGAAATCTACAATTATTCTATAAGGTTGTAATCTGTTTCATCACTTACGAGTCATATTTGAGACCGAGTGCCTTTAACTCTTTGAATGCTGGGAAATTTGTGGGCTATAAATAGTTAAAAAATAGCAGATGACAATTCATTACATTTTCTTTCATTTCTCCTTATAAATGTCAGGAATATGTCTTGGAATTCCATTAGAATTGTGTCCGGAGGACACAATTCTAATGAAATTTCAAGGCATATTTACAGAGAGAAATAAAACATATACTCCTAATTTGTTTGGCGGATATTTTCACCGCTAGCACGCAAAGAGTTAAGTATGGAATAGTGAGATCAGATGTTCGCCACGGGCTACAATGCTCTCTTGCTGAACATGCTGAATAGATCCAATTTTACAGCCGATATGTGTACATCTTATCATAATACGTCACAATAGGCTACAAATAGACGGTAAGATTGTTTAGAGCCAACTGTCTAATTTATCGTCAATTGGCATCTAGATACTCGAATTAGCTTAGCACTCTACCCTCTTGTCTTTTCAATGAATATGTCAATGTTTGAGAAAACACACGCCATGGAATGCGGAAACATCGTTTTTGTCCAGTGCTATTGTGCGATTAATGTGACCTGTCCGTTTGTCATTATTTGTATTATTATTTTCATTCGACTGACACGTAAGTGGATACTTGACAAAAGTATCTAACTCTATACATGTACATGTACGTGCTGACCAAAACTCTCATTTTAACTGTTCTATATGTAATATCGTTCAGTTTAATATACGTATATGTGGCTGTGACTGGAGAAATGTGATCAGGGCCTGCACTGTTAGCCCTTCAGTCAGTGACCAAGTATAAGTTAGATCACGGTTCGTCCGCATGTACGAGGAGATAGTCCGCGAGCTGTAGCGATCGGATTATCGCTCGTACTTACGGACAAACGTGATCTAACTTATTTATCATATCCTCAGGTACATACCTTGCACACGATCTGTGTTAATACAAAAACAACATCAGGAAATGTGTCAAAGATGTAATAATATGCCTTGTTATGTGACATTAAACACATACAAAATTCCAAACGGACAAGCTATGTTGAAATTACAATACCAAAGTTGATTGTTTCATGTTCAGATGGCTCCTGTTCAGGATAAATGTTCTCTAGACACATTAATTAGTTACATCTGATAATTGTGCCACAGCCGCCACTGATTGGATTGCTCTATGTCTACGGCCCAGTCGTGACCGCACGAACCGCCAATATGATCGAGTTCTAACGCGTTACAGCCAATTTACAACGCCTTGCTATCCGTGTATAACCATGATAACGCTACAGCCAATTTGCAACGCCTTGCTATCCGTGTATAACCATGTTAACGCTACAGCCAATTTGCAACGCCTTGCTATCCGTGTATAACCATGATAACGCGCTACAGCCAATTTACAACGTATTTTACTTCCGAACCCAATTGTACATGAGTTGCCTGAAAAAAAATGTTTTGCATTTATTTATTAAAAACATACTAAACAAACAGCTCGCTGCAAGCGCTACATTGTAGTTGTTCTGCAATCGCGGGTCGCTAATTTCATTGTTTTCATATTGTATAACCAGTAGCCTATTTCACCAACATTGCAAAGTATACTTATCTAGCAAAGTATACTTTGAGGGAGAAATTTTCAATTTAAGGATAAATTTATGAATTTTGATTATACTGAATTTATTACATTATCACAGCCATTTTGGCTGTGATAATGTAATAAAGTCAACACAATAATTTCGCATACTTTTAATCATTAAATATATGCAGTCGGTAATTCTATACGAAATAATGCATTTCGGGAAAAATAAATGATTTGTCCCTCAAAGTATACTTTGCTAGATAAGTATAGTTTGCAATTTTGATGAAATCGGTTACTGGTGTCGCTACTGGAACTAAATGTGGTAATGTGATATGCGAGACATCATCTGAAACACGGCGCCTTTAACAGTCATACTCAATGACCACCATAATACATGGCCGGTTTGTATCAGCCGGAACTACAGATGCCATCGTCCCCAGGGGGCCGTTTCACTAAAATTCGTACGACTAAAATGTTCGTAAGTGCAAATTTAGGATCGTCTGTAAATTTCAATTGATGGATTTACATTTATTGAACATAGGCTGCATATGCAGCCTATGCTCAATAAATGTAAATCCAATAATTGTTTACAATAAAACATTGTTAATGTGAAATTTACAAATTATCATAATTTTGCACTTACGAACATTTTAGTCGTTCGTAAGAAGTTTAGTGAAACGGGCCCCTGTTGTTCAGTCATACCGCAATTTTTCAGGTGACCTGGGGCCCGTTTCACTAAACTTCTTACGACTAAAATGTTCGTAAGTTCAAATTTAAGATCGTCTGTAAATGTCAATTTATGGATTTATATTTATTGAGCATAGGCTGCATATGCAGCCTATGCTCAATAAATGTAAATCCAACAATTATTTACAAGAAAACATTGTTAATGTGAAATTTACAGACTATCATAATTTTGCACTTACGAACATTTTAGTCGTCCGAAGTTTAGTGAAACGGGCCCCTGATGCGCACTAGGAACATCCATTGTGTGCAGCCTGGTGCGGTAATCAGTGCTTGCTTCAACAATATGGCCAGTTAGTCCCATGTGTGTCTTCTCACAATAGATACTATTCCACGTACAAGGATGTGTCTCAATGTCAGTGCGTGCATGTGTACAATTGAATGGTTCAGATACAGATACAGACATTTATTCCTGTGCGCGGGTATTTGCGAATGAATGTACGCACGCACTAGGAACATATATTGTGTGCAACCTGGTGCGGTAACCAGTGTTTGCGTCAACAATATGGCCAGCTAATCCTCTTTTTGTCTCGAAATAGATAATGTTCCACGTACGTGGATGTGTCGCTGTCAACAACAATGTCATTGTGTGCATGTACACACTCGTGTATTTCACGTGGCTTGTTGCGAATATTACGTAAACTTCCAGTACTCCTGTATCGTTCGTGGTCAACACGGATATCAGTGCGCATAGCAGACTCGCGTGTTTCGCGTGGGTAGTTGCGGGTACTTAACACGCAAATACCCCGCATCGTTCGTAACACGGAGACCGGGAGTATTTGAAGGGTTACGTTTCTGCAACTACATATACATGTATCACGCAGGAAACATCATGGTAATGTACATGACACGTATCTGGGGGCCGTTTCATTAAACTTCTTACGACTAAAATGTTTGTAAGTGCACATTTAGGATCCTCTGGAAAGTTTACGTGATGGATTTACATTTATGCTCAATAAATGTAAATCCAATAATTGTTTACAAGAAAACATTGTTAATGTAAAATTTACAGACGATCATAAGTTTGTACTTACGAACATTTTAGTCGTACGAAGCTTAGTGAAACGGCCCCCTGATATTTAGCCATGTTTCAACTTACGTTGTGCTAACTATCTCAGTAATTACTGAAGCAGTCTTGAAGGTCATGTATCCAAGAAAATTTCACCCCTGTCTAGCATCTGTCATAAATGTATTGTGTCTCGGGATAGCTACGAATCTGCTACAGCTATGCGAACGGTGTCATCGGTAGGATACATTCCCGTGTGTGTTAGCGCATCAATAGTGCCCACATGTGTATCTATATTATACTTGCTGAGTGAGATATGTAGCAACATGTAGATCGAAACTAATTGCGGAATCGTAGCGCTTCTAATGACCCCGTATCGTGCTTAGTTACGGAGGGTACGGGCGTATTGGAAGTGTTACGCTTCTGGAGCAAGGTCATATTAAGGACCCGTTCTGTACCTGATCATCATTTGATTCAAAGATAATTGCTTGGTAAATGTGATGGAATGTATGTATAACATATACATGTATGCCTCGTTACTTTATCCTATATGGCACATGGCGTGGCCAACTTGGCCATCACTGTGTGTTCCAGCCATCAGCCAGTTTGACATCTTCTGGCGTTTTACAGAGAACGGAAAGTGCGAAGTAGAACATATGATATAATGTAGATACGCATATGTAGAAAACCCAGGACAACGGACTCCTATCAATTATATTGCATATATTAACTGTAAACTGGCATCGTACAGAGAAAATGGTACAGTGTGTCACTTTTACCTGGCTAACCACACAACGCATACGATATACAGTGGGGTCAGCGTGTAAGTGCACACACGAACGAACACGACAGGTTGGAACGCTGACCTCACTGTATTTCATGTATACAAAAAAATGTAAATACTTTTTTGCATTTTTTCTCATTTCGCATCAAAAGTGTATGTTGTTATCATTCAGTTGAATTCAACTGAGTGGTAACAACATACACTTTGGGTGGGTTGGAACCAACCTGTCATGTTCGTTCGTGTGTACACTTACACGCTGATCCCACTGTGTACACACTACTGAGTACTTTACTCTAGTATTAGATAATATTACACTAATACAGTGAAGCTTCATATGGGGAGTGTATATCGCCCATGTCTATGTGCATGTACCACAGTATGCACGTCAGCCATAGCTTATGTACAGTTTGAGAAGGCTACAAAAGTACACCAATATCCGACTTGCAGTACATCTTAGTGTAATATAATCGATAGGAGTAATGTCTTTTCTTTGTATTATTAGCTACATTCTATCATACGTTCTGCTTTGCATGTTCCGTTCTTTATCAAACGCCAGAAGATGTGAAACTGGCTGATGGCTTGAACACAGAAAGATGGCAGAGTTGACCACACTATGTATACCGTATATAAGACAGTAATGAGGCAGTGTTCACATATATTTTCATGTGTGCCATCATATTAACATGATTAAGGAAGCAATTATGTTTAAATCATATGAGGTATAGAACGGATCTTTAACCCTTACTACGCTAAATTAAATCTTGTCGTCTGCTGGAAATATTTTATTTTCAATATTTCTCGACAAAAACCTGGTTTTGACAGCACATGACAATCGTCTCCAGTGGAGACGATTCTCATGTGCTGTCAACACCAGTTTTTTGTTCAGAATTAAAGCAAAAATGAAAAACAGCAGACGGCAATTTCCGTCAACATCGAAGGAAGGGTTAAGACACATGCAGTGTATCGTTACCAGGTTACATAGAAGACATCTGTGGGAGCTCCGGCTAATACAAATTATCCTCTTGCTTTTTTATATCATGTAGCAAAAGGTTCGTCGAAGCTGGCCTACCTAACAGCTGTGGGTAACGCACACTAGCTACCGTATGTTTATATTGCAGAAACACATGCGGGAGTTCCGCCTGATGTACAACACCGGCTACGCCCTGTCACTCGTGTCCCTCCTGCTCGCCTGCTGCATCATGCTCTCTTTCAGGTAACCTCCATTTTACACAAGTCATGCTATCGGTCAAATCGCATGATTTCATTACACGACTTACACCGTGCAGTCTGTGCTAATTGTGTCAACATTTGTGAATGGTTTTTATTTAAATAAATAAATACTTAAAACTACTGGCTGTTTCACGAAAGCTGCCCAAAGTTTACGGCTATATAAACAATTCAAAAACAAGATTTCTTTTGATAATATTAAATTAATGAAAAAATTAAGAATGAGCCTTCTTTTTATTTCGTGAAATTTGTTCAAATATTGATTTTATTGCGAAAAAACAATTTCCCCATGTTAAATCCCCATAGACATCTTCACGGAGTGAAGATGTCTATAGGGATTTAACATGGGGAAGGTTTTTAGAATTTCAGAAATACTGGACCAATTTTTAAAATTTAACTTTTGTTTTCTTAGTTAGATCATTTCTAAGCCATCTAGCTAGGTTTTGGAGTCAATTTCCAAAATGTTTCGTTTTTTGACTCCTATAACTCATCTACCTCTTTTTCCCCCGTGTTAAATTCCCATAGAGAAATCAATTTTTCGTAATAAAATCAATATTTGACCGAATTTCACGAAATAAAAAGAAGGCTCATTCTTAAATTTTCCTTTAATTTAATATTATCAAAAATAATAATGTTTTTGAATTGTCTATATACATGTAGCCGTAAAATTTGGGCAGCTTTCGTGAAACAGACAGTAGTGTTTGAAAAAAAGCTGCATGATGTGTGAGCCTGAAGCCTAGCCAGTCCAACTGCTTGATATGATTTTGCATTGCCGGCTGTTGTGTATTTTAAAACATGCAATGGTATTTAACTGTAACATGTTGCTTATTATTTGTTTCTTAATGTAACACTCACATAATCATGATAATGGGGGATCGCAGCTAGTTATCTCTGTTTGAATTTATTTATGGAAATCTGGTTCAAATTGTATAATTTAGGGCTTGAATACTTGTAACAAGGGTGAATGTAGCAGGAATTGTTGTGAACAGGAATTATTCTAGTGTTTTTGACAGTCAAGTGTATCTACGTAATCTGATCCAGGTCTGCATTATTTGCCAGATTCATCTTTTCACACGTATTAATGTTATTGCAATCAGTGTAGACTCAGATCATACTGTCAACTGGGTCTACTCTGTTCGCAAAACAGTGCTTTTCAGTAAGAAATAAACGCTGAAATACAGCATAGGACCGGATATATATAACTAGATTTGCAAATGGAAATATAACTAGCTACGATTCCCCGTTCGCGGCAAATGTAGACAATGGTCAATATGAACCGTGTGTTTTCACTGTCGTACAATACCAAGGTGCATGATCACGTGGTTACAACAACAACAACGTCGCCCACTCCAAAGTAAGTATTATTTGATATTATTTGATATTTTCCTTAATATTCAACGGATTTTTATGGAATATGGCGCAGCAAACGCGTCTTCATGAGCTGCATTTGGTGGTCTAGAAAATTTGGCATAGACTTATGTCGTTTTTGCGAAGAACGACAGAAGTTTGGGCGAACATACAGAGACCACCAAATGCAGCTTAACAAGATGCGTTTGATGCGCCATATTTCATCAAAATCCGTTACGTAATAAGGACACTATAAGAGAATACGTACTTTGAATCGGTACTTGTTGTTGTTAGTACCACGTGATCATACACCTTGAATACATGCAGCGAACATTTGTTGAAGGTTTCCAAACGAAACAAATGACCACGAATGGAAAACGAAGTGAAAACGATAATTTAGTACAACGATATGCATAGAAACGATTGTTGTTTGTTGTTGTTTTGTATGTGAAAAGGATCGACATCGTATTGAATTTCGCTGTTTTTAATATGAAACTAATGAACCTGTTTGTATCGTGTTTCACACTGGACATTGAATCGAGCATTACATCATGTGGTCTACTTGAACATGTGTGTATTCTCTATTATATGATTATTGTGCATGTACAGAGTTTCAAAAAAAAAACGAAGACATATTTCAAATAGCTGTAAAAGTTTAATTGAATGAATGCATGTGATTGTATTGTGTACGTACCCTAGAATAACGTTTCATATATTCAAAGAATAATACGGATATATCACGAATGTTCAAAGTTATCCAGAGTTGAATGTTGTTGAATCCCTTGTTGAATTTTATACATTTTCGCTATTTGACCTTTTACCCACATGAGATTAGAGAGAGTGTTCCATGTGAACGATGGTTACACAGGCATCAAATACCTTCTGGGTCGGTACATACTCATTGAGTTTGTATATTAACAAAGTATACTATATATTCTACTTTGATTCATTTACGACTTTCAGAATATGGAGCGTTATCTGATTGTGCTCCGATATGACTTTTCTGATCTAAAGTACATGTGTGTACTATTTGTATTCATTTCAATGAGTTATAATACTATGCATGTTTTCAGATACTTTGTAATAATCCTTCCTTCAAACATTGGCCTGGAAACTCTATGTAGCTGAATTATTGATGTTGGACACATTCGTCGATTTTACTACTTTTTGCCGAATGCACATAAATGACGTCATCAAATTGATCAATAAATAGTGACATCACTTGTTGTGTTCAGCCCATCTGCTAAGCTAAACATAGAATAGGAAAGACAGTCCACACCTGGATATTCTCTTAAAAGGAAACAAAGGTTCAATGTATTGAACTAAAAAAGCTACAGCTATTTGAATTAGGTCCCCGGTTTTTTTTTGTTTTTTTGGGAGGGGGGACATACTGTACATGTCACAGAGGAAATGCCGTTTATACAGAATAAGGACCACTTGTTATTACATGTACATGTCACACAATACATAGCACGACGCTTATAATATGATAATTCCAGCACAAAAATATTTACACAATTCCCTAACATTTGATTGGCCCGTTGCAAGTCTCTGTCCAAAATTTATATCCCAGTAAACTCCCAAGCCGAACTACTTTCCGTAACAGTCAGGCACACATAAAATAATTCTTAAGAAAACGGAAAATAAACACATTTTCTTTATTAATTCATTTCAAATGCTGGAATTATAAGGAATGAATGGCCTTTTTGTGGAATTTATCGGGGTATAAACTTGGAAAAGTCGCGGGAATACTGGACGAAGGCCGGAAAAACTTGGAAAAGTCGCGGGAATACTGGACGAAGGCCAGAGGCCTTCCGGCCTTCGTCCAGTATTCCCGCGACTTTTCCAAGTTTATACCCCGATAAATTCCACAAAAAGGCCATTCATTCCTATAATACATTTGAAACTGTTCGCATCGTTATTTACATATACACTTGATTCATCACCGCTTGCGCTAATCTTGCCAACATTTGTAAAATTCTTTATTTTAAAATACTTGAATATTGTGCTTGAAATCAAGTAGCGTGATTGGCTGAGCATGAGCTGTGACACAGCTCAGGCTCAGCCATTCAAACTGTTTGATTACGAGTTGACATTGCGAATATACATTATATTAGAACGTTAATAATCTGTGCACGATTATTATTGTTTTTTGAGATTATTTTGTATGATTAAATATTTTACACCGTTTATTATTGCCATCCAGGAAGCTGCACTGCGCGCGGAATACGGTCCACTTGAACCTGTTTGCTTCGTTCATTTTCCGGGCTGCCATGAATCTCGTGCGGGACAACCTGTTTGTTGGAGGAATCGGTTTCTCTGGTGACGTCACCTACGACAATAACGACACCATGCACTTCAAAGACGGACCGGTAATTACTAAGCCTTTCTCCCCTTAAATATCTGCCATTTTATAGTTTCATGCTCATTTCTGGACTATTACATTTATCAGATAAGGGATATGTTTTAAATACCGGAAAAAATACGGAGAAATGCTGCAGCTCCTGATGAGACGGCTTGTTATATATACCGTTGATATACATGTATAGTGTTTGCAAATGTTGGCTTTATTGTGTGTCGGGTTGCCCTTCGTCGACAGTTTGCATTAATCTCAAAACTGCGTCGCTTTGACGAAGAATCCGTTACCGTCAATCTAAATACAAATCTAGAGCACGCACGAGAATATAAGATTCTGAAATAAATAATACTCGAGTATACGTGAAAAGTACTGTAAGAAACATACGGCACATGAACGTCTTTGATGCGCCATATATCATCAAAATCCGTCAATGTGATAGATAGACGTCACAGATTGCGGAAGTGTCGTCCGGAATCGTTCTGAAACCACGTGATCGCCTACCTTGAATACGACATATCCCGACCTTTGCAACCAGTGTAGATCGAAATCTGCTGACTCGTAACACGAGTGGCCTGATCACAACTGTTACATTTTGGTAACGCAATCGTACCACCAATGACATGACCTTGACCTTGACCTTTGTGACCTTTAAAATGGTGCTGAAAATGGTGCGTAGGAAAACTAAACAGAAATGTCCTACCATCTCTAGGCCGAGTCTGATACGCTTACTATCAACAGATAATAGGCTGGTATTCTATATATCAAGTAACGTCTTATGTTAACCGATAGTTAAATATTCAGAACGCGGACTTGTTTAAGCTGTGTTTACACTGACGTTATTCGGTAACGTCATGTGACGCCGTTCGACCAATGAAACAACGGTTTTCAACCCATGGTATTCGTATCAGTTCAATACTCTACCTGATTCCACATGTATCAGTCAGTACCTGTACGTATTCGGCCAATACAAATCCCGTTACCCGATAACACACAGTACTCTGGCATGCGATACAATCAAGGTGCATGAGCACAAGGTTATAACAACAACAACAGTGGCTGAAAGTGTTGAAATTTTGAAAGTATTATTTGATATTTTCCTTAATATGAAACGGATTTTGATGAAATATGCGGATCAAACGCGGTTCATGAGCTGCATTTGGTGGTTCATGGAGTTTGGCACAGACTTATGTCGGTTTTGCGAAGAATCGATTTCCGTGTCGGAGACACGGAAATGCGAAGAATCGATTTCCGTGTCGGAGACACGGAAATCGATTCTTCGCAAAAACGACAGAAGTTTGGGCGAAAATACAGAGACCACCAAATGCAGCTTAACAAAACGCGTTTGATGCGCCATATTTCATCAAAATCCGTTACGTTACGTACATGTAATACTGACACTATAAAAGAATACGTACTTTGAATCGGATGGATTCTGGAAATTGCAGTACTTGTTGTTGTTGTTGTTGTTAGTACCACGTGATCATACACCTTGACAATTATCCTCGCTACACACAGACCAGACAGTCCAAAACATTAAGGTCAAGCTATCTTTGCCACGCAATCATATGATATAAGCCGTGTGATTGTGTACCTAAGAATAAATGCGATTTTTTTCATGAAAATATTTACAGAAACTGTGATATTTTCTGTAAATGACTTCAAAAGTTGACGAAATATTAGTCAACTTTCGACGTCATTTATAGAAAATAGCGTAAGTTTTACAAATATTTTCATGCGCTATTGCAGAGTTCCTTAGTTACAAAATCACAGGGTTTGTCTCAATTATTACAGCAACTCTAATGGTGGATGCGTGTATAAATCAACAACGTAGAAGTGTTAGAACATATCATAGGGCAATGTGTGTGGCCTCTCGATCACCAATTCAATTGTTCCACAAAAGTGCATAATTGGAAACCGATTCCATTAGCCTATTATAAGTTCCAATTATTTACACGTAACTGATCGTGATTCCATGCGACTCTGACCGTCACAATTGGCGACAAAACGACGATTGGGCATTGATGTGGGCCATAGTATGAACATATATTGTCTTAGTTATGTATGTCATGTATATAACACGATTGTATTTAGATATGTATATCTTTTGCAATCATGAACATGCATTATCATCTGAGATGCGTTACCAAGATACCTCTCAAAATGAGATCGCATAATTATCTCGGTATCTCGGCATAGGTTCCACTGTAGTCGGATTGCAACGGCACCCACAAGTCGTTCGTTTTTGCATTGTAGTACAATGTCTGTAACGTCTGTATTGGAAAACAATGACGGGATTTTGCTTTGCTAGTTAAATCGCCAAAATTATTCCGTTCAGCGATGTTATCTATTTGTTATTTGTGGATGTAGCTGGAGGAATGTGTGACCTGTGTAGATCCAGCCAAGCCTGTGTATCCGCACAGTCTGATTAAGATCTAAACTCTAATAATGGCGAAGAGTTCAGATCTTAATCAGACTGCCATGCTTCTAAAAAGGAGTCTAGATCATTAGTATGCTGTATGAGCGTGCTACATGTATTTGATGAGAAGGCACACTGATCACAAATCACATAAGCCCCATTCTTCCAGTCACAGACATATTTCGTGTGCAATTACTGTTATCATGGTTATCAGAATCAGAGTGGCGCTGGGACCCTGGTGAATGTTGACCTTCTGCGCATTACGAGTCGGTGCCCAATAAACCTGCATTGTATTGCCCTTCATTCAGGTTGTCGTACATTATTATAGGAATGAATGGCCTTTTTGTGGAATTTATCGGGGTATAAACTTGGAAAAGTCGCGGGAATACTGGACGAAGGCCGGAAGGCCTCGTCCAGTATTCCCGCGACTTTTCCAAGTTTATATCCCCGATAAATTCCACAAAAAGGCCATTCATTCCTTATAATTCCAGCATTTGAAATAAATTAATCAAGAAAATGTATTTATTTTCCGTTTTCTTAAGAATTATTTTAACTGCGCCTCACGGTTACGAAAAGTGGTTCGGCGTGGGAGTATTACTTAAGAATTATATAACTGCGACTCAACGGTTACGGAAAGTAGTTCGGGTCGTGGGAGTTTACTGGAATATAAATTTTGGACAGAGACTTGGTACGGGCCAATCAAATGTTACGGAATTGTGTAAATATTTTTGTGCTGGAATTCTTTTTCCTTACATGTACATGTATACACATAATGTTGACTGGAATCTCTATATAAACATTGAATCAGCTTACATGTACATGTATACACATACTGTTGACTGTACTCTATATAAACATTGAATCAGCTTACATGTACATGTATACACATAATGTTGACTGGATTCTCTCTCTATAAACATTGAATCAGCTTACATGTACATGTATACACATAATGTTGACTGGAATCTCTATATAAACATTGAATCAGCTTACATGTACATGTATACACATAATGTTGACTGGATTCTCTCTATATAAACATTGAATCAGCTTACATGTACATGTATACACATAATGTTGACTGGATTCTCTCTATATAAACATTGAATCAGCTTACATGTACATGTATACACATAATGTTGACTGGAATCTCTCTATATAAACATTGAATCAGCTTACATGTACATGTATACACATAATGTTGACTGGAATCTCTCTATAAACATTGAATCAGCTTACATGTGCATGTATACACATAATGTTGACTGTAATCTCTCTATAAATATTGAATCAGCTTACATGTACATGTATACACATACTGTTGACTGGAATCTCTCTATATAAACATGAATCCGCTTATTTACATGTATATGCAGTACAGTATAACACATAATTTGAACATGGAATCTCTCTATATAACAATTGAATACTAGCATTACAAGTATAGTAATAACACATACTGGTTGAACTTAACTCTCTCTATATAAACATTGAATCAGCTTACCATGTACATGTTAAACATAATGTTGAACTGGAATCTCTCTATAACATTGAATTCACTTACATGTAAAAGTATACACATAATGTTAACTGTAATCTCTCTATATGAAAAACATTGAATCAGCTTACATGTAAAAATCATGTATAAACATAATGTTGACTGGAAATCCTCTCTTAAATTTAAATATTTGAATCCAGCTTACATGTACCTGTAAATACAACATAATGTTTGACTGTAATTCTCTCTAAATAAACATTTGAATCAGCTTGACATGTACCATGTATAAACTTCAAATGTTGACTGGGAATCTCTCTGTAAATTATTGAATCAGCTTACATGTACATGTAAATACACATACAGTTGACTGGAATCTCTCTAATAAATAAACATTTGAATCAGCTTACATGTACATGAAACACATAATGTTGACTGGATTCTCTCTATAAACGTTGAATCAGCTTACTGTACATGTACACATAAATGTTTGACTGGAATTCTCTCTAAATAAACATTGAATCAGCTTACATGGTACAGAATAACACATAATGTATGACTGGAATCTCTATATAAACATTGAATCCACCATGTACTGTAATACACATAATGTTGACTGGAATTCTCTCTATATAAACATTGAATCAGCTATATGTTACATTTGATACACAAATGTTGCTGGATTCTCTCTAAATAAACATTGAATCACTTACATGTACATGTAATACACATACTGTTGACTGGAATCTCTCTATATCAAACATTGAATCACTTACATGTACATGTATAACACATAATGTTGACGGGATATCTCTCTATATAACATTGAATCAGCTTACATACATTTGTATACACAAAAATTTTGACTGGATTCTCTCTATAAAACATTGAATCACTTACATGAACCATCTACACATATTGACTGGAATCTCTAATAAATAAACTTGAATCAGCTTACATTGGTATAGAATACACATACTGTGACTGGAAAAAAAAAAAAAAAAAATCTCTATATAAACATTAATCAGCTACAGTACATGTATACATAATTGTTGACTGGAAACTCTCTATAAAAACATTGAATCAGCTTACATGTACATAATCTACACATAATGTTTGACTGGAAACTCTCATATAAACATTGAATCAGCTTACATGTACATGTATACACATACTGTTGACTGAATCCTCTATATAAACATTGGAATCAGCTTACATATATGTATACACATACAAGTTTGACTGGAATCTCTATATAAACATTGTAGCTAGAAGGGTAAAAGTGTAAAAAACACATACCTGTTATGGTTACTCAATCTCTATACACATTGAATCAAACTTACATGTAAAACTTGAAATACTTTACTACATAATGTTGACTGGAATCTCTCTATATAAAGCATTGAATCAGCTTACATGTACATGTATACACATACTGTTTGACTGGAATCTCTATATACACATTGAATCAGCTTACATGTACATGTATACACATACTGTTGACTGGAATCTCTCCTATAAAACTTGAATCATCTTACATTTACATATACCACTTAATGTTGACTGGAATCTCTCTTATATTAAACATGACTCACTTACATGTACATGAATATACACATAATGTTGACTGGAATCTCTATATTAAACATTGAATCAGCTTACATGTACAAGTATAAACACAAAACTGTTACTGGAATCTTCTCTATAAAAACATACAGCTTACATTACATGTATACACATAATGTTTGACTGGAATCTCTATAAATAAACATTGAATCAGCTTACATGTAACATGTATACACAAATGGTTTTACTGAATAACAATGGAATCTCTATATACACAATTGAATCAGCTTAACATCGTACATGTTATACACATAATGTTGACTGGAATCTCTCTATAAACATTGAATCAGCTTACATGTACATGTATACACATAATGTTGACTGAATCCTCTATATAAAAACATTGAATCTTAGCTACATGTATCAGTATCACATAATGATGACTGGAATCTCTCTGTAAACATTGAATCAGCTTACATGTACTTGTATACACATAAAGTTTGACTGAATCTCTCTATATAAACATTGAATCAGCTTACATGTACATGTATACACATAATGTTGACTGGAATCTCTCTGTAAACATTGAATCAGCTTACATGTACAGTATAACACATAATGTTGACTGGAATCTCTATAAAACTTGAATCACTTACATACAAGTATACAAACTGTTGATAGAATATCTCTATAATAAAACATTGAATCAGCTTACATGTACATGTATACACATAATGTATGACTGGAATCTCTCTATATAAACATTTGAATCAGCATACAGTACATATAAAACACATAATGTTTTGACTGGAATCTCTCTATATAAACATTGAATCAGCTACATGTACATGTATACACATAATGATGACTGAAATCCTCCCTCTAAAACATTGAATCAGCTTACATGTACATATACACATAATGTTACTGGGAATACTCTATATTAAACATTTAAAATCACTTACAATACATGTATACACATAATGTTGACTGGAATCTCTATATAAACATTGAATCAGCTTACATGTACATGTATACACATAATGTTGACTGGAATATCTCTATATAAACATTGAATCAGCTTACATGTACATGTATACACATAATGTTGACTGGAATATCTCTATATAAACATTGAATCAGCTTACATGTACATGTATACACATAATGTTGACTGGAATCTCTCTATAAACATTGAATCAGCTTACATGTACATGTATACACATAATGTTGACTGGAATCTCTCTATATAAACATTGAATCAGCTTACATGTACATGTATACACATACTGTTGACTGTAGTCTCTCTATATAAACATTGAATCAGCTTACATGTACATGTATACACATAATGTTGACTGTAATCTCTCTATATAAACATTGAATCAGCTTACATGTACATGTATACACATAATGTTGACTGGAATCTCTCTCTATAAACATTGAATCAGCTTACATGTACATGTATACACATAATGTTGACTGGAATCTCTCTATATAAACATTGAATCAGCTTACATGTACATGTATACACATACTGTTGACTGGAATCTCTCTCTATAAACATTGAATCAGCTTACATGTACATGTATACACATAATGTTGACTGGAATCTCTCTATATAAACATTGAATCAGCTTACATGTACATGTATACACATAATGTTGACTGTAATCTCTCTATAAACATTGAATCAGCTTACATGTACATGTATACACATAATGTTGACTGGAATCTCTCTGTAAACATTGAATCAGCTTACATGTATATGTATACACATAATATTGACTGGAATCTCTCTATAAACATTGAATCAGCTTACATGTACATGTATACACATAATGTTGACTGGAATCTCTCTATATAAACATTGAATCAGCTTACATGTACATGTATACACATAATGTTGACTGGAATCTCTCTATATAAACATTGAATCAGCTTACATGTAGAGGTGTACCGCTTTGAGCTGGCGCGTTATTATTGTAAATATTATTGTAAACACGTGCTATTTTTAAATAGTTTACGTCATATGTTGTAGACATGTTATTTGTATACCAGCGCAAACGCATTAACATTCGATATAATTGCTAATAATAGTAACATCGTTTAGTGCTCTAGTGGGTAGATCTGCTGTTTGGTGATCGGACAGTCGTGAGTTCGAATCCTGCCAAAGGAATACATTTTTCTCTCGCTTTTACTATTTTGGCGCCAGAGGTAGCGCACACATCCCGAAACAGTCGTGCATTTACTTTTACACAACATTATAAAACACTTCACTTTGAACCTAATCATTGTGAAATTCATTCTGCACATTCGTGTGTTATTGTGAAAGTCCACTCGACTCACTACAAATGCAAATATGTTACGGAGAACACCATGTCGAAAATAAACCTCTCACTTCAGATAATAAACTAATAAATAAATAAACGTGGATGCATGTGGTTCATAATTACCATGTCAATTGTTGTTACAAAAAAGAAAACATAAAAACAATATTTAACAAAAAAAAAAAATATATATAATGGCCAAAGTGAGGATCGAACGCATGCAGTGCAAAATTAAAATCAAGTGTCACCGTTGGCCGCCAGTTTACCCACTGCTTCAGTATGAGAAACTGTTTTGTCAATCGCAATATATCGATCATGACTATAGCGACGCGCGATAATAAACAGGGAAATACCTACAGGAATTCCATGTTTGTTTATACACCAATGTTTATATAAACAAAGCATGTAAACAACGCCATGTCAGGCTGGTATACTTATACATGTATACACATAATGTTGACTGGAATCTATATATAAACATTGAATCAGCTGCATGTTGAAATATGTTGATGTACCCTAAAGTTCACAACTGTATATTCATTATGTTATTAAATTTTACCTTGACCTTGGGTACAGAGACCACATGAGTGCATTACAGAATGAAACTATACATGGGGTCTAATAAGCAATAATTCCAGCACAAAAATATTTACACAATTCCCTAACATTTGATTGGTCCGTAGCAAGTCTCTGTCCAAAATTTATATCCCAGTAAACTCCCATGCCGAACTACTTTCCGTAACCGTGAGGCGCAGTTAAAATAATTATTAAGAAAACGGAAAATAAACACATTTTCTTGATTAATTTATTTCAAATGCTGGAATTATAAGGAATGAATGGCCTTTTTGTGGAATTTGGACTTGGAAAAGTCGCAGGAATACTGGACGAGGCCTTCCGGCCTTCGTCCAGTATTCCCGCGACTTTTCCAAGTTTATACCCCGATAAATTCCACAAAATGGCCATTCATTCCTATATTAACTAAATATAAAGTTTCAAGCCAATCCGACTTACGGTTACAGACATGTGTGTAACATGAACTTTACTAAGTAAACGCATAACCCAGACAGAGAAACAAGTGGACGGACCAACAGACACGCGGACGGACAGACAGATGGACAGGCGGACATGCTGGCTATATGTACCTTTTTTCGTGACACATAAACATGTAGTTTGAATGGACTGAAACTATTGAACTGCTTCCATTATCAATAGTTCTCATGGTATTTAGAATTTAGGTCTGGCCATGGTATTAAGCAGGTGAGTGACTCGAGATTTCGTGGTGTTTCATATCTCCTACACTAGATTACGTCCCTACTACAGTGCAACCTGCCTGACCCGGACACACCGATGACCCAGGGTGCTTAACGTTAATGTCACCATTGTATTGTATCTCTAACGAGAATTTGTGTTCATGATTACTGGTACAGCGCATTAAATGCGCTGTACCAGTAATCAAGAACACAAATTTTAGATATGCATTGCAGTGCACATGTACCACAATATCTCACTGTTCATAGATTTGGCATTCTATAATGATACAGGTCTACATATTGAATACAAGCCTAGCGTCTTTTGATATCATATTTATCTGACAAGGCTAGAAAACGCGTAGGAATTCCTACCGTTTGCGAGCCGAGTCAGATAAACTTGATATCAACATATATTATATTTATCAGGTAACGTTTTATGATAGCCGATGATCAAATATAAAATAGTTGTGTACCTAAGAAGATGTACGATATCTCATCAAATATATTACAAAGTTTACGATATTATTCGTAAATGAGGACAAAATGTGACAAACTGTTTAGAGCAAGTTTGAAATAGAAGTATGCATTTTCTATCACAATTTAGTCAACTTTCGATGTTATTTTCAGAAAATATCACATTTTCTGCATACATAGTCATATATAAACATAGCCAAGCTAGCTATTGTTCCCACCGACAATATTGTACTTTTACATGTTTTCTTTTACATTAATAAGTGAAAATAATCGATAGAAGTCTTAGAGGAGAAGTAGTAGAAATAGCAGAGTGGTAGGAGAAACATTATTTATCCCGTCAGCACAGTGCGTATGTGCCGTGAAACACGGTGCCGTGAAACATTTTTGATATCCAGTCAATACTATTTTTGCATTTTACAGCCATTTGTAGGTGTTGACGGGATAAATAGAATAGTAGGTTAGTGCCGTGAATGGGAACAAATATCTGGCGCGGCACGGAAACGGGATCCTTGCCAGATATGTTTTCCCATTCGCGGCACTAACCTACTATTCTCTGTACTCCATGTATAATAGTTTACCTTTATGTCAAAGAGTGTATATTGTGAATAAAGGACCGGTTCAGAAACCCTGCACTAGTTTAGCTGTACAACGTTTCTATTATGTATCTCGGAGTCTATGTTCTATTATGTAGTTTGTATTATAAGCTCTTATTTATTTCAATATGTGTCTCGATATCTTTTGTTTTCTTTAACTAGCTCATGAAAGCTGAAAATACATGCGGACGAACCGTATTCTAAGTATTACTTATTCATTGTATTGTTTATTATTAATTTATTATATTATGATTGTAGCACTGGGAGTGCCGACTGTTCTACACCGTTTTCCACTATGTCCTGATGGCCAGCTATATTTGGATTTTCATGGAGGCAGTCTACCTACACATGCTCATCTTCGTGTCCGTGTTCACCGACAAGGCGAGGGTCATATGGTACATTCTCATTGGCTGGTGTAAGTTTAGCCTAATGCATTCACATGTTATTGCTGACTGGTTAAGTGTAAAGTTCAACTTATTATATACATCTGATATTCCTATTCTCATTGGCTGGTGTAAGTTTAACCTAATATTAGTCACGCGTTACGTGTGCTCTCATTGGCTGGTGTCAGTTTAACTAATTGTATTCACTTGCTATGTGTAAGATTAACCTAATTTAGTCATGTATTCTCATCAGCTGATGTAACTTTTACTTATTGTGTTCATGTATTATGTTTATTCTCATTTGCTGGTGTAAGTATAACCTAATTTATTGACGAGTTATGTATGTTCTCATTGACTAGTAAAGTTTAACTTTAAGTTTATGTAATATGCTTATTCTCATTGACCCTTGTAAGTTTAACCTAATGTATTCGCGTGTTTTATTTATTCTGATTGGATGGTGTAAGCTGAACGTATTGTGTTCTTGTATTATGTTTATTCTCCTTCATGTCCTTGGCTGGTGTAACTTTAACTTATTGTATTCACGTGTTATATTTATTCTCATTGGCTGGTGTAAGTTTAACTTATTGTGTGTATGTGTTATGTTCTCATTGGCTGGTGTAAATTTAACTTATTGTGTTTATGTTATGTTTATTCTCATTGCCTGGTGTAAATTTAACTTATTGCGCTTATGTGTTATGTTTATTCTCATTGACAGGTGTAATTTTAACTTATTGTGTCCATGTGTTATGTTTATTCTCATTGACAGGTGTAATTTTAACTTATTGTGTCCATGTGTTATGTTTATTCTCATTGGCTGGTGTAAATTTGACTTATTGTGTCCATGTGTTATGTTTATTCTCATTGGCTGGTGTAAATTTAACTTGTTGTGTTTATGTGGTATGTTTATTCTCATTGGCTGCTACTTATTGTGTTCATATATTATGTTTATTCTCATTGGCTGGTGTGAGTTTAACATATTGTGTCCACTTGCTACTTTTATTCTCATCGGCGTGTGTAAGTTTAACCGGATGTATTCGCTTGATACGTGTATTATCATTGGCTGGTATAAGTTTAACCGAATGTATTCGCTTGATACGTGTATTATCATTGGCTGGTATAAGTTTAACCGAATGTATTCACTTGATACGTGTATTATCATTGGCTGGTATAAGTTTAACCGAATGCATTCGCTTGATACATGTATTCTTATTGGCTG
The DNA here is from genome assembly GCA_029237695.1 of Conchocele bisecta. Lineage (NCBI taxonomy): Eukaryota > Metazoa > Mollusca > Bivalvia > Lucinida > Thyasiridae > Conchocele > Conchocele bisecta. The sequence goes on from CM055281.1 coordinate 38,590,102, forward strand.
GTATAAGTTTAACCGAATGTATTCGCTTGATACGTGTATTCTTATTGACTGATGTAAGTAAAGTATGTATTCACTTGATACGTGTATTCTCATTGGCTGGTATAAGTTTAACCAAATACATTCGCTTGATTCTGTATTCTTATTGGCTGGTATAAGTTTAACCGAATGTATTCGCTTGATACGTGTATTCTTATTGACTGATGTACGTAACGTATTGTATACATTTGATACACGTATGTGTATCCAGCTTCGCTGCTGCAAGTTGCACTTGGTGCATTCATTTTCAGATGCATGCTAAGTAGTTGGTGTAAGAATAACGTAATATACTAGCATACGTGCTTGTAACATACATTCTGATTGGCTGATGAAGTTAAACTGACTGGGGCAGTATGTGAGGTGGTATGGTGGCCACTAGGGCGAACAAGTGGATTTTCTCTGGGTACTCTGGTTTGCTCCCACATTAAATACCCTTACACATCCGTCTGTTTCCAAGAAAAAGTTGCATAACTTATCTTGCGCTTGTTCATAATTGTTGTAAAATAAATAGAGGTTCTTACATGATATGAGTGATTATTTAATATGATAGTTATTAAACGAGTTTACTGATTTTAATAAATATCATATTAAATCAACGCAAATGTTAGATTATATGTATTGCATAAGCACAACACAATACGTTGAAGCTGAAATGACCACCTGGTGTGTTTTATGTACACTATTTGCTTATTTATTACTCTAGTGTAATATGAACTGTATTACACTGTGTTAATACACGGTTAAATTCATGTCATGCAATAAATAAAGAATAAAGCTTTAAAGGTGCATGCCCACTCAGCCAATGTTATTTATATCAGAGACATCATCTGAGACATTTTCTGGCCAAATGAACATTACTTCACCATTATCCCACGTACTGGCATTATTATACATTTTATATCAGACGTAAATTTCCACACATATATCAGGGGCGATAACCGTGTTTCCTTAAAATGTTAACGGACATTACTATTTATTCTCTGTATTTATTTTCGGATGACTCAAAAAATAGCATGCCTCATTTGCATATGAAAATAATCTGATACCACCGCGAGTCACTATCAGTAAAATAAATATTACTAAATTATTATATCTGCATAGTGGGCACTCGTAATCTTTAGAACTGGTGGAATAGTGACACAATTATACACTTATTTAATTCATATAAAGAACATTTTGTGCCTAGTGAGTGGGCATGCACCTTTAATTATAATATAAATAGTATTCATTTGTTCGGTACATTAGCATTAGCTGGTTTGGTTTAAACATATTGTATTTGTATATAATTTACAACTAGGGCATCAATAGCAGTATTATATCCAGAATTATACCAATGGGATTGGATTGAAAGCAAGCTTATATAAATCCTCTCTCTAACATGTGGCTTATTATCACAGACTGCAGAAACCAGGACATAACAAACATAACTAGTACTGACATTAGCATAAAATGGGATTTTATTCTTCTTAGCTGGTTTAGTGCCAAATCCAATAAATTTAACATGTTCGACCATACATGCCGACTGGTTGTTTACTGGTGCCCAGCATAAGTAGAGAATTTCAGTCTGGTGTCTTAAAACGTTTTTTAAATCAAGTGTATCAGTCAATGCGAAGGAATTCCAAGCCGGGCCTGATAAACTTGATATCAACAGACACTAGACTGGCATTCTACAAGGTAAAGTGTTATGCTAGCTGATGATCAAATGTAAAGTACTGTTCGTTGAAAAGAACGAAGACATGTTTACGTTTCATCATTACACTGACGTCATTCGGTAGCGGCACATGATGCAATTCGACTAATGAAACTATTTTTCTGACCCGGATATTCATAGCAGATCAATGCCCGAAACGACATTACATGTATGTCATCCGTCTAGTTTTTGGCTCATTTCCTGATACAGCTGATTACACGGTTCAGTGTGATGATACCACGACTTTTACAATTGATGTTTCAGCGATCCCGTTACCCTTTGCTGTTACATGGGCGATAACTCGATCGGTACTTGATAACACACTGTAAGTACATTTCATCCTTCAATCGTGGCCTTCAATATCACATTGGACACTAGCAATGTGGCTTGTCGGAAGACGAGTGTCGTCTCTGGCAGCCAAAGAAAACAAGAAACACATTCTAAAACATAAAAGGTCGGAGGGTCGTGGAAAGCATGATAGAGGACCATCAGAAGAATGCACGTGAGACATTATCAGCAATTTACCCGAGAGTTAGATTTGTGACGGACGAGACGTGGGGGACGTACGGACGCCGGTAACTCTGTATGTGCCTCTCACCATTCGGTGTGGGGGAGGCGGGCATAACAATCCACGTTAGTCTTCAGATGTATGCCACTATTTCCAACCATTTTAATTGACACTATGAAGTCGACAAAATCATTACGGCTACCCCCATTGATTTAAACGTTGACCGACCGCCCACTAACGACATGTCCATGTATCAATGTGCAAGCTAGTTTAACGGGCATCATTACTGTGGATTATGTAACACACTGTGGTAAATTATCTACATTATTGCATGATGTCCGTGGTAGAAGGGGGCTAACTTCATTAGGGAGTCCCCCCCCCCACACACACACACACACACACACACTTTTACCACTGACCACTTTAATATTTCTCAAAGTCAGATAGTTTGACTGACCAGTAGCCGATTTCATCAAAATTGCTAAGCATACTTATCTAGCAAAGTATATGTTGATGGAATAATCATTTATTTTTCCCGAAATGCATTATTTCATATAGAACTAACGACTGCATATAGTTGATGATTTAAAATTATGCAGAATTAGTATACTCAATTTATTACATTAGCACAGCCAAAATGGCTGTGATAATGTAATACATTAAGTATAATAAAAATTAATAAATTTATCCTTAAATTGAAAATTGTCTAGATTGCTAGATACGTATACTTTGCAATGTTGGTGAAATAGTCTACTGGACTGAGTTTAACACAATTTCGAACTAACACACTTCCTGGTTCCGAGTGTGCGATATAATTACATACGTAGTAAATAATATAAATTCACAAAATTCACAAAATGTGAGGGCCGGATAGTCTAGTGGTTATAGCATTGTATTTCTATGCAGAATAAGTCATAAGTTCATTCAATCCTCGCTCCTAGCACGACACTAAACCTTCATCGCACAAGTCGCTTTTATGTATGGTGTACGAACGGGGTCAAAACTAAACGTACAGGTGCAGCTATAAAAATATAGGTGCAGGTGCAGCTGTAAAAATACAGCTGCACCTGTAATAATACAGCTGCACCTGTAAAAATACAATTTATTTTTGACCCATATAGTGTACGAACGGGGTCAAAACTAAATGTACAGGTGCAGCTATAAAAATATGCAGGCGCACCTGCATTTTTACAGCTGCACCTGTAAATGTATAGCTGCATCTGTAAATGTACAGCTGCACCTGTAAAATACATTTATAGCTGCAGTTGTACATTTTACAGGTGCAGCTATACATTTACAGGTGCAGCTGTAAAAAATGCAGGTGCACCTGTATATTTTTATAGCTGCACCTGTAAGTTTATTTTTGGCCCCGTTCGTACACCATGTGTACGAACGGGGTCAAAACTAAATTGTAGTTTTGCAGGTGTAGCTATATTTCTTACAGGTGCAGCTGTATTTTTACAGGTGCAGCTGTATTTTTACGGGTGCAGCTGTACTGTATATTTTTTATAGCTGCACCTGTAAGTTAGTTTTGACCCCGTTCGTACACCATATGTATGAGCCTTGAAACCGATGCCCCTATCTACGTGTATATGACCTTGCCCGTTGCTGGGGCGATCAACAACTTATGAACATCAACTGATCTCGCCTCGAAGCGGGTGTTATGTTTCCATAACTTTCTTATTATTCCACGAATGTTGGTGAAATTCGATGCACTGACCTTGCGAGTTCCCTAAGCACTTCTCCACAGTTTTTGATCAGTGTTGCCAACTTTAACACAGCAATTGTTAAGGGTTTACTTTTCAAAACTGTGCGGAACTGGTTGTGAACTGGCTGGAAAGGTCAGGAAATGTCTAGTATTCGATTATATTACACACACGCGGTCCGTGCGATTTATTTAATCAAACTCGGTGCAATCAGGTGCGGATCTAGACGGGGGCATGTCCGGCGCACGCCCCTCTATAATTGGTCGTGTTTAGATTTTAACCTGATTATTTCTCACCAAAGTGTATGTTGTTACCACTCAGTTGAACCGTCTCGTCGAGACGGTTCAACTGAGTGGGTGACAACATACATATATACGTGTGATGAGAAATAAGAAAAATATTTCTGAATTTTATGAAAGTTGACGATCATATGTGTCTCATTTGCAATTGAGAATCCACGCCCCTGTAGACATACATCCTAGATCCGCTCCTGGAAATGCTACGAATGTTATGATAACCATAATGATACATGATTCGAGGTGGAATCAACTGCCTTTCCTGTTGTTTGCTACACATCCTCTAAAATCTCGCAGCTGCGCACTGGTGGATGGGTTACCGTCTGAATTAATCTGGAATATTCTACTTTAAATTAAGCCGTTTGATTAGCTGAGCCTGAGATGTGCCACACCTCAGGCTCAGATAATCAAATTGATTGACTGCGAGTTGTTATTGTCAATTTGTGATAGAAACTTTGATCAGCTGGGCAAGATTAACGCAGGTGGTTGGGTATGCATGTGCATGCACCCTTTCGGATAACCAAGTAACTGGCAACCTTACAGATGCTGGAACACTTCGACGAACAGCTACGGGTTGACGTGGATCCCTAAGGCCCCCGTTATCCTCTCTGTCATTGTAAGTAGGCTATGGTATAGCAAGCCAAATGTACAAGTATTCCTCAAACCCGGGTTTGAAGAATAACCATCAACCATCAACCATCTGCTTTAGCAGAAGGCGTGACTATAGTCGCCGATTTTTCCGGCATCGTCGTCGTCGTCGTCGTCGTTGTCGTCCACGTCGTCCGAGAACAAATGTCAAAACGTTTTTACAAGCTTTTCATCATCGTATGACTTTTAATATTACTTGACACATTGCTTCAATATTTGGAGAATTGATACATGTAAGCATTTGCAACACACTCATGCCACCATTAACATGACCTTGACCTGTTTTACCTTCACATTTTTGCAGAACGTTTGTACAAGCATCATGGTATAACTTTAGTGTTACTTAACGTATTGCTTCAATATTTTAACACTTGATGCATGCGATCATTCGGAACACTCTCCTGCCGCCGTTAACATGATATTGACTTTTTTTATCTTCACATGTTTGAAACACTTAGTCATTTGTTTAGCGTCAACAATTTCTTCATCATTGTATAACATTACTGTTACTTGATGGATTGCTTCAATGTTGGACACTTGCTACATGTAAGCATTTGGAACAGACTCATGCTGCCATTAACATGATCTTTACCTACACATTTTGTGGAAATACTTAGACATTTCTTGCGTCAAAAAGTGTGTACAAGTCTCTTCATCATGATATAACATTACAATTACTTGGCAGATTGCTTCAATATTTGGACACTTGGTACATGTGAGCATTTGGAACACACGCATGCCCCCATTAACATGACCTTCACTTTTTGTACCTTCACATAGTTGTGGAAACACTTAGCCATTTTTTATTTAAAAAAGTTTCTTCAATCTTGACCTTTGTCGTGATTTAAGCATGTTCTTCCCTGACGGTTTGTGTGATGCTTACGTTTAAATTAGCACATGCCCATGATCATGTTACGGTCAAATGCCTTGGCAGGCGCGACACCGCTTCCGTGGCGGAATTCTTATTCTTCAACCCAGGTTTGAATATACAAATATTTTTTAAAGGAGTACCGATATGATATATTTAAATAATAAAAATATTGAAAAGATATACTACAATTTCTTACAGCATACTTTACGGATAGATAATAGTCACTGAATCGTGGCCTATTTGACCGCATTACCTATTGTGCGGGCGGGCACCCCACTAGACTCCCTCTTTACGTTGGTCAGTGGGGGTGTTCTGGGGTGCGCTCGCTAATACAATGTTTGCGTAATGCACCTGAATGATTGACAGTTTGATGGCAGGAGGTGACGATAGTGTACCTCTGTGAAATAAGCTATATAAATAACGGCTAATGAGAATCATTTGGTCCATCTGCTTATCATGCGACACATTATTCCCTGGCACCTTCCCAAATTGGTGGCATTACCAAATGTCAAGGATTGCATCATACTGTTTCAATCCCATTGGGTGCTATTATTGATACTCCCTTAAGCTAGTCCCTTAGATAATAGTGGATGCTGATGACGTACTTCGATGACGCTGACCATCAGTAGGACGAGCTTGACCAAGGGTATAACGGCTGCTTCATTTGGACAGCTGGGAACCATGTGAAGTAGTTTTAGCGTATACATTAATTAAATTGATAATTAAGAGTTTTATATGTTTTTCTAATTTGTTAATTCCAGCAACACTACAGTTCATGTCTTAAAATACCGTTTTCAGATAATGTAATTCCAGTCATGTATATAAATATCAAATGGCAGGCATGGACACAGTACAACATGTTTGTGACGTCATAACATAATTTGATATTTCATTCATATACATACATATATTCGAGACGTCCGCCAAAGCGTTCTACCATTGCCTCTACAGTAAACAGTTGCATGCAGTTTGCAATAGTGATTGTAAAACCTTTAATTGTAAAATGTATTAAGCAATAATTCAAACTGTCTTCGATATTTTAGTTCCATGTTTAGGAACATATTCATATAAATTCGAGATACTTGCCAAACGGAAAATTAATATTGTGTCTAATTTCTTAAAATATTTCTCTCACTACCGGTATAATTATAATTATATTATATATAATTTGTGAAGTATTCCAGTCGACTTGCTTGACAATGTCTAATAAAACAGATACAATGTTTCATAAACTTGGATTTGCTATTTAATCAACCAGTAAACATTCACGTGTGTCACTAATTATTTCCTGGTTTCTGAATTCCGGCTATGACTTGAACAATTGGGCTCATGGAATTTGTGATGTAACTAGTATAACTCCTGTTCAAGCAACTCATGTAGCCTATCAACAATAATGATTGGTTGTTAGAAGCGTTACAAGAGTTTCATTGATGGAATGGCGAACAGTGAAGACCCTGATCAGTCTTTGCACATGCACATATACAGCCCGTTTCTCTAGGCATAACCTAGTGGAGCATTTGTCAAAACACATTGGGCTTATTGGAAATGGTGGCATAACGAGATGTGTTTAATTGTGATTATCGATGATGTGACTAACACTAGGGGATGGATTAATTGCCTTTAGATTCCCTGTATGAAAAGGCGGTGAATACATAGTTAAAAGGAAACAATGTATTTAGTTACATTCACCTACCTATGGCATCTAGCCAAAACTGCATGTGATACAGTATATTTCAAACTAATATGGAGTGAGAAAATCACAGTCGTTTACATTTCAGTTCACTGTAGAGTTTTGACTGATTGTTCATGGTCATCATATGCCTCAAAACAGTGTTTCCCCTTTTATTCATTATTTTGGAAGAAAATCATGTAATAAATCAAATAACTTCCTGCGGACTCGTTAGTTAACCGAATGACGTTGTCTGGCTGTCTCGTGAAATATATTCTCTATCCAATTAAGGCTGACAGTTATGAACTATGCAAACTAGGGTTTGTTTGTACACCCCTGCTAACGGCATTTGGACAGATAAAAGGCAACACATATTTTACAGAAAGACCACATACTTCGGCTGAGAACTGTTTTGTTCAGCAGAAAACACCGTATGACATTAGTTGCAATATAGATCATTATATGGTTGCATGTGTGTGCCATCTGACCAGGAGCTACACTGGTCACAAATCATATAAGCCCTATTACAATGACGTACAGTATGTAACGTGATAGCTAATCGTGATATGCCAATGTCATCCTATAGTCCGGAGGCAAATGTACATATACGTATACGAATCCGGTACCTCATGTTAATTTGTGTCACCCGGTGATTTTATAAACTTGAATGTAAAAGATTTCCAAAACATCCGGGTGCCATTTTTTCAAATCATGTTCAATGTCATTTCAATGTCATTGAACTTCATCCTGTTTGGAGTCCGAATGGTGATGTGTTTAGGGTAATCTGCAATTCGCAATCAACTGATAACGGTATAATTTGCTCAGAAGATCCAACTAATAGATATTCCACAGTTTACAAGTAGAAAACCCTCAGTTGTGTGAATGCATATCATCATATATTAAAGATGGCCGCCAAAAAGATATTTTTTCAAATAAGCTGGTATGTGAGACAAATAGAAGCGTAATATTATGTGTCTGTACCTATGTTTTTAATTCAGTGTATCCAGTAATACATATATTGATGCCGTTTCTTATACATTACCATCTTTAAATTTCAAAATGGCCGACAAACTACTTTTTTTATAAACAGAGGTAAGCTAAAACACTCAGTGTTGATGCCGGTGCACACATTCGCTACTTTATTCAAGAGGGTCAAATAATGCAACTTGATCAACTATAATATTGCCTTAGATAATAATGCCATAACAGTTACGGCAATTATGTTTGATTTCAATATGGCCGCCAAAATAAAACGGTTCACCCAGAATCGTCCTATGATAAAGTCTAGTTTGCTTATTTGGATGGAATACTTACGAACATTTTCGAACATATGTTGAAATAATTGTGATCTAAGGATGTACTCACTTAACTTAATGGATTGATAGAATGCTCAATACTGTCGCTAATCCTGGACTAATATATGCATCATACACATCTAACCCTGTTCTACGGACCTGCTAATGTGGTGTATGACTGACGTGTTCTTGCAATTGCCATTTTGAAGATGATGATAGTCGTGAAAACTACATAGGCTAAGTTAGTTTTTGTCAATGCAACGCTCCTCGTTTTGTACCAGTATATGTAAAACATATAATACATGTTGTTAAACAGATATCAGCAATTCATTTAACATTTTTCCATAATGTAAATTTTAATATTCACGTTAAGCGTATATACATATATGTAAGGAAAGTCATGCAACTCCGAGAATGATATTTGAATATCCTGTGATGAACTCATGTATATGTAGCAGGCAGTCAGCAACTTGTTATTTTAGTCGTTGTAATAGGTTTTCAGATTAAGAAAGTCACCAAACAAGATTTTGTGTCTATTTGAAATATTATCACATATGTATTTGCTAGTCTGAAATTGACAGCAACCATATAGATAGTACACTCTGGAAAATGATACCAGCATGCTAATAGCACACAATAAGCATGATAAATTACTGCGATAAACTGAGTCTTCAACGAGACACTAAACCCGTATATAGTAAATATATATAAGATATATTATTCTATAGGTAATGCAATGTGTCAGAAAGCTCTCTATTCAGAGATGGTCCTCGACTTAGCCACGTTCTTCTAGGATATCCGTTGTAACGTAGAATGTATACAGTATATACTTATATGTAACATTATGTTCTGCTAAAGTCCATTATATGCCATCGTATTTGCATTGCCATACTGATTGCATATTTGTTATTAATGTAGTACCCCAAGAGTCAATATGACTTAAACCATCCACTACATGTAAATTTAGTAGTCGGATGCCACTACCGATTGTTGGTACCCATTATATATTTGGAAATATACATTATGTCATGTTATTTTGATGCGGAAAGCTAAGGCGATACGTATTGTACTATATGATTTGTATGGTTACTGGCTCGTCTGTATTATGTTTTAGATAGGTGTCGTTGTAGATTATTGCTCCTGTCTTTCTTTTGGTGTACGTTGATATTTTGTTAAGTTGGCGATATTAAATATGTGACATGAGCTACCTTGTTGAGCCGCTATTATAGTGTGTCGTGAATCCATCCCCACTGGTTCGCACACATCCTACTACTAGGATAATTAGACGATCTTATTGTGGATGCGGTATGCAAGCTATTGAACAACATTCCACCAAGAAAAGTAATTATTATCCTATAATAAGGTAAGAGTAACTTTTAAGCGTAGCCTTGCAAGATATTGTGCCGTTGCTACACGGTATAAATGGTAAATTCAATACACAATGTACAATGCTCCCCTCAGTGCATTGCCGTTATTTTGCTGAACGCAATTGATGGTACAATCAATCTACAACATTGTGTCATATATGTCAAGCTATGTAAATGTGATATAAAATACGAATCTGAGTTACATGATGGACATAGCCACAATGTGGGAGGTCAACTAGTTTAAGGCACAAACGAGAATCTACACTCGCCCTTCCATGTCGGTTGTCATCAATACCGATTGTATGGTATGTAAATATTGTCGTGATATATTCCCCATACTTCTCATCACTGTTGCAATTCCATAGTGAATGTTTTTTAATGAAACATTTTCTTAAATTCATATATTTTCTTCGTCTTCGTGACTAATCAGACACCGTTAGTCGTGATATCACGACTAACGGTGTCTGATTAGTCACGAAGACGAAGAAAATATAATGAATTTAAGAAAATGTTTCATTAAAACACATTCACTATGGAATTGCAACAGTGATGAGAATTATGAAACTGCAATTTGAACTTCAAATGATGCGAATACTGTATGTGTATAACGCATGTCGAGTTTATTATCTTATTTGCCTGTTACTTGATTTTTCTGGGTTTTTATTTTATGCAAACGTTTACCAATAATAGGTTATACAATATTATTGTGTGTACTATTAGGAGTATCATCGTCTCTATGGTGTATACAGTCATATACATTTATATGTTCGGCGATCTTTGCCAGTGTGATATCATTACACATAGAATGTAAGATACACAAGGGACAAAGGAACCAATAACAACTAATGCAATAGACAATGATAGCAGCATGACATTCGCACACATTAACTATCGCCGACGATGGTACATGTCTCATGATGAATTGTTCAATAATATACATTTGTTGAGTTTATATAAAAGTATCAACAACCTCGACCTTTCTGCTGTCTTGACCTTAGGCGGCTGCTTTTATATTCAATGAATAAATTTAATATTATCAATATTTGCCAATAATAATTAATAATATTTACCCGTTGTGTGTGCCAAATGTATTAATGAATCGGTTGTAAAGTATATATATATCATCAAAATTGTCTTGATATTAAATGACCTTGAAATGATCTCGAACTCATTTGCAAACAAAACGATGTGCTGAATTTCTGGCGATTGCCTCCGAACTATAACGAAAACGTTACATTTATATTAGGGTGCATGCGTGTACTATCCCATAATGAGCTGCCCAGTAAGAAATTAAATAAGTCCCCTTTGTGTCATGGCTGATGAAGTCATGAAAATGTAACATATCTATAGCATATATATTTGATAAGGTAATATATATGCACGCCATAGTACAGAAGAAATATTACAAAGGAGAAATCATGACCGTTACAATCGTTGGCCTTCAACATATTGTTTTGTGACCTTGACATTGATGGTTCTTGTTTTATTCCTTGATTGCAGTTGATCTGTAATTATTGTGATGCATATTACCGAAGATATTGATATTTCAAATGGATTACTTCCGCGGTGTTATAACATAACTATCTCAATTTTGGCCTTGATTTTGAATGACATTGAAATGACCTTCAAGGTGTCTGAAAATAAATAGCCCCCGGATTTTTCGGAAAGCTGGACCTCAGACGAATACCAACCCACTAAGAATAAAGATTAACATGAGGTGCCGGATTCTTACCAATTACCCCCGGACTATTAGTGATGACAGTTCAATTGACAGAGCATGGGTTTGCAATGTTCTCAAAACATACAACGCCTGGCAATAGGCGGGCAATATAATAAAAAGGGTACTCGACGCACTCCACTTTACAATTCATTAATATAAATACATCATTATCTTTTCTACATATGTCACACGACTGTGTATTCGTGCAAAAGTGTATAGTTTTTAGGTACGGTCGAACTTTTCTAAACCGGACACAGAGACATGCTAGTTGTTCTTAATTTTGATATGTGTCATGGCCATTTACATACAATGATAATGTCTGTTAATGATCGCAAAGCACCCACGCATGTCTTGAAGTAGTCATCTGTCTGGTCTACAGTGAAACCTCTCTAAACCGGACACCGTGGGGACCTTCCAGGGTGTCCCGTTTAGACAGGTTCCACTGTATTTATTTGTTAGTACATTTTCACCCTGGGAAGAATCAGAATATATGTTTAGTTCACGAACTTGCTGTGTGTCCATGTTTCCGCGAGCTGACATGCGGCTAATTTGCATAAACACTTCTCAGTCAACGTATTATTCCAACATGGCCGTATGTATGCGCGCGCATGGGCGCGGTACTCCATCGCATGACGAAACTGCAAAAACCATTATAGTTTCGCTCGTAATTTAAAACAGAAAACCGCTGCCGAACATCGGGAAAGGAACTTGTTTCGGCAATAAAATAAGTTAACATGGATTTTGTTAAAGTTAAAGTTCTCACCAGGATCACGCTGTGTGTTTGTAGTAAACATGTCACACCCTTACTACAGTGACACATCTCTAAACCGGACACTCTGGTAGGTCACCAGGGTGTCCGGCTTAGAGAGGTTTTCACTGTAAATCTGGTTTAGATAGGTTCCACTGTATTTATTTTCAGATGAATTTTCTCTTCTTCATCAACATTATGCGAGTGTTGTTCACCAAGTTGAACTCGTGTCCATGTCCAGAGGCCAAGCGTCACAGATACAGGTGCGTCGGTTTTATTACAAATGTGTTAACAAAATACGTGGTGGCAATCGGATATGAGACACGCCATGTAATTTGGTACCTAAGAAGATGTACGAAATTCCATCCAAAATACTTACAGAAACTGTGATATTTTCTGTAAATGACGGAAAATATCGTCAAGTTCGTAAATATTGTTCATGAGATATCACACATCTCCTTAGGTACACAATCAGATGGCTTGTCTCAGTTTGCTCTGGATCTACACGGTTCGCAAGTTCGCCCGGGAAACATGCTTTACAAGTACATGCTCTCCGCGCGGCATAAACTGTTTCACGTCGATGTAGCTGCCAGATTCGGGACGAATTATCAATCAACTATACGTGCAGAAGACACTGCACAAACACGTTTTGGTCTAATAACCGGCGCAACAAATGTGCACCGGTATCTAGATAAAATATGCGTTTTTATGTCATAGCTTTAAGTAGAGATGAGTGACATCTCGTCGGGAAACCAGTGCATTTTTCAACGTGAAACGGCACCAGTGACACTGATATCAATACTGCTCTATGCCCATTTACAGTTGTATCTGTGGTTTTTACAGGACGAATAACTTTTTCGCCTGTTAATTCTTTTCACAATCTGCCTCATTTTCCATCAATCAGGCGGATATTTAACAAAAGGTTCATGGCCTATATATACGGAACCTGAATCCGGCGGCTTCGTATGTTATTCACGGAATATACGAAAAGCGGCAATGAAATAAGAAAGCTAAATCATTAACTTGGCCATCAGCGAATATATGTTGTTCCCAAACGAAACAAACACGAATGGAAACGATCAATTTGTACAACGATATGCATAGAAACGTTTGTTTTATCTGTACGCGAAAACGTATAATTTCGTAAATGCCCAGCTCCCATTAAATGCCTGTCGTTTATTTCAACGCTCGTCGTATCGTTTTTTATTTCACCGCATTTCGTGACTTTTAAACATCGTTTGTCTATCATTGTACGTAATAAGCTACTCAAATATTGTACATGTATTGATTCACAATGCGAATATATTCAGGTTGAAAATGGACAAAACTGTTTTTAATAACTCGGAAGATGTCATATTTGGAAATATGTATGTACGTCCATTGACTCACCATATTTTGAAAATGATGAATTTGCATTACTTGGAAAAGTCGCGGGAATACTGGACGAGGCCTTCCGGCCTTCGTCCAGTATTCACGCGACTTTTCCATTGTATTCACATGAAATTACGAATAAGGCCAGAGATAACATACATGTTTCCTTAATTGGTGATGTTAACGCGAGAGTTGGTAACCTTGATGAATTCGTTATACTTGACAATGTCATTTTTGAAGGATTACACATCGGTATCGACTCTGTTCTCATCGAAAACAATGACTTTGACAAACGAACATCAAAAGAAAAAGTAATAAACCGAACTGGTAGAAACCTTATTAACATTTGCAGGGAAACTAACCTTTTAATAGCAAATGGAAGAGTAGGAGCCGACAATGGAGTGGGAAATTGTACATGTAAGAATGCATCCGTTGTTGAATTTTTAATATGCTCTCATGAAACAATGAAGTTAATAGAAATATTTGAAATACGCGAATTTTCTTCATTGTATTCTGATGCCATAATACAATTACCTTTAGCTTCAACACCGTAGATGCTCCTGGAGAGGTAACGAAAAAGCATACGGTTTACCTAAATGGAATGAGGAAAATAAAAATAATTTTAAATAGAATATTGATATAACGGTTGTTAATGACTTACTACAGAATATCCACAATGTTGGTAATGTACCGACAAAAGATGAAATAAATACATTAGTTAACGCAATAGGAACGACATTTAGCGATTCAGCCAAATAAGCATTCGGATCTAACACTGTTACGGTCAAACGTCGTTGTAACACAAAATAAAACCTTGGTTTGGTAATGAATGTAAAACTGCTCGCAGACACTACCATTTAGCTAAACAGATATTTCATACACAAGGTAATGACGAAAATAAAGCATCATTACAAATAGCAAGTAAACGCTATAAAAACATTATTAATAAAAGTGTTAAATCATATACATGTTGAAATAAACATAAACATGAAATAAGATAAATGTATAAGTCAAAACCAAAACAATATTAAAAATATGTAAATAGTTTTAACAAACAAGACACTGATCCTGATATTGACATTGATACATTATATACATACTTCAGGGATTTAAACGCTGTGGAACGTTTTGAAGAACCTAATTTAGATACACACATAAATTTAAAAGACATAGATGACATTTTGAAATGAGAAATTAGAGATTAATAAATAATAAAGGCAATAAAACAGTTAAAAAGTAATAAATCATCTTCGTCAGATAATATTATTAACGAATATATTAAACATTCCCAAGACATTATGCTACCAGTATATACCAAGCTATTTAATATAATTATTATTTTACGTGACTCATGGTTACTAGGTACCATAAAACCAATATATAAAAATAAAGGTGACTCTAGTTTGCCACTGAATTACCGACCTATTACAATACTGATTTGCTTTGGGAAAATGTTTACTTCCCTACTTAATAATCGATTAACACAATTTGAAGAGCGTAATAACATATTATCAGAGACACAAGCTGGCTTTAGACATGGGTATTCAACAACAGACAATATCTTTCTTTTACACCTGTTTTTCGAATACTTAACACATAGGAGAAAGAAACAATGGAGTAAGACCAGGAGAAACATGTTCACCATTATTATTTTCATTATACCTAAACAACATTGAGACAACTCTCGCGCAAGAAAATACAGGTATTGAGTTTTTAGCTCGACTATTCGAAGAATAGTTAGAGCTTATGTAGTCACCCCGGCGTCGGCGTCGGCGTCGGCGTCGGCGTCGGCGTCGGCGTCGGCGTCACGCCTTGGTTAAGGTTTTTTAGTCAAGCTTGTATATGGAATACTCCTGACCCTACACCCACCATACTTGGACAACTTCATCTCCTAGTGATGTACATCAATAACCCCTGATCTATATTTGACCTTGACCTACATTTCCTCTTGAATTACTTACTTAATTCCCCTTGGTTAAGGTTTTTAGTCAACCTTGGTTAAGGTCTTTAGTCAAGCTGGTAGATGGAATACTCCTGGCCCTACACCCACCATACTTGGACAACTTCATCTCCTAGTGATGTACATGAATAACCCCTGACCTATATTTGACATTGACCTACATTTCCTCTTGAATTACTTAGTTAATTCCCATTGGTTAAGGTTTTTAGTCAACATTGGTTAAGGTTTTTAGTCAAGCTTGTAGATGGAATACTCCTGACCCTATGCCCACCATACTTGGACAACTTCAACTCCTAGTGATGTACATCAATAACCACTGACCTATAGTTGACATTGACCTACATTTAACCTTGAATTACTTAGTTAATTCCCCTTGGTTAAGGTTTTTAGTCAACCTTGGTTAAGGTTTTTAATCAAGCTTGTAGATGGAATACGATTGTGCATACAGACACCATACTTGGACAACCTTTTCTCATGGGGATGTACATCAATAACCCCTGATCTATATTTGACCTTGACCTACATTTCCTCTTGAATTACTTAGTTAATTCCCCTTGGTTAAGGTCTTTAATCAAGCTTGTATATGGAATACTCCTGGCCATACACCACCATACTTGGACAACTTCATATCCTAGTGATGTACATCAACAATCCCTGACCTATATCTGTCCTTGACCTATATTTAACCTTGAATTACTTAGTTAATTCCCCCCTTGGTTAAGGTTTTTACTCAATCTTGGTTACGCTTTTTAGTCAAGCTTGTAGATGGAATAATATTGTGCATACAGACATCATACTTGGACAACTTTTTCTCATAGGGATGTACATCAATAAGCCCTGATCTATATTTGACCTTGACCTACATTTCCTCTTGAATTACTTAGTTAATTCCCCTTGGTTAAGGTTTTTAGTCAACCTTGATTAAGCTTTTTAGTCAAGCTTGTAGATGGAATACTATTGTGCATAGAGACACCATACTTGCATAACTTTTTCTCATAGGGATATACATCAATAACCCCTGACCTATAGTTTACCTTGACCTACATTTAACCTTGAATTATTTAGTTATTTCCCCTTGGTTAAGGTTTGTACTCAAACTTGGTTAAGGTTTATAGTCAAGCTTTTATATGGAATACTACTGGGCCTACAGCAACCATACTTGGACAACTTCATCTCTTAGTGATATACATCAATAATCCCTGACCTATATTTGGCCTTGACCTACTTTTACCCTTGGATTACTTAGTTATTTCCCCTTGGTTAAGGTTTTTAATCTAGCTTATACATGGAATACTCCTAGGCCTACAGCAACCATACTTGGAAAAATTCATCTCCTAGTGATGTATATCAATAACCCCTGACCTATATCTGACATTGACCTACATTTAACCTTGAATTACTTACTTAATTTCCCTTGGTTAAGGTATTTAGTCAACCTTGGTTAAGGTTTGTATGTAGGCCGCGGCCACCTTGTTTGGCAAGCTATGTGTACATCGACAACCCTCGTAGTCGAGCTGTGCTGTTCTCCTACATCTCTTGTTTCATAACGAACTAGATACAGTTTTAAAATTAATTGTAATTCTTTATGCAGATTCTCCTTGCAGATTCTGCTGAAAGCTTACAAAATATGTTGCTTTAATTTCATGACTATTGTACAGAATGGAAGCTCAAGGTCATTGCCACAAAAACAAGCATTGTTATATTTGCAAGTAGAACAAATAGGAATCATAGTTTCAAATATAATGACACAGAAATTGAAATAT
Organism: Conchocele bisecta; assembly: GCA_029237695.1. NCBI lineage: Eukaryota > Metazoa > Mollusca > Bivalvia > Lucinida > Thyasiridae > Conchocele > Conchocele bisecta. Next base: position 38,607,750 of record CM055281.1, read on the forward strand.
TAAAACAGTTTAAATATATTGGTATGACTTTCAGCAGAAACGATCATTTTTCCGATACCAGAAAGTCTATATATGCACAAGCTATGAAAGCATTACACGTATTATATACAAAAATAAAAATCTTAATCTCCCAGTTGATTGTCAGATTAAATTATTTGACCAGACTGTCATGCCTATATAATTGTATTGTTGTGAAGTATGGGGTTTTATTGTATTATTGTGAATATGGGGTTTTGAAGATCTGTCTATACTTGAAAAAGTACATAATGATTTTTTAAAACATATTTTACATGTAAAGAAATCTACACCGCATGCCATGATATATGGTGAACTGGGGAGGTTTCCCATTGATATTCTAGTTAAAACAAGAATGGCTAAATACTGTGCAAACATAACCCAACAACACAATAATAAATTCACGAAAATGCTGTACAATATAATATCAGAGGATTTTATCTTAAACGATAACAAATACAAATGGTTGAATAAGGTTAAATCAACATTTGAAGAAACCGGTTTAAATCATGTCTGGACAGAAAATCAATTTCCTAATAGTCAATGGGTGAAACATAATGTTGAAGCTGTGCTAAAAGATCAGTATAAACAATTGTGGTAGTCAACGGTGTCGGATGTATAGATTACAGAATCTTTAAACATGAACATCAAATGGAAAAATACTTACTTATGCTACGACAAAATCTTGCCCAATGTTTTATAAATTATAGATAATGTAACAATTATCTACCAATTAAAACTGGTAGATGGCGACAGCTAGATCGCTACAACAGAATATGTAACTTATGTGACTCGTCTGCAATAGATGACGAGTTTCATTTTGTATTTGAATGCACGTATTTCGGCGAAATTAGAAAGAAATATTTATCAAAATATTTCTTTAGACGACCAAATACTTTCAAACTAGAGAAATTATTTAATGAATCAAGGATTGGCCCTTTAACAAAGATGTGTAGGTTCCTGAAGGAAATACTCAATAAATGTAAACCATCATAGAACACCACAACTTGTATATACCAGTACCATGTCATAATGTAGACATATATGACTACATACTACCTCATGTATGTTCTAGTAGCCATACTTCAATTGTTGTTTGACATATTCCATGCACTTCTATGTATTTATACATGTATATCTACCTCTTATATCATTTGTAAAAATGATCAGAGTGAATAAACTTTTGTAACTTGTAACTTTGCAGGAGGTTAGCGCGGAGCACCTTGGTGTTGATCCCTGTATTCGGGGTCTACTACATCGTCTTCCTGGTCCCCATGGATAAACTCCTCGGCGAGACGGCCTCGTTCGTGATGCTGTTTATAGAAATGTTCTTCAACTCTTACCAAGTAAGGGCATGTTTATGTAATAATGTAGTTATTGTTCATAAATTGATTTTTTAATAAATTAATTTCGAGTGAGCGCCAGCGAGTGAAGGAAATTAGTTTATTAAAAATGCAATATACGAACTATAACTATTGCATTGTTTGCCCCGTCCCATCTCGTGCACATGCTTGTTTGAAAGTAGTAGTTTTAATGTACATGTACTGCGTCCATAAAATACTAATCACGCAAGTTAACCCTTTCAACCCCACATGTAATACTTACAATAATTACAAATACTATATTTTCAGATGAGCCGGCTCGCAACGAGCCGTCTCTCAGGATCTGCATTGTTTATCAGTATTTGAACATGTTTTTATATGCTTGATACGCACCTCATTTAGGGTAAATGGAGTTATTAAAATATAATAGTCTATATGAGATATGTATGAGTGAAAGGGTTAATGTGATAGTGAATTGGTGTGTACATTCTGAGAATTAGAATTAGAACTGTTATGCTCGAAAGCCAAAGTGATTTACACCACCAATAAGTGTTTTTAAACGTGTTGTTATATTTTCCTCATTAAGCATGTAGCTGAATAATAATGTGCTACCAGGTGTGCTGGTCTGGATTATTACGTTTCTCGAATTTGTGTACACGTGTCTGGAATAACACGACTTTGTTTTAAATGTACATGTATGTACTACTACGTTTGCTAATACAAGTTGCTTTCAATTCATTTCAGGGCTTCATTGTCGCCGTTTTGTTATGTTTCACAAACTCCGAGGTAAGATTACTTTGTCCTCGGGCCAGTTTCACTGAACGTGGCACGATAAAACTGTTCGTACGAAGGTTTCTACGAGCTTGCGTCTCACTATAACGTGTTTCTCTAATTCTACCATTTAATACCTAAGAGTTTGTCCGTATTATAGGTGGCTTTGAAAGATGATTAATTTGAAACGTAATGTTATTGTACGTCAAGTAAACTCCATGTCGAGAACGTATTGCACATCATATGAAACTTCGGTGTAAAATCATCGCATCTGAACATAGCAATTTCCATCCAATTAGTTGGTAGATTCGCCGTATGTCAAATGTTCAAAGAAATGGGGTGTGTGTTTCTCTCATGTAAGTGAGAAAGAAATATTTATCAAAATATCTTTTGTAGACGACCGAATACTTTCAAACTAGAGAAATTATTTAATGAATCATGACTTTCTCCACCCAGTTTAACAGTTGCTCTCCTAAATATCTGACACTGATACCTCCAGTGTAATGTGTCAACTCTCCGATGGCTAATCAATGGCTATTCAAGTGTTCGTCAGAAAAGAGGCACTAGTATTTATTAACTAATTAAAATATAACTTAAAATAAGCATGGTGTCAAACTTGCAGATCCCGATGAGACCATATGGACCTACACCCTGCATGTCGGTTACATCTCAAATATGTATACATATACATGTATATATATATTACCCAGTCTGAAATGTAAATTCATTCATCTTTTATCCACAGGTTCGCGGAGAAATAAAGAAAGCGTGGAAGCGACGTCATTTCAGGCGGCGGAGTTTTGCCTCACATAGCACCCAACTATCAAACAACTTCTTCAGCAGAAGGGGAAGGAAGAAATCTTCGGACGGTTTCAACGGAGAAATGACGAAAAGGAACGATCAAACAAACAGAAAAAGTAACACCTCAGTAACGGACCTTGAGGAATCCATGATACCGTTTTCAAATAACGTGCGGACGTATAGTATGACTCTAAACGGCAAGCTGATGTGCATTGAAAACGATGGAGAATATGCCGAGACACAAGGTCTAAATCCCGTTGTTGATGATCCAGTAGAGGCAAAAGGCGACGCGCTAAAAGATTTGGATCTGAAGATTAAGTTTATAAACATTGAGTGTAGCTCACAGGATGGATCCATAAACAATACCACGAGTGTGGACATTGAGACGATATTGAATGGAACGACGGTACGAGAGACCAAACATTTGAATAACAATTCAGAACAACTGGAACGAAAAGACATGGGTGATGTCAACGATGTGACTGGCGACGTGGAGGAATGTTTATTAGCGAAATAACAGTCTGTGTTGTAATTAAATATTCATTGATTGTCTTTAACGAAACTGTCTCTGATATTGTAGATGTATGACTGTGATTGGATAAATGGTGCTCATGGCATTATTGTTTTCTGATCAGGGTCGGTAATGTGTGTCATTCAATAGAACATACGCCATGCTGTTAACAGACAGGGGTCATCGTCATGTTGATGGGATGGCGTAGTATATGTATACTGTCTGTTACAGGTAGAAAACAAAAACATGTGTTGCCATTGTTAAGTAAAATCTATGTGTTTTCTACATGTCTAAAATAGTGTATTACACCATCCCACCACGGTGCCGACAGTCTGTGGTTTACAAAGTGTCGCTCACTCCTTGTCTGGCCGATAGGCAGCGTGGAGTATCGTCCATTATATTAGAACTTTGTCGGCGTAATAATTGGTAGAGTTTGTCTGTCTATCGTCACTCTGCTTATATTAATTTAAGCAACATAACGTCAAACAGACACATTCCACCAATTTTAACTTCAAAGATGCCCGGGAAATTGCTATGAGGAAAGTTACTCACGAGTGTCCAAGTTCGGTAACCCATTTATAGTGTAATAGTTTGTTTACGCTTCATTACATGTGTACATATTTACAAGTACCATAAAATATTACAATACAGTTCACATCTGCCATTCTATCTAGAATTATAAGAGACGACATACTAACATACCATAAATAGCATCACTATAAAAAAAATCAATGCTTTGTAGTATCAATACAGTTGCTGTTTCATCGTGGTTAAAATAATCTGTGAAAACGGCCGCGGATATTGTACTATTTTACAACACACACAGTTTACTTATTACATCTAAATCCAAGTATCCATCGCTCAACCTTGTATTAAAACAATTTTACATTTTATACGACTGGTATATACATCACTCGCTCTTGTTGTCTCACCGGCATCTTCATTCTGTCATGGTTCGCTGCCCTCCACGATTGCCCATCAAGGTCATTAGACTCATTACCTCTCATGTACTCCACGGACCGGTGTCCTCTACTAGAGTGTTAAGAGGCACTGGTTCTCCGATATAGAGAATAGTAGGTTAGTGCCGTGAATGGGAAAAATATCTGGCAAGGCTCAGGAAACGGGATGGGCGAGGCTCTGCCGAGCACATCCCGTTTCCGTGCCGCGCCAGATATGTTTTCCCATTCACGGCACTAACCTACTATTCTGTTTATCCCGTCAACACCTACAAATGGCTGTAAAATGCAAAAAATAGTATTGACTGGATATCAAAAATGTTTCACGGCACCGTGTTTCACGGCACATGCGCACTGTGATGACGGGATAAATCAGCAAACATTGATGAGTAACAAATAACTATAGTATATATTTGCATCGTATTTCTGAACAAAACTGTGCCTATGAAAAAATATGTGATTGTTAAAAATGTTTAATAATGAAAAATAACTACCGTTGCAAACGCCAGTCGTTTCTGCAATCAATAGGTACTACTGTATTTGTATTTAAATGTATTGAAGTAGTGTCTATAAAGAAACTTCTACTAAATAATTATGGTATAGTATGATCATTTCACTGCGAAATATAATTAGTAATATTTTCTATAAGGAAAATGCATATTTACACATTATCTCCTCTACTTATCACAGTTTATGATAATAGTCATATGACTACAAGTACACTGCGATAACACGTGGGGACTGCCAGCCAGTTATGCCGGCCGTTCTATATGCCTATAACTGTGGCTGTAAACAAACATCGGCCTTGTTGCTTGATATTGTCGAAGAACTTCAGAATGTTCACTAAAATGATCACTAAATAACATTTTCGAATACATAATCGCCTCGCGCGTTAATCTTGCCCAGCTACCCAAAGTTTCTGAACATCTATTGGCAATGTCAACTCGTAAGAAGTTAATAAATGATATGTTCTGTTCCGTAGCTAAGCAGTTTGATTGACTGAGCCTGAGTTGTAGCACAGCTCAAGTTTTTTTAAATACAGAAATAAATGTCAGCAAGATTTGACAAGGCGGTAGTGTATGTCATGTAACTGGCTACGACAAATGACTTGCAAAATACACGTATTCTAAAGGTAGTATCTCACTGGGCTGCGACAGCTCACGACTAGTTGGATACACAAAATTGCGAGAAAATACGCGAATTAGCGACAATTTTCACTTGGAATCACACTGAATTGGTACTTACGACACGTTCGCGTATCTCGCACGAATGTTGCACGAATGTCGCACGATTCCTGGCGAAATTTGGGCCAATATTCGCCGGGAGTTCGCATACATGTCGCTCAAATATCGCGCGACATTCACGCAAAAAAAATGCGAAATGTTTGCACTTGCGACGGTCGCGTGACATTCGCGTGAATGTCGCGCGACAGTCGCGCGACAGTTATGCGTGACAATTGAGAAATAGGCAGTTCGCGGCTGTCTCGCGCCCGGAATGTCAGATTCTCATTTTTGTCTCCAATCAATCACAATTTAGTTTCATAGGTCGCCAACCCCTCACAACGTTGTTTCACATTTCTCGCACATTCTGACTCACGGAAACTAAATTGAGAAGGGTTCGAGACACCCGCGACGACTCTGTGACTATTTTCAGAGAAAGTTTGTCACACGAATTTTTTTAACATGTTCAAAGTTCAAGCGACACGAGAGCGAGGCACTGCGACTCACGCGAGGAAATTAAGAACTCCTGCGAACGTTTCGAGACATTTTGGAAACTCCCTCGCGAATGCCGTTCGCAATTTGTCGCCAACAGTCACAGCCCAGTGAGATACTAGCTTTAAGTCTTATAGTTACATGTACTTAAAGCATGACACAATACAATATGTGTATGACATTGCGTACATACTCATAGACGGTCTGTTTGTTGATATGATAATGTAATACATAATTGTAAACTGTTTAGGCATGTAGACAACCAATAAATAAATGTGTATGTATTCATATTGATTTGTGTAGTCCAGAGTTGCCTGGCCGCCGATTCTCTTTCGATCAAGAAAATTAAGGACTCACGGGGCCCCTGATGATCCAATGATTCATGCATAATTATAAGGAATTAATGGCCTTTTTGTGGAATTTATCGGGGTATAAACTGGAAAAGTCGCGGGAATACTGGACGAAGGCCGGAAGGCCTCGTCCAGTATTCCCGCGACTTTTCCAAGTTTATATCCCCGATAAATTCCACAAAAAGGCCATTCATTCCTTATAATTCCAGCATTTTAAATAAATTCATCAAGAAAATGTGTTTATTTTCCGTTTTCTTAAGAATTATTTTAACTGCACCTCACGGTTGCGGAAAGTAGTTCGGCGTGGGAGTTTACTGGGATATACATTTTGGACAGAGACTTGCTACGGACCAATCAAATGTTAGGGAATTGTGTAAATATTTTTGTGCTGGAATTATTGCTTCGTAAATGTGAAGGGATATATGCATAACATATATGTGAACATTTTCTTCTTACTATATCCCACACAGTACATGGAGTTGCCATGTCGGCCATCTTAGTGTGTACAAGCCATCGGCCAGTTTTACCTCTTACTGCGTTTGACACATACCACTAATAATATGACAAAAACATGAATACAATTTGGTGCAACATGATGGGGATACATCAGACAACAGCGTGCTATGCCTTGTTTTTATCAAATATATATATATACAGTCTGATATATGAAGGGTTTGTTGACCCTTTATTAAAATGTTTGAGAATTCAGTAAATACTGTGTAACAGTAAGAACAACACACAGTGCTGTATATATATATCTATATTATCATGCATACTGTATCGAATCCAGTGACTTGTAAGCAGTTATCTTAGTGGATTGTTACTACTGTCTACTTGCTTGATATGCCAGTAAATACGGATTGTACCCGTGTCCGATGTACTTCTAATACTAGACAGTGCATCAGTTTGACATTTTACAAATGGACAAAGTGTCCATTGTATATTTTGTGAGTGATGGTAGAAAAGCTCAGATATCTATCGTTTTGTGTAGTCTGCTAAACTAATATTTATAGGACGTTGTCGTTCTATATATCTGGGACGTATTTCACCAAATTGTATTAGATTTGCTGCCATATTATTGGCTGTGCGTGTCAAACGCTCCATGTGGTGAAACTGTTTTTATAGCATGTATAAACTAAAATGGCGGAGATGGCAAATCAATGCTCTGTATAATATACTCTAAGAAGAACAGGGTCAGATATACTTTATATAGATTATAATGTCGTCCATTTCACTAAACTTCGTACGACTAAAATGTTCGTAAGTGCACATTTAGGATCGTCTGGAAATTTCAATTGATGGATTTACATTTATTGAGCAGCATATGCTCAATAAATGTAAATCCAATAATTGTTTACAAGAAAATAGTGTTAATGCGAAGTTCACAGACTATCATAAGTTTGCACTTACGAACATTTTAGTCGAACGAAGTTTAGTGAAACGGCCCCATGGTGTTCGTGGGCGACGATCAAAATTAATATTTCCACGTATTTCGGTCAGCCGTGAAACACCGCTGGTGGTTTAATTAATTATTTGAAACATTTATGGGATTCATTTTTTTATATAATACATTGTCAAGCACTCTACGTGGTATGGTAGCTCGCAAAGGGCATTTCGTATGTACGATGATTCGAAATGCCCTGTTCGAGCTTACATGATTAAGAAAATTAATATGAATTCCTTCCTTTATACGCCGCCGCATAGACACGAAGAAACGAAATTTAGTTTTCTTGTGTATCACTTCTACGCGGCGAAGTAAGTGACACAAACTCGCCATCATACCATGAACGCGACATAACCCGTGGTTATGAAATATATACATTACCGGGACAAAATATCAAAAGTAAAAATCACAACAAACATTAAGCTAATGTATTTAATGTAAACATTTTAAATAGCATTAATATATATTTATCCCGTCAACACAGTGCGTATGTGCCGTGAAACACGGTGCCGTGAAACATTTTTGATATCCAGTCAATACAATTTTTGCATTTTACAGCCATTTGTAGGTGTTGACGGGATAAATAGAATAGTCGGTTAGTGCGGTGAATGGGAAAAAATATCTGGCGCGGCACAGAAATGGGATGTGCTCGGCAGAGCCTCGCCCATCCCATTTCCTGAGCCTTGCCAGATATTTTTTCCGATTCACGGCACTAACCTACTATTCTCTATCTATTTTCCTTATTTCTGAACCAAAGTATATGTTGTGACCACTCATTTGAACCGTCTCGGCAAGACGGTTCAAATGAGTGGTCACAACATATACTTCTGATGAGAAATAAAGAAATTCTTGAGCCTTGCCGGATATTTTTCCCATTCACGGCACTAACCTACTATTCTCTATTTATATTGCCATTCGTTCACGCTTACTTACAGTAGTACTTTATCAGAGTGTATTTGTTCAGTTTGATATTGGCTACATTACTATTAATTCTGCATGATAGCGGTGAAAATATCCGCCAAACAAATTAGGAGTATATGTTTTATTTCTCTCTGTAAATATGTCTTGGAATTTCATTAGAATCGAGTCCTCAGGACTCAATTTTAATGAAATTTCAAGACATATTCATGATATTTACAAGGAGAAATAAAAGAATAAATTATGATTTTTTGTACGCTATTTTTGAACTATTTATAGCCTGCAAGTTTCCCAGCATGCAAAGAGTTAACAAGGATACGTTACAAAGAGTGTTCATTCCATGGTATGGCAAGCCACATGTACAATGATTCGGTGGTTGGGTATCATTGTGCACATCGATAGCTCAAACCCGGCTTTGGGCCGCAAGTCCATATTAGGTTAATTATTGTACATACAGCTTGTCATACCAAGGGTTGATCCCATTCATAAACTCACGCAATCCCATTTTACAATGTACAATGATTACAAACATGCACGAGAGAACTTATACTGATGTTTTCGTTGTCGGATGACAGGGTCGTATTGTCTGTCGTTTACACATCGTTTTCGTTCTTTTGTTAAACCAACGGAAACATCGTGCTCTAATTAACAAAAGAACGAAAACGATGTGCTGGTAAACTTGTGGTAAATATGTTGAAGATGTAATTGGTTCAAGCGCCGTGTATTTCAGTTTAGACAAGCATAGCGCTGACCAGGGCATGTCGTGTCGTTTACACATCATAATCACATCGTTTTCGTTTGTTGTTTTTTTAAACAGAAAACGAATTGTTCGTTGGTTGAAACGTGACACGTTTCAACCAACGAAAAATTAGTTTTCTATTTTAAAAGAAAACGACATGCCTTGAAGAAAACGACACGGCATACGTTGGAAGCAACGACAGGCGTTTAAGTATTTTGGAACCGGATATTTAAACAAAAATATTTCAGGTACAAAAAAAACATTCTATGAATATCTTTGTACAATACGATCCTTTTCACTGTGTTTTCGTTTCTTTTAGGAACCTTCAACACATCTTCGATGTACGTTAGTACAGGGTCATTCAAATGGTATGCCCTGGTCAGCGCTATGCTTGTCTAAACAGAATTAAACGTTTCAATATTATAATCGATTTGGAGACCCAGTGGCTGTTTTAGTCAGCGATATTGATTTAGTATCCATTAAACTTTATTTCCACTTGACCAGTCCGACGTCATACACGGCGCTTGAACCAATTAAATCGTCAACATATTTACCATACCGTTAAAACCGGCACTGATGCATTAATTATTCAGGTGTATTCAAATGTATTTAAGCTCTGTCGGTATGATATGCGATATCGCAAGTTAAATCTTTTGGCGGTCTGGAAAAATAAGTAATTTTTAGGAATGCTAACTTGAACTTCAAGTTAATTCAATTAATTTTGCTAAAATTGCAGGTGTATGCACATTGAATTATCCTCGGTCGGTATGATATGAGATATCGCAATTTAAATTTGTTCGCGGTCAGCAAAAATAAGTAATTTTTAGGAATGTTAATTTGAAATTCAAGTTATTTTTTGACTCTCAAACTGGAGTTTGGGCAGTCTAAACTGGGGTTTCAGCTCAAACTGTGGTTTAAGTTATCTGAAACCCTAATTTGAGAGTCTAAACGGTGGTTTCTGCCGCCAAGTGCACAATAATTGCTCAAACTAGGGTTTAGGCTTTTTATTGAATTACGACCTCAAACGGCAGTTTCTGGCCAAATGCACAATAATTGCTCAAACTGGGGTTTGAGAGCGTAAACCATGGTTTAGACTCTCACACTGGGATTTAGTGAATTATCGTGCATTTGGCGAGCCTAAACAAATGCACAATAATTGCCCAAACCAGGGTTTAAGAAAACTACCATTTGGGATCTCAAATGGCAGTTTAAGCCCAAACTAGGTTTTGAGGAGCCTAAACTAGGGTTTAAGCTCAAAACCATGGTTTAAGGAATTATTGCGCATTTGGCTTGCCATAACTAAGTGTTAATGTTATTTCAAGGTTTTGTTATATTTATGACTGACCTAAGTGTTTCTATAAGGCAATATCTGGCTTAAAGGCAATACACTGCCCACTCAATGACCAATTCTTTAACCGCGGAACTACATGTAGAAACGCACCCCGTTTTAATTTAAAGCCAGCATAGTGCTGGCGCATTGTTTGATAAGGATTTAAAATATGCGCGTGCTATTGACGTGATTTGATGCGATTTGGAATAAATCAGCGACGACAATTGGCGCATATCCATATCAGGCTATGCAGTCTTATATATACATGTAGTACCAATGTATGGACATGTACATTGTAAACGAAGGACAGTGCATGCACGTTTCCTTGTAGGTTGATCCCGATATACAATAATGGATGTACATCGGTTAGCGAAAGGAACGTACCGGCTGTAGCGAACAGCGTAGTCACAGTTCAGACTGCGCATCCAGCGGAACAGGGACTACGTCGTTCGGCAAAATAACCAACGTAAACTGAACAGCTGAATATATCGTAACCCTACTGTGTCCTCTGTGTGTGTGCTAGATTACCTGTATCTACAATTGGTGAAGACACTGCAAGGCCTATTTTGTAAACACAGACCTACATGAATCATATAAATTAGGCCCAAACCCATTCCTGCGCCGCACTTCTCTGGGAACGGTTAATTTAAATAGGCGGTTATTTAGAATTTTACCGGAAACCGTTATTTTAAATCGGTGCTTATTTCGAATTATACCAGTCAGATTACTGTTGTAACACATGGTTCGTGTGATTGCACGTTGTTACATTTCTGGTAAAATTTGAGCAACACACGACACCAAAATGCGTTACCAGGCTACCGGATTGTTGCTCATAGTTACCGCATTTTCCGTGGGGCTTTGCAGATGCCCACATAAGCTGGCTGGATTGGTCAATTGGTCGAACGAAGCGACATGGGATGGAAATGGTGTGGTAAGTTATAATTCATATTACTATACCTGCCCCAAGTATGAACTATACCCTATAGCATCGTTTTATGCTACTGCAACTACTGTCTGTTTCACGAAACCTGCCCAAAATTTACGGCCATATAGACAATGCAAAAACAGTATTTTTTTGATAATATTAAATTTTATCAAAATTTAAGAATGAGCATTCTTTTTATTTCGTGAAAATTGGTCAAAAATTGATTTTATTACGAACAATTTATTTGTCTATGGGAATTTAACATGGGGGAAAAGGAGTTGTGGGAGGAGTCAGAAAACGAAAAAATTTGGAAATTGACTCCAAAACCTGGCTAGATAGCTTTGAAATGATCTAACTAAGAAAACAAGAGTTAAATTTTGAAAATCGGTCCAGTATTTCTGAAATTCCAAAAAAATGCCCATGTTAAATCCCCATAGACATCTTCACTTTGTGAAGATGTCTATGGGAATTTAACATGGGGATTTAACATGGAGAAATTGTTTTTTCGCAATGAAATCAAATTTCACGAAATAAAAAGAAGGCTCATTCTTAAATTTTTCTTTAATTTACTATTATCGAAAAAAAAATTATTGTTTTTGAATTGTTTATATAGCTGTAAAATTTTGGCAGCTTTCGTGAAACAGACAGTATACTTTGGAAAGGCCACAATTGTGTTATCCCAATGGCACAATTTCTATTCAAATGACCCTGCGAATAAAGACCACCTGTGAACAAAGGCCAGAATTTTCACTTCCCACGACTGGCCTTTATTCACAGATGTGACGGTATATGTTGTTTGTCTATACTGCGGGCCTATCATGTAGCCTATTTCACCAACATTGCAAAGTATACTTTTCTAGCAAAGAATACTTTGAGGGAGTAATCATTTATTTCCCCAGAAATGCATTATGTCATATAGAACTAACGACTGCATATATTTGATGATTAAAAGTATGCAGAATTATTATACTGATTTTATTACATCATCACAGCCAAAATATTTTGGCTGTGATAATGTAATAAATTCAGTATAATAAAAATTAATAAATTTATCCTAAAATTGAAAATTTCTCCCTCAAAGTATACTTTGCTAGAAAAGTATACTTTGCCATGTTGGTGAACTAGGCTACAGATGTCAGCGAATACAAGTTCGATTGTATGTGGCCTGTGCCTACATGTACACTGTGTAACAAATACACGCTGGAATCCGACGCACAGGTTGAAGTGGCGGAGCAAGGTATATACATGCATTAAATGTACATAAAAGTATCAGTAATTTAAACTAATTTTAAAAATAATTAGATACTTTTTTACTCTCTGGTATAAGGGATTAAACGAAACAGTCTTCATCTGTTGTATTACTTATGGCGGCATAATTTCGTCTGCATATACATAAAGCTAAAATGTTAGTGTGACACTTAGTGTAGGTTATTAGTAGTGTGTTAGTGTAAATGCTAAGCCAATCACAAATAATGATCGCTGAACGAGATAAATACGACGAAATATCGTCAAAAGCGTGATACTGCCCACTTACGACATCAATTGTATTACCGTGTATCTCGTTTTGATCAGTGATCTTGAAGCGGTACATATCGCGACAATACGTCTTTCTCACTGGTGAAGAAGGGATAAACTGGGTTAAGTCGCCTTATTGTCTTTATTCAACAAGGACATACAATAAACACCTAGTCACTAGCGGGTAGCATTACGTTTTTGACAAAATTGGTGACAGTTCTCGCGTCCAATTTACACGTATCTCGTCCTGACCATTTAGTAAGATGTCTTGATGCATATTTAGATGTTTAGTAAGATGTCTTGATGCATATTTAGATGTCTTATACGTTGTAGTAAGACAAAGAAGCTATCACTCTATCAGTGACTCGTTATATGGATGGCATATTTACTGATAGTTTTACGTGTAGTATAATGTATGCAGTTCCACACGATAGCGGTTCGTGTGCGGTAGAACTGCAGTTCATGGAACCACAAAGGTTCCATGAACTGCAGTTCTACCGCACACGAACCGCTATAGTGTAGAATTGCATAAATTATATAAATTATAAGAGCCGGTTGTATGGTAAAAGTACTGTTAACGTCCGCTACATGAACCTGTGATCCGATCCGGCCCTAATTTTCAGCCGCAGACGGGCGACAACGTCACCATCACGAAGGGCGTCCTTGTGAACGTGTTCGCCCTGGACTTGTTCAACATCGTCATTGTCCCGGGGGCCAGACTCGTGTTTCACCCGCGATGGAAGTACGACCTGCGGGTGAGCCACATCATCGTTGAGGGCGAACTGCACATTGGGGGATTGGGTTGTCCACAGAAAAAACAAATCTCCATAACACTGACAGGTAAATCCAGCCGGTGACCGTTTCACTCAACTTCGCACGACTAAGACAAAACAAAAACTGACTATTCAATTCACGTATGTATTACCGTAAGCTATACCACTTATGGGAGAGTACATGATATAACGTAAAATACATCTGTACAAATACCAGAGTATGGGATCACGTGATATATTGGTTTGCCTGGAGTAATGGTGGTGCGAATCGAAACGTTGTTTAAACTTGGTCCGATTGAACGTTCTCTGCAGCATGTTCAGACTAACGACATAAGTAATGCTGCTAAATTTGGTATTGGCGGACTCGTAAGTGTTAACGCCTGCAACATGGTCATCATTAAAAGGAAGTAACCGCAGTCGTGTTTAGATTTACCTGAGACCTCATGGGCGCCGCCATTACCCCAGACAAAACAATAGACAATTGGATCCCATACCCGGAATACTGGTTGAAGTGCCTGTTCATGTTTCGAGGCGCAGCGGGCAAACACACGCGTCATACTATAAGCAAGTGCATGTGATCATCATGTCTAGCAAAACTAAAACAAGAAGGCCACCAACGGCATGTATCTCATCACTGTGATAGTTGGATCATAAACATGCACATTCAATGTTAAGCCAATCGCAAAAGTTATAGGAGAATGGAGAAACGCGTACGCATCTTTAATTGAATATGAAGTTTCAAAGTTATTTGACCTTGACAATGGACAAGAAAGGAGCATCGCTGGGTCGGGGAATGAAACTATGAATGATAAGAAACACGCAAATGACGTTTCAAGCCAATCGCTCGTACAATAAGGAAGTTACAAGAGACTTGCAAAACTCACACGCAACTACTGAATGTGGAATTTCAAAGTCATTTGACCGTGACGCTGTGAGCGTGTGGAGCAGGGTTCTGACAGGGAATGAACATATGAATGATGAGAAACATGCACATGAACTTCCAAGCTAATCGCTCATATAGTAAAGAAGTTATAGTGGAATGGAGAAACGCGCACATATCTACTGAATGTGAAATTTCAAAGTTATTTGACCTTGATTTTGGGGGCGGGGGAGCATGGGTGTGGCGGGTAATGAAAATATGAATGATGAGACACATGCGTGTGAAGTTCCAAGCCAATCTCCCATACAGTAAAGAATGTATAGTCGAATGAAGAATCTCGCACATAGTTACTGAATTTTAAATTTCACCTTAACATTGGGGACAGTGGGAGCATGGAATGGAAATATGAATTATCAGAAACATGCACATGAAGTTTCAAGTCAATCGCTTGTACAATAAAACAGTTATAGTGGAACTGAGAAATGCGCACAAACATACTGAATGTGAAAATGTACTGAATATGAAATTTCAAAGTTAACCTTGACATTAGGCACGAGGGAAGCAAGAGTGGGTGGGGAATGAAATTATAGATTACAATAAACATGTACATGAAGTTTGAAGTCAATCGGTCATACACTAAAGAGTTATAGGACAATGGAGAAACGCGCACTACTGAATGTGAAAATCTACTGAATATGAAATTTCAAAGTTAATTGACCTTCACCTGGGGCACGGGGGATCCTGAATGGAAATATGGATGGTAATTAACATGTACCTGACGTTTGAAGCCAATCGGCCATACGTTAAAAAAAGTTATAGCAGAATGGAAAACGTAACGGACAGACGGACGGATAGACAACGTTTGCATCCCTATATCGTATTTCGCTACGTGATGGGATAAAAAACTTTAACGTGAATTTCTAAGTAATTTGACCTGGACCTTGGAATGAAATTAATGTCTGTTCCACGTTTTCCTGCCGACGAACGTTTGGCTATTAAACACATTAAATCTAAAAAATATTTAAATGTAAGTACTTTTTCACCAATAACAAAAAGTCACCCTCCCCAAAAAATTGTGTTTGTTGAAATTCCATCAAACATTGATTTTATAGCGAACAAATTATTTTCCTAGACGTGGGGCAGGAGTCAAAAAACGAAAAGGTTTGGAAATTGACTATGAAACCTGGCTGCTATATAGCTTGGATATGATCTAACTAAGAAAACAAGTTAGATTTTGAAAATGGGTACACATACGGGGCGCCAAGTGGGACATGGCTTAATTTTGTCAACAAAATTCATTTTCGTGCCACAAAATTCAATTCTGTGTCACAAAATTCACTTTTGTGCCACAGAATTCAATTCTGTGTCACAAAATTCAATTCTGTGTCACAAAATTCACTTTTGTGCCACAAAATTCAATTCTCTGCCACAGAATTCAATTCTGTGTCACAAAATTCAATTCTGTGTCACAAAATTCACTTTTGTGCCACAAAATTCAATTCTGTCAATTCTGCACACGCATGTAAGAAGGACTACCATTGGTCAGAAACTGCACTGAAGAAATGGGTCACGGTCGCCGATATACACATTCAATGTCGATGATTCATTTCTCATTCTGCCGATGATTCATTTCTCATTCTGCCATTTTGTTTCAACTATCTCCAAACAGTCAAACGTTGACAAACCCATTCGTATTTAAACTCATTTGCGTTATAATTGTACACATAATTCATGTACATGTAGATCTCCGCGAGTACTGACGTCATTTATTGTGTATCGCAAGGTACATCTGCCCCAGTTAAATCAATAATACACGCGCTGTGGCCTGTGTTCTGACTGCTGTCTGTGTTTATAAACAGAATGTGTGTATTGGGCCATTTGAGGAAACCATTTGCAGTATTTGTGTAGATACCATGGATACTAAGATGGTGTATACTGTAAATAATGCATGTAGACACATTGTTGCGAACACGTAACTTCGCAACTAGTAGACACATATCCAATACCATTTGTTTCACAAGGTTAGATCTACTGTTAGAATACGACGTCATCTAATGTCATTTTCGAGCATAAAACGTTACCTGATAAATAGAATACCAGGTTAGTGTATTTTAATATCAAGTTTATCAGGCTCGGCTCCGAAACGGTAGGAATTCCTCGGCAAGCCTCGGAATTCCTACGCGTTTCCTAGCCTTGCCTGATAAACTTGATATCAAAATACACTAGCCTGGTATTCTCTATATATGGGCATGCTCTCAGGTCTAGCTATGTCTCGGCTACTTTATGTTTGACCCTGTTTACATAATTGAGGGAAAATTCTGAATATTTTTCTTATTTCTCCTTCAAAGTATATATGCTTATATGGTGTGACCACTCATTTGTAATCATAATATAACCGACATAACTGCCCATAAAGAAGTATAATATTGATATATTGGGTTATATTTTCGCATTGAAATATTTAAACCTGCAAGTGTACTCCACCATCTAGTAAAATGGACTAATACCGATATCAACCAATCAACGTAGAGATGACATAGACTATCCTACGCAAACTAATTTTTGTGGACAAAAATGAATTCTGTCCCACAAAACTGAATTTTCTTCACAAAACTCAATTCTGTCTTACAAAATTGAATCCTTTATAACAAAAATTAATTTTGTATACGAAACGTATGCAGAATTGAATTTTGTGACACAGAATTGAATTTTGTGACACAGAATTGACAGAATTGAATTTTGTGACACAGAATTGAATTTCGTGACACAGAATTGAATTTTGTGATTTTTAGTGTTACAAAACTTAATTTTGTACACATAATTAACCTGTCCTGCATGGCGCCCCGTAACACACATTCCAAAATTATTTTAAAAAATAGCACCCATATTAAATTCACATATATAGTTTTTTCGCCATAAAATCAATATTTGATGGAATTTCATGAAATAATTATTTTTCGGGAGGGTAACTTTTTATTATTGACTAAAAGGTACTTATATTTAAATATGTTTTGGATTTAATGTGTTTAATGGCCAAAAGTTCGTCGGCAGCAAAACAGTATGGATGATGATAAGGAAGTATATAATGATGAAGTCAATCCGACTTACCGTTGCAGAGATAATGGGTACCCGAAAACTTTAGTACAAATCTTACGGACGTACGTGCATGCTCTGTGAAGATAAAACAGAGAAACGCACAGAAACACAGACATCACTAACAAATAATTCAAGCACAAAAATATTTACACAATTCCCTAACATTTGATTGGCCCGTAGCAAGTCTCTGTCCAAAATTTATATCCCAGTAAACTCCCAGGCCGAACTACTTTCCGTAACAGTGAGGCGCAGTTAAAATAATTTTTAAGAAAACGGGAAATAAACACATTTTCTTGATGAATTTATTTAAAATGCTGGAATTATAAGGAATTAATGGCCTTTTTGTTGAATTTATCGGGGATATAAACTTGGAAAAGTCGCGGGAATAATGGACGAGGCCTCCCCTCGTCCCTCCCGGCCTTCGTCCAGTATTCCCGCGACTTTTCCAGTTCATACCCCGATAAATTCCACAAAAAGGCCATTCATTCCTATAGTAATTTTCTGGAAAACGTAGCGCAAACATGAGCCCACCGTGGGTCATACGAAACCTCCCTGTGTAAACTCCAATATCAGGCGCTATTGTGTATCTCTAGGAAACCGCGGCGACTACGTCATGGAGGAGGGGGAGAAGGCCATACTGGTGAAGGCGGGCGGCACCCTACAGATACACGGGGCCCGAAAAACATCCTGGACCAAGCTGGACGGCACCCTTCACAAGTTAAGGGAGACCGATGACGTCATCTATGATCATGAGGTAATTACAGTATCGACCAATGTAATGGGGGGGGGAGCAGTTGTCACAAACGTGGAATTAGACAACAGAGCGATGTAGCTATATTATATACGAATACCTTCCATGTTCAGCAGAATTTTATCAAACGATAGTGTACACATGTACATTTATATTAAATTTGTATTTATGTTAGTTTAAACTGTTACTGTAACAGTATTTTATTTCATTAGAATAAACACGTGTCATATACATACATTAGAATAAACACGTGTCATATACATACATTAGTATAATCACGTGTCATATACATACATTAGAATAAACACGTGTCATATACATACATTAGTATAAACACGTGTCATATACATACATTAGAATAAACACGTGTCATATACATACATTAGTATAAACACGTGTCATATACATACATTAGAATAAACACGTGTCATATACATACATTAGTATAATCACGTGTCATATACATACATTAGAATAAACACGTGTCATATACATACATTAGTATAAACACGTGTCATATACATACATTAGAATAAACACGTGTCATATACATACATTAGAATAAACACGTGTCATACATACATTAGATAAACATGTCATACATACATTAGAATAAACACTGCATATACAAACATTGTATAAACAGTGTCATATACATACATTAGAATAAACACGTGTCATATACATACATTAGTATAAACACGTGTCATATACATACATTAGAATAAACACGTGTCATATACATACATTAGTATAAACACGTGTCATATACATACATTAGAATAAACACGTGTCATATACATACATTAGTATAAACACGTGTCATATACATACATTAGTATAAACACGTGTCATATACATACATTAGTATAAACACGTGTCATATACATACATTAGTATAAACATGTGTCATATACATACATTATAATAAACACGTGTCATATACATACATTAGTATAATATATGAGGATTGAGGAGAAAGTAAAAATGCTTGTATAACTGAATACATATTTCCTTAAATTAAGTTTAGTTAACTTTATCAATCGCATTCTATAACGATCTGAGGCATTACTTCAGACGTCATTATCACACCAATAGTATGTGACCACACAAGTAGATATACAGTCAGATCATTATTATTATTATTATTATTACGCTCGCACCGTTTTTATTTTCTGTTTGCAAACATGTAGTACATGTACTACATGTAATATTTATATCGATTAATATAGAGTAATAGTTTCTCGCAAGCCCTCAAGCGCTGGCAAATTTATATTGGTGACCATTCATTCATGCCAAATTATTAGTATTAACCCTTTGAACCCGAAATCCCGCTATGTCGGTTTATTTGTGACCATTGGATTGGTCGGAACATTAGCATATCACAGTCCATTCCAGTTCCTTAGGGTTGAAAGGGTTAATAATATATTATTATTATTATCAGCATTCCGAGAGAAGGGAGATGTTATCGTGGTTGGCGGGTCTGGTTGCTTACGTCATGCGCCTTAAAGACGATTTGACAGTTGACGTGATGGACTTCGGAGTGTTTGATGTCAGTCGTAACGGCAGTGCACTCGTCAATATGATCAACGGTGAGTATAGGAATGAATGGCCTTTTTGTGGAATTTATCTGGGTATAAACTTGGAAAAGTCACGGGAATACTGGACGAAGGCCGGAAGGCCTCGTCCAGTATTCCCGCGACTTTTCCAAGTTTATATCCCCGATAAATTCAAAAAAAAGGCCATGCACTCCTTATAATTCCAGCATTTGAAATAAATTCATCAAGAAAATGTGTTTATTTTCCGTTTTCTTAAGAATTATTTTAACTGCGCCTCACGGTTACGGAAAGTAGTTGAGAGTGGGAGTTTACTGGGATATAAATTTTGGACAGAGACTTGCTACGGGCCAATCAAATGTTAGGGAATTGTGTAAATATGTTTGTGCTGGAATTATTCAAACTTGTCAGATTGATTCGGAATACACCTTTATAGGTATGACACTTTTTAAGACAATTTATTTTCATTTTTGTTATTTCTCAATGTAAGTATATGTTATGACCACTTTGATATCATTTTGTCAGATAACTTCGGAAGACACCTTTACAGGTATGACAGTTTTTTTAAAACGTTTAAACAATTTATTTTCATTTTTGTTATTTCTCAATGTAAGTACATTGTATAATTAGAATCTATGTTCACTTTGATTTTTGTCAGATAAATTCGGAATACACCTTTACAGGTATCAGCATGACAGTTTTTAAACATTTTATTTTGATCAATGAAAGTATAACTTATGACCACTCATTTGAACCTTCTCGACGACATAATATTTCTGAATATATATACATACAGTATCTAGGAGTTTCCACAAAATTGTGTATCATCAGCATGAAATGGGTTAAACGCACTGTCTTCTATGTCAGATGTCAATCAATCGCACCATTTTATTTCATAAATGTCCCAAAGTCATGTTTTATATTCAAGTATACGTGGGGCTACCAGAGCGAGAAATCAGTATTTCTTTATATTGTATTCGTTCTTGAACTTTCTGGTGTCCTTCGTATATTATCAGACACGAATAAAAGGGGGAGATTATTTGGCTTGCCATAACTTGACAAGTGTCCGTATCACTAAGCATGTACCAGCAAGGTTAATTCGTGAAACATGTTTATTTTTTATTGTTTGGTTTGTTTGTTTGTTTGTTTGTTTATTGGTGTTTAACGGCCTATCAACAGCTAAGGTCATGTAAGGCCGGGCAAACGGGTTCGATCCCGTTTTAACCTGCTGCATTGGGGGGGGGGATTCCAAAATCAGAACTGAGTATTTACATCGAGAAACAATATATTCAGCCCTGAAATTAGAATAACCTGACCTGGTGGCAGGTCCATACCACACCAAAGTCACTTGGCCCCTTCCCCTAAAATAGGATTACGAACAATCGTAATACTCACATAAGGGGTATAACCAGATTCAATTGTCACATACAAAATGCCAAAGACGTATGTGAGGGCCAAACCAGGTCTCCAGTCTGAATTCCAGTAAGGATGAACCCCGATCGTTAAATTACCCATCGCTTGCATCCACATTCCACCCACTTATTTTTTTATTGTAGACTGGTTAGTCTGTACTTGTTGTTGTTTACGATGTATTGTTTTAGGCATACAAGACGGTGACATTTTCATGGTGGCCAGTAACCGATACGTGAAGCTGTACGATGTTAACGAGCCGCAACAAGAGGCAGTATATGACGCCATCGAGATGCTGCTGTATGACAAAATCACGGGCACGTGCCCGCTGCGGACCATCGCTACACACGGAACATACGCCCTCGTGTATCAGAAAGGTGAGTTTCCGACCTATCATTTTCTAATATGCGCCGCAAATTTCAACATTACAATACAATTCACAATATATATTACATGGGGTCTCATTTCAAAATATATTTCTCGTCGCATAAAATGTTAGAATATCAGGAAAATAACGTTAGTATGCTCGGCCAGGAAACGTGTAGTAATACTTCGGCGGGCCTTGGAATTTCTACCAGTTTCCGTGCCTTGTCTAATAAATTTGATAATCAAAATATATTAGCCAGGGCCCTGTTGCTCAAAACCTCTGTTAGCTTAACAGACTGTTAAATCCTTAGCAATGCTAAGGATTTAACAGTCTGTTAAGCCAACAGAAGCTTTGAACAACCGGGCCCTGGTAGTCTTTGTCAGAAATGGCAGTTGACAAGCTCAGATATGAGACTCGGCTCGGAAATACATGCAGTTGGGATTCCTCGGCGAGCCTCGCAATTCGTACGCGTTTTCTAGCCATGCCTGCAACAGTTGATGTCACGAGACACAATGCCTGGTAGTCACTATCTATCGTTCACACGTAGGGAATCGACACAGCGTTCGTGAAGACAGTCCTCCCCTCGCCCAGGATGCCGTGGCAGATCTCGTCCTCGGCGATGAATTTGACGGCCGTGTGTTTACCGCCGTTACCAATGGAGACGACTATGTATACAACCAGATGGACAACTTCCTCGTGCGAAAGTACAATGGATACCGCCCACTTGTCAATGCCATCGATGACGTAACGACTTGGAATCCAGGTACACGTATTTGCCAACATTACTGTATATTAATATGTTTATTTGCGTGCATTATACCTGGAATAAAATCCCATGTATGAACATTATTTTGACTTCATAGTATGTCATGGACGTAAATAAAAAAGTAGAATATATCGTTTCCATGCGCGAGATGAATCGTATAATTCTTCCTGTAAACCTGCATTGTATGTTCCTGCACACACTCGTCCAACGTGTAGGGTCAGTGCTGGAATATATAGAAATTTGCCCACGCCCTTTTTGACCTAAGCGCCGACTGTCCCGTGATACGTAGAGTGCACCTCAGTGACTGTTGAAAACTCTGTAACCGCCAATGTATCTGGTCTGTTATATGCGTATGTGACTGGAGAAATTGGGCTTATGGGATTTTTGATCAGTGTAGCTCCTAATACAAATGCAATAAAGGCACGAAAGCATGTACGGAAGTTAGGTTAGTCATTGTTACCGATATATACATCATCAGACACAGGGATACTTAGTGATAGTGACAACTTTATACCAATAACTCATGTATTAACACAGGATACTATAACAATACCGAAAAAATAGCATGTAAAGTTTTAAAATGTATATCTCGTCGCATAATAGGAAAGATGAGAAAGATTGAGGCATGGAATGAAGCAAATAATATATACAATATACACACATTTAATATTTAATACTATTCTCATTTCCTCACTATTACCATAGTCTTGTTACTCATATTACATTACAAAGTTATCGTCTCGTCAATTGTTTTGTATCACACACTAGTGCCTTGTCATAGTACTCATTCTCGATGTTCGCCAAAGGTATTCATCAAACTCTATAGCATGCTTATACATATACAGATACCTTTTTCGTATTACAAGCTTTCCCCTATATCAAGGATACCTATTGTGTATTGTCAATTCTTCCCCCAGCTGGATCTGCTGCCATTCATATACAGTGGGGTCAGCGTGTAAGTACACACACGAACGAACACGACAGGTTGGTTCCAACCTTTCGTGTTCAT
Organism: Conchocele bisecta; assembly: GCA_029237695.1. Classification (NCBI taxonomy): domain Eukaryota; kingdom Metazoa; phylum Mollusca; class Bivalvia; order Lucinida; family Thyasiridae; genus Conchocele; species Conchocele bisecta. Next base: position 38,631,667 of record CM055281.1, read on the forward strand.
TCGTGTGTGCACTTACACGCTGACCCCACTGTATACTATTCATAAAACTGAATGCACAGTGTCCGTTTTTGGTGATCTCGAATATCTTCTGATCAGGCCACCATTAAATGACACTTCTGACATTACAGCCATCATGAGAAACACGGACACAAATGGCGAAGACAGCTATTACTGAAATATATAAGTACCTTGGTCTTAGATACTCATTACAGTGTGTACATGTAGATATGCATTGCAATACTACACCAAAAGACAACTTGAAGGTACTTATATATTAAACTATAAACTCACCAGATCCGTCACTTCACAATTCATCCAGCAGCACCTCATCTACACTAATCCCGTATTAATCCAACACTATCCATACATTTCTAGTCCAATAATGTTCACTTGTATCCCATGATTATATATTACAAACACAATGGTCAGTTTTTCACACCTCCTCTAGACCAACATATATAGCCAAGATGCGTTTATTTTGTAGTCCTACTAATCACTTCTCTAACATTAATTCATTACAAAGCATTGGCTTTCAATGTTCTTGTATATATGTTGGTACTCCAGGTGACAAGGTGGTGTTCGCCTCCACGGACTACGACTACAAGCAGGCCGAGGAGATGGAGGTAGTCTTCTGTAGGAACTGCACCAACAAACAATTCCGCATCGCCAGTACGTACCGTAGACAAGTGTAACAGTTCAGCCTCCAGCAAGTGCAAGTGCTACGTTTGGGTTGTTAATATTCTCACGTGGTGCTGTATGACAACATCTGCGTTTCAACTGCGAGGTGTTTTTCATGGGAATTACTTTTAACATATACAGATACAGACACAATTTATATTGTTACATGGTTTCCGTTGTTTGCACATATGTGCAAACAAATAGCGCGTGCTGTTTGCACATGGCTTTAGGCAATGCTCATTCCGGGGCCGCGCGTAATGGAATTGCCTTCATGACGTCACTACGGGGAAGTGCCTTCATGACGTCACTACTTCATGACGTTCATGACGTTCATGACGTTCATGACGCGGCCCCGGAATATGCATACCGAAAATTATCTACGTGAATGGGACGATTTTATAAAAGTACTGAAAATACTGAATATAATGCTCAAATTACATTAGTTTTTGTTGGAAATGTAACAATAACGTTTGATCATGTCCAGCCGTGTGCAAACGTTTGCTGTGGCCCTCGGGAACTGTTTGAACCCGCGACCTCAACCCGCGGGTTCAAACAGTTCCCTCGGGCCACAGCAAACGTTTGCACACGGCTAGACCTGATCAAACCTTATATTCTCACGTGGTGCTGTATGACAACATCTGCGTTTCAACTACGAGTTGTTTTTATGGGAATGACTTTTAACATATACAGACACAGACACAGATATGTATTCACTCTGATCGTTTTTTACAAATTATATAAGAGGTAAGTATGCATAATATCATTACATGGGATATGTCAAACAACAGTGTAAATATAAATGTTTTCCAATATCGAGATATTGTGTTCATACATATATTCGGTTTCAATAAATTCTACATATGCATCAAATAGAAGCAGTATACAATATGTGGTGTTCTTATGGTATTCTAAACTTATTGAGTATTTCCTTCAGGAGTTTGCTAACGGACCAATCTTCAATTCATTGAATAGTTTATCTAGTTTGAAAAATATTCGGCCGATTACGGAAGTATTTTGAGACATACTTCTTCTCAAATCGCCGAAATATTCACCAATTGTTGAGGCGTCACACAAATTACACGTTCTGTTCTGTATGGCGCCATCTTCCAGTTTCAATCGGAAGATAATCACTTACACTTACACAATATATGATCATTCGTCTAAATGTTGTGGTAGTATAAGTAAGCATTTTTTCTAACTGGTGTTCATGTTTATAGCTTGTCACAGAGAAATACAAATATATAGCGGTCTATGCTGATAAGAATCATAATTCAGCAATAGTATACATTTAATGAGAATGGGAGATAGGTGCTGTATGATTAGCTTACAAGGTACAACAGGGGCCGGGGATTAAAATACCAATTTTGAATGAAGGGAAATCTATTGCTACTGGCCACGGACAACCTGTGGTCAGTGAGCTATTTCAGTACTTGTGGGTATATGTAGTTCACAAGTGAGTTTAACTCTACGACTTGTAGAACAGTTCGTGTTGGATGTTTGTGAGATCTGGTTGTGTGGATAGGTTATCTGGCAGCTTGGTCAGAGAGAGGGAGATATACATACACTCTAAGACTTATTATATTTATTTAATGCTGCTTGAAGATGATCATGTATGTTTCATTAATTAGTAAGCATGTACTCTGTATTGTATACGTGTGGAATATTGTGCGTCGCATGTAGTTTAGTAGAGTGGCAGATGGAATATCGGGCTGGAAGGTGGCGGATATTAGAGATAGCGGTCTACGATGCATGCAGATACATCGTCTATTTACAGTTGGATGTATATTTATTCAGGTCTCTTGACGTGACTCTCACGAAGAACGACATTATATGGACGTCAACGATGAAATATATATAAATCAGTGAACTAAATAGTGGTGACTGCTGGGGGTATACCAGTCTTGGAAGTACATATATGTGGGACATTTACTACAGACTTGGACTTGGACGTATGTCGGACATTTAACGGTGGTGATAGATGGTGATAGTAATAAGGGTGGCACTTTGGGTTAACGTACATTAAACATTCAAATGAACTGTGACTTATGCGTGATTAAATTAAATTATGTTGATGTATAGTGTTACCATCTGGAAATATCAATTTCAGTGAGCAGCTTTACTTGTGACAATAGTGAATGACATACATATATATATACATTGTATTCTATATGTGATATGGATGTATGATATGTATGAATGGTATGTGTGTGTGGTTGTGAATTCTGTATTATGTAATACATGCTGTAAATAACCTTATTGTATATACACATCAGGAAAAAAAACATTGGCTCAATATCCTAAATCCAATTGAATTCAGACAACGTAGAACAATGTGATATCTGGTTTCGTAATTCTGTCATAAAGTCCTGTAATTATTTCCCTTCGTAACTCGTTCATGAAATATACCCTTGAAGACCACACTTGGATATCCTGATCTTTTAATACAAGTTCAACATTATGTTTTACCCACTGTATGTTAGGACATTGATCATTTTGATGATCGGTACATACGTGATTTATTCCCGTTTAGTTCAGAAGTAATTTAGTTTTATTTAACCATTTATAGGTATACTAATTTACGACATGATCATCTAATATTACATTATATAGCAGTTAAACTGTTTTGTAAATGTATTATTAATCTGTTGGGTAATGCATGCCCAACATTTTGCCATGCTTGTCTTAAAGCTGGGGTCCCACATGCCACGTTATAATATAGGTAGACGGATAGCTTTGTATTTTCTGCAGATATAATATTTTTTGGCAAAATAAACATCCAATCACCATTACCCCACATATTGATTGGCACTGTTATACATTTTATATCAGACGTAAATTTCCACACTGATATCAGGGGCGATAACCATGTTTCCTTAAAATGTTAACAGACATTACTATTTATTCTCTGTATTTATGTTTTATGTGCAATGATCATACTTTATAATCTGTCGAAAATATTTATTATTTTTTTCAGGTGACGCATTTAATTACTATGAATAATTAAAACATATCATGCCTCATTTGCATATGAAAATGGCCTGATACCACCGCGAGTCACTATCCGTAAAATAAATATTACAAATTGATTATATCTGTATAGCGGGCACTCGTAATGTTTAGAACTGGCGGTATAGTGACACAATTATACACGTATGTAATTCCTATAAAGAACAGTTTGTGCCTTCTGAGTAGGCATGTACCTTTAATAAGAGTATAGATTGGAAAACGTCCAAGTTCGTCATAATATGAGGTGTAGATATTTTAACATGCAAATTGTATTTTAAAAACATCAGTATGTATACTTTCTCAAGTACGGACAAATCATCAATACTCCACACTTCACATCCGAACAATAACATAGGCATAGCAGTTTAATCAAACTATTTTTAGCTGGCAATCAACTGGAAGGTCAATAGTTCTAATCTTTTTATATAAGACTTGTAAAGCTTTTTCTAGCTGGTTTACATGCAGTTTTTCTGGTGTCAGCAAATTGACCATTTCTACCAAATGTTACACCAATATATTTCAACAGCTTAAATATTTCTACTAGTGTGCCATTGTATGTAAAAGTGAGATTCATATTGGTTTTGCTTCCATATATAACAATTTTGTTTTATTGACGTCAACCTTGAGTTTCCAATTTGTATAATTGAAACGAGTGTAATACATGTTGTAAACCCACAGCAGTATCTGCACGAAGTATGGTACATGTATCAGCAGCATATTGACTTACTTTACATTTAATGAATGCATCTGTTTCATCATAAAACATTTCTACTCCAGTATTTGCTTGTGCGATGGTTGTCTAAATGTCGTTTTGTATATATAACGAAAATAAAGGTGTGTACAGATTTTCACCTTGCCGGTCCCCGTTATTACACTCTGATGAACAATGAGGATGTTTTACCGTTTTAAGAAACATGCGGTAGTTGAAATGCACCTGAATGATTGACAGCTTGCTGGCCGGATGGCAGATGACAATAGTTTGCATAGGTCATATAAATAATGGCCAGTGAGAAACATTTGGATCACCTGTTTATGTTGCGACGCATCAGACCATGGCACCTTCGCAGCTTGGTGAAATTACCAAATGTCAAGGATTGCATCATTCTACTGCAATCATATCGTATGCTATTATTGATACTCCCTAGTCCCTTAGATACTATTGGTTGCTGATGATGTATTTAGATGACGTGTATCATCAGTAGGGGGAGCTGCTCCAAGGGTTTCAAAGGATGGTTAATTTGGACAGCCGTACACAATGGAATATAAATGTTAAATTTATTCAGAAACTGTTGGTAACTTAATAACTTGTAAATGAATTAAATTAATAAGTAAGAGATTCATATGGATTTTGAATTTGTTAATATTATCCCAGCAGCATTACACACTGTCCCTTGTACCCTGTGGATATGACTGGCGCGGCTTCAAAGGTGTCAGTGTGAACACGATGTTGCTTGTATTAGGTAGGGTTTGCCTCGTGGACTATGACAATGATGGCACATTCTTTGATGTAAATCATGATAATATATACTGATGAAAAGGGCGACCTATGCATGTCAGCGCATGTAGATGTTCTATTCGGTGTCAAACCGCCAATCACTTAACAGTATCGCAATTCTAAAGCGCATTAGGGGTTGCGCTTCATTCAAACGAACATGTGCACGCGACGGGCTGTGCCAAATAATTAAATAGTTATAGTTATATGCGCTCGCTCGAAATTAATTTATTACAAATGAACTATACTGTTACATAGCGTTACATTTACAGAACCGACGGAATACACCCACTTCGGCGAGTTAGTGCACGGGGCGATCGACATGCGGGGCGAGGTGGGCCTACTCACCCGGAACGTCGTGATCCGAGGCGAGATGCAGGACGGCTGTCCGCCTGGCAATGACAACTGTGACGATTACCCGGATATCGACACTTTTGGAGGTCACATAAAGGTCAGTGTGTCCATTAACTATGTGACAATTTCCCAGTAATAGACGCTTTTGTTTTGTGGTCTCGGATAGGTCTGCAATGGCAATGAGGCATGTGACGTGTTTCCTGTTACCTGTATACATGTACCTACGTTTTGATAACAACATTTCCTGTTATAGACACGCTTGGTTGTCACATAAAGGTCAGTGTTTCTCCGGCAATGAAACATGTGACGAAATATTAAATATGTGACAATGTTCCTCTTAAAGACGCTTTTTGTGGTCATATCTAGGTCAGTGTTTCTTCGAAAACGAACACTATGACAATTTATCCCGTCAACACAGTGCGTATGTGCCGTGAAACACGGTGCCGTGAAACATTTTAGATATCCAGTCAATACATATTTTGCATTTTACAGCCATTTGTAGCTGTTGACGGGATAAATAGAATAGTAGGTTAGTGCCGTGAATGGGAAAAAATATCTGGCGCGGCACGGAAACGGGATGTGCTCGGCAGAGCTTCGCCCATCCCGTTTCCTGAGCCTTGCCAGATATTTTTTCCCATTCACGGCACTAACCTACTATTCTCTATCTATTTTCCTTATTTCTGAACCAAAGTATATGTTGTGACCACTCATTTGAACCGTCTCGGCGAGACGGTTCAAATGAGTGAGACGGTTCAAATGAGTGGTCACAACATATACTTCTGATGAGAAATAAAGAAATTATTGAGCCTTGCCGGATATTTTTTCCCATTCACGGCACTAACCTACTATTCTCTATATATAAACACATGTTGGTTGTCACGTAAGTGTCTCTCCGGCACGGAAATATATTACAAGTTTCCTCCTTCCTGCTACACCCACGTGTGCTGGTCACTCCGCCTGGGTCCGTTTGTTTTCGGCAATGAAACATGCGACATATTTCCTGTTACAAACTTGTTTGTTGGTCACGGAAAGATCAAGGGGCCTTTTCACTAAACTTCGTACGATTAAAATGTTCGTAAATGCAAATTTAGGACCGTCTGGACATTTCAATTGATGAATTTACATTTATTGAGCATAGACTGCATATATCATAACTTTGCACTTACGAACATTTTAGTCGTAAGAAGTTTAGTTAATCGGCACCAGTAGTTTTCTCCAGAAATGAACCAATTGACAGTTTTCCTGTTATGAACACGTTTGGCGGTGACGGAAATGTCAATTTTTCTCCGGAAATGAAATACGGGACGAAATACCCCGATATAGACACATGTTTGTAGTCACCAAAATGTCAATCTGAGTGTGTAAGTCTGTGTGCCTATAACAGTAGCATATCTGTAGCAATGTAACCGAAATGATCACATCGAATTGACGTCATTTCCTGTCCTATTTGATTACCCTACAGCATGTGCTAATCTTGCCAGTATTTTATTTTTATTTGTCAATTTCCTTATTTCGAAATACTTGAATACTGTTCTTGAAATGAAGCATCTGGATTGGCTGAGCCTGAGCGGTGCTACATCCCAGACTTAGACAATCAAATTGTTTTATTGCGGCATGGAACTGCAAATAAATGTTCAAACACGTCGATGATAATATTTGCAAGATTAACGCTGGTGGCTGTGTACATTTGACTGGAGAAGTCCAGTAGCCGATTTCACCAACATTGCAAAGTATACTTTTCTAGCAAAGTATACATTGAGGGAGAAATTTTCAATTTTAGGATAAATTTATTAATTTTTATTATACTGAATTTATTACATTATCACAGCCATTTTGGCTGTGATAATGTAATAAATTCAGTATAATAATTCTGCATACTGTTAATCATCAAATATATGCAGTCGTTAGTTCTATATGAAATAATGTGTTTCCGGAAAAATAAATGATTACTCCCTCAAAGTATACTTTGCTAGATAAGTATACTTTGCAATTTTTGTGAAATAGGCTACAGGACGGAAACCGATCCCAAATACTGACTGAACGTTGGCCAAGTAGTTTGCAATAAGTAAATTAACAAATATTGGCAACATTAGCGTATGCCGTAGTGTATTCAATATTTGCTTACATGTTTGACTGCAGGTTCTAATGGGATTTCATACAGTAAACATTGAGGGTGCGGAGTTACACCATATGGGTCAACAAACCGACAAAGGTAACACCTACTATATATGACAGATCCTGTTATTGGCATGCCAGACCGACCATCCACCACTAAGTACCATAATTATAATGCTGGTCGTGTTTCATTCAAATGCTAGTGACTTTACAAAACCCCCATACCGTCGGCAGCAGCATATGTTACGGACGGTACAGGAGTTTTGTAGAGTTATTGTCCGCAACAAGATGGCATGATGACCCAGATCAATTACCTGAGATATAAAAGTGGTACACAACTCCGAAGAAAGCTCAAAACGTTTGCCACATAGGTGAGAACATTTTGGTGGAGCATATAGTTACCGCTTTGTCCGACGTCCGGCGTCTGGCGTCCGGCGTCTGCCGTTCGAGTTTTACGTCTAAAATTTTTCAAATTGATATATCTCTGTGACGGCTTGGGATATCAACTTGAAACTTCATATACACATTTATCACCATCAATATATACCCTACCCATGCTGCACATGAGCCCAAGGTCAAGGTCAAATGACCATATGTTCATTTTAAACCCTACCCATGCCGCCCCGGAGCCCAATGTCAAGGTCAAATGACTTAGAATTTTGTTTGTTAAAGCTTACGTTAAGTTTTTCAACTTGCTATATCTCTGTGGCCGCTTGTGATATCAACTTGAAACTTCATGTACACATTGATCACCATCCATATTTTCATTGTATACCCTACCCATGCTGCCCAGGTGCCCAAGGTCAAATGATTTTGAATTGTTTTTTTAAAGCTTTTGTAAATGTTTTGCAAATTGCTATATCACTGTGACCGCTTGCGATATCAACTTGAAACATCATATACACATTAATAAGCATACAACACCAATAGCCAATGTCAAGGACTTTGGATTTCAATCCAGGCGTCATCGGGGAGCATTTGTCGGGATTTCTCGACCATCTAGTTTATAATGGTTTGTGATTATTGTTGTTTTTGTAGTTGTTGTTGTTGCTTCGATTTTATGGTTGAAATAGGCTCGATGACCTTTCACACCCGTGGATCTCTCCACTATAAGTGTGGTTGCATTCCTGTCGCCCGTTTCACTGAACTGCGTACGACAAAAAAAGGTTCTTACGAATAGTTCTATAGATTCACTTCACACATCTACATCGCAATTATGAACTTCTTAGTCGTACGAAGATTAGTGAAACTGACCCCTGGCTTGCACCAGTGGCTTACTGTTAATGATTGAATCCCTTCAGCGGTTTTAGTGTATGGTGCTTTCTTGGCAGGACGGTACCCGATCCATTTCCATATGTGTATGAACAGAAGTGAGTCGGAGACGGTTCCCGTTATCAATGATGTCTCCATCCACGACACGTTCGCCAGATGTTTCACTACTCACATGAGCCACAGAATACAGGTGCATGCTCTCTCTCCCTCTCTCTCTCTCTCTCTCTCTCTCTCTCTCTCTCTCTCTCTCTCTCCCTCTCCCTCTCTCTCCCTCTCTCTCTCTCTCTCTCTTCATGTATTTATTTAGATGTGTAGATTTGCTATCGTTTTACGGAATGACATATTTCTATGAAACATGGCGCAGCAAATGCGAAACTGTTTGCCCTTTTATTGTACAGTTTGCTTTAATTTGTCATAATTCTGTCGTTTTAGCGTCAATGAAAGAAATAAACATTACTCGATTCTTCGTGAAAGTCATAAGGTTTTGTAAATAACTTTGAATGTAACCATAAAGCACATAAGTCATCGTCTTTGGTGCGCCATATATCACCTTTTCTTTTTTAAATATATAAATAACATCAAAGATTACGTCACGTAATGAGCGTCAATTTTGAATTCGAGTTTGCAATGCTGATATAGTTCAATAGTTCACCCTAGAATGTATGGTCATGATGATTGATATTTCGTTTAATATAATGTCATGTAACTATATGTAGTGCTTCACATATTTAACTTATTAGAGCGAGTAACGATGGTGATAATTGTAGTCCACGAACATGAGCAAACCTATTCCCGAACACATCGAGAAACAAGGGATCCCATGTAAAAAAAACCATCTTAAGCATGTTACCATTATAATGTTAATAGTACTGGTACGTGAGCGATAACGCGGTCGGATCCCGTTGTATATGTCAAGGTCTGATAGCACCTTTGCATGGGAAATGATATCCAGTGGCGCACAGGTAGCTCTGTAGCCGATTTCACCAACATTGCAAAGTATACTTATCTAGCAAAGTATCCTTTGAGGGAGAAATATTCAATTTTAGGATAAATTTATTAATTTTTATTATACTGAATTGTTTACATTATCACAGCCAAAATGGCTGTGATAATGTAAAAAAATCAGTATAATAATTCTGCATACTTTTAATCATCAAATATATGCAGTAGTTAGTTCTATATGACATAATGCATTTGAGGAAAAATAAAGGATTACTCCCTCAAAGTATACTTTGCTAGAAAAGTATACTTTGCACTGTTGGTGAAATGGGCTACTGACATGTATTGCATGGGTCCTACATTACTTATAGATCCTGGACACCGTGTGCTACAAGGCGATGGGCCACGCCTACTTCCTGGAAGAGGGCGGGGAATGGCACACAAAAATGGACGGAAATCTCGCTATATCCACACTAAAGGGGAGCGGAAAGTTGGAACCGGAGGATAAAATGTTAGTACAGTGAAAATGTGAAACGAATTACGAGGGGACATACAGATCTTCGTGTACAAATGCCTTCATTGCAACATGCGGCAAAGGAGGTTTATCCAATTTTGCCATGAAGTTAAAGTCATGTCAAGAGATCCATGATAATCGCCGAAAACCACTGCCAGAAAAGTGCCGTTGTATTGCAACATGTTCATTTGTGCCAAGCTCATTACAAGAGTTGTCATATTCAATTGCACAAATTCGTCATACATGTAGACCCGGATACAGCGAAACTCTGTGTAAATGTAGCTCTGATTGGAGAAATGGGGCTTATATACTGCGTACAATGTACATCCATATCAGCCTGTGCATCCGCACAGTCTGACATGTTCTGCACTGTTCGCCATTTCGCCAATGAAACACGCGCTATGCTTCTAACAAGCATATATATCAGTATAACGCTACCAGCGTGTGCTATTTGATCAGGGGCTACACTGATCACAAATCCTTTAGGACCCTTTTCTCCAGTAACTGCCAGAAATGACACACATTAATACTATGTCCAACTGTCGAAATGAAAGGTTTGCTGAACAAAGAGGAATTATCCGCATCTATTTTCAAACCTGACAACCTGTACATCTCAGTGTGTGTAATCTTGATTTGGTGCCAGTTGTAACACTTGTAATAGCTAATAATGCCGATTGTTCGAGAATGTACATCACAGTCGCATGTGACGGAATGCTCATGTAATTGATGTACAGTGAAAACTCTCTAAGTCTCCCAGGAACCCTCGCAGGGTGTCCGATTTAGAGAGGTTCACCTTGTATAGTTGTTATTAACATTTAATTTATGAAAGTAATGAGTTTAAGTACATTATATGAATGCATGATATCGGATTCATAGGAATTTACTACTGCCCTGTTGATATTAATACATGTTTACATTATTTTACATTATTTAAATAGGAGACCAGCCTCGTTCTGGATAACCAATCCAAACACGTGGTTCACAAACAACGTCGCAGCCGGGGGTGACGTAAGTAGCCAATTCGATAAATGATAACACTATAGCCAATGGTAGACAGTGTACCATTGTAGCCAATGGGAGACATTGTAACATTGTAGCCAATTAGATAAGTTGTAACAATATACACAACCGCCTGTGTTAATCTTGCCCAGACGACAGCGTTTCTGAACATATATGGGTAATTTCAACTCGTAATCAAGCAGTTTGATTAGCTGAGCCTGTGATGTGTCATATAACATGCTCAGCCAGTCCAGCTGCTAGATTTCAAGCACAATATTCAGCTATTTTGAAATAAAAATAACTGACAAATATTGGCAAGATAAGCGCATGTGATTGTGTAGCCAATAGGAGACATTGTACTATTGTAGCCAATGATATATATTGTAAAATTAGAACCAATGGGATATATTATAGGAATGAATGGCCGTTTTGTGAAATGTATCGGGGTATAAACTTGGAAAAGTCGCGGGAATACTGGACGAAGGCCGGAAGGCCTCGTCCAGTATTCCCGCGACTTTTCCAAGTTCCCCGATAAATTCAACAAAAAGGCCATTCATTCCTTATAATTCCAGCATTTGAAATAAATTCATCATGAAAATGTGTTTATTTTCCGTTTTCTTAAGAATTATTTTAACTGCGCCTGATGATTACAGAAAGTAGTTCGGCATGGTGTTTACTGGGATATAAATTCTGGACAGAGACTTGCTACGGACCAATCAAATGTTAGGGAATTGTGTAAATAGTTTTGTGCTGAAATTATTAAAACATTGTAGTCAATGGAACACATACGCTGAATCATTGTGACCAATGGAATACATTGTAACATTATAGCCAATGTGATTCATTGTAACATTGTAGCTAATAGGATACATTGTAGCATTGTGGCCAATCAGAGACATTTAGCATTGCAAGCAATGAGATGAGATACATTTTATCAGTGTAACCAATGGGAGACATTGTAAAATTGTAGCGAAACGGATACATTGTAGCATTGTAGCCAATGCGATTCATTGTAACACATTGCGATAATTGAGTAATGTGATCGCCAAGACACCAATAAATATACAGAGAGGAATTGTAGCCGAGAGTTTACGACCTCCGATTGTCACTCCGTTGGCCTGGGTTCGATCCCCGATCTCTGCGCACGGCACTCCAGTTTGTGGAATATTATAATTGTATTTACCGCTCTAACCGCTGGTTCTACCCAGGTGTGCCATATAGCGTATTGGTCAGCGTGTATTCACGACATGGCAGCCATTTTGGGACACTTAAAATAAGAAACACAACACAACGATTATGCGTGTTGAGTTATAGAGCAGTGTAGTTCTAGGTCCAATAATATTCCTGAGACAATTTACAGGACTATCTATGATTTACATATCATATATGGCCCATCTGACATAATACACAGCCTACTGACCAATACATAGATCATACATGTACATGTAGACAGCTTTTAATATTATTTTCAAAATGTGAAGCACAAATAAATACTGGTAAATAATGAAGGTAATTCAAAAATGTTAAAAGACAATGTAAATGATTGTGTATTTATTTCAGTTCAACGGTATATGGTTCCTGTACCCGGATGAGCCACTCGGACACTCTCGGAATCACTCGCTAATGGAGCATGGAGAGGCTTCACGCACTCCTATATGGCAGTTCGGCAATAATGTGGCACACTCATACCGCCATGTACGTTATATAAAGTGGGGTCAGCGTGTAAGTGCACACACGAACGAACACGACAGGTTGGAACGCTGACCCCACTGTATTTCATGTATACAAAAAAATGTAAATCTTTTTCTGCATGTTTTCTCATTTCGCATCAAAAGTGTATGTTGTTACCACTCAGTTGAACCGTCTCGGCGAGACGGTTCAACTGAGTGGTAACAACATACACTTTGGGTGGGTTGGAACCAACCTGTCGTGTTCGTTCGTGTGTGCACTTACACGCTGACCCCACTGTATGTTCCGTAAATATGAAACGGCCGTACCTGTATTTGGCAGTATGATGCTTTGGTCCGTTTGTTCAATTACTAGATCAAGGTGTATGATCAGGTGGTTACAACAACAACAACGTCGCCCACTCCAAAGTAAGTATTATTTGATATTTTCCTTAATATGCAACGGATTTTAATGAAATACGGCGCAGCAAACGCGTCTTCGTGAGCTGCATTTGATGGTCCAGAGTTCGGCAAAGACTTATGTCGTTTTTGCGAAGAATCGATTTCCGTGTCGCTAGACACGGAAATCGATTCTTCGCAAAAACGACAGAAGTTTTGGCGAAAAACACAGAGACCACCAAATGCAGCTTAACAAGACACGCTTTGGTGCGCCATATTTCACCAAAATCCGTTACGTAATAAGGACAATGTAAAAGAATACGTACTTTGAATCAGATGGATTCTGGAAGTTTCAGTACTTGTTGTTGTTGTTATTACCACGTGATCATACACCGTGTAGATGTATACCCATTATAATATGTAGCAAAATACTGTTACAGTGTGATATTTCTACAGGCACATGTATATACAGTGTGGTCAGCGTGTAAGTGCACACACGAACGAACACGACAGGTTCAACCTGTCGTGTTCGTTCGTGTGTGCACTTACACGCTGACACCACCGTACACCTAGTTTATTTGATATTGTACTACAATACGCGGTTCTTTTATATTGATAAAATTGTATATTGATGAGTTTATCGCACTATGGACGCTAAAAGAATTTTACATGTTGTCTTCAGCGTAATAAACATAAAACATAACAAATTAAGTAGTGTCCTCAGTAATCTCCATCATGCTACATTTAATAATAATTGCACTCATTTCTCATTTCACGACTCATGTCCGAAAATCCGTCATCAATGTGTCTGCCTAATTCTGCCAATACTTATTATTTCCTTTATTTCGATATACTTGAATATTGTGCTTGAAGTCAAGCAACCTGATTGGATGAGTCTGAGCTGTGCTACAGCTCAGGCTCAGCCAATCAAACTGCTTGACTGCGATTCGACATTGTCAATATTGCCACTAGATGTTCAGAACGGTTGATAATATGGCCAAGATTAACGCAGGCAGTTCTGTATCAAAAAGTTTCTGACTTTCTCGCATATGTCCTCACTTGTATCACTGCCAGACTGGAATAAACATCGGCTCCCGCCTCACGGACGAGGGGACGGTGACAAGCTCCAACCACTGGCAGCCTTTGGCAGTCCCCACCGACCCCGACTCCCAGCCCCTTGTGTTTCCTCTGGGCAGAATGACGGTAATGTAACTATGTAATATCACTTTACGTCGTATCTGAAAAATGTTGTCAGCGTGTGTTACATGTACTTCTTTTACCTGCGACTGATATGAGTGTCCATTACTCGTTTATTACCTTTTTGTGCCGTTGTATATTTTCGTTTGGAAGGTTCATTCGTGGGTATGTGTACTTTTGTATGCATTAATGTAATAAATTCAGTATAATAAAAATGTATAAATTTATCCTAAAATTGAAAATTTCTCCCTCAAAGTATACTTTGCTAGAAAAGTATACTTTGCAATGTTGGTGAAATAGGCTACTGGTTGATGCGGTGACTCAGTTGTCATTATTTCAATATAGACATGATAGAGATTCCTTCGTTGTGTGTTGTCATACTATGCATGTTTCCATTTGTTTATATGTGTCTACTGTAATCTTTCTTCTGGCAGTTTTCATTTCGGTGGAAATGTTTACATGTACTAGTACTTTATATCTGAAGTTTGCGTCTTAGTTTGATATTACGTAAAAACAACTATTTATTTCGACGGGACATGACAACATTTGTGTAACGTAGAATGATTTAACCAACCAATAGCCAGTTTTTGTTCACTGACCATTCCAACTCGGTGACTTTGTCGTAACTTACTTGTTCGTATGTTTTCCTTCACCTGGAACCATTGTATGTTATTTGTTAACTATGCAGATTCCTGTACGACTGTGGGTATCTGCTGGATGTGGGGGAACTTTGTGTCAGTTGAAAAGTTGCAACCGCGACTGTACCCTTACCCGGAGTATGCCTGATAAATGCATTAGATTAGTTTTATTTTTCTGTCAATGTATATACATCTAGTAATATACATACGCGTATGTACATACATGATACCATTTTATAAGCATGAATGCTTGTGTGCTAACCATATACACTGTTTCCAGCAAGAAATATATTAAACTCAAAATAAAAATTACTTTTAGAATATTCCCATTGCTATACGCATATTATTGCCCTAGTAAAGTCAACTCACTGTTGATTGTCTTATCCGCATATCCTTCAGGATATAAGAACCGAAAAACGAACATCTGGATTGAAGGCGGGCTGCTTGACGTCAAACAAGTGTCGTAAGTTTCTTATTACATGTTTATCTATTTGATGTAAATATTTAAATATTCGTCGATTACCTAATCAATAATACTGTTTTAAATGGTCATTATAACTGTAACAACGAGCTGAGAACTGAAATTAGAAGGCTAAAGGACCGTTTTGAAAAAGCAGATGAAACATCAAAGTTGGCACTCGAGAAAGCAAATTACAATGAACAATACTCGAGAAAAAATAACTTTAAAATCTTGAACGTGTATGAACGAGCTTCCGAATCAGAGGCCACACTCACACCAGATGTCTGCAACTTATTCAAGAAAGAAAATGTATCGATGATCCCAAAATATATAGCTATCCATCGGATCGCAGGCAAACCAGGCACGACAAAACCAGTACTGGTGAAATTGAAGAACAACTCAATCGAAACTCATGCGAACCAGATCAGCGATGAAGGCGACTGGCCACAGACTAGTATATGATGTCACACAATTGAACTCTATATTCATCAGCTGACTGAACGACCACCAGAAACTGGATTCTGCATGGTACTTTAACGGCGCAGTGTATGGCAAGACCAAAGATGGAAAAAGGCTCAAATTTGACATTTATGACAGTATTGACAAAGCTATTGAAAAGGCCTGAGAGAAGGAACCTAGATAATATTCACATATTATTTTGTTTGTGCGACGGGGCTTCTCTAAGCAATCCTTATGCTTAAATGAAATTTACAATGGTCTTTGTGACACAATTATAACGTGCAATCTAAAGGTCAAAGAGAAATCTGGCACACACAAAAAAAATGCTATTCGTATTAGTTTTTTGAATATGTGTTTTTTGGGACAAATTATTTTCCAAGAACTGAATGTGGAATATATACAATATAAAAAAAACTCAGCAGGCCAACACTACACACATGGACATATGAACTCGTTGAATCGTATGACATGGATTATACACTGGTGTAAACAATGGACATTAATAGAATAGATTGTACAAAACCAAGAATATGGAGAGTTTACACCTTGGTATCACATGCCTTCACAAAATGGGACAAATGGTGGGTTTTCCAGTGCGGCCCATGATCTATCAGCCTACCCTTGTAATGTAATAGAAATTGCAATTGACAATAACATATGCAATGTATACTGACCAACTATATAACTTACAAGAGTGCAGACAAAGATTTGACAATACATATAGGCGGGCTGATCTGTGGCTACACTGGATCCAGCACTATTTGGACCCCTTTTCTCATGACATGCCACATATGCTTTTCATGTTCCCAGTTATTTCAGATTAGTGAATCCATGTAATATTAACCCTTACACCGCTATCTTAATTTTTTGTTGTCTGCTGTTTATTTTCTATTTTCCATTTTAATCATCAAAAACATGCTTTGACAGCACTTTAGAATAGTTTACAACATGCGTGCACAGCACTTCCATTGGAAATGATTCTGAAGTGCTGTAAAAACCATGTTTTATTGAGAAATAAGGCAACATATAAAAGCAACATCAGACGACAATTGTTGTGTGTAGCGGTCTTAGGGTTGAGTTATTGATCATGCTGAATGGAAGAACAAACACTGACATGCAAACATACACAAAGTTGAGTGAACTATTTAGACTATATTGTGATGATGCCTGGAGGGCAATCTACCTGTTAGAATTTTTAACCGCACAAAACAAATGTATCCGTATTTATTCTAATAAACGCCCCCTGAGCTATGCATTTTTCTAAATTAGTTTCGGCATACTACTTACATAAAAACACACAAATTTTAATTCTTGAATGACTACTATGGGAAAATGAAGAAACTGACTGAGACTATAGGACAGACATTACTATTAGAGGGGGCGACTGTTGGAATAAATATGGTATGTTAAACATTTCAGGGCACCCAATTCAAACATTTCTTGACATCATGCAAACTGTTATCCTCGCTATATTTCGCTTTCGGGCAAGGAAACAAATAATTGCATTTACATGCCCGACACGAGATAACAACTGTTACCAGTCGGTAAGTGACTCATGCGCTATATGAGAAGTGTACTATGAACATATTTCACAATATCCTCGCTTTTTGTATGATATGAGGGAATTAATTTATGTTTATCCTCAAACAAATCAGTCCGGGGATATAGTGATCGCCCCACATCAGTTGCTTCTTTGGTCGTCTGAATAACATTGTGTCAGCCTCGTAAGCCTTACAAATCTGCACAGTATATTGTTGATTTTCGGTTTTGTTCTGGACGAGAGCATGCCCTGGCAGCACATGGGAATTGTATCCATTGGAGGGGGTTCTCATGTGCTGTCAGTAACATGTTTGTAGTAAAATGATATAGATCAGAACTGAAAATCAGCAAACGACAACACTCTGTTCCCGCCTATCAACAATTAACCCTTACAATGCTGGATTAGATTTTTTGTCTGCTGTTTGTTTTGTATTTTCCATTTGTCATAGCAGTTGTCTCCCATTGACCAACACAAATGATAATTGTTTACTTTATGTCAGTACCGGTACATGTAGAAAGAAAATATATTCCTGACTAGCTGTAAAAAGAGAATGTGGCACACAGGTGGTTATTCTGTCTGTTATACATGTTAACCCTCTCAACTCCAAGTAACTGGAATAGACTGTGAGATGAAACTTACTTTCAGAAGGTACGGATCCTGAGGAGACGGCTTGTCACGAGCCGGCTCATCTGGATCTACACTGTTTGCCACTATACGTGTATTGAAAGTGCTATGGTTGTCCCCCCTTAGTCCATGATGAATTTATGCTTGAGTTTCAGCAGATTAGTTTCATTATCAACATAATTTATTTTAAATTTTCTTTCTGGTCTTCAACTTGTCAGTAGACCTACCCAAAAATACAAGTTTATTCTCCACATTATAAAGAAATATCAGCTTCTAGTACATCTAAAGCACCCCTCCCTCAGTAGATTAGATAGGCACAGCTTTTTTTGTTCACACCTTTTTGCATTCCCCCCATTAGGTTTACGCACCCGCAGGCTCTGTTGGAGTTAAATATGGTAAGAAAAACATCACCCTAAATAGGCAATGAGTGAAATAAAAATATTGTCATTAAATTGTCAAGGAATAGGTCAACTTCCCAAACGCACTGATCTTTTTCAATACTTAAAAGATAAAAAATATCACATATACTGTTTGCAAGATACCCACTTCACTCCAGGGGAAGACGAAAAATGTGTACGGATTAGGTGGGGTAATGATTGTTATTTCAGTTCATTTCGATCTAATGCAAGGGGGGTAGCAATATTATTCAATGGTAATTTAGACTATAAAGTACACCAGTCAAAATTCGATCCCAATGGTAACTTCATTCTACTAGACATCACTATTGAAAATAATAAATTTACACTTGTATGCTTGTATGCACCAAACACAGATGATCCCCTTTTTTCAGAACATATCAAAAGAAATTGATGAAATGAATAACGATAAATATATTTTATGCGGAGATTTTAATCTTGTTTTGGACCCAGATTTAGACTATCATAACTATAAAAATATAAATAATAAAAAATCTAGAGAAAAATTATTAGAAATTATTCAAGAAAGATATTGAATCGACCCTTTTAGAGAAAATCACCTCCTAATGAGAAGGTTCACATGGAGACGACGACAGCCTTTTCAGCAAGCAAGACTAGATTGCTTCCGCATGTCTGAAAATACTTTACCTTCAATTAAAAGCTGCATCATTGAAAATAGCTACAAATCTGATCATTCACCTGTATTGTTAAGTTTATGTTTCAACAATTTTATAAAGGGAAAACCACTATGGAAACATAACAATTCAATGCTGAAAGACATAAATTACATAAACATGATTAATGAAAAAATAGAAGAAATAAAAAGTCAATATGCCATTCCAATATATAACCGAGAAAACGTGCATGAAATACCAAATAACGAATTGCAATTCACAATTAACGATCAACTTTTTCTAGAAACACTTATGATGGAACTACGTGGAAAATCTATTTCTTATTCTTCCTTTATAAGAAAAGAAACTAACCAAAAAGAAAAAATCATTAACGGAACAAATATTAGACATGGAAAAACAATTAAAGAAAGAAGACATGAATAAAATTGAAATTTTAAAATTAAAACTCCAGGAAATTCGTAAAATTAAAGTAAATGGTTCAGCTATTCGATCAAGGGCTCTAAATATAAATGAAGGAGAAAAACCAACACAATATGTCTGTGCACTCGAATCTCATAACTGTATAAGTAAAGCAATACCAAAACTTGAAACAGAAAATGGCAAAATAATTACAAATCAGTCAGAGATATTAAAAGAAACAGAACTATTTTACACCAAACTATATAGCAATAAAGACACAGATACTTATAAAGAATTAGGTTTGGATATTTTTTTATAAAATGCGCCTGTACCAAAATTAAATGAAGCAGAATCAGAAAAACTAGAGGGATTAATCACAAAAACTGAACTAGCCTTTTCACTAAAAAAAAACATGACGAACAACCGTAGCCCAGGTACAAGCGGATTTGCATGCGAATTTTATAAAATGTTTTGGCATAAACTGGGTGATTTCATTTGTAGGGCAATAAATTATAGCTATCAGAAGGGTGAACTATCTATAACTCAACGGCAGCGTATAATAACACTAATCCCAAAAGAAAATAAATCTCGAAATTTTCTAAACAATTATATACCTATTTCATTATTAGACACAATTTACAAAATGGCATCAGCATCTATCGCAAATAGAATGCAAACAGTATTAGAAAAATTAATAAATGGGGACCAAACAGGATTTATTTCAGGAAAATACATGGGGGAAAACACTATACACCTAAACAGGTATACGACATTATGCAATATATTGAAAAAAACTTTATTCATAACTTCATTCATAAAGTACTTCGCTACTTTAAATTCGGACCAAATATTAGGCAATGGATTACATTATTCTACAAAAAAGCTCAACTATCAGTTAATCAACACTGTAACCTCTCATATTTTTGTTTCAATACATCGAGGCTGTCGTCATGGGGACCCACTCTCATCGTACCTATTTATCTTATGCGCAGAAATACTTGCAATCAGAATACGCAAAAATCATAAAATTAAAGGAATTAAAATAAATGGAACAGAATATAAACTAACACAGTTTGCAGATGACACTAGTGCCTTCTTGGATGGATCAAGTGAATCACTAAACGAAACACTTAATGAACTGGAAATGTATGCCCATATGTCAGGACTTAAAGTTAAGTTTGATAAAACACAAGTTATTTGGATTGGGGCAAAATTTTTTGCCAAGACTCAATTAAAACAAAATGGAAACTAAACTGGGGAAGTAACAGATTTAAATTGCTTGGTATTACTTTTGATACAGATTTAGAAAAAAATGTGGACATAAATTTCTCGGAAAAAATGAATCTCATAAAAGAAAAAATCAACAGCTGAACAAAAGGTACTTAACACCATTAGGCCGAATCACAGTCATAAAGTCTCTTCTTCTCCCATTTTTAGCTCGACTATTCGAAGAATAAGTAGAGCTTATGTTGTCACTCCGGCGTCGGCGTCGGCGTCGGTGTCGGCGTCGGCGTCGGCGGTCGGCGTCGGCGTCGGCGTCGACGTCGGCGTCGGCGTCGCGTCACCGTCACGCCTTGGTTAAGGTTTTTAGTCAAGCTTGTATATGGAATACTACTGGCCCTACACCCACCATACTTGGACAACTTCATCTCCTAGTGATGTAGATCAATAACCCCTGATCTATATTTGACCTTGACCTACATTTCCTCTTGAATTACTTGGTTAATTCCCCTTGGTTAAGGTTTTTAGTCAACCTTGGTTAAGGTTTTTAGTCAAATTTGTATATGCAATACTACTGGCCCTACACCCACCATACTTGGACAACTTCATCTCCTAGTGATGCACATCAATAACCCCTGATCTATATTTGACCTTGACCTACATTTCCTCTTGAATTACTTACTTAATTCCCCTTGGTTAAGGTTTTTTTTTAGTCAACCTTGGTTAAGGTTTTTTTTCAAGCTTGTACATTGAATACTATTGTGCATCCAGACACCATACTTCGACAACCTTTTCTCATAGGTATGTACATCAATAACCCCTGATCTATATTTGACCTTCACCTACATTTCCTCTTCAATTACTTACTTAATTCCTTTTGGTTAAGGTTTTTAGTCAACCTTCTATATGGAATACTACTGGCCCTACACCCACCATACTTGGACAACTTCATCTCCTAGTGATGTACATCAACAACCCCTGATCTATATTTGACCTTGACCTACATTTCCTCTTGAATTGCTTAATTCCCCTTGGTTAACGTTTTTAGTCAAGCTTGTAGATGGAATACTCCTGGCCCTACACAACCATACTTGGACAACTTCATCTCCTAGTGATGTACATCAACAACCCCTGACCTATATTTGACCTTAACCTACATTTAACCTTGAATTACCTACTTAATTCCCCTTGGTTAAGGTTTTTACTCGACCTTGGTTAAGCTTTTTACTCAAGCTTGTACATGGAATACTATTATGCATACAGACACCATAATTGGACAACCTTTTCTCATAGTGATGTACATCAATAACCCCTGATCTATATTTGACCTTGACCTACATTTCCTCTTGAATTACTTACTTAAATCTCTTTGGTTAAGGTTCTTAGTCAAGCTTGTAGATGGAATACTCATGGCCCTATACCAACCATACTTGGACAACTTCATCTCCTAGTGATGTACATCAATAACCCCTGACCTATATTTGACCTTGACCTACATTTAACCTTAAATTACTTTCTTAATTCCCCTTGGTTAAGGTTTTTACTCAACCTTGGTTAAGGTTTTTAGTCAAGCTTGTAGATGGAATACTATTGTGCATACAGACACCATACTTGGATAACTTTTTCTCATATGGATGTACATCAATAACCCCTGACCTTTATTTTACCTTCACCTACATTTAACCTTCAATTACTTGGTTAATGTTTATAGTCAAGCTTGTATATGGAATACTTCTGGGCCTACATCAACCATACTTGACAACTTCATCTCCTAGTGATGTACATCAATAACCCTCCCTACCTATATTTCACCTTGACCTACTTTTATCCTTGGATTACTTAGTTATCTCCCCTTGGTTACGTTTTATTTTTTACTCAAGCTTGTATATGGAATACTCCTGGGCCTACAGCAACCATACTTGGAAAACCACGCATCTACGTCCAAGGTCAAGGTCACTGTTGAAGGTCAAAGGTCAAACCTATTGAAATTCCCTTCCGCTCTATATCTTCTACACCGATGCATGGATTATCAAATGGCTTGGCACAAATGTTTCTCATGATGAGAAGGTGTGTCGCCATCAATAACCACGTACCTACGTCCAAGGTCAAGGTCACAGTTGAAGGTCAAAGGTCAAACCTATTGAAATTCCCTTCCGCTCTATATCTTCTACACTGATGCATGGATTATCAAATTGCTAACCACGCACCTACGTTCAAGGTCACAGTTGATGGTCAAACCTATTGAAATTCCCTTCCGCTCTATATCTTCTACACCGATACATGGATTATCAAATGGCTTGGCACAGATGTTTCTCATGTTGAGAAGGTGTGTCACAATCAATAACCACGCACCTACGTCCAAGATCAAGGTCACAGTTGAAGGTCAAAGGTCAAACCTATTGAAATTCCCTTCCGCTCTATATCTTCTACACCGATGCATGGATTATCAAATGCCTAGGCACAAATGTTTCTCAGGATGAGAAGGTGTGTCGCGATCAATAACCACGCACCTACATCCAAGGTCAAGGTCACAGTTGAAGTCCAAAGGTAAAAAATATTGAAATTCCCAAATGGCTTGGCACAAATGTTTCTCACGATGAGAAGGTGTGTCGCGATCAATAACCACGCACCTACGTCCCAAGGTCAAGGTGTCACAGTTGAAGGTCAAAGGTCAAACCTATTGAACTTCCCTTCCTCTCTATGTCTTCTACACCGATGCATGATTATCAAATGGCTTGGCACAAATGTTTCTCGTGATGAGAAGGTGTGTCCCGATCAATAACCACGCACCTATGTCCAAGTTCAAGGTCACAGTTGAAGGTCAAAGGTCAAACCTATTGAAATTCCCTTCCGCTCTATATCTTCTACACTGATGCATGGATTATCAAATTGCTAACCACGCACCTACGTCCAAGGTCACAGTTGAAGGTCAAAGGTCAAACCTATTGAAATTCCCTTCCGCTCTATATCTTCTACACCGATGCATGGATTATGAAATGGCTTGGCACAGATGTTTCTCATGATGAGAAGGTGTGTCGCAATCAATAACCATGCACCTACGTCCAAGGTCAAGGTCACAGTTGAAGGTCAAATGTCAAACCTATTGAAATACCCATCCGCTTATATCTTCTACACCCATGCATGCATTATCAAATGCCTTGGCACAAATGTTTCTCAGGATGAGAAGGTGTGTCTCGATCAATAACCACGCACCTACGTCCAAGGTCAAGGTCATAGTTGAAGGTCAAAGGTCAAACCTATTGAAATTCCCTTCCGCTCTATATCTTCTACACCGATGCATGGATTATCACACTATGCCCATGGTCAAGGTCACAGACTTGATGCGTTTGAAACCTTAACGCTCGGCTAAATGGCTATGATCAAAAATGCCTCGTTTTCTTTGGCTGCCAGTGGGGGTATTCGTGTGCCGACAGGCCACATTTCTAGTTTCCCTTGGTTAATGTTTTTAGTCAACCTTGGTTAAGGTTTGTATGTAGGCCGCAGCCACCTTCTTTGTCAAGCTATGTGTACATCGACACCCTCGTAGTCGAGCTATGCTGTTCTCCTACAGCTCATACAGCACCTGTTTATATCCCTTCCTAACTCCAGTCAAAGATGTGTTAAAGATATCAGCAGCATTATGTATAATTTTGCTAAGGCAAGGTAAATCACGAGTAAAAGGCACTATCACATGCAAAAAATATGAGGATGGCGGACTAAAAATGACAAATATTGAGGACAATATATCATCTTTAAAAACAACATGGCTAAGAAAAATAGTGTGCAACAAATATAAATGTATAAAAAATTTAAATACAGAAATTGATACAGATAATATTTTTAAATTGGGAGATATGTACATCGAACAATAAATAAGGAAAAATGTCAAACCTTTTTTGGCGGGATGTTCTAAAAGCTCATCTAAAATTACAAAATAAGCTTAAGCCGATAAACATGGATGCATTTCTTTCTAGCCCATTATTTTGTAATAAGGACATAAAATGTGGGACAACCTTCTTCAATAAGTCATGGTTTGATAAGGGAATGTGTTTTATAAATGACATTATCAAAATTGATGGAACATTTGCCTCTCAAAATCAACTTAAAAACAATTTCAACATAAATATAAACATTCTTCAATATTATGGCCTTGTCAAAGCAATAAAAGATTGGGTTAAAAGCTTGAAACTTAGCAACATCGAAAAAAAGCTAGAAATGCCATTTACTCCATACAAACTAAAAATATACCTAAAAAACAAAACCGGCACAAAAGACATGTATCTCGCATTAAACTCCAATTCTGAAACTCCAGCTGGTAAAATTAAATGGAACTGCACCTATAATTTTAACAATGAAACATGGAAGAAAATATATTTATGGCCGCATATCATAACAAAAGACACAACTCGAAAATGGTTCCAGTACCGAATAAACCACAATATTCTGGCCACAAATGATTTCCTAAATAAGATTAAAATTGCAAGTAGTCCATTATGTACATTCTGTAAGAAGTTTTCGGAAACAATAAAACATTTGTTTTGGGATTGTGAGGCTACAAAAAACATATTTATGGAACTTCAAGAATGGTTAGCGACAAAAAATATAACTATTACAATTAACGAAAAATCATTCATCTTTGGGATTTACCGGAAAAAAACAATAAATATCTTCAAATCATTAATACTATTAGAAATTAAATACTATCTCTATTATTGCCGATGTTCAAAAGTAGTTCCAAGTCTCAGCGTACTGAAGCATCGAATTCAACTAATGTATGAAACATCCAGGAAGGCAGCAATAATGGACAACAAATTTGAAAACTTTACAACAATTTGGGAAGAAATTATCATTTCACAAGTTTAATTTATATAACAAAAATACCAAAATAAGATTTCATCTTCAGTTGAGCTAGTTGCGGGTGCTATAATAAATATCTGCTTTTGTGCTTATTTCTTTTTAACGCCTCCCCCACCCCCACCCCACCCCCATTCCATCTCATAGTATAGGTTTGGGAAATAAAGCAATTATAATATGAATATAGTAGAAGAATATAATGTACACAGAGTAATACAGGTTCAAGCAACCACCATGACCTGACGGAACCAGTCGTGTTTTGTTTTTATAACCAGTGTGGTGATCGAAACAGATTGTTTATTGGCTTGTCAATATATAATTTTAACAACAACTTTAACATTGAACCCTTTCAGCCGTAAATAACTGGAATGGATTATAATATATTAATTTTCGGCCAATTCCATTCATCACAAAATACTTTTCAAATAATCGATTTATAAAATGTTTTTTTTTTTTTTTTAACAAATATGAAAATTACTTGCAAAGAGTGCAGATCCTGATGATACAGTTCATCATGAGCCGGCTTGTCTTAGTCTACACTGTTTAAAAACACCTAAATGGCTGCAGTGTTGAAAGGGTTAACAAATGATTTAAGCACAGTAGGATTGAACTTCATTTTTTGCAGAATGGGGCTGCTTCAGTCGGATCATGGGTAATATGAATGATAACATATAATCAATTACATGTATTACATATGCTAAATCAAACTTTGGCTCTTGCAGTGCTGGAGAGTGACATTTTCATCTGCGGGTATATTATAAGCATTACTGTTTTATTTGAATAACATGGGCAAGTTTTTATTGCAAATTCAGGTCTCTCATTAGTGACGATTCTAATGTACCACTCAACCATGAAGTCTTAAAAAATACTAGAACAGTGATTTCTACCCAGTACTGCAAGAGTAAAAGAGGTTGAATATCTGTAATTGTACATTTTTTAGTTGTACCTGATTATTGCATGTATATTATGTACGGTTTGTGGGATAGCCCCGACCCACCATAAACCTATTACGGGGGAAATAAATATTTTCAAAAAAAAAATAAAAAATAAAATAAAAATAAATAACTGTAGAGACGTCACAAGTCTAATAATAGAAGCTAATCAGGACTCTGTTGCTCAAAACCTCTATTATCTTTACCAGTGTTAACGGATTGTTAAATTCTTAACACTGTTAATCTAAAGCAGGGCTCAGTTGCTCAGAACCTATGTTAGCTTAACGGACTGTGTTTAATCCATAACACTATTAATGATTTAACAGTCCGTTAAACTAACAGAGGGCTTAACGGTCCATTAAGCTAACAGAGGATTTGGGCAACCGGGCTCTGGCTGAGTACGTTTTGTTAGCAATATATTTGCGTACATTGCAGGAGTGCCGAAAGCTTAAGTGGAGTGACACTGACAAAGTAAGTGCCCGCTGTTTTTTCAACTGAATGCAGGCAAATTTGAAAAGTGAAAGTCTTCAAATTTCTTTTTTTCATAAATATCAAAATAGTCGTCTCAGTAAAGTTAACATAATCCTCATCCATGAGAAAACTGTCACCAACATCTCGAGTCCTGTGTATGTTCTTTGCAATCGAGGTATCATTGTCTGATTGTGGTCTATGCTGGTTGAGTTTGCTGCCATTTACCTTCGTATAGTTCGAGCCTATATATGGTTCTACTTGTTGATCGACTCGATACTTACATATATGCGTATTATATGTGTCTAATTATGTTGTTTCTCCTTCGGTCTTGGAGGCTGATATATGATTTGAATTGATGAGTTGGTATATGTCGATAAGCATTATTAAGGTAAATTTCACATTGCAGCCCGGGCCTTGAAGGACGTTACTCCGGCAAGTTGTCACAGTCCGTGATAGTCGGTGACACGGCAAACATAGGCGAGAAGACTGTGACCAATGGTGTAGAATATCCCCGTTCCTTGCCCACTACCTGGTGGCCGTGAGTGTTCTCAATTTATTATCACCGGTGCTTAACTTGGGGGTGTTTAGAACAATCTTGCCCACATTATAAATGTATCTGGTAATCTATTGCCAATGACAACTCGCATTTCAATCAATTTGATTTTCAAAGTCTGAGATGTAGCAAAGCTCGCGCTCAGCCAATTAATCGACTTGATTCAAGTATATTGAAATGAAGAAATTTATCAACAAGTGTACATTTGTTTGTATATTATAATGAGCTAGCGTTTGGTATTTTCTTACTGTTTGCGTCTGTGTATTTCTCTGAACATACGGATATTGTTTTTAATTTATGTCGAAAGTTGACGACGGCGGCCTGCTTAGAGTATTCACGGACTTCATTGTGTCAACGTTGACGTCATTTCCAA
Source organism: Conchocele bisecta (assembly GCA_029237695.1). Taxonomy (NCBI): domain Eukaryota; kingdom Metazoa; phylum Mollusca; class Bivalvia; order Lucinida; family Thyasiridae; genus Conchocele; species Conchocele bisecta. Next base: position 38,659,874 of record CM055281.1, read on the forward strand.
ATATAAAGCTAGCAATTAAACAAAACAGTAGCATACCTCTTGGACGGCTTCTGGTATGGATTTACTTAGTTGCGGGCAGAAACCCTGTAAAACTCAATAGTTTTTCAGAGTTACTGCCCACAACTACTATTTCCTTTGAAACGTAACATACCATTAGCCTTAATGTCCTTAACTTAAGTATTACTGCCTACACTGCACGCAGGCTACAATAATATATAATGTCTTTTCTCAGAGCTAATCCACATTCGGGGTTGACGATGTGGAAAGGACCAATCAAAGCAGAAGACCTGTGGTTTGACGGCTTCAATCAGAACAGCGTGTACGACACCGGGGCGATAGCATTTCGGCGGAATACTCCATACTTCTTCCCCGCAAACAACGATCTCATGAATATGACATTTGCTTTCGATGATGGGGTATATATCAGCAATAACAGCTTATCACATCATCTACCGTATTATCTATATCCGCATTTCACCTTTGCTGAATAAAAAATACTGTTCACGTCGGTATTTGACGAACAGTTCTTAGAACAATTAATTACTAATACGCGTATCTTCAAATACAAATTCTAAATAATCTCAATATTACAAGGCATAACCATTCATGCACTGGCCCATTTCTGTGGTACGTTATAGATGTACTATTATTCAAATAGATTTTCATTGATCTGTATTTAGTAAAACAGCAGCAATGTGGTCTTTTCACAGAAGAATAGCCTTATATGAAAATGTATAAGGTTCTCCATTGTATTCGATATCTGAAAAATGCTCTTCAGGTGATAATGTTGAATGTCCCATCTTCATATTTCGCCGGAATTATTTAAAAAATATACAAATGATATTGTCCGTAAATAAAATTGACCATTAGTGTAGCTGAAAGTGTCAAAATGCAAACGGACTTCATTCATTCAACGTGTTCCCTGTATCCCATGTCTCCGATTAACCCTTTCACCCCTAAGTAACTCGAATGTATTTTGATATGTTAATTTTGCAAACTATCCAATCATCACACAATGATTTTCAGACTTGTCCATTTATGAAAAGAAGGTATTTTTTGTTCTCAAAATATGAAAATTACTTTCAAAAAGTGCAGATCCTGATGAGCCGGCTCGTTACGCTATATCGGGCTGTCGGGTTCAAAGGGTTAAACATATCGGAAAGGTTTCATGCAGGGAATGTCACGTCCATATAATTCCAGCACAAAAATATTTACACAATTCCCTCACATTTGATTGGTCCGTAGCAAATCTATGTCCAAACTTTATATCCCAGTAAACTCCCACGCCGAACTACTTTCCGCAACCGTGAGGCGCAGTTAAAATAATTCTTCAGAAAACGGAAAATAAACACATTTTCTTGATGAATTTATTTCAAATGCTGGAATTATAAGGAATGAATGGCCTTTTTGTTAAATTTATCGGGGATATAAACTTGGAAAAGTCGCGGGAATACTGGACGAGGCCTTCCGGCCTTCGTCCAGTATTCCCGCGACTTTTCCAAGTTTATACCCCGATAAATTCCACAAAAAGGCCATTCATTCCTATAATAGTTATGATGGAGTAGTCATTCCTATAATAACTCCTTATACATACACTACTTCCTCGCAGCCGAAGTTGGGGAACCGCGTGATCAGTGGAACAGAGGCGGACGGCTGGATGATACGGGATGGCGACAGGACGGCCGCGTATAGGGAAGTTGTACCTGCGCCACCAGTCGAGAAAACACCAATCACAAAATCACCTACAGATGGTAAGGCCTATATGGAATACATGTACCACCATTGTGGTAAACAGTAATCCTGTGCAAAATGCCACCTCTGAATAGCAACACCTGTCTATAGAAGTCACGATTTTGTTCTTTCTAGTGATAGTTACCTCTTTTTCGTTTGGGATCACTCCAATATTAAAATAAAAATAAGATTCATTTGACTACCAATTATATTCAGTTACAATGTTGAAAGATTCTACAATCTAACAAAAATAATGAAAACTGGTGTTAAAAGCACCCCAAAAATGTTCCTCAAGTGCAACTGGGTAGCAATGTATCAATATTTGCAAGCAAACTAGCTCCGTGACCTCAAAACGCCAGCACAATTTTTGTTAAACCGGACTACTTATCCATACCTCTTGTGGGATTGCGCGCCCTTTAGTATTCTCTAACCTGTAGATATATACGGGTAATGGTTTATGTGGTCAAAATCGTCACATCTATGCTTACATCCGTTCTTATTCACAAACGCCTGCGTTAAACTTACCCACACTGTAAAACCAGCGGACGCTTGACGCATCCAGACGCGTTCATATACATGTATATGCAATTTTAACGCAGTGGTGTTCAAATTGGCCTTCAGGAATCCAGTAAATGCATATTTAATGAACCGATGTGTGCAAATGGTGTTCAGCACATTAACGTCTCCGTTCAAACACTCTGCGGTCAATTTTTGATCAGCTTTCAATTGTGGTAGATACAATGAGTTTACCTTAACAATGTATTAATAACACCATTTACGATAAATTTTAAATATTGTTTGCATAAAGTATGGTGTATGAAGCTACCATTCATAATTCGTTACGGCATTTAAACACTGCCGTTCACATAGCATCCATTGATGAATGCTCAAAGCGTACAGTGACGTAATTCTATTTTTAGCGGAGTATTTTTGGTTCCACGCGGTTCCATCATGACCATGGAATTCTGGGAATTGGGAGCAATTTTTATCTCTTTCCGGCATTGCTGCTAAAGAATATTGAGGACATTTAAATATAAACTGTACATTTTATTTACTTATTTAGGTGGTTTTAACATGTAAACTAATGGTAATAGCAGCTCTTCATACTCGCCAATGTTTGTGGCAGCTCTTTGTGGTAGGGGGTTGCTTGATAAACATGCAAAATGAGACAGAGTCCGAATTTGCCTGCAACATGTGTTGTTTCTTTGCAGACTCCATGCAATCATTTCAAAATCATACCATAAGGTATCACAAAGATGATCCAAATTTCTCGGTTGCATGCAGTATAGGTTCTTGCTCCTTCACATCAAGCAAATGGTCCACTTTTAGATCGCATGTAAGCCGTAAACACGGTAACCGAAATCAAAATGTAGACTTACCCCACCCACCCATGTTATTCAATTATGATGGAGAAAATGATGTTGTTATTCCGTTTAACGATACAGAAGCTCTGCAGAATCAAAATATCTTAAATACTCTTTCATTGCAAGCCAAACACAACATTTCGGAATCTTTAATTGACAACATAGTTTCGTGTACCAGTATATTGCTCGAGAGCCAAGAAAATTACGTAAAGCAAAATGTAAGAGAGGAGTTAATGGCCAGAAATATAGCAACCGATTTCATTGATAATATCGATGTAGGACACATTCTCCAGGATTTGGATACTGCTAAGAAAAGGTACACAGTCTACAAGAACAGTCGGAATATTTGCTTTGTAAAACCGGAGGAGGTTGTACTTGGCGTGCACCATGTTAAGAAAGGCAGTAAACTTATTGAAAAAGAAAACATCACATACTACATACCGTTTCAACAGTCTGTGTGCAACATACTAAATTTACCTGGAGTCTGGGCCCATGTGCAAAACCCACACATTTCTAATGATGAGTTTATGTATGACATTTGTGACGGCGATTACGTTCCAAGAAATGAACTCTTCTGACAAAATCCCAAGGCTTTACAGGTGGTCCTGAATACCGATGATCTCGAAATTGTAAATCCGCTAGGTTCCCATACTAAACAACACAAACTTTCCATGTTCTACAATAAACTTGTGAACATTCCTCCTCAGTACAGGTCAAAGTTATCGGCCATACAACTTGTTGCAATTGGGAAAACAGCATATGTTCGATAAAACAATGGGTTGAATGCTTTGTTTAAAGATTTCATATCAGTTGTCAATCGACTTTCAGGAGAAGGTATTAAGATGAGAGTTGGTGATAGTTTTCACAAGATTCAAGGTGCCCTGGTAATGGTGTCGGCTGATACATTAGCAGCAAATTGGCTTGGCCAATTTAAGGAGGGTGTTGGGTTTGCATTTAAAACTTGTAGAATGTGTGATGTCACTGGGACGGATATGAAGAACAACCTGTTGGATGACAAGCTGAAAATGAGGACGGACGATATTCACAAAAAGCGCTGTGATTCCCTTTCTTTGATGTCAAATGGTAGTCGTGTATACTGGAGCAAGATGTGGGGTATAAATGGAACAAGCTGCCTCATGTCACTGACAAACTTTTCTATCACGACTGGCCTTGCTCAAGACCCAATGCATGTACTGCTTGAGGGTATACTCCCCAATGAGGTTGGATGCCTTATGTACTATTTTGCGCACACCAAAAGATTTGTGACTATAAAGTGGTTCAATAACCAAATAAAAACATTCCCGTACTCTTATCTTCATGCTAAAAGCAAACCGGAAAACACTTACACAAAAGTTAGCCTTGATGAATCACAACTGTGAAACAGTCCTCGTCAGCCATGCTCACTCTTTAGTTTAAACATAGTTTATTGCATATAAGTACAATGGGCTTGGGCTACAAGTTCTCACAACATTAATTACAGCCCTTACCCAAGTATTTCAACAATACATCAATTTAACAGCAATGGCGATAAGTATACAGGTATATGTACATGGGTACATACCAATAATCTTGCGGTATATATATATATATATTTGCACAATGTACGAAAATAATGCCAGATAATGCCGCTCATACTCGGTCCCAAAGTCCCGGAGGAGGATTGCTACTGGATGAACTTCCTTCGTTTGGTACAAATTGTGATGCTTTGCATAAGCTCTTACTGTCATAGAGAAACTGCTGTACTTCTGCGTGTTCTGCTGGGACTTTATCTGTCGACATGTAAATCATTGTACCCCAGATCTTCGTTCAAACCGAAAAAGCACTTTGCAGTTCATTTTCCTCGCCAGATGCTCTTGTATGGGCCACTTCGACACCACTGGTGCATGCGTTTTTAAGGAAAACATGGATTCTTTAAAGCGAAAAAAATAAAGAATTTCAAAAACCTACCATACACACTCAGCAAACAGCACCAGTTATACATGTGTCTGAAACAAGCAGGTTCCAATGACGAAAGGTCAAGAAATTTTCTATATGAAGGTGATACTGTTACAAGTGGAACAGAATTTGACTTTGCTGTTGAATACCCAGAATTTAAACAGGAAATGTGTATTATTTGCGCAACAGAACCTTTGGACGAATGGCACATGTATAGAACTAAACGTGTTGTCATTCGTGGTCTTAAGTATGAGGTTGGTTGTGGCATCGTAGTTGCCTATGAAGATAGCACCCCAGTCTTTGGTTTGTTGAAGGAAATTCTCGTTTACAACAAGGAAAAACATTTCATTCTCGAAAGAACGCAGAGCCCATCGGTATTCAACCAACACATACTCCACTACATTCTATCTCCAAACGGAGTTTTCCAACTTAAATCATTCAACAGTTTGCAATTTAAATGGCCACTAAGCATTTACAGGTATGAGGGGATCGTTGTAATGAATGCAAACAGCCACACTTGTGAAATTTGTTAGATACTCAATTACTTGTACGAATGTAAGGGTGCAACCAATAGGTAAATGTACGGTTTTGTGTCTACGATATCACGACGATCGAACTGCTCACTAAAGCTCACAATTTATATCTCATACAGACACAAAAAAAGTGTACATTAACCATGACCCTTTCAACCCGAAGTAACTGACATGGACTGGTGTGGTAGGACCTGGCATCAGATCAGGATTGTTCTGATTTCAGGGCTGAATGTATATTTATTGTAAACACTGAGCTCTGATTTTGGACTTCCGCCCCCCCCCCACCCCACCCTCATTGGTACAGTCGCATTATCTGTACTACAGGTAATAAGTGGGTTCAGTACTGCACCCATGGACCCGGCTTTAAATTACCTTAGCTGTTGATAGGCCGTTAAACACCAATAAACAAACAAACAAACTGACATGGACTGGTCCAACCAATTTTCCGACCAGTCCTGTCATTAGAAATTTAAACTTAAATTTGGATCAGTCCATTTATTGAAATGAGGTGTTTTTGTCGCGCACGCTTGCAGAAAGACGTCCGTACGTTAGTCCGTCCGAAAATGTTAAAGTTTTTGAAAATGTTAAATTTACCATCCAATGCCACGTAGTACCATCAAATGCCTCGAAGGATGTGAGATGCGGGCCGCGGCCATCTAATTTTTATTTTTGGTCAGAAAATACTTGGAAACAGTGCAGATCCTGATGAGACGGCTCAATATGAGTCTGTTCATATGGATCTACACTGTTTGCAATTGAGCTGTCTCATCAAGATCTTCACTGTTTACAAACATAGCTAGAGATATATTGTGAAGAAATGGTTAATGGCTGGTTTATTGTTGCATGTTGCATACATGTTGATAATTCATTTGAAAATATATGTCGATATTGAGCAGCATTTTTGTGTCATTAGTATATGGGCCATGATCTGAGAAAAGCACCCTTATCGCGTCGCCGTATTTCGCCGATATTGCTTTCGAAAATGGCTCATACTTTCGTTAAATCACCTGGAAAATTGACACAAATTTCAGAGCTCATGCGTTTAATTCCGCATTCTCTGTACAATTTGTGTCCAACTTTCCTTGTTATTTACGGGAAATATTACATGTTTTCGAAAGTTAATTCGATGGTCTAGTAACATACGGTCGTAAGTGCTATGCTTTAGCATAGCACTTACGACCTTATGTTACTAGACTAACGCACGCAATATTAACGCATGCTGTGGTGTATTACACTCGTTTATCTGCTTTTATAACCATTGCCAAGATGAGAGCGTCGTTTGAAAACTGCATCATCTGCCCGTCACCGTTTGGCGCAGCCACGTGTATTAAATATCCACTTGTCGATTTGTTGGGCTTCCAGATTTTCACTGTTCCCATTTCGTCATACGAATAGATTACTCCGCCGAAAGGTGTAGTCGTGCTTTGAGAACTGCCCCAACCCCGAAACCGGAAACCTTTGTTCACACCAGAAGCCGCCTGCGCGTAACACGTCATCAAGTCTTTCTCCATATCAAATGAAGCATAATGGCCGCCATTTATGTGTATGTGATTTGCGCCGTGATTCAACGTAGCGGAAAATAGACTTCCGTATCTATTCAACAATGTATACGACCATGCGGACACGCGAAATTCTCCGACGGCATGTTCCCCCAGTCCGTGGTTTCCCCATCCATCTGCCATCCCCAACAATGTACCAAAATATTTATCGTATGTAGTATCATTAATCCAAAACGGCGACCAAATGCGGATTGCCTTATCACTAAATGCATGTATTACTCCGCCTGCATTACTCCATTGTCGGTATGATGACATCAGCGACCCCATCCCGTCAGATAGCAATGTATTTTCAGAATTACCAACCCGGATCTGCACGAAAACCATTGCCGGATATCCGCCAAGACCGTGATTTATTTCATAAAATGACAACTCCCTGCGCTGTATATCTAACGGTATCCATTTTGTCTGGAAGTCGGGAGGAGACATATTCTCATCACCCCAAACTTTAACCCTAACTAAAGCGGATGTGGCCTTCTGGTGGTCGTTACCAATCCAGAACGAGCTATCGCGTCCAGTGTTGATGACACGCCCTTTGTCACCGTTGTTCCCCTGCCTTGGGGCCAGCAATCGCACGTGCGTCTCATTGTAGAAATATACCACGCCCCCGTACGCCAGTGACATATCATCGTCGCTCTGTATGGCCGAGTCGCCGGGAAATATCCAGCCGGCGTTCGGTCCAGTCGTTGGTTTGACCTGCACGTCCACTTTCAGCGGAATGGCTCCAAGTCCATGCTCGACCGTAATGTCAGACAGAAGGTCGTCCTGTGACGCTATCGGTGTCCACGGGCTCACAAAGAACGGCTGTCCTAACAGAGGGTTGTCGCCGCTCCCTGCTGATGTAACGGTGTCCGAGAGGTTATTAATCAATGTCTGCTGGGCAAAATCCAAAACTGACATTTTGGACTGTAGCTCAAATACACTATTTGAGTTATTCATCGATCGCTGCGCTACCAATTGAACGAAACTGTCTATGTTATTTATTCGTGTTTCTGTATTACTATAATTGACCGAAAGCGAAGACAATGAGTCAGCAATTTCAGCAACGTCGCTGGAATGAGACCGTGTTATGTTCTTTTCACTGCTAAACCCTTTCAGTAAAGCACGCATCTTAGTGTCCAGTGTCTCACATGTACACGAAATATCTTCCGGTCCCAAATGATCCACTATATGTTTCGCATTGTCTGCATCGTAAGAGACAGTCGCGTCGAGAATAGTTTTCAGTTGTTCCTCGAGCTTCTCTCGTTTCTCAGTTTCTTGTGCCAGATTGTCTTTCAGTGTGTCTATCTCCATGGTAAGATCAACCCCAATTTTGTATTCTATTCTGGAGATACTGTCTGCTAAATGGTGGTACATCGCTTCCAGCCGCCTCTCCGATATTGACGCGGACGAAGTGAGGGTCGCGTCCATCATAAATATAGCCAGCATTATGTGTATGTATTGCATCGTCCAGTGGTTCCACATAGCCGTCGCGCAATTTATATGTATCTAAAACAAATCACTTGATAGCCGATCCACAGCTCCCTGTGTTATGGACTGAAGTGATTACATGAAGTGAGCATGATGTCATGTGAGATATGAACATTTTCAAGTATTGTACTAACCCTTCACAATATTATTACTTAAATTGTGTCGTCTGCTGTTTATTTTTTGTGTTCCATTTTTCTCGATAAAACATGGTTTTACAGCACTTTAGAATCTTTTACAATGGAAATGATTCTAAAATGTTGTCAAGCCATGTTTTTTTATTCAGATATGAGACAAAATATAAAACAACAGCAGACGACAATTTACGTATCCCGCATTCTAAGGCTTGATCACTATGCACAGATGTTTAGTGAAAGTTGATAAGAGTCGATAGTCAAAAGATATACATTTTTAATTTTAAATTAGTGAAAGGCGATCATGAATACTGTATTAGAAATGTGTGAATTCACGGTAGCATTGGAGCTACATGTGCTGTATGCTGTTCAAAATGCCCTAACATACTAATTTGCTCGGCCAGTGGTGGCCAAAACAATTCTCGTTTTGTCGTTACATAATAAATTTCAGGAAGTGTCACTTGTAAGCCGGTAATTTTCGCGTTTGATTTCGGCAATACTTCACCGCTATATGTTTGTTAACGTATTTAACACATGTGTGTAAGTCGCATTTTTTAAGTCTGACAAGACATAACAACCATGACGCAAATGTGTTTGTAATCAGTGAAGAGCAGGGAATACGTGGTGTGATTTGTTATCATCGTTTGATTGATGACAGTCATAGATCTCTAATTTACACATTAGATATTCAGTCGCGGTTCAATTGCGTCACCATTGTAGGTCCAATTCTGATAGATCTATGTAAATACTGACTATTCTGAAATTAAGTTTTGTCGTATACAGTTTATTTTCCTTCTTCTTTTTTTTGAAAACAAAACATGGTTTGACAACACTTTAGAATCGTTTCCAATGGAAATGATAATAAAGAGCTGTCAAACCATGTTCCATGTTTTATTGAGTACAAAGGTAAAATACAAAACAACAGCAGACGACAGTGTTTGTTTCCCGCATTTGACGAGGTAAGCATAAGATGAACGTGTCACGCCAAATAAAACCACCGACAATAAGACTATGGCTGATAAGTATGACTTATACTGTTTGCGACCACCCATTGCCGAATCGGATCATCACACGCGTTCTCACAGTTTCTGATAAGAGGCTGCACCGTTCGTCATTTTTTAGTCAGTGACGGGCGGGCGGTGGGGTATCGGACTGGTGGAAGGGCGGAGGGACGGACGGACGAACGGACCGACCGACCGGACGGACGGACGGACGGACGGACGGAGACGGACGGACGGACGGACCTACTAATTTACACCCTTGGGTGGTACAACCAGTGTTTACAGACACATGAATGGCCACCTAAGAAACAATAGGCTCACGTGGTTACGGAATAAGTTGCAGTGTTTTATTTGTCTTAGGCCACACCTCAAAGAACATAAGACCCCGAACGTGTGTTTGGACGGACGGGCAGACGAAAGGACGGGCGGATGCCATAACACAATACGTCCCATCTTTTTCAAACGGGTTTAAAAACTCATTTTCTTCATACCCCATATAAGGGTATTTTCAGCATGACATTGGTTAACAGTTATGATGATTATAATTTGACTTTCCTGATTGTATAACAGTTGCCACGATAAGAGCGTCATTTGACGACTGCATCTTCTGCGCGTTGCCGTTTGGTGGGCCAACGTGTATTAGATATCCATCAGTCGACTCGCTGGGCTTCCAATTGTTTACTCTACCCACCTCATCATACGAATAAATCATGCCTCCATAAGGTGTCCCTATTGATTGTGAACTACCCCAGCCTCGAAACCAGAAGCCTTTGTTCACTCCAGATGCTGCTTGCACGAAACACGTCAGCAGGTCTTCTTCTAAGTCAAGTGAACTGAACGGCCCTAGAGAAACAAATACAGAGCTGGAGTGACGGTCCCTGGAAACGGAAAATAGATTTTTGTTTAAACTGAAGGAATTGTACGACCATGCGGAAACACGAATTTTACAAATGTTATGACGTCTCGTGGTTCTATAAATTCCCCACCCATCTTGTGATCCAAACAACAAAGCAAAGTAGAGTCTCCATTTATACAATTTAGTGGCAAATGGCACCCAAATCCTAATGGCCTTATCGCTGAAGCCGTGTATTACTCCGTCGGTGTTGAAGAATACGCGGATGCACAGGCTGATCTGGATCTACTCATATGACCCATTTCTCCAGTCTCAGCCACATTTGTAAGTTCTCCCATAAATATAATTATACCGTTTATTGAACCAGGTGAGCTGATTATCGTGAAACAATACACTAGTCTAGTGATTGGAGTATTGTGCCAAACGAAATGAGCGTAGTAGTGACGGCGAATGTCTCGCGTTAGAGAGGGTGTGTCAGAGAACGTGATTTGATTTATTGCGACGACACTGACGTCATTTCTCCATATATGGTAAACACGAGAGTGGCGTAAACTACTGCAGCTCTACAGAACCGAGTGGAGTACTTCATCGTCAGTTCTGTGTAAAACACCACAAGCATTTGACGTGTTTCGGCTTTCATCGTTATGACTATATATATATGAACAAGGCTTCTAACTGTGGTCCGACACGACCTCGTATCATAACAAATTCCGCGATTGTATTAACGCTAATGTGAACATTTTGGCAGAAAGTGCACATGTTCATTTGAGAATTATTGTTATCTTGCTAAAATAGCATATTGATCCTGCAGAAATACATAGAATACATAGAAAATTACAATGTTAAATATGTTATTTTATTATCATACGAGGTCGAGTTCGACCGAAGTTAGAAGCCTTGTTCATATATATATATACAGTTAACGCTCGTTTACTCGAAGTCCGTCGGACTGTGATAAATATTTCGAGTTAACCGAAATTCGACGTAAAGAAATCTGAACAGGACCTCGAAATATTGTCATACACGTTACGGGACGCAACTCCAATATGACCTGTGACACACTATAATGTGTTTACTTGTGTTTGCCTATGCACGCATGTGTGTAGTCGAACTAAGTATATGCATCTGTATTATCAGGGTGTAACAAGAAAAGACAATTCAAAGCAGTAAAGTAACATTTTATTATGCTTAATAAATAAAGCATGTAAACCGCTTACAGTTTAATTGGTGTCGAGTAAATCACCATGGACAGTTATTCAAAGTTTGTGTACACAGGCTTACACAGGTAAACAAGTCTAGTCTTTGATCCGGTAAATTGGAGCCGCGAATTCGCACTTCGAGTGCAAACTGACACTTTGACTTAACGAGAGTGAAATACCACACATTTCTGTTTTCGGGACCTAACTATTAGTTCGTATCACAGGTGACGGGGAAAAAATCACATGACAGTACATATATATATTTATCACAGTCCGACGGACTTCGAGTAAACGAGCGTTGACTGTATATATATATGAACAAGGCTTCTATATATATATATATATATATTGTTAAAGGTTAACAACGAAGTGAAAGTCTCGGAAAGACGTGCCTTTTAAAAATCTGTTAATATGATAGAAATCGGTACCTCACTATTCCATTTGATGTTTAATATATATATTATTAAAGGTTAACAACGAAGTGAAATGTCTCGGAAAGACGTGCCTTTTAAAAATATGTTAATATGATAGAAATCGGTACCTTACTATTCCATTTGATGTTTAATATTTGTGAAAATATACCAGTTGGGGTCTTTTGTTTAGGCCTGATGGGTTGACAAAACGTACCTGTATCGCAAGCACATGGCATTTTGTTAACACGGTAAACGGCTCTGACGCTGATTGATGTATTTTTAACAATAATCAACGTCAATTGTTACAGTAAGGTGACGATTTCTATAATTTCAACGGATTTGAAAAGCCTGTTGATTCACCTGTTGTACACCTTGTATCTATACAAGTAACAACAAACTATCAGATTCGTTGTTCCCATCACCTGTGGTTCGTATTGGCGAAAATTCGACGCAACGAAATTCGACGTGTCAAGGTTTCTGAACATGTATTGGCAATATCTCAACTCAGAATCAAGCAGTTTGATTGGCTGAGCCAGACTCAGGAAATCAAGCTGTTTGGTTTCAAGCGTTTATCATGATGTATTGCCTGTTTCGTCTTTAACCCTTTCAACCCTAAGGAACTGGAATGGACTGTGATATGCTAATGTTCCGACCAATCCAATGGTCACAAAATGATTTTTAGATTCGTCCATTTATGAAAAGGGGGTGTTTTTGTTCTCAAAAATATTAAAATTACTTTCAAACTGTGCAGATCCTGATGAGACGGCTCGTTACGAGCCGGCTCATCTGGATCTGCACTGTTTGCATAAACCGATATAGCGGGCTTTCGGGTACAAAGGGTTAAAGGTGCTGTATGTTTTTGATAATTCAGAGGGCGTTGATGTGGCTACCCTACAGCCATGTATCGTGACGCTGCCGCTGGAGTACACGTTTGTAGTGAAGCCGGACATATTGCAGGCGGCCGGCGGATCCTGCCTGCTCCGTGAGAACTGGCGGATGGCCGTCTGTCCGCAGGCGGACTATGGAAATGTTCGTACATTACAGACACGTTAATGCTGACACCCATATATATACACAGCCGCCTGCGTTAATTTTACTAAGCGTATCAATGTTTCTGAACAGTAATTGCCGATACACAATTCACAATGAAGCAATTGATTGCGCGGGCCTGGGGGCCGTTTCACTAAACTTCGTACGACTAAAATGTTCGTAAGTGCAAAAGTCTGTAAATTTAAAATTACCAATGTTGTCTTGTAACCAATTATTGGATTTTACATTTATTGAGCATAGGCTGTAAATCCATCAATTGAAATTTCCAGACGATCCTACATTTGCACATACGAACATTTTAGTCCTACGAAGTTTAGTAAAAACGGCTCCTGAGATGTAGAAACAAAATTGCTACCCCGCTCCATTTTTGCAATCGGTTATCCGGTGTGTTTGATATGTAAGCGATATAAAACTGTAAAAAATGTATCAATACATTATTAATAAAGAACATACACATGCAGAATTTGGTTATTTGACCGTGTGAAGGTATTTATCTGACACATGCATGTACATTTGAAAGCTTCATGTTGTTATGTTGAATGTTGAACAACAACAGGAGAACAGATGGCTTCCATGGGAAAATTATTTCCCTGTTATATTATTTTGGGCAATTTACTAGCTCTACATCAAAGGTTATTTGTTTAAATGTATAAAATATACAGTTTACTAAATTTTGACCTACACACAACAGATTTGGGTATGCAAATTTGGGTCAAATTATAGCCGTAGATAACATATCGGAGGCGAATTATTGTAGCTACCTGTAGCACATTTCTGGCTCAGGCAATCACGCTGCTTGATTTCAATCACAGTAATCAAGTATTTTTAGATAAATAATTTTACAAATAATGGCAAGATTAGCGCAGGCGGTAGTGTAAATGGGCGAATTCAGGGGGGCGGACCCGGCGCGCGCGCCCACCCATAATGCTCCAAAATGCGCCAGAACGCAGGAAATGTGATGTAGATTTCCAAAAAAATCCGGGGGGGTACCCCTAGCTCTAGTCAAGTATTACAAAATAGTTACGCCCCCCCCCCCCAACCCGAAATCCTGGATCCGCGCCTGGTGTACATTGTGTATTTGGCATGGGTATTAATGTAAGCAATCGCTAAGTGTATACATGCTATCTACAAGTTTGAAAGAGTAAAACTCTACGCACTTTACGCTGACCTGAGTGAATATGACAGTAACTGCTGTGGCATGAATACGGGTTCGTCGGCCTCGATCTGGACTGTTTTAGTGCAAATTGTGAATCACATATATACCGTAGTACGTGATAGTTACTCGCCAATTGCACTTTAATTGAGGAATTATTGTGCATGCGGCTTGCCATAGTCAGTGAAAGTGCATACGACGCCATGATAGCAAAGTAAGGTTAAGGACATTATTTCGTGATCATTATTTCGAAAGTAAAATATATGATTTTGTCTTTTCTTACATTTCAGCCAGTAACGTACATGAATATACATGTACCTGTGAATTACACCACTCGGTTCTGTAGAACGGCAGTAGTTTACACCACTATGTGTCTCCAATATATGGAGAACTGACCCAATGACGTGTTTCTTTCGACCAATCATATCATGTTCTCGGAGACACCCTATGCGACAGTCGCCTACACTCCAGCCCACCTCTGGTAATTCAATTGCATAACTCCCGGCCATATTTACGCTTAATGTGCTTAATTTTCATAAAGTAACACGCGTGAAATGTAAGAAACTTATTATTTACCCAGGTTAGCTGATTATCTTGAAATAATCCCCTCGTAATTGGGTCCCACCGCTAAGCAAACTCATTTCGTCACGCCCACTCGTTTGTTTAAAGGTAGCCTCGGTCAATTAGTTTCGGAACACCTAACGACATGTGCGTCTTTCATTCAGTGGAACAGTAAATTTCAAACAAGATAAGTCAGAAAACTATTCAATTCAGATAAAAATTTACCATAGGAATTACAAATTTCTGATTACATGTATTTACATTGTTTCCAGACTCTCAAGTTAAGGACGTCGCTAACCATGCTAACTGGTTACGTTACCCAGTTTAATGGGTTTCGGAACGGTTTGACTACTCGAGTATTACTTCTGGACGCAGACTCCATGCCGTCGAAATCATGCATACTCGTACTGCAGACGTTATTCAACATATCACATCGCCTTAAACATGTTAATGGGTGTATTTAAATATAACAATATATTCTTAAACATGTTTCTATAAGTATTGTCATCCAATCATTTGCTCATTACATTGGTATATGTGTTGGTCATGCTGGTGTGTGAATACGGCCGGATACACGTACCTTCTCTAGTCGCTGATTACAGTGTTTCACACATTGTTTCGTACATAGTCAGTGGTATGGTGCATATATTATTCAGTCAATGTTACTACAAAATATCATTATGCCATAAACTGTGTATGTTCAAATTTTACACATCCCAGTTGATTTGTTTAAACAAAATAACAAACTTGAGTAGCATACAAACCGATCGAATTTAACCTTATCTCGAAACTAGGTTTTGGCATGTGTGTACGTTGCCCAAAGTTTTAATGCGATATTTATCCCGTCAACACAGTGCGTATGTGCCGTGAAACACGGTGCCGTGAAACATTTTTAATATCCAGTCAATACAATTTTTGTATTTTACAGCCATTTGTTGGTGTTGACAGGATAAATAGAATAGTAGGTTAGTGCCGTGAATGGGAAAAAATATCTGGCGCGGCACGGAAACGGGATGTGCTCGGCAGAGCCTCGCCCATCCCATTTCCTGAGCCTTGCCAGATATTTTTTCCGATTCACGGCACTAACCTACTATTCTCTATCTATTTTCCTTATTTCTGAACCAAAGTATATGTTGTGACCAGACGGTTCAAATGAGTGGTCACAACATATACTTCTGATGAGAAATAAAGAAATTCTTGAGCCTTGCCGGATATTTTTTCCCATTCACGGCACTAACCTAATATTCTCTATAGGTAGGTTAGTTGACCTTATACGTGTCATTACGAAAGGAAATCTGTTTGTTGTACATATTTAACCCCCATGTACAAACACAAAGGATAAATCATATGGTCGATGGTGATTTTCCACATGTTTTCTGTGGTGAATGAACTTGTGTGTTTTTCAGAGATATCCCATCGAAAAAGGCAGTACAATTCGTGTAATCAAGAGCGCTATATGTTATATCCTGTGGTGTTCCGAAACACATTGTGTTCCATTTCACATTGATCTACATTGAGATTCACATTGAGGCTACAAAAATTACAAGTGCTCGATATACAGATATAATAATTCAGTAATATTTTAAGGTCGAATTGTTGTTCCTCAGATCGGTAATAACATATACTTGTAAATATATTAACTGTTTTCAGTCTGTCAATGATATAAGAAAAACCTAGTCACATATGTGATACAAGTGAATCTTGAGATAATATACACATATTATTAAACAATCTGATCTGGATCCACACTGTTCATCGTATTATATATTTTTTTGTGAACATTTATAACCCAATATTATATGTACATATATAACAATACTATTAAATACTATATATACAGTGCAACCCCTCTAAACCGCACACTCGAAAAAAATGGATATTTTACATGTGTTTTGCTGTTATGTATCTCTGATTACAATGACGTTTCATGACTGCAAAACACTAGAATGTGCCACAAAGCACTAACATGTCTGGTTTACAGTGGAACATCCCAAGGTGTCCGGGTTTGGAGAGGTTCCACTGTACGTGTAAATTTACAAAATAAATATTTTTGAACACGTATAAAATACCCAATTTTACTTCGAACAGACAGCTCATATCTGCAGTCTGTCCACAGTTCAATCGGTTATATCTCTGCAAAAACAATAAATCACGACATCAATTCAACTAAATGTGAAACAATCAGCGTATACTCTGACCAGAACACACATCCGTGCGATCAAAATCTGAGTCCACACAGCTTGTTATTATAATATTAACTGCATCAGAATGTTTTGCAAATTAATATCAATAGCCTTTTGAATTCGACAATAATTGTATGTATTGTGAGATCCAATAGTGTGAATCCTACCAGATCGGACATAACCACGGTCTGATCGGCTCCACACTATAGGTCGCTGACTTTGTTATACATGTGTGTTATTTATAGATACAAACAAATATATATATAAATAAACGGGTTGTCCACTGACGATTCAAAAAGAAAAAATATTTATTTTACTGATAGTGACTCGCGGTGGTATCAGGCTATTTTCATATGCAAATGAGGCATGATATTGTTTAATTATTTATACTAATGAAATGCGTCACCTGAAAAAATAATATTTTCGACAGATTATAAAGTATGATCATCGCACATCAAATAATAAATACAGATAATAAATAGTAATGTCCGTTAACATGTTAAGGATACACGGTTATCACCCCTGATATAAAATGTATAATAATGCCAATCAATATGTGGAGTAATAGTTTATAGCGGGCACTCGTACATTTTAGAACTGGTGGAATAGTGACACAATTATACACTTATTATTTCCTATACAGAACAGTTCGTGCTACTGAGTGAGCATGTACCTTTAACGTAAGGACCCAATCAGTCATGCGTTATGTCACGATGACAAACTCACCTATAGTGTGTTTCACGAAAGCTGCCCAAATTTTACGGCAATATAAACAATTCAAAAACAATATTTATTTCGATAATATTAAATTAAAGGAAAATTTAAGAATGAGCCTTCTTTTTATTTCGTGAAATTTGGTCAAATATTGATTTTATTGCGAAAACAAAATTTCCCCATGTTAAATCCCCATAGACATCTTCACGGAGTGAAGATGTCTATGGGGATTTAACATGGGGACATTTTTTAGAATTTCAGAAATACTGGACCGATTTTTAAAATTTAACTTTTGTTTTCTTAGTTAGATCATTTCCAAGCTATCTAGCTAGGTTTCGGAGTCAATTTCCAAAAAAATCAATCGTTTTTTGACTCCTCCCACAACTCCTCTACCTTTTTCCCCCATGTTAAATTCCCATAGACAAATCAATTTTTCGTAATAAAATCAATATTTGACCAAATTTCACGAAATAAAAAGAAGGCTCATTCTTAAATTTTCCTTTAATTTAATATTATCGAAAAAAATATGGTTTTTGAATTGTTTATATGGCCGTAAAATTTGGGCAGCTTTCGTGAAACAGACTATAGTTAAATAAACAGTATTTATTTTTCAGTTCCGAATATTTGGCAATAGAACGGAGAGAAACGTGACATTTGTCCGGGACGATATACCGGCTGCACAGTTAACAATGGACATGGATACCGACACGGGACCAGCTGTCCTGTTGAACGGATCTGTCGCCTACACTGCCCACTATGCAGGGTCCATACCAGACGTAGTACGGCTGAAGGGAATGGGCGTTGCAAGGTACAGTGAAACCTCGGTAAACCGAACACCCTGGCAGGTTTTCTTGCTGTTCCGTTTAGAGGGTTTCCACTGGAAGGCATGCATATTAGCACTGCGATATATGTATGTGCGTTGTAGTCATGAACAGATAATGGCATCAGGCACATGATAAATGACGGGGACGCCCCTCTAATTAACCGCACTGGGGTTGCTGTGGTTATAACGTTTATACTAAACAATGCGGGAGGCCAGTTTATGAGTACCTGTAATTAGCTGGTATTAAATCCAAAGAAAATCTAACACAACAGTGAACAATTACGGTAGATGATGTAATGGTTAAAGAAATCCCCAGACCTATGTGTTACATTCCGAAGTGATTTACAGAAGATACTGCAGACCTTCTCGTTCGATTTCTGAAAAGCCTCAAATACGAACATGCTGACGGTCATTCATCGACACACGTATTAATGTGTCTTTTACACATTAAGCCAAACATATTTAAAAGTAAGTACTTTTCCCTCAACAACAAAAAAGTCACCCTCCCCAAAAACAATTATTTAATGAAATTCCATCAAATATTGATTTTATTGCGAAAAAACTATTTTCTTATGGGAATTTAACATGGGGGCTAAAAATAGATTATTTTTAAATATTTTTTTTATTTGTGGATCGATTTTCAAAATCTAACTTTTGTTTTCTTAGTTACATCATTTTCAAGCTATCTCGCCAAGTTTCGGAGTCAATTTCCAAATGTTTTCGTTCAGGATCAAAAAACGAAAAGTTTTGAAAATTGACTCCCTATGTTAAATTCCCATAGAAAAATTGTTTTTTCGCAATAAAATCAATATTTCATGGAATTTCATTATATAATTTATTTTGAGGAGGGTGACTTTTTTCTTATTGATGAAAAAGTACTTACTTTTAAATATATTTTAGATTTAATGTGTTTAACAGCTAAAAGTTCGTCGGCAGCAAAAAGTGGAACAGACAGTAGGCGTTTGTGTCATGGACAGTAACCATATCATGAATTAATTGGTCTCCTGCGTGAAATATGTTCTTCATTATCATATGTCTTGTAATTATAATTGCACACGAACAGTGCACGCCATAGTCACTCGATCTATTATACAATGTCTTCCACTGATATTCCGTCGAGTAGTTTGGACAATAGAAACATTAAACATCATTCAATGCGAAAATGATGTACCGTTTATTTTTTTCCTGAATAATAAAGATGTCACCCTCCTCTCTTTTCTCAAACAAATTCCGTCAAATAATATAAATTTGTTATTTTTGACAAAGCACTCGTGTACGCTATCATCATTCTTCAGTTAACATTTGATCAATACATTTATTAAATACATGTATTTTTATCATGTTAGTACCAATGTTAACGTGTAATGTTTGCTTGCATAGTAACTTCCAACCACATAGCTGAGCTTGTTCTTGTTTCAATTTTTAAGAAGTATATATGTTTACCTTTGACCGGCTCGCTAATTGTAAATTACTAAGTGAAGGCCGAGAACCATGCACAAACAACAGTGTTCCAGGCCTTCACGCGCAGTGGTAACTTACAATTAGCGAGGCGGGCCCAAGGTAAATCATGTCACTTCCGTTGGTTGAAAACATGTCTGCCATCACACCTTAGTGCAAATATTATATCTGAGTTAAGTTGGATACCACGGTGAGTTGTAGTAGAAGGGCTGGGACTGTGCCATTTTTTTTATTTCTCATGTCATTTCTCATGCTTGCCATGTCACGTCGGGCCTCAGTAATCCCCTTGGGAGGCATGGAGGTCCCCGGTTAGGTCCCCCAGTATGTCACTCGAGCCCGTCTCGCGGCACTGGACCATTCGACCTCTTGGACTGGACCACTTCACCTCCTGGACTGGACCAGTTACCCCCTGGAGCCCGCCCCACCCCCATGGGCAGGCCCAACGTAATAATAACCATAACGCAGTACGCCTTTCCCATGTCGCTTGATAGGAGAGCGACGATACAACAGAGAAAGAACTGGAAGTTCTAGCGGTAAACCCACAATGCGAACACACACCCCTGGGCGGCCAAGGGATCGCACAGTGTAATTGAATAATTGTAATGGTGTTTACAGTGTAATCTCCAGCAAACAATATAAGGGAGACAACTAGGTAAATAAAGCTTTGACAGAGTACGATTACAGCGTAATCCAAAGGGAAACAACTAGGTAAATAACGTTTGGACAGAATATGATTACAGCGTAATCCTGGACTAAATTTGGTATAAGATTACGGCGTAATTCTCAGTGAAAAACACGAGGCGAACCCACATCCCCGGTGTAACCACAGGTGGAAGACTCGGACCTATGACACCAAAAAAATGCCTATTAAAAAAAGCCCATTACCCCACCCACTTGGTCTCGTACAGTAACATATGCTATATAAAGGTGAGTATAAATAGGGCTATTATTTAAAGAGCCCTCTCTTTTCCGGCTCGCACAAACACAATAAACATCGATTAAATGTATGACTTCTGTCTCTGGCAATCGATAAAGGTATTAGGTGTGTGAATATACTCACTTCAAATCGCTGTTTCCAGCATTTATTCAGTTATTCGCATTTTGTATACCCCATCCAAAGCGAAATTTGCGTGTACGAAAGAATCTCACACATAATCGGAGGCCGTACGGCTGGATTATCGGTCATATTTGGCCGATAACTGATCGCCAGCTCAAACTAAAGTCGTGCACCATGACCATATACATTAGAGACTCCAACCATACAAAGTTCGTCCAATTGTGAACGTTCGCCGATCTAAAAAACACTTTTTTCTATAATTTCGTTCATTATCTCGAACTGGGTCAATGCACCATCTTCCATAATACAAGCACTGAAGCGTCTATGTAAGAACATCTCTGATTGGCTAAACCTAAAAATAGACGCGAGGACTTTCCCTGTTCAGGGTTTCCGGAAGACATAATCTGATTGTACGCGAATCATGAATGAAAGCCAATGAAATTAGAAAAAAAGTGTTTTTTAGATCGGTGAACGATCACAATTGGACGAACTTTGTATGGTTGGAGTTACTAATGTATATGGTCATGGTGCACGACGTTAGTTTGAGCTGGCAAACAGCTACCGGTCAAATATGACCGATAATCCACGCCGGATGGCCTCCGATTCTGTGTGAGATTCTTTCGTACACGCAAATTTCGCTTTGGATGGGGTATACAAAATGCGAATAACTGAATAAATGCTGGAAACAGCGATTTGAAGTGAGTATATTCACACACCTAATACCTTTATCGATTGCCAGAGACAGAAGTCATACATGTAATCGATGTTTATTGTGTTTGTGCGAGCCGGAAAAGAGAGGGCTCTTTCTATAATAGTCCTATTTATACTCACCTTTATATAGCATATGGTACTGTAGGAGACCAAGTGGGTGGGGTAATGGGATTTTTTTAATAGGCTTTTTTTTGGCGTCATAGGTCCGAGTGTTCCACCTGTGGGTGTAACGGGAAAATAGTAGACCGGGATATCCGTAGACGGAAGCAGTTCTGCGCATGCGGTCACGAATTGAGGTGGAGCCATAGAGGGATCGTCTCAGAATTCTTAAATATGCATCAAATGACGACAAGAGGCTACATTGCTTATATGTATTTGCATAAAACTATAAATAAATATATGTAACATTTGATCGCAAAGTCATGTAACATGATACCTTCCGGGTTGGTTCGTTGTTTTATTTTTGTTTAATAATTTAAAATGGAACACCCCCTATTATTACATAGAAAACATAACTTATTATAAGAAAACAAATAAAAACAGACTACAACCCTTAACAAGGTTAGGTTTATATATGAGAAATCAGCACCTTTTCTTAGCTACGACGCTAGCTACATGGTCTACCGAGACCTGTTGCCACGTGTGTTCACCTGCTCTAATGTTTCGAGCGGATGAGAATCAATGAGGAGGAGGGGTCCCCGTTAGACAGTCGCTAGATGGGATGCAATAGACGTGAGCATGCAACACCTCGCTAAGCCGAAAAAACAAATTAAGGCGCAGAGGCTTTAGCGAGGTGGGCCCAGAAGGGTTTTGCTGGCCTTTTTATGTTTCTTACCGGAGCCACGAGGGGTCTTTTTTCAGTATATACCTCTTCATACGGGCGAACATACATGTTTCGATAAGAAAGCAGAAAATACGACTGGTCAGTTTGACTTATCACACAAGTATTCCAATTCGTGACTATGTAAATAGATATTACCTAGCAATACGGAAGTATTATTTAAAAAACGTGACACTTCGTAAATCTATCTATAGTGAGATTTGCGTTGTTTACAGAATGTATACACTCTCGGTTTATTTGGAGTGCACATAATTTTACGATATTAGTTGCGGGGAAACAATCCAAACATATCGGCCACATAAACGTGAATATGGTGGGTGTATTATAAATAATGATTACAAATTATTTATGTATGTAAATATTGCCATTCTACCACACACTAATGCGTGTATTGATGGATTTATAAGGTTCTGACGTATATATATATTTCGGTTTTAAATCTCCAACCTTACAAAAACAAGATGGCCGACCGGTTGCTAAGGTAAACAACAGCATGACAACGGCGTTCCTATCCGACCGCCGTTTAATGTGTCAGAAATCAGCCGAATGTCGATATAACAAGCGGTGGTAATGACATCGTTTAATAGCGACAGCAATCAACAGAATGTCGATACGGTGGTGCAGAAATTCTCTGAGGATGAAATGTTTTTCGAGTATCTACGGATGTCCCCCTTTTCAAAACATACCCCATTCAGTATCGTTCGAAATTTCATTTTCAAGTTTTATATGATCACACAAGCGATAAGTATGATATCGATAATCACCATAAGTGGCCGGCGTTCCTATTAGACATACTCGTACTAGTAGGTATACGTGAAGATAATGAAAGGTAAAAACTATTGCCAGTAGCTCGTTCTAAGCTCCACGGAGCTATGTGGTCGTAGCTGTCTTTAGACCCACTGTAAAGTTCACCTTGCTCGACTTCGGAAAGGGGGCGGCACAAAGCCCTGCAAAATATGTGCAATATGCGTTATGAACCGCTACTATTTCTGTCAAGGTTGCGGGTATGAGAATGAGAAGGCGAAGGACTGGCAGCGAAAACAACGGGTCCTCGAGAAGGAGTTTCGACGTATGACTGCGATAGATGCCTTCGGAATTTCCTATTAGAGATACCTTCACTACTGGGCATACCCACCCGACATGGCCACTGTGGCGATTGTGCCTTCTGAATTTCCTATTAGAGATACCTTCACTACTGTGCATAGCCATCAGACATGGCCACTATGGATGAATTCATCGATCAGCTCCTTGCAGAAATGCAGGCACCAGAGCCCCTCCATGACGTTGTCACGAATATCATGGATGAGCCCATTCCGGAAGAGGTGAAGAGGCGTCTACTAAAGCCCCTGCTTCCAAACAGCTACCCGCCTCCCCCGAAACCTCGGAAGAAACGGAAGGCCATTCAGAAGGAGTTCGACTCCTCCCCCCCCCCCCCCCACCCCCCCCCCCTCAGAAATCAATCCGAACAACGCAAGACTACCAGAAGGAGATCATACAGCTGCAGAGCAATGAAAAGATGCATGAGCTGGTTTTCAGGCAGACCCCCTGGGTGATAGGGAGGTTTCGGAGGGGCTGCAGATGGATGTCCCCAAGGAGCACCCACTTGTCGCAGACCCAAGAGCCTTCCTGGAGAGAGTGCGCAACCAGATTCACCATAAACTCGTCGAAGAGATCCAGGGTCTCAGCGGAGTCAAGTTTCAGCTTGCATTAAAGCTGCAGCTTCGAAAAGACAAGCCAGATGGTAGTACACAGACCCTGTGCTCCGCCACAAGCAGGAGGCTCTCCTACATGTAGGTGAGATCAACGAGCAGCTAGACAAGGCCTTCCCCCGCCTGCTGGAAGTGCTCGAAAAATGGACACAGAGAGGCTCAGGATGGGTTGTTGATAGGGTCCCCACTCTATGGCTGGATATCGCCAGGTATCAGCCACTGAGAGGGGGTTCCTACATCCCACTACCAGCGGCAGTGAGACACAAGAAGGCCTTAATTAATGTAAAAAACAAAGACGACCACTGTTTCAGATGGGCACTCCGATCAGCTATGTTTCCAGTTTTTCATGGAAACCACGCATATAGGCCCACGCAGTATCCCACAATGGATGGCCTGGACTTCACAGGGATCAACGCCCCCACACCCATCTCACAGATCCAGAAGGTCAAAAAACAGAACAAACTGGCCATCAATGTCTTCGGTTGGGAAACGGGTGTTCACTAAGCGGTTTCCGAAAGAAACTGATGATATGCCTAGAATCAACCTACTGCTGATTGAGAAGGCCGGCAAGTTGCACTACACGTGGATCAAAGACCTCAACCGTCTGCTTTTCCAAGAAAATCACAACAACAGGCGGCTCAAGCACTTCTGTGAGAGGTACCTCCACGGTTACTCGAGGGAAGACCTCCTGCAGGACCACAATCCCGAGTGCCTGGGGATCTGGAATACGGCGGTGAGGGTGGAGATGTCTGAACAGGGGGAGAAGAAACTGGTCTTCCAAAACCACCAAAAACAGCTCCCAGCCCCCTACGTCATCTATGCGGACTTCGAGGCCCTCACCACCAAGGTCGAGGGGCCCCAGCTCGACCGCACGAAGAGCAATACCCAGAAGACGCAGCAACACGAGACATGCTACTGCTACGTGCTCATCCGCTGTGATGTTCGGACAGAGCCCCCTGTGGAATATCGAGGGCCCAACGCGGCGGAGCACTTCCTCAGAGCAATCCAAGGAGAGGAGCGCAGGATCAAGAGTGTGTTGGCCATTGAGTGCGCCGACTGAGGTTGAAAAACTGGTGCCAAACCTCCGCGACAAGTAACGCTATGTGCTCCACTACAGGAACCTACAGCTCTACTTATCTCTGGGCATGCGCCTGAAAAAGATTCACCGAGCGCTTCACTTCGATCAGCGGCTGCCGCTGCCGCACTGCCTGTGCTTGCTATCCATCTCGTCAAAAACTGCTGGATGGCTTACCGAGAAAGCTTGGGCTATAATCGTCGTGATCGCCGGTCTCCTACTATTCGCCGCCCGAGAGTTCCTTCGGAACCGCCTAAAGCCAAAGTGCGAATAGCCCGATCGCCACGAGGGCGATGACGAGCACTAATTGTTCAGCCTCGTTGTCCGATGTTGCACTAGCGCGTTTTTTTTTTGCACTTTGCGCTGGGTCACTTCGCGCCGTTGCATCAAGTGCTATTGCACTTTGCACTGGGGCACTTTGCGATGGGGCTTTATTCGGTTTTATGAAATCGGTGTCAGTTCTAGTTGCCATGCGCTTGATGGTATCCGCTTTCACGTTCCCGTTATGGCCGATCTTTTGTTGGGCGGTGGCGATTACGATCTGATTATTGTAACCGTCAACCCGGCCGTCTGGTAGTATCATATTGCTCGGCGCCATATACATACATATTCCAAATACATAGTCCACTGGGATGCTGGGGTGCCAGCATACTGCAAGACGTCTTGATGGCGTCCTCAATATTTGCCAAGAACTGTTTCTGGGTATCGAACGCCGTTCCTGACCTCAGTATAGCACTGCGCGCTTGAGCATGTGCGCCGAGGATGGCCCAGACGTATGTGCGAATGGATACCCTTGTCGAACATAAATGTACCCCATGCGTCCTGGACCCCAGCAGCTTGCTGAATGAAATCAACGTGAGCTTGTTTTGGAGGTAGCCAATTGCAGGATGAGACACCGCAGTGCCGGCCGCCGGACACTTCCTGTCCCAAGGTCATCGTTGCGGAGTCAAAATGCCTGGCGTTCCTACTGACGATGTGGTCGCCTGAGTGATCGTGCATAAAATCCGTCTACGTCCAAATCCCATGGCCTAGAACATGTCCAAGGCCAGTGCTGCTCGGAATTTTTTCTGGCACCAGTCCGTATCTTTTGAGACCCCAAATTCGTTACATAGTCTTTCAAACGCCCTACGGTCGTTTACGTTGGAAATGGGATTCCAGCCGTCGTCCTGCGGCAGAGAGATTTTCTGTTCTTTGAGAATCCGCCTAATAGTATAGTACACATGAAAGTTGTAAACAGCCCTCAAGAAGGGGTCCTCCGCGGCCATATGGTCCTGAGAGGAAACCCCGCATCCGGCTATTGCACACCATACGGCGAAGTTGAGATGATTCTGCCAAACCTGCATCGGCGTTGATTTCCATCCGTTCACGGCCTCGATGGTAGTAATATTGGGCAGCCTATATTTTTCGAACAGGCTGGGGAAGTTGGTTTGAAAGCCTGTTCCAGCTGTTGTTCCATCTGTTGAGCTGCGACCTTGGATATTGGGGTGCACTATCTGGGGAGCACCCGCCTTAGCGGCGCATACCCCGCCGGCCCGGTATTTTGCATCAGAAGTAAAGTCAAACGCCTTGGTGTCCATGATCTCATATATATATTTCATTTAATCGTAAATATATTATCATGTTTACTACGTTCACCAATGTTCAAAGGAGGGCTTGCACTCTTCAGAAGCCGATCGACAACTCTTGCGGGGAACGCCGCGCCGGTCTCTGATCAATCACCTTTACGGTCGGATGGCGCAACGTTGAAGTGGACGAAGGGTTCGGCTACGTGAAGGACGGTCGCCCAGTAGGCGCATTGCTGACCCCCGGTCTTTGGAGTTCGAGAGCCCTCCAAGCTTTTTTCGTGTCGGAGCTTGATGGCGGAGCCAGCCTCGTAATCTCGAAAGCCACAGGACTTGCGACATTGTCCGTCGAGCCCGCCAACCGGGTAACGATAACCCCGGCGTTGGCCGTGCAGCTCGGTTTTACAAAAACATACTCCGACAATAGGGGATGGTTTGGGCCAGTCGAGTACGTCGGCGACGGCCCCGTGGGCTTCGCCTTCACGAAAACGCTTAGGGTGCACCTGGATCAACTGAACACATCATACAACACGTTAGACAGGGGCCCCAGTACTCTCCTTAAGGTTGTGCACGCCAGCGTCTGTTTCTATGGTGACAGATGAAACGCTTGGAATCGGGGCGCATCCACAAATTGAAGATTTCTATTCTCGATGATAAAGCGCGAGAGTTAAATCAAGATTACCCGATTTCGGTCGTTCTCGAAAAAACCGATAAGGATTAGCATAAATATATTATTATCATGAGCATATACGGGCCAGGCAGCGCAAGCGCAGAACAGGACGTTCCCGTCGCATGCACAGCCGGCAATGGTGGGGCGGCAATGAGAAGGATATAGAGGAGCGTAGCGCAGGCCCGCAGGGATGCTACTACGGCGATTGCACACGTGCAGCGATCGCAAACTCGAAATAATAGTCATAATAGTTTGGGCCGAGGATCGGGGCGCACTGCGCGCGAATATTCGTTTGGCGCCAACGCGAGTAACAGATATACGGGATACACTATGGCAGCGTCCGGGACGGTTCTGCGAATGTCAGTCTGCTCGGTCAACTTTAAGGGACATGCTACTACCGAAGTCCGAGTGAATCTCGTCCTGAACGGGGTAGAGCAGAAGTCTTGCGTCACCAAGCACGCGGGGCAGAGGTCAGGGTTTACGATATTGGATGACACTCCAATTAAAGTTCTCGCCGGTAGTGCTATTAACTTTGTTACAAAAATCGCCCACAATCGAGCTCCTCCACCGTGGTGACACTGTTAATCGAGCTAGATTTATGATGGAAAAACTATATTCTGAGCGGCATTTTTCAGGATGAGCAGAATTGTAGAGATACAACAGATTCTCCAGCGTGAGGGAGAGACGCGGACGGGCCATGCAAAAAAATATAGGCGGGCAGTCAATGTCGTCAATGGAGTGAACACCACGCTAGCCTCAGCTTCCGTTGAGAGCGGGATCGGGAGTGTGTCTTTGTTGACAACTGTCGTCGCCGCACCGATCGCGATGGCCTTCAGTGCGGTCGCAGCTGGGGCGGGACTGCTTTGCATGACGAGCAGACTGGTGGCCCGCAAACTCGATGCCAAGAGTCGCAAGCACGACCGAATAGCAGTTCTCGCGAGGTCGAAGAAGAACAGTATAGACGTTATCGTGTCGAAAGCGATAGCCGACAACGATATATCATATAGTGAGTTCAAACTGGTCGTCGAAGAGATGGCCATGTACCAGGAGTTAAAGGGCGCGATCCGGTCCAAAGCCCACCCGCAGGTTTTTGGAGATTACGACGTAACAAAACCAGTCATGGAGGGGCGGGCCGATGAGAGAAGGACTCTTCTCGCCCGCCTCGGGACGTGATATGCTTGTTCACGTGTCTGACGGACGGGGGAGATCCCGCCATCATACTGCCCGGCAGTTCCGTCGGCGCCACCTTACGAAGCATAAAACTTTCGGGCAATATTTATTTCGCCCCAGCACCACTTGTGCATCGTCCGACTGGCGCTCGGTGCGAGCCCTTGGCCGGCGATGGGTGTGGGCCGTCCCTCGGGCTCGCCTCGTGGGTTTACCACTGACGTATTATAGTTAACGAGCGACGTGGGTGCTACGGAAAAGGGGGCATGTGTATTGTGTTATCATTGCGTCGGGCCCGACATTGGGGGTGGGGCGGGCTCCAGGGGTATGTGGTCCAGTCCAGGAGGCGAATTGGTCCAGTTCAGGAGGTGAAATGGCCCAGTCCCGCGAAACGGGCTCGAGTGACATACGGGGGGGGGGGCTAACCAGTGACCTTCTCGCCTCGCAAGGGGGTTACGGAACATGGCAAACATGAGAAATGACATGACAAATACAAAAACTGGCCCAGTCCCAGCCTTTCTACTACTACTCGGTGGGTTGTCGTTCATACCACGCCAGTGCATATGACATGGACATGGGTCAGTGACATGTGGTCAATAAATTGATTTCCCATTGCTAGTTTAACCTGGTCTGGAAAAGAGGTGAGGTGAACCGTGTGACGAATGTGTCGAACAGACTTAGTCTAATACTCGCGTGTCATGTACAAATGTGCAGTGAAAACCTCTCTAAACCCGATACCCTGGGAGGTCCCCAGGTTGTCCGGCTTAGAGATGTTTCACTGTAAATCTGGCATTTGATCATTCGGAGCCAGAAGTATGTGCTATGCGATCAGAAACAGACATTTTAACCTGAAATAAATGACCAAGAAATTCATAAAATTTAAGATCACAGGCGTTTACTTGGTGTCCGGTTTAGAGAGGTTCCACTGTGTTTAGGAACAAGTGGTTCCGTGCTGGGCTGTGTCTCCCGATGGACGCCGAGTACGAACTTCGATCCTGGCTGCCCTGGACAGCCACCAAGGCAGACTTCCTGGAGGTGTCCTCTACCGCCGAGTTGGAGGCCGACGATGGATTCGACGGAAAGAAATTCTACCATGACCGGACGACCGGGTAAGACGCAAATTTGAGACACGCCATGTGGTTTTGTACCTTCGGACATCTTCGTAATTTCACAAACAAAGTTTGCGACATTTACAATACAGTTTAAGATCGATCTCTCGAACCGGCAACGGACTCGAATAAAAGTTCGAGTCAGGCGTAGTTCGAGGGAAAGAAAATGAATACTAGTCACTAAGTCAGTGATTTCATTCCATTTAGGAATGACACCATTGATTGATGTTTCAAGAAATATCAAGTAAACAACTATAATGAACTAATTATTTTATTTCAATATGTACATGTATGACTACGTAAATAAATAAACTGTTAATTAAACTGAATATTATAAACCGTCTTGTCTTTGTTTTTGTCATGTCGAAACCGGAAGTTGTCGTGAGCAACATTCCCATTTGTAAACGTGTTTATTTTACTATGCTATAATTAAGCTTGACAACCATTTTTATTGCGAGTGAATGTTTTTTATCACGGATCATTTGCATACACAAGCAGTAAAGTGTTTGCAAAACATCGGCGTAAAATAACATTCAATAAACGAAAGTAGACAGGTGCGAAACATCATATCCAAAGAAAGTGTCTATAAATAGCACACTGGTTTATTAAATATACAAAATGTACAAATAAAATTTAAACGAAATTGCACAAAACGCAAAAGGAATAAGTGAATCACTCATAATTCACTGATGTGACAGTTAACATTCAATTAAATATTTGAAGGCGAATTTTGTTCAAATTAATTCATTATCGTGGTCATCTTGACGTGGAATTAACACCGTTTAATTTTTAAATTTGTGATTTAATGTCGCCACCTGTCAAGCGAAACAGACCGCCAATATTCACACCTCGTTAGGCAAACAGATCAGCTGGCGACAGACTTACCTGTTCGAGCTATCAATAGCACTTTACGTTGATTGACTGACCAAGGGACCGTGACTTAGTTCCAGTTTTAGGTAGAAAATTATATGATTTATATAGGGAAATTTGTCGGGACCACAGGACGAGTTCGAGTTTTCCGGAGTGTTCGACAGAAACCGGTTCGAGAGATCGATCTTACACTGTATTTTTCATAAATTAAGTCAAAAGTTGACAAAAATTTCAGAGTAGATGCATGTACTCTGAAAACTTTGTCAACTTATAACGCCATTTGCCCAAAATATTTTAAATTTTGTAAATCTATTTCATGAAATAACGCAGATATGCGAAGGTACAAAATCACTTGGCGTGTCTCATATACACATATTGGAGACCCTAAAGGGATGGTCCGGAAATGTTCGTTAGTTCTCTTCGGAACTGTACGGAATATATTAGTTGCTATACGGATTTGGACTCACTGCGTGTAGCAAGTGCATGTTAATCACACATGCCATGTCATGTTGTTAAACGGTTGCATTTTAGTTTACCTGCATTCATTGTTTTGGTATACTATTTTATACGGTTCTACTTTATATAAAAGCGAGTCTAAGTCAGTGATTACAATAGTTGTATGTTTGTATCAGAATTGTGACGTAATAATTCCAGCACACAAATATTTATACAATTCCCTAACATTTGATTGGTCCGTAGCAAGTCTCTGTCCAAAATTTATATCCCAGTAAACTCCATGCCGAACTACTTTCCGTAACCGTCAGGCGCAGTTAAAATAATTCTTGAGAAAACGGAAAATAAACACATTTTCTTGATGAATTTATTTAAAATGCTGGAATTATAAGGAATGAATGGCCTTTTTGTGGAATTTATCGGGGATATAAACTTTTTTTTTTTTTTTCGAAAATTGTAATTTTTTATCACTTCGTCCAGTATTCCCGCGACTTTTCCAAGTTTATACCCCGATAAATTCCACAAAAAGGCCATTCATTCCTATATTGTATAACACTTCATCTGCTGTACGGAGCCCAGCAGAGGACATGGACATTTTTTTATTAATTCGTTTCCGCGAAATAACAGTTGGTTCCCTCAATTTAACAATTCGCTCCTTCTAATTAACAATTCGTTCCCACGATATAACAATTCGTTCCCACGAATTAATAATTCGTTCCCGTGCGTTAAATTGAGGGAACGAATTGTTAATTCATGGGAACGAATTGTTTATTAATTGTTAATTCGTGAGAACGAATTGTTAAATTGAGGGAACGAATTGTTATTTCGTGGGAACGAATTAATAACAAAAATAATTCCACGTCCCCTACGTGGCTCCGTACTGCTGTGCCTAGCGGCGGGCGAGTTATTGCCCACCACTACTGCTGTGTCGAGGTGTCATTGATAGAAACGATCATCGATATATCGATATTACACGGCTGTCGATACTGTATCGATACATGTTTTGACATATCGACACCACAAATGTGGTTGTGTGGTAAATGTTTAGTACTTAGTATAAACTGTAAGTTATTTTAACATTCCATTGTTTTGTTTAAAAAACGGAAACTAAAGAAAATGGGTATCTACATATAAAATGTAAGTATAAGGTACTAAATATTTGAATAATATATTGTATAATATATGATTTAATTTTCGTCATATTAACTAGTCCACATACAGTCTTTGTACTTGTAAGTATTTGTTACTTCTATATTGTTATCTAACAATCGATATATCGATGAATCGTCAATATTTTATTTTCAATATATCTATATGAAGGTTTCAATCAATGACACCTCTACTGCTGTTCCTTGATTGTTAGGGTATTTATTGATGTTTATATTTCACTAACCACTAATGATATCACATGTCATTGAGAGACGTTTGTATTGCAACACACTTTCGTCAAGAAATACGCAAATTCGAATAACACTGTAGACGTCATTATTCGTTTCCCGCCTTTTAATTGTTAGTCTCACATAAAATTATGTACCTTTGCCACAGAGTTATATGGTTCAAGTTTTCAAGTTCGCTGGTTAAGTGTGCCAACGAAGTGAACCAGTGCCCCCGAGGTCGGTGCCCCCACTACATGGTCACAATTCTCTCCGGTAACCTCACCGACAGCGATTGTCGACAGCGCATGTATGGGGCGGCGCAGTCGGATATACTTCCGGTAAGTAGTTTGTTATTTTGTTATACTACACATTTTAACCCTTTCAGCCCTAAGTAGCTGGAATGGACTGTGATATGTTAATTTTCCGACCAATCCAATCGTCACAAAATGATTTTCAGATTAGTCCATTTATGAAAAGTTGTTTTTTTTGGTTCTGAAAAATATGAAAAGTACTGCTATGAACTTCTTCCAGGTCACGGTCATGTTCTACATCGGCCGCAGTAATTGCAACCGAAATATTAAGCATGCTGAATTTGTGCACACAGCGTGAAGATACCAAGTTCGTGAACTGGGCAAAATTAACGTCTATTTCTTGTCACAATTGATTTTACTGTCATTCCAGACGATGCCAACGGACAATGAGATTATACCCAAGAATGCAGATAGTGTTCCACCTCAGGTAATAGCCAAATTAATGTTTTCAGTTGCACATGGTAATATTGAATGCATCTTCCATGTGACGGAATTGAAATACTGTACATGTAGTGGCTGGCGTTGATTGAAAGGGTAGATGATCGTGTACATATGTATGCTATGTTGAGGCAGTAACACAACTGGTCAACCACACTGTTCTTTTTTCAAACACACGGCGAAACAGTGTGGGGTCAGACTGGCCGGCTCTCAGGAGCTAGCGAGCAACGTCACCAGGGTCGACACAGTGTGTGGATATACACCAGGGGGCCGTTTCACTAAAGTGCAAATTTGAAATCGTCTGGAAAGTTTAATTGATGGATTTACATGTATTGAGCATATGCTGCTTATGCAGCCTATGCTCAATAAATGTAAATCCAATAATTGTTTACAAGAAAACATTGTTAATGTGAAATTTACAGACTATCATAGGTTTGCACTTACGAACATTTTAATCGTAAGAAGTTTAGTGAAACGGCCCCTTGGTTCTTCTTTATTTACGCAGTTACTGATTTCCAGAGTAATTCCATTCCAATAAATGTAGCATACTTTTGGCAACTCTATACTTAGCGATGAAAGAGGTACACGTGTCTGTGGCTGTAGAAATTCCAGTTTTTTCTTTTCCATTGTTTACCGCGCATGGCTATCTGTTGATTTACTGTCACAGTGGTTAAATCTGCAGGGTTGGGGTGCCGGGTCCACTCGTCCGTTTGCAGATCGGGTACCAGTGAATGGCGGGTGGAACAAATGGTCGGCGTGGGGTGCCTGTTCTCAAACATGTGGAGGTAAATATACCCACTTTAACCTTTATAATGCTGAATTATCTTGTTTCGTCTTCTGTTTACTTTTTTCAATTTCCATTTTTAACAACTAAAACAGTTTATCAGCAGTTTTTAATCATTTCCAATGAAAATGCTTCTAATGTGCTGAAAATAAACATGATTTTCTATACTAATAAAAGCAAAACATGAAAGAACAGCAGACGACAATTGTTGTTTCCAACAGTCTAAGTGTAAACAACTTGTTTCTATGTTAGTTATTAGTACGTGTCGCCTGTTAGCGGATGATATTATAACATTATGGCCAGTTATTATCTCTCGACTTGCAGATCAGATGTTAAAATATGAGATACATAGATATTCGTTTCACTAATTATTATTACTAATACAGTAACATTGTGCTATGACCGACAGCTGTTTACAGCTACATGCGAACACATGAATTACTAGAATATGAAAACATGAGCAAGAAAGAAAATCAAACAGATTATCGATGCTACTCCTATTATATTACCAGAGCTGAATGGATGATCTAATAAATACAATTGGCAGAATTTAAATTACCCACTCATGACTACCAAAGTAAACGCGGTCAGTTACGAAAGTATGAGAGGTGTTACGTTTCCACACCTATTCAAGGACGTGTCTGTTACAGTGGGTGAGCAGTACAGGACGCGGGATTGCGACAAGCCGCTGCCCACGAACGGAGGCGACACGTGCACAGGCAGCGCCGTTGAGGCTCAGCCGTGCGAGGATGTCCAGTGCCGTAAGTATATCGACTAGAGCCTAGACATAAAGACATAGCGTCTCAGGTACATTGTATGCCGAGAAAGTGATAAAATAGAACAGGAAAATATAGGGTTAACTGTATTGTAATTTTGAAATTGGCTGCGTATATCAGAAAATGATAGGTCGGAAAATCTGTTTAATAGCGACGCGCTAGCGGAGCCATTAAACATGTTTTCCGACCTATCATTGTCTGATATACGCCGCAAATTTCAAAATTACAATGCGGTTAACCTATTTCTAATGCACTCCTTTAGTACTGGCGAAGGAATATATATTGAAATAATTTGCGACCGTTCATCAACAATGATATACCTGTAATGTATGACCATCAGCCAATCAGATTGCGTGATATTTATAGAGTGCATTAGAATTTAGATTAATTGTAGATTTGTATCGTATGTCTGAACCCAAGTGTACGCATAAGTTACGGGGCGCCATGCAGGACAGGTTAATTATGTGTACACAATTGAGTTTTGTAACACTAAAAATCACAAAATTCAATTCTGTGTCACAAAATTCAATTCTGTCAATTCTGTGTCACAAAATTCAATTCTGTGTCACAAAATTCAATTCTGCATACGTTTCGTATACAAAATTCATTTTTTTTTATAAAGGATTCTATTTTGGAAGACAGAATTGAGTTTTGTGAAGAAAATTCAGTTTTGTGGGACAGAATTCATTTTTGTCCACAAAAATTAGTTTGCGTAGGATAGTCTATGTCATCTCTATGTTGATTGGTTGAGATCGGTCTTAGTCCATTGTACTAGATGGTGGAGTACACTTGCAGATTTAAATATTTCAATGCGAAAATATAACCCAATATATCAATATTATACTTCTTTATGGACAGTTATTTTGGTTATATTATGATTACAAATGAGTGGTCACACCATATAAGCATATATACTTTGAAGAAGAAATAATAAAAATATTCAGAATGTTCCCTCAATTATGTAAACAGGGTCAAACAGAAAGTAGCCGGGACATAGCTAGACCTGAGAGCATGCCCATATATAGAGAATACCAGGCTAGTGTATTTTGATATCAAGTTTATCAGGCAAGGCTAGGAAACGCGTAGGAATTCCGAGGCTTGCCGAGGAATTCCTACCGTTTCCGAGCCGAGCCTGATAAACTTGATATTAAAATACACTAGCCTGGTATTCTATTTATCAGGAAACGTTTTATGCTCGAAAATGACATTAGATGACGTCGTATTCTAACAGTAGATCTAACCTTGTGAAACAAATGGTATTGGATCTGTGTCTACTAGTTGCGAAGTTACGTGTTCGCAACTATGTGTCTACATGCATTATTTACAGTATACACCATTTTAGTATCCATGGTATCTACACAAATACTACAAATGGTTTCCTCAAATGGCCCAATACACACATTCTGTTTATAAACACAGACAGCAGTCAGAACACAGGCCAAAGCGCGTGTATTATTGATTTAACTGGGGCAGATGTACCTTGCGATACACAATAAATGACGTCAGTACTCGCGGGAGATCTACATGTACATGACTTATGTGTACAATTATAACGCAAATGAGTTTAAATACGAATGGGTTTGTCAACGTTTGACTGTTTGGAGATAGTTGAAGCAAAATGGCAGAATGAGAAATGAATCATCGGCAGAATGAGAAATGAATCATCGACATTGAATGTGTAGATCGGCGACCGTGACCCATTTCTCCAGTGCAGTTTCTGACCAATGGTAGTCCTTCTTACATGCGTGTGCAGAATTGAATTTTGTGACACAGAATTGAATTTTGTTAC
This sequence comes from Conchocele bisecta, assembly GCA_029237695.1. Classification (NCBI taxonomy): domain Eukaryota; kingdom Metazoa; phylum Mollusca; class Bivalvia; order Lucinida; family Thyasiridae; genus Conchocele; species Conchocele bisecta. Next base: position 38,696,700 of record CM055281.1, read on the forward strand.
ACAGAATTGACAGAATTGAATTTTGTGACACAGAATTGAATTTTGTTACACAGAATTGAATTTTGAATTTTGTGACACAGAATTGAATTGTGTGACACAGAATTGAATTTTGTTACACAAAAGTGAATTTTGTGGCAACAAAAGTGAATTTTGTGGCACAAAAGTGAATTTTGTGACAAAGAATTGAATTTTGTGACACAGAATTGAGTTTTGTAAAGTGAATTTTGTGACACAGAATTGAATTTTGTGGCACAAAAATGAATTTTGTTGACAAAATTGAGCCATGTCCCACTTGGCGCCCGTATAAGTCGCCTGTAAAAAATCGGGGATTGTTCAACAGCATGTTTTTCAAGTTTTTCAATCGATGGTTATTAGAATATTATATTCAAATGACAGATTACACTATTATACTACATGTATTTCACTATTTTAATCAAATTTCAAATTACACTGGTGTCTATAATGGGAACCTCATTTCACAATAAAAATAAATAACAAGTTTTGCTGACTGGTACATGTACATGTACATGTATATGGACAATGCCAACTTATGGCAAGTCATATTATCTTCACTATTTAGCACAGTTTCTGATAGCACGTACACCTACCTGAATATAACGCATGTTTATGGGATGTGATAAAATAAAATGCTTAGGTTAAAATGTCTATACATATTGTACATTAGTATGTAAAATATATTATGTACAACCAAAAGGCTGTTGTATTTATATATATATATTATATATTCATGAACAGTAAATGATATACATTGTTTTAAATTCACTCTTTTTAAAAATAAAAAGAGTGACTTTAAAACAATATAGGAATGAATGGCCTTTTTGTGGAATTTATCGGGGTATAAACTTGGAAAAGTCGCGGGAATACTGGACGAAGGCCGAGTTTATATCCGCGATAAATTTAACAAAAAGGCCATTCATTCCTTATAATTCCAGCATTTTAAATAAATTCATCAAGAAAATGTGTTTATTTTCCGTTTTCTTAAGAATTATTTTAACTGCACCTCACGGTTACGGAAAGTAGTTCGGCGTGGGAGTTTACTGGGATATAACTTTTGGACAGAGACTTGCTATGGGCCAATCAAATGTTAGGGAATTGTGTGAATATTTTTGTGCTGGAATTATTGTGTATTAAATGTGCTTCCCTTCGGATGTTATTTGAAATTACTGTAAATGATATATACTCGTATATTCAGGAACATGTACGTGCTATCAGAAATTATTTGCTGTTCATGAGACACAGTCACTTTAACGTTGTCTGTGGTGTCTGTGCACGGTTGTGGTGCAGGTAAATGGCAGTATGTTTGAATCAACTGATTGTATTGATATCTGATTGTATTGATATCTGATTGTATTAATAAAACAATCCATGTCAGCTGCGGGGCTCCCCCGCAGCTGACATGGATTGTTTCATTAATTCCCACGAATTAACAATTCGTTCCCTCAATTTAACAATTCCTTCCCTCGAATTAACAATTCCTTCCCACGATATAACAATTCCTTCCTCGAATTAACAATTCCTTCCCACGATATAACAATTCGTTCGCTCGAAGTTCCCTCGAATTAAGAATTCTTTCCCTCGAATTAACAATTCGTGGAAACGAATTGTTAATTTGAATTAATAAAAAAAGAATTATACGTCCCCTGCGGGGCTCCGTACGTATCAGTCCCTATATACATTATATATATACAACGATATGGAGTATCAGTCCCTATATACATTATATATATACAACGATATGAGTATCAGTCTATACATATATATATACAACGACTGAGGTATCACTATATACATTATAGATATATACACGGATATGAGTATCAGTCCCTACTATACATTAGGATATATACACGATATGAGTTCAATCTTATATACAATATATATAACAACGACTGGAGTATCATTAATTATATTACAATCGATGGAGTATCACTATATACATATATATACACGACTGGAGTATCACTATACATTATATATTACGACATGGAGATCACTATATACAATTGTATATATACTACGATATGCCCAAGTATCAGTCCCTATATACTTTTTATATATACAATCGATATGGGTAGTATCACTACTATACATTATAGTATATACATTCGCGATATGGAGTATCAGTCACTATCATTCATTATATAGGTACAGTCCTATATACGTATCAGTACCCTATATTACATTATATATTATACAACGACTTATGGAGGGTATCAGTCCCTATATCACTTTTATTATTTATACAACGATATGGAGTATCAGTCCCTATATACATTATATAGTATACATCGATATGGAGTATCAGTCCCGTTATACATTATATTTATACAACGATATGGAGTATCAGTCCCTATTATACATTATATTATATAAAAACGATTTGGTACAAGTATTCAAGTCCTATATCCCCATTATTTTATAGTATACATAAACGATATGGAGTAGTCAGTCTATATACATTTATATATATACAACGATATGGAGTATTGTCCCTTTATTCATTATATATATAAACGATATGGAGTATCTCCCATTCCCTTAAGTACATTATATATATACAACGTTAGGAGTATCGTCCCTTTATATTATATATATACAACGATATGGAGTATCAGTCCCTATATACATTATATATATACAACGATATGGGATTGGGAAGTATCAGTCCCTATATAACATTATATATATACATCGATATGAGTATCACCCTATCATTATTACATTTATATATATACAAAACGGACAATGGAGTATCAGTCCTATTTACATTATATATACAAACGATGGATGGCAGTATCACTATATATTTTCATATATCCTTACAACGATATGGAGTATCAGTCCCTATATAACATTATATATATACAACGATATGGAGTGTTATCAGTCCCTATATTCATTATATATATACAACGATATGGAGTATCACTATATACATTATATTTATACAATCGATATGGACTATATACATTATATACTTACAACGATATGGAGTATCAGTCCCTATATACATTATATATACAACGATTATGGAGTATCAGTCCCTAATTTATTATATATATACAACGACATGGAGTATCAGTCCCTATATACATATATACAACGACATGGAGTATCAGTCCCATATATATTATATATATACAAACGATATGGAGTATCAGTCCCTATATATTATATATATACAACGATATGGAGTATCAGTCCCTATACATTATATATACAACGATATGGAGTTTCAGTCCCATAAACATTATATATATACAACGATGATGGAGTATCAGTCCCTATATACATTTATTATATACAACGATATGGAGTATCCAGTCCCTAATATACATTATATATATACAACGATATGGAGTATCAGTCCCTATACATTATATATATACAAGACATGGGAGTATCAGTCCCTATACTTATATATATACAACGACATGGAGTATCAGTCCCTATATACATTATATATATACAACGATATGGAGTATCAGTCCCTATATACATTATATATATACAACGATATGGAGTATCAGTCCCTATATACATTATATATATACAACGATATGGAGTATCAGTCCCTATATACATTATATATATACAACGATATGGAGTATCAGTCCCTATATACATTATATATATAACGACATGGAGTATCACTTAGGTACATTTGATATATAACAACGATATGGGAGTCTCACTATATATTATTATATATACAACGATATGGAGTATCAGTCCCTATATACATTATTATATATACAACGACATGGAGTATACTATATTATATATATACACGATATGGAGTATCAGTCCCTATATACATTATATATCAACGACATGGAGTATCACTATATACATTATATATATACAACGATATGGAGTATCACTATATACATTATATATATACAACGATATGGAGTATCAGTCCCTATATACATTATATATATACAACGACATGGAGTATCACTATATACATTATATATATACAACGATATGGAGTATCAGTCCCTATATACATTATATATATACAACGACATGGAGTATCACTATATACATTATATATATACAACGACATGGAGTATCACTATATACAACGACATGGAGTATCACTATATACATTATATATACAACGACAATGGAGTATCCACTATATACATTATATATATACAACGATATGGAGTAATCACTATATACATTATATATATACAAACGATATGGAGTATCAGTCCCTATACTATTATATATATACAACGACATGGAGTATCACTATATACATTATATATATACAACGACATGGAGTATCACTATATACATTATATATATACAACGACATGGTGTACACTATATTATATTTTATATATACATCGATATGGAGTATCAGTCCCTATATACTATTTATATATACAACGACATGGAGTACACTATATACATTATATATATACAACGACATGGAGTATCACTATATACATTATATATATACAACGATATGGAGTATCAGTCCCTATATACATTATATATATACAACGATTATGGAGTATCAGTCCTATATACAATTATATAATATACAACGACATGTAGTATCAGTCCCTATATACATATTATATACACGATATAGAGTATCACTATATACATTATATATATACAACGATATGGAGTATCACTATATACATTATATATATACAACGACATGGAGTATCACTATATACATTATATATATACAACGATATGGAGTATCAGTCCCTATATACATTATATATACAACGATATGGAGTATCACTATATTACATTATATATATACAACGATATGGAGTATCACTATATACATTATATATATACAACGACATGGAGTATCACTATATACATTATATATATACAACGACATGGAGTATCACTATATACTTATTATATATACAACGACATGGAGTATCAGTCCCTATATACATTATATATATACAACGACATGGAGTATCAGTCCCTATATACATTATATATATACAACGACATGGAGTATCACTATATACATTATATATATACAACGACATGGAGTATCAGTCCCTATATACATTATATATATACAACGATATGGAGTATCAGTCCCTATTCATTATTTATATATATAACGCATGGAGTATCAGTCCCTATATACATTTTATATACATACAACCGAATATGGAGTATCAGTCCCTATATACATTATATATATACAACGACATGGAGTATCAGTCCCTATATACATTATATATATACAACGATATGGAGTATCAGTCCCTATATACATTATATATATACAACGATATGGAGTATCAGTCCCTATATACATTATATATATACAACGACATGGAGTATCACTATATACATTATATATATACAACGATATGGAGTATCAGTCCCCTATATACATTATATATACAACGATATGGAGTATCACTATATACATTATAATATATAAACAACCGACATGGAGTATCAGTCCCTATATACATTTATGATTATACAACGATATGGAGTATCACTATACATTACTATATATACAACGATATGGAGTATCAGTCCCTTTATATATTATATATATATACAACGATAGGATTATCAACTATATAATTTATATATACAACGATATGGAGTATCAGTCCTATATACATTATATATATACAACGATATGGAGTATCAGTCCCTATATACATTATATATATACAACGATATGGAGTATCAGTCCCTATATACATTATATATATACAAAACGATATGGAGTATCAGTCCCTATATATTATTATATATACAACGATATGGAGTATCAGTTCCATCTATATATCATTATATATATAACTATTTGGATTATCAAAGTGCCCTATATACTTTTATTATATATATACAACGATATGGAGTATCAGTACCCTATACATTATTATATATACAACGATATGGAGTATCCACTATATACATTATATTATACAACGACATGGAGTATCAGTCCCATAATACATTATATATATACAACGATATGGAGTTATTCACTATATATATTATATATACAACGATATGGAGTATCAGTCCCCTATTACATTATATATATACAAACGATATGGAGTATCAGTCCCTATATACATTATATATACAACGATATGGGAGTATCACTATATACATTATATATATACAACGATATGGAGTATCAGGTCCCTATATACATTATATATACAACGATATGGAGTTATCAGTCCCTATATACATTATATTATATACAACGACATGGAGTATCAGTCCCTATATACATTATATATATACAACGATATGGAGTATCAGTACCCTATATACATATATATATACAACGATATGGAGTATCAGTCCCTATATACATTATTATATACAACGATATGGAGTATCCAGTCCCTATATACTTATATTATACAACGATATGGAGTATCAGTCCTATATACATTATATATATACATCGATTATGGAGTATCAGTCCCTATATACATTATATATATACAACGATATGGAGTATCAGTCCCTAATTATACATTATATATATACAACGATATGGAGTTATCAGTCCCTATATACATTATATATATAAACAAACGACATGGAGTATCAGTCCCAATATACATTATATATACAAACGACATGGAGTATCAGTCCCTATATACATTATATATACAACGATATGGAAGTATCAGTCCCTATTATACATTTTTTATATATATACAACGATATGGAGTATCAGTCCCTATATACATTATATATATACAACGATATGGAGTATCAGTCCCTATATACATTATATATATACAACGATATGGAGTATCAGTCCCTATATACATTATATATATACAACGATATGGAGTATCACTATATACATTATATATATACAACGACATGGAGTATCAGTCCCTATATACATTATATATATACAACGACATGGAGTATCACTATATACATTATATATATACAACGACATGGAGTATCAGTCCCTATATACATTATATATATACAAACGATTAGGAGTATCACTATATACATTATTATACAACGATGGGAGTGGGAGGTCAGTCCCTATATCAATTAATATATATACAACGACATGGAGTATCAGTCCCTATATACATTATATATATACAACGACATGGAGTATCAGTCCCTATATACATTATATATATACAACGACATGGAGTATCACTATATACATTATATATATACAACGATATGGAGTATCACTATATACATTATATATATACAACGACATGGAGTATCACTATATACATTATATATATACAACGACATGGAGTAACACTATATATTATATTATATACAACGATATGGGAGTATCACTATATACATTATATATATACAACGACATGGAGTATCAGTCCCTTATATACATTATTAATATACAACGGACATGGAGTATCAGTTCCCTATATACATTATATATATACAACGACATGGAGTATCAGTCCCTATATACATTATATATATACAACGTATGGAGTATCTATATACAATTATATATATACAACGACATGGAGTATCAGTCCCTATATACATTATATATATACAACGATATGGAGTATCACTATATACATTATATATATACAACGATATGGAGTATCAGTCCCTATATACATATATATATACAACGTTATGGGAGTATCAGTCCCTATATACATTATATATATACAACGATTATGGAGTATCAGTCCCTATATACATTATATATATACAACGCTATGGTGTATCACTATATCATTATATATACAACGATATGGAGTATCAGACCCTATATAACATTATATATATACAACGATATGGAGTATCAGTCCCTATATACATTATATATATACAACGATATGGAGTATCAGTCCCTATATACATTATATATATACAACGATATGGAGTATCACTATAGGAACAGCAAAAGAAGCAGCATGTGACATATTCCCCTATTGTTTCACGTAGCTCGTCATGGCTTTCTTACTTTGTACACTTTTGTTGAAATCTGGAAAACAATAACAACTTGGATTTCAATCATTCTGAGCACTTTCACGTATAATTGGGAACGAATTATAAGAAATATTCATTGAAGAATATTTCTGGGATATAAACGTGTACTATACCTACTACAATTCTGGCTGAAGGCCTCCCGCATATCCAGGGAAATAAATGCTTTATTTCAAAATCGAACATGAATTTGAATACAGTAATACTATACGATGTGTATCTTCCGTACCGACTGCATGTGAAATTATGACATGTGTTTAACTAGAGGATCTTACATGAATGATAATTTAATTAAATATATGTATTAAACGCGTTTACCGAGTTCATTAGAAACGTGGCTATGCCGATTTTTTTATGAAATCGGTCAACGAGTTTAAAAAATATAACCTATAATGCATTGAAGCTGTACCGATCACATAACTGGATTCCTGTAGCCAGAATATTGTAACTTTTAAATTTTGTTCTCTGGTATCGCGTTTATTTATCTAACGAAACTACGAAATCCTTCATCATATATTGCATACTTATCAAACCTTTGACACGTTTCCGGATGTTGTTGCTGTATTAACACTGTGACAGTGTATGTGCAATGTATATACATGAGTATGTGATAAATAACTTAGATCACGTTTGTCCGCATGTACGAGCAATATTCCGGTCGCTAAAGCTCCTCGCGGATTATCTTCTCGTAAATGCAGACGAACCGTGGTCTAAACTTATACATGTATACAATGAGACGGAAGTGACGTCCTTTCATTGTAGCTATTGATGGGAAGTTCGGACACTGGACAGAGTGGGGCGGCTGTATTACGGACACGTGCAGTGGCTTCCAGAAGAGGATTCGCTCGTGTAACAACCCCACCCCGGCCTATAACGGCGACTATTGCGAGGGATACACGCGCGAAATGAAGAAATGTTTTAACGGATGCTGAATTGTGTCTGCCGTTAACACTTAGAATGCGGGACACGAAAAATGTCGTCTACTGTTGTTTTATATTTTTGTCTTTTTTTTCTCAATAAAAACATAATTTGACAACACTTTAGAATCATTGTCATTGAAATTATTCGAAAATGATATCAAACCATGTATTTGATATTAAGAGAAATGGAAATAAAAAAGAACTGGCAGAGGACAATTTTTAATTCAACATTGTCAGGATTAATATTATATGGCATGACTTTTAAATTTTGTTCCCTGGTAAGTTCTCCATATATCGCGTTTATTTATATAACGAAACTACGAAATCCTTCATCATATATTGCATACTTATCACATCATTGACACGTTTCTGGATGTTGTTGCTGTATTAACACAGTTTATGTGCAATGTATAAACATGAGTATGTGATAAATAACTTTGATCACGTTTTGTAAGTGCCAACTTTTGATAGTCTGTAAATGTCACATTAACAATGTTTTCTTGTAAACAATTATTGGATTTACATTTATTGAGCATAGGCTGCATATGCAGCCTATGCTCAATAAATGTAAATCCATCAATTGAAATTTCCAGACATCATAAAGTTGCACTTACGAACATTTTAGTCTTACGAAGTTTAGTGAAACGGGCCCCAGGACCCTTCACCATGTCAACCCTACAAACCATAAAGCCTACATGTACAGTTTGTAGATACAAATGAGCCGGCTCATAAACAGCCATCTCTTCAGGCTCTGCAACATGTGTCAGGATTGTTACATTCTTCAACAAAGTCTGCACTTTCTCATTAATGGAATAGTGTCAAAATCAGCATGTAATACTTTCCGACAAGTCCTTCATATTCATATACACAGACGCTAAGACTGTTTTGAAAATAGGCATACAAGTGTTACGAAACTTGCCATATGCCCATTTTCCAAGCATTGTCATTATGTTTAAAGTACCCTCAGTACCGTAACCAGGATGAGGCAAACGAGGCGGTCGCCTCTTCTGTCATTTTGCCGATTTTTCATGTGCTAAGAATAAAACAAATCCCCAGGTGGTGGCTGGGAGAATGCTCCTTAAATCCCCACACCGGGACTTGGTTCGCCTGTTCTGGTTTGTACCTTTGGTTACGGCACTGACCCTCATTTGCGGTTGAAATGGTTATTGTAAGGAAATTAAATTACAACGTGTATGATTACGTGGTCTCCGAACCCGATTTTCCGACGTGACGTAATCTGTGACGTAATATTTACAGTAGATTTTTCTTTAAAATCTTCCTGACAAACGGACGGATTTTGATGATATGTAGCGCACCAAATAGGTAACCTGGTTATTTACAATAACTTATAACTTTCACAAAGAATCGAGTACAGTTTATATCTTACATTCACTTGCTCTAGTTTTTATTTACATTTACGGTAACCGATTCTTCGTCAAAATGACAGAATTATGAGATTAAAGCAGCCAATACAATAAAGGGCAACGTGTATCGCATTTGCCGCGGTATATTTCATAAAAACATGTCATTCCATTACAAAGATATTAAAGGAAACCTACTGTAAACACATCTAAAACAACATGACGTCACGTCGTTCGGAAACACGTGATCCCACAATTTGTAAGTTATCTTTAAGTTAATATATACATGTAATGTAATGTTATATTTACCATGGCGGATTACTGTAAATCTAAACGTAATGCATCGTGCTTGTCGTACGGTAGATGTACATATGATGAGAAAGAACCATGTGATGCTTCGTGTCAATCTGAGTTAGAGTTGCAGAAATAGAAATGTAAACCTTGGCAACAGAAGGAGATATGTTATTATAAAACACTGGCCCGTTATTCTATGATATCAGTAGCCGATTTTACCAACATTGCAAAGTATACTTTTCTAGCAAAGTATACTTTGCGGGAGTAATCATTTATTTTTCGTGAAATACATTTTTTCATATAGAATTAACGACTGCATATATTTGATGATTAAAAGTATGCAGAATTATTATACTGAATTTATTACATTATCACTACAGCTGTGATAATGTAATAAATTCAGTATAATAACAATTCATAAATTTCTCCTGAAATTGAAAATTTCTCCCTCAAAGTATACTTTGCTAGAAAAGTATACTTTGCAATGTTGGTGAAATCTGCTACAGGTAATGTTAAATGCTAGAAATGCGCAACTGTAATGGTGTTTTCGTTGAAAGCACACTGGACATGATTACGTTGCATGATTACACTGACGTCATAATATAACGACTGGTGACGTCATTCGCCAAATCAAACATCAGCGAAAGTAGTATTGAAATACGGATTGACCATTGTATCAGCCTCCATGCGCGATTGTGCTATCATTCAGCGTGTATTTGTGCATGTGCAGCTCAGTTCGTGATACATAGATGATCTTACATGAGCGATGATTTAATATGATAGTAAACTGATTTCATAAAAAGCCTCGTTTCTTATGAAATCAGTCCACAAGTTTAATAAATATCATATTAAATCAGCACGACTAGTAGCTTGTATTTATTGCATTAGCAGAGTATCACGCATTGAAGCTGACCATACAGCATGTTTCTGTATCCGTCTCGTTTGCATGATTTATTACACTGGTGTAATTTGATTTTAATACAGTGCGTTATCACCGTGGAAGCCCATTGCATGCAATAAATAGTTGTACAAGCATTACGGATGGGTCACTGATTGCATGGAGAGTAAGGTATGATATATTGGTTACACCGATCATAATAGCTATTTGCAACATGATAATTATGAGACAAGCCATGTGAGATAATGTGCGATTTTCCATAACATATATTCACAAATACTGATAGTTTCCGTAAATGACATCAACATTAGAGTTCCATATTTGCACTGAAGCATTTCGTCAACTCTCAACTTCACTTACAGAAAATATATATTTTGTAAATATTTTTCATGACAAATCGCACATCTTTTTAGGTCCACAATCACATGGCTGGTCTCCCATTAGAAACACGGGAATTCGTGTTTCTAGTATTAGGTTGACTACGGTAAACCAGGAGAGTAATTGTAGTTTTGTGTGTTAACGTCTACCAATCCTCTGCAACCATATACCAAAACGAGAATATTCGTGTGTTTACATGTAGTATCGGATGGCATAGAGTTAACAAGGATAGCGGTTGTCAGTGCCACTAATTGTGTTATCCTAATAATAGCAGTTTACAATTGATATGTAAGCGCCCATTTTCCTGCTTTCGTGTATTTAAAACGTGGATGTTTTTACAGCATTTTATTTGGCAGGCCAACTGGCCCCATTTTAACTAACGTGTATGAGTACATAGAGTATAGTTCTGGGCCCGGTTGCTCAAAACATCCGTTAGCTTAACGGACTGTTAAATCCTTAACTGAATGGTTAAAATCTCTGTTAAACAGAGATTTTAACCATTCAGTTAAGGATTTAACAGTCCGTTAAGCTAACTGATGTTTTGAGCAACCGGGCCCTGGCTGTCCGTCGTAATCAACCAAAAAATACATGCGGTTTGAAGCAGCCAATCAGACAACAGTATATTTGTATCTGTCCTGTCTTTCGTAATCAACCATGTGGCTTGAGAGGAAAAATCAGACAAAATAATCTCTGTCAAAATCAACTATGTGACTTCAGGACCCATGGAGCCCCTATTGTCAGTGTCAGGCATTCAGCTGTGACAAATGTACTTCTAATAATAGACAGTGCATCAGTTTGACATTTTACACATTGAACAAGTGGCCATTGTATATTTTGTGAGTAATGGTAGACAATCTCCGATAGCATGCATAGTTGCTTCGTAAATGTGATGGGATATATGCATAACATACATATGAACATTCTCTTCCTACACAGTGCATGGACTTGCCATGTCGGCCATCTTAGTGTGTACCAGCCATTGCCCAGTTTTACCTCTTATTGCGCTTGACACATACCACTAATAATATGACAAACACGTGAATAAAATGTGGTCCAACATGATGGGGAGACATCAGGCTACAGCGTGCTGTACTTTTTTCATCAGATTTATATACAAAGTCTGGTATCTGAATGGTTTGTTGACCCTTTGTTAAAATGTTTGAGAATTCAGTAACGACTGTGTAACAGTAAGAACATTAGTCAGTGCTGTAAATGTATACCTGTATTACCATACGTACTGTATCGATTCCAGTGACTTGTAAGTAATACTCTGAGTGTATTGTCACTATTGTCTGCTTGCCTGTTATGCGAGTAAATACGGCATTCACATGTGTCAAATGTACTTCTAATAATGGACAGTGCATCAGTTTGACATTTTACACATTGAAAACGTGTCCATATTTTGTGAGTAATGGTAGAAAAGCTCCGATATCTCGCTTGTTGTGAATCCTGCTGAAATAATATTTATAGGACGTTGTCGTCCTATATATCTGGGATGTATTGCACCAAATTTTATTAGATTTGCTGCCATATTATTTACTCTATGTGTCAAACGCTCCAAGTGGTGAAACTGTCCGATAGCATCTACAAAATAAAATGATGGAGATGGCAAATCAATGCTCTGTATAACACACTCTAAGAAGGACAGAGTCAGATATACTTTATATAGATATTCAGTCACATGTATGAGTATACTGCATTTGAAACAAAAGGTCATATAATATATAGTGAGTCGTTAAAACAGGCAATCAGACAAGAGTATTTTTCTTTCCTAAATGAACGATGTGGTTTGAAGCTGCCAATCTGAGAAGCATATATTATGTCGTTCATAATTAACACATTTAACATTTGAAGCAGCCAATCAGACGGGTGTGTATTTGTGTCATTAAATATCGTGTGAATTGACAAGCACAACCAGGCAAGAGTATATGTCTGTGTTTCACAATCATGAATGTAACCAGGCAACACAGAGTATATTTCTGTCTTTCATAAGCAGCGCGTGGTTTGAAACAGCCAATCAGACAAGAGTATATTTCTGTTTTTCATAATCCACCATGTGGTCGAAGTTCCATTCATCGTACCAGCGGCAGCTTCCGTGCTCGTACTCATCACATGCCACCCGGGGCTGGCCGGACTCCCTCTGGGGCAGATGGGGCTCCGGGGGCCGTTTACCAAGGGAGTAGAAACTCTGGTAGTAGTACCTGCAAAGGAAATACATAACCAATTATTGTACGTATTGCTCTGTTTAGAAAATATACAAATGTACACGATGGATTCACGATATACAATTTACTGCATGTAGTTAAAGATGGAACGGGTTGGCCTACACGATTTAGCAACATTTCCACATGGTTTCCTTCCCATTGTTATTCAGGTAATACCCATGTTGTTGCGCGATGATATCACGAACGACCATTATCTTTATCTTTACTGGTTGTCCTCTACTGATAGACGTGGGCCTTTACTGGTTGTCCTCTACTGATAGACGTGGGTCTTTAGTGGTTGTCCTCTAATGATACACGTGGGCCTTTACTGGTTGTCCTCTACTGATACACGTGGGCCTTTACTTGATACACGTCGACCTTTACTGGTTGTCCTCTACTGATAGACGTGGGCCTTTACTGGTTGTCCTCTACTGATACACGTGGGCCTTTACTGGTTGTCCTCTACTGATACACGTGGGTCTTTAGTGTCTGTCCTATAATGATACACGTGTGCCTTTAGTGGTTGTCCGCTACTGATAGACGTGTGCCTTTTTACAGCTTGTCCTCTAATGATACACGTGGGCCTTTAGTGGTTGTCCTCTACTGATACACGTGGGCCTTTACTGGATTTCCACTAATGATACACGTGGGCCTTTACTGGTTGTCCTTTACTGATACACGTGGGCCTTTGCTGGTTGTCCTCTAATGATACACGTGGGCCTTTAGTGGTTGTCCTCTAATGATACACGTGGGCCTTTACTGGTTGATCTCTAATGATACACGTGGATCTTTAGTGGTTTTCCTCTATTGATATACGTGGGTCTTTACTGGTTGTCCTCTAATGATACACGTGGGCATTCAATGGTTGTCCTCTACTAATACACTTGGGCCTTTACTGGTTGTCCTCTAATGATACACGTGGGCCTTTACTGGTTGTCCTCTACTGATACACGTGGACCTTTACTGGTTGTCCTCTACTGATACACGTGGGCCTTTACTGGTTGTCCTCTACTGATACACGTGGACCTTTATTGGTTGCCCTCTACTGATACACGTGGGCCTTTACTGGTTGTCCTCTACTGATACACGTGGGCCTTTACTGGTTGTCCTCTACTAATACACGTGGGTCTTTATTGGTTGTCCTCTACTGATGCACGTGGGCCTTTACAGGTTGTCCTCTACTGATGCACGTGGGCCTTTACTGGTTGTCCTCTAATGATACACGTGGGCCTTTACTGGTTGTCCTCTACTGATACACGTGGACCTTTACTGGTTGTCCTCTACTGATATACGTGGGCCTTTACTGGTTGTCCTCTACTGATACACGTGGGCCTTTATTGGTTGTCCTCTACTGATACACGTGGGCCTTTATTGGTTGTCCTCTACTGATACACGTGGGCCTTTAGTGGTTGTCCTCTACTGATACACGTGGACCTTTACTGGTTGTCCTCTACTGATACACGTGGCCTTTATTGGTTGTCCTCTACTGATACACCTGGGCCTTTAGTGGTTTGTCCTCTACTGATACACGAGACCTACTGGTTGTCCTCTACTGATACACGTGGGCCTTTATTGGTTGTCCTCTACTGATTACACGTGGGCCTTTATTGGTCCTCTACTGACACACGTGCCTATTTAGTGGTTGTCCTCTACTGATACACGTTGGGCCTTTACTGGTTGTCCTCTACTGATACATTTCCTGGGGCCTTTATTGGTTGTCCTCACTATACACCTGGCCTTTAGTGGTTGTCCTCTACTGATACACGTGGACCTTTACTGTTGTCCTCTACGGATACACGTGGGCCTTTAATTGGTTTGTCCTCTACTGATACACGTGGGCCATTATTGGTTTTGTCCTCTACTGATACACGTGGGGCCTTTAGTGGTTAGTCCCCACTGTAAACCTTTCACTGAACACGTGGGCCTTTTATTGGTTGTCCTCCACTGATACACCTGGCCCATACCTGGTTATGGTTTCCTCCAACTGACACGTTGGCCTTTATGGTTTTTGTCCTCTACTGATACACCTGTGGGCCTTTAGTGGGTTGTCTCTACTGGATACACGTGGACCTTTACTGTTGTCCTCTACTGATACACTGGGCCACCTGGGCCTATGTGGTTGTCATATAATGATAGAGACGTGGGCCTTTAGTTGGTAATGTCCCGGGGTCCTCCTACTGAATAGACGTGGTCCTTTACTGGTTGTCCTCTAATGATACAAGTGGGCCTTTAGTGGTTGTCCTCTACTGATACACGTGGGCCTTTAGTGTCCTCTACAGATACACGTGGGCCTTTAGTGGTTGTCCTCCAATGATACATGTGGGCCTTTACTGGTTGTCCTCTACTGATACACTTGGGTATTTACTGGTTGTCCTCTAATGATGCACGTGGGTCTTTAGTGGCTGTCCTCTACTGATACAAGTGTACCTTTACTGGTTGTCCTCTACTGATACACGTGGGCCTTTAGTGGTTGTGCTCTACTGATACACGTGGGCCTTTAGTGATTGTCCTCTACTGATGCACGTGGGCCTTTAGTGGTTGTCCTCTAATGATACACGTGAGCCTTTAGTGGTTGTCTTCTACAGATAGACGTGGGCCTTTACTGGTTGTCCTCTACTGATACACGTGGATCTTTAGTGGTTGTGTTTTGTTTTTCATTACAATTTTATTGCTGCTGATTTTAAGACATATTTGGGGAAAATGTAACAATATTACAATCCCTGCTATGCGTTTTTCGCCTGCTGCCAGAGACAGCAAAAAGTACATTACCTATGAGCGAGTAAGAGACTTACCATCTCAGCAGTATATACTTCTGGCCGGACACCACCTTGGCGGCTTTATGTATGGACATGGGCTCACACTCCCCCGCCTCGTTCATGTTGTTCCACACCATCGCCCGACCCTTTCTCGGCTTCACCCAGATGCCGAGCTCTGAAAATGTCACGTGACTGAAGATACTACTCTTGTGGCGTCTTGGTGTTTCGACGTACTGTAATACAGTGCAACCTCACTACAACAGTCACCCATAAAACAAGTCAAAGCTAGCTATTGTTATGTAAAGCGATAACTGTTGAGAGAGGTTAAATATATAGGCAACTATCCGTTTGGTAAATAATGTATCGGCTGTTACAGAGAGGGTATTGTTGTAGAGAGGTGACTATTAGTTGAAGTTGGACTGTATTATCACAGTGTACATAATGATTTACCTGTAGCGGGGATGGTACAATTCACCTAATTATGTTTGGAAATCAGCAGAAAGTCGTAGAAATTAAGATAGCTCTGAAAACGCATACATGTAACCGCCGAGCACATGACATTTTTGTATGAATATTATTAGAGGAATAATAAATGAGCCTTAATAATAAATAGGCATTAAATTTGTATTAGTGTTTAGCAGCAAATCAGAGAAATAAGAATATACGCGTGCATGCAAAAATACTATAGGCATATTATATTAATAAAATACGTCTTTAGATTTTACGTTTTCATATTTTTATGTCTTTGAATTTATGTTTACACAATAAGAAAAACTGTAGCCATTTTACCGTCATACGCATTTTTAAATTCTACCGTCATATTCGATGCCATCTTGAATTTGAGACAGTTGGAACATGTTCCTAAGCTGACATCAAGAATGAAAATGTTTTTAAGATGACACTTGCAAATAAAAGTGTCAAACCACCCCGTGGGTCCGTCTCAACGAAAAGTTATATTTTTGCCTGGGCCTATATTGTCTGGCCTATAGAAACATTGGAGCTGTTTTACGATCCTTTATACGCATTATTCGCCTGGGACTGATCGTACCTGGGAATTCCGTTCGACCCCCGTCTTCGACCGTGTCCAGGTAGACCATTACTGTGGCCACTCTATCCCGCTTGTCCGTGCTGTCCTCCGTGCAGTCCGTGTGCGACTTGTAACCTGGACATGCACAGGTAAATGCCTTGAATGACTGACTTTATAGAACATCATCATTTGTTTCAAATATAATACCACAGTAAATCTGATTCAATACATGTATTCTAATAATGTATAGCTCACCATGTTCTTCTTAGAGCATACTATACTGTGCATTGAGTTGCCATCTGAGACATCTTAGCATAAACAAGCTCTCGACCAGTTTCATATCTTGTAGCGCTTGACACAGCTCAGAATTTGACAGATTAACTAATACAATTTAATGCATAAACTTCTAAACGTATTTTTACAACTTGCTATCGATTATATGTAGCCCAAGTCGATGCCCAGCCTGATTGTTGACGATAAATGTGCCCATTTGTTTGAAACACAGAAATCTGTGTCTTCGGATATCTTGAGTGCACAGTCATATAGGCTATCTTAGCTGTACACAGAGGATATACCATGTATAATGACATATAGTTATAAAAGTATATGAGTGGAGTGACCTGTGGCCTGTTTCCCTAAACTTTGTACGAGAAAACCATTGTCCACCTACATGCTGGTGTCATTAAATTTGAACAAATCCACAACGTATGTCTCAGAAATCGGCTGCTAATCCGAACTGTGTTGTACATGTTTGTTTTACACTTACGAACTTATAATTCTAGCACAAAAATATTTACACAATTCCCTAACATTTGATTGGTCCGTAGCAAGTCTCTGTCCAAAATTTATTTCCCATTAAACTCCCATGCCGAACTATTTTCCATAACCGTCGGGCGCAGTTAAAATAATTCTCAAGAAAACGGAAAATAAACACATTTTCTTGATGAATTTATTTCAAATGCTGGAATTATAAGGAATGAATGGCCTTTTTGTGGAATTTATCGGGATATAAACTTGGAAAAGTCGCGGGAATACTGGACGAGGCCTTCCGGCCTTCGTCCAGTATTCCCGCGACTTCTCCAAGTTTATACCCCGATAAATTCGACAAAAAGGCCATTCATTCCTTATAATTAATCGAAGTTTTAGTGAAACGGGTCCCAGATGATGTACACGGTATAACATGGCCATGGTAATTTTTGGAAATGACGTATAACCAATGTATCAATCATGGTGTATACTTCGGCATGATACAATTGATAACACGTTGTAAATAAGTATCCTTGCAACGTGTTGTACCGACTTTTATTAGTTTATCCGCGATATGTTTTTTTCTGTATGTGTCAAATGCTACAAGAGGTGAAACTGACCGATGGCATGTAAATACTAAGATGGTCGATATGGAAGCTCAATGTGCCGCATAGGATACAGTAACAGGAGAATATTCACATATATATATAATACATATGTCTCATCGCAGTTGTCTATGAATCAAATGATGATCACGGATAGAACGGGTCCTTAATGCAAGTTTCTTTACATACAGTGGGGTCAGCGTGTAAGTGCACACACGAACGAACACGACAGGTTGGTTCCAACCTGTCGTGTTCGTTCGTGTGTGCACTTACACGCTGACCCTACTGTATACATGTCATAGCTGCTACATAACATATTGCACACCGCAGAGAGTGACAACTATTATCACGTCCAGAGGCGAACTGAAAAGATGAACGTTGACTATGAAATTATAAGACAACGTCAAGGGGTCCATGAGAATCGCTGAACATGACTTTGATGAAAACATTAAAAGACAATAATTTTGCAATGGCAATATCAAACGCAGGTCGTGTATCCAGTGGTTACCAACTTTGTATGTTTACAATATACCTTTGGTGGCTTCATGCACGAGTAGTGAAATAGACACAGTATACACAAAGGAAGACAAAGAGCCTATTAACAGGCAAACAAAATGGGCCGTCATCTTGGATTTCAAATGGCCGCCCTGAAATGCTTTTAATGCATGTAAAATGTTGGTTTCGTGTGAGGCTATATACATCCTTTGAACATACACAACACAACCGGTGTCATTTTAATGTTAGCAACCCTCACATGGCGGCCATTCTGCCAATATGGCGGATCCATAATGAGATATGTTGACTAAATAAAACACCACACGTAATGACTTTGACGTCAAATATAAATTTCAATTACGGCCATTTTGAATTTCAGACAGTTGGGAAACAGACAGTTTTGTTTTATATGGTCTATATGTATTCAAGTAAAAACACACTTGCCGATCAAAATATAAAGAAAGAACATAACCAAGCTACAATAATACTAGAATGTGAAATATTCGAAGTGACAATATGTCTTTTGTTTGGCGGCCATTTTGAAAATAAAGATCGCTAATACCACAGTACGTGTTAGCAATAATCCCAGCAGTCTGTGATCAAAGAAATATGGGTGTAACCAGAAGGAACATAAAAAATATCACCACGTCGTTCAGAAATGTACAATAAATACTGGATATCCAAGTTAAACCAAAATGGCCACCATCTCAAAATATATTCAGCTCATTATGCCATTATTTCTTGTCAATAATACATTAAATGTGTGTTTTGGCTCCACATATAACACCACACATAGTGACATGAAATATAAATGTCAATGGGGCATTTTTAATTTCAATATGGCGGCCATACGGCTTATATAAAAATGGAACCAGCCCCCTTTGTTCTTTGTTTATGTGGTCTATAGATGAGAAAAAAAACTTGGTTCAAATAATGTAGCAAAAAAAAACAGGCAAAACCTCGAATAATGACATAACAATATACACTACTATGGTCATGTAAAAGAAGTAAGCGTTAATAATCATGATGATAATCTCCGGAGTAGCATTTTATGTTCCCCCATTAAGATAAACAACCAATAAATAGATAACATAAAACGTATGCACCAAATGCGTCATAGAAAACCAACGCCAATAAAACTACAGCAAATAATGATCCCATGATCTTAAAAAATGAACATTTAGTTTAATGGCATTGACCTTGACAAGTTGTCAATTCTTGAGTTGATAAATGTTGACTTGTGTGTCTTTCTGTACCCACCTATTCCTTCCGGATATGACGTAATTTGAAATTTCCCACCATTTTCTGGCGTCAACCCCGTGGCTTCTTTCACCCTGTGTTCGAAGATACCGGCAAACCGACTTTCGCCGCTGTAGAACGCTGTGCTGTAACTCCAGTTGCCATGCAACCATTCACGTAACTGGCGGGAGAATGTCGTATTCACGCATGTCGTTCCTGTGTACGCATGTAATATGCATTAATTTTATATAAAAAAAAACACAACAAGAGACAATGTACACCTAACTGTTTCCAGTAGTTTTTCATCTTTTATGTAAATCTTAAATAATGTATTATGCCAAAGCCTTAATCACTGCTGTTGCAGATCAGGACATACTGGTGCTACGCTACGTAGCGCAGCACCAGTCTCTGATGATCCGCCGCAAAAGAAGTGATTCCGGTTAGACATATTAAATTATATGAATAGCTTACATATAGATGTAACGTTTACTGGAAACCGTCAGTTGGTTTTGTATTTTAATTATACATATATCTTCAATATTGGTGAGCATTAGGTATATATATCAAATACATGTGTATGTGTGTGTGTATCCTGAAATTGAAACTTTGAACATTAAAACATTTAAGCTTGAAAGTACATTTTAGACAATATATATGTATACTCAACAAAACTAGAAACGTCCCTGTTTTATAGCCGGTGTAGCTCTGTCTATGTATGTACCACATGTTCAAAGTACATGTATTTTAAACCGTGGCGATGTTCAGAATACGATCGTGTAGAGTTTAGCCGATACACACGGTTTACATAGCGGCCAGTGACCGGAACGTTGATTTCCACTTTTTGCACGTGCACGCTATACTTGTCATCGATAAGGTGATTCAGTTCATGTCGTACCATTCATGCGATAGGGGATATTCGGAAAATTAAAAATCTTTTTTAATTTTTCACCGTTTTCGATATGCCACGGCTTTCCGAAAACGAGCGAAATCAGGCAATTGGGATGCTTGCGGGTTGGATGGCCGCCAGGGCGGTCGCGCCTCGGTTTGGTTGCTGTCGGAAGACGATTGATCGTCTTGCAGCCCGGTACCAGCAGACTGGGGCTGTTCACGACCGGCAGCGACCTGGTAGGCCTCGTGTAACGACGGCTAGAGCCGATCGTTACATTACGCTGACGCACTTACGTCAACGTCGATTGGCAGCCACAGTCACTGCTAGGCGATACGGTGTCTCAGGGCAGACCATTCGCAACCGGTTACGTCGTAACGCCCAACCAATCCGGACACGCCGCCCGTACACTGGTCAGATAATGACCCAACGTCATCGTGCTGCCAGACTGTTATGGGCGCGACGTTATCTGAACTGGAGAAGGGCTGACTGGAACCGAGTTTTGTTCACCGATGAATCTCGGTTCACAGTTAGTCATGCTGACGGAAGATTACGGGTATACAGGCGTAAAAATGAAAGATTCACCGATTGTTGCATTGTTGAGAAGAACAGGTTTGGGGGAGGGAGCGTAATGGTCTGGGTGGGATCATGGGAAACCGGAAGACAGATTTGGTTGTTGTACAGGGCAACATCAATGCACAACGTTATGTTGCAGATGTGCTAAATGCACATGCCTTACCATTTATCCGTCAGCATGGTCCTGGTGTGACATTGATGCACGACAATTCCCGCCCTCACGTAGCCAGGGTCACCACTCAATACTTACAGCAAAACAACGTCGACGTCATGCCATGGCCCGCGGTCTCCCCGGATCTCAATCCCATTGAGCACATATGGGATGAGCTGGGCCGCAAAGCACGAGCTAACCATCAGATTGACAATGTTCGCGATCTTACACGGGCGTTACAACGGGAATGGAGGAATTTGCCCAACGCACTAG
This sequence comes from Conchocele bisecta, assembly GCA_029237695.1. NCBI lineage: Eukaryota > Metazoa > Mollusca > Bivalvia > Lucinida > Thyasiridae > Conchocele > Conchocele bisecta. The sequence goes on from CM055281.1 coordinate 38,719,529, forward strand.
TATTGCGTTACGTCACGTCGATGCGGCGTAGGATCATTGCATGCATTCATGCAAATGGTGGCCACACTCGGTACTAACGAGATTTACTGAATTTGCCACATTACTTATTGAAATTCCATCTCTAAACATTAAGTAACACATTTCTGAGTTTTTGTGATTTTTGATTTTGACCCCTACCGCCCTTGGCCGGTTATCTCTCGAATATTTAACAAGATATCCAAATGCAATTTATTGGCTTTGATACAGAAATGAATGAACTTGTTTTTCCATTTTGATTTTTAAAAGTAACCCTTTTGGTTTTTGATGAATCTTTCCTTAAACATGGAGGGACGTTTCTAGTTTTGCTCAGTATATATATAGTGCATCACATGTAAACGACTGGTATACTTATGTTAATAATCAATCTAGTGCGTGAACCAGTTAGTCAATTGAATAATAATTCCATAGCAGCTGTCAGAAGATAATTGAGTGGATACATTCTCTAAAAGACATGGATTGCGTCTGAAATGAGTCGCAGAGATGACTTCGCCTGGTTAGTTTGCACCGGCTACAGCGTAACCTGGACAGGTCTCTGTTACTGTACTGATCATTGATTACGATGCCTTACTCACATGGGAGATCAACTATCAAAGGAATTCTACATTATATTCTGAATAGCGTTCATCTTAACAAGTGGTGAATTACACCATGCACGTGTATGTTTCTTATCATATTAATTTAATTAATATGAATAAATATGGTATACTACTACATACGTTCGTATTTCTCCTGCAACAGCCACTCCCAAGACAAATGAATGATGTCATGTGTCGGACTGCTCTTCTGGCGACATAGTTTGCATGTTCATGTATACCAATCATACAATACACATACACAATGGTATGGAATATCGTTTATTTAAAACTGGACAAAATGATTACTGGATTTATAATTATCATTTTCCGTCAGTAAATATGACAAATAGAGAAACTGATACTCATAGGAGACCAATGAACCTATGAAAACATAAAGTTAACGCATCGATCGAAGAGCCTTCAACGCGAAACAACGATGCTCCCCCATGACGCACAGTCAACCGTCCCAAAAGGAAACCAAACGTGCAATATGATAGGTAAGAAAATGAAATGCAGTGAAAATCCCATAATAAATAATACCACTGACTCGCAGAGAAAACAACCATCCCAGCTGAAATAAGGCGAACTCGCTCATGTACAGTACTAGAAGATATGACAACAAGGCAGCACTTGAGTTTCAGGACTATACGACTAGTAGCTATATGTACATGTATCATCATGATCATTGTGGTGGCTTATCTGGAGTAAGTCCCTGTGGGTGACCAGGGTATTTTTGCTGAGACTATGGTGGTGTTTCTATCGAAACAGAGGATAGCCTAGAGACCGTTATGGTAAGTCACATGATGACTTACCTGGGGTAAAGTCCCTGGGAGTAACCAAGGTCTTCTT